>JAAONU010000004.1:29713819-30362765 GCA_012932295.1 Cyclina sinensis
TGGGGCATTAGGGATGTTGCTGAACACTTACTCAGAAACAGGACAGGTAAAATACAAAATTCACTTACACAGTTAACTGTAGAATTTAGCTTATATGTGTTCATCATCAGAAACCCTCATTCAGTCAGTTCTATTTCACTCTGTTCATTAATGAGGTTGGTTGTAAGGAATGTGTACCATGGGTAACCGATGGAAATATCCATTGTCTTTAAGAAAAATAGTTTACAAAAATGAAATAAAGAGCCAAAAATTGCGAAAATTGCCTCCACAATGTACCAGCTAGATTAAGATATTCTAATTTCATTGTTACAGTTATTTTGTATCTTTCCAGAAAAAAATGTATTTTATAAACCAGTTCAATCTGATGGCGTTGCTTAGTTTTTGAAAGTTAGCTTTGATTTATAATCTAAAACATCTGAACATTTCTTGTAATTCTTAACCATAGAATGCCCAGAAGAGTTTTTTCAACTTTTCAGTTTATCATTTCAGATGTTAATAGGAAGAATAATTTGACATTATGGACCCCTCTCCATGCTGCAACATTTCAAGAATATGGACCTGTAAGCTTTCAGTGAATACATTTGTATAGTTCAGAATAGAATGGCTATCTTTACTTTTCACTTTATGAGCAATATAGAAGATATGGAAAAGAAATCATATAGTAAGAATGGAAGTAATTCTTGGGTTGGTAAATTGGTATTCTGGTGGCAAATTTGACCCAGGACTTTCACAGCCTTGCTTTTTGGGCAAGTTATTGGTCAGAATCTAAGAAGTCTAAAACTTATATGAATGTATGAATGTTAAGTTATATGAATGTTAAGGTCTAAGAAGTCTAAAATTTATATGAATGTTAAGGTTTTTTCTGCCCTGTCTCTGCCATAATTGGGGAATAAAAAGCACATGAACATGCTTTTTTTGGGGGGTGGGGGGGGGTGGGCGGGGGGTGGTGGGGAGGGAGGTGAAATTTGCCTATAGTGTATATACTGTATAGAGTTGAAAAAAACACAGGTTAAACGATAAAACATTGTCTTTATATCATTTTCAGGTGGTGATGTTATTACTGGAGTATGGTGCTAAACCAGACAGTCCGGACTCTATGGGCAGGTAGGAATGTTTGCTCCTTTGGTCTCTCTGAGAGATTTTTTACTTAAGCCTCTTGAAAAATATTGTAAGACTGGAATTATTGAAGACATTACAAAGTAATTATGATAATAAAGACTTTATTTAATGGGGTAGCATATTTGCTTTTAGCAGTCTCCCATGTGGACCTCAACTTATATAGTTACAAACATAGTTACATAGTATAATTACACACCACATAGTTCATTAGCATGCAAATGTCTCTCTTTTACCCTGAAAGATGAGAAAAAAAGAAATAAGTTTCACCTTTTGTGTCAAGTACATTGCAAAAAATGATGGAGAATATTTGTCTTAGTTCAGGCATAAAACTTACATGTAGGTCAATTTCAAAAGAAAATGTATGTTTGATAAAGTTTATTTTTAAACTCTTCACAAGATTTATTGTATCGTTGATTTCATATACATGTACGGTATTCAAGATTACTTGTGCTGTCAGTCTTCATAGTGAATTGAAAAATGTGGCCTTCTTTGCAGTTAATATAAAAGTTACTTTCTTTTCCCAGAATAAGGTAAATAGCAGTACCATGTTTCTTTAATTAAGTTAAAGGTCACTTATCAGACACTTGTCAGCTACTCTGAGCTGGTTTTATAAAATAAGAAAAAAAAATAATGTAAATTACAAAAATGCATGATAATTTCTGGAACTTTTAGAATGATTTAACAGCAGAAAGAAAAGTCTAAAAAAATGTAAATAATTCTTTTTATGAACTTAAAAACAAACACGTTTTACTTAAGTTCTCTTTACTTTTACAGAACACCTATAGATTTTGCCTCAGCATCTGATAAGATATGGCCACACTTTGCCGCACTTGGTTGTAAACGCGTTTCTAGAGCAGAGTTGGTGGAAAAAAGAGTACTCCGTCCAGTAAGTAAAAATCTTTATCTTGTCAATTATTTCATATTTGACTGGATAAAAGGGGTGCCATATAAATTTTGCTTTATACTACACATGATACATCATGACTACTTTTGTGTTTATAATCAGAAGGAAGTGATAAAAATGTTGTTATTACAAACAGAGACTACTTGAATAAAAATTAAATATTTCAATTTGTAGATCTTACCATTAAGAGATCATTTAAGGAAATAAGATTATTGAAACTTTGGAACTATTTTTTGTGTATATGTACACCTGGCGGATAACCTTGACATTAGCCTAATTTGAAACACTTTAAAGATAGGTTTTCAGTATCTTTAGTAAATTAGTTCCAAATGCCAGATGTGACAGGATAAATAGAATAATAGGTTAATGTCTTAATTGAGAAAGTTTATCTGGGTTGGGTGCGGAATTTATTGGGTTCGCCTTCGGCTCTATTTATGTCACTGAGATGTTTTCATTCACCATTGTAAAATCACAGTTATAATGTATCTGTATTTTTGGGCAACCACTGTGTCTTCCTTTAAATGAAACATTAATTGTAAAATGAATAATCTTTTAGGTTAATCTTTCACTGTACATTCTCTATATGCCATTTTTAATTTAAGAAATACATTTTAGTTCAATAAACATGATTGTATTTATTTACTGCAAACTCAAGAAGTTTCTTGGCAATATATCTTAGATAATTTCCATTTAAGGTATATTTACACTAAATTTTATGCAGGATTTGATTTTCAAGTTTTAACATAATAAACTAGTATGTTAACTGACCATTACCTTAATTATTTGTGATAAATAAATTTATTATTTCAGGCATCTAGTCATTCCGCTGGAAGGAGACCTCCTGGTCAGGGAATACAAATGGTAGGTAGATGTTTTTTTCGTTTTTTACCTTGTTGTAGCAGCTTCAAATCTTTTTTACATCCTCAACTCTGCAGAAAGGGGTCAGGGTGGCGAGGGTGTTAACTCAGATTAGCTGAAGATACACAGTTTCTGAAATTAGATGACAAAAGGGAATTGATAAAGTTATTATGAAAGCTTTTCATAATATTATTAACTTGAAGTGTACTTCAGTAGCTCAATGGCTTGTTTGTAGGCTTCTCCTCCAGTTGATTGTTCTGGGATGGAGCCGGAAGCTTGTCCTGTGCCTCAAATACTTTCTCCCTCCAAGATGTGAATACAGATAAACTGGAGTATTAAGAATTCCTGCTTTTAACAGAAATGCATTGTTCCATTACATACAATTTAATTTACTGCTATGTTGTGTAAACAATTTAGCATATATGTAAATATGTTGTTACATTGAATGAAGGTTATGAGGCTTTTTATCATTGCAGGCATCTTATGACAGAGGAGAATCAAAATACGAGTACAACAGTGATCCATTTATACAAGCAGCTGTCACAGGTGATGTCCTTGCCGATCAGGGTGATAATTCCGGTCTTGGATCAACATCCCAGAATCCTCAGTTCTCCATGTGGAGATGATATATTTCCATTTAACATGTTTTAAGAAATCAGTCATGTTAATGTTTATTAATGGTAAGTGAGAAAGACTGGTTCCCAATTGATTATGTTGTTAACTGTTATTGTGAAACTGTTTAATATTGTAACACAGTCTTGATTGTTCAAACCTTGTTTCTTGTTGACATTTTTATTAAATCTATAACAAGTCCTGTTTATAAGGTCAAGCTGATTTTAATTTATTCATCATTTAATACAAGGCCTTGCAAACATTCCAGCACTTTTAACAAAATTTTGTTTTAAAAATGAATTTTGCATAATGCAAATTCAGATGCAGTTATAAATAGAATATCTTTGATAGTTAATTAAGAATGCATCGTATTCACTCAGATACTTCTTGGTATTAGGCAATAGAGACCAGTCTAACATCTTAAAATTCAGATTGGTCAGTTTCTATGTTAGCTCAATATTTAACCAATCAGATGCAAGATATTTATGACTGGTATTAGATAAAAATAGCCCAGTGCCTTTCTCCAGCTGTAAGCTGATGGTTTTAGATTTACCATTTCTGTGATGTCAGTTTCTTAACTCTTTCCCACATAGATACGACTTTCTACGCCTTTACCTATTACCGCATAGATACGCCAATATACGCCGATATCGATTCCCGCATAGATACGCCTTTCTACGCTTGTTCCTTATCCACATAGATACGCTTTTCTACGCCTCTGCTTTTAATCTAAGATTTATAAGTCAAAATATTGGTAAATCTTTAAAAATCCTCGATAAATGCAAACAACAATCATTCTTTTTCATGTTAACCTAAAAAAAGATGGGTGTTACTATTTAAAGATTTTCCGAAAATTGGAATTGAAAGTAGTGAGTGTCAGTATCGCTATTTTCAGAAAAGCATGTAATATTAGGTCATGCATAAGTCAAATTATTCGTAAAACTTTATAAATCCGTGATAAATACTAACAACAATAATTCTTTTTCTTGTTAGCCTAAGTAAATTGGGTGTTACTATTTAAAGATTTTCCGAAAATGAGAACTGAAAGTAGTGAGTGTCAGTATCGCTTTTTTTAGAAAAGCATGTTAATATCAGGTCATTTTGTGTAGAAAATGGCGGATAAATGGTTTGGATTCTTATTGAAAATTATTCAAGCTGGATGTTAAAGGTCAGCTTGTAAAATTAACAACCAATAAAAAACAAGATCGGATATATCACGTGTGAAGATCATAGGTCACGAGAAGGATGAATGACTGCTGTGTTTATTCAAACCAGCTGTCAAAACAACTGTATAATTTCAAAAGATAATGCACCATAAAGTATGGACCCATCGGCGTGTGATCAAAGTAAGTAAACGGAAATAATTATGTAATTCACCCCATAAAAGTCAACAACATGAAAAAGTTGAAGCCCTAAATTTGGAATTTACAAGGTACTGACCCATTTTGCGTTGCATAAAAAACAACATGTCTCTATATAAGATTTGTATATATTTTCACTTACAGATCACTTTATTACCCAAAATTTATAGTTGCAAACAGATTCCATATATATTGTTTTTTCTTTTTGCTCTGACAAAAGACACATATAAATACAATAAAGAAACAAAGTGAAAGTTTTAGTGAACATTTATTTTTCTTATATTTTCCATCCGAATAAATAACTTGATGTCAGACCATCAACATTTGCTTTTAGGTAATAATTTTGATACTTTTTCATTAAATAATACATAACTGTACATACCTTTAGTAATGTTTTCATTTTTTCCTTGGTTTTATAACTAATATGAATTATATTTCCATCAAAATAAAAATTTTCTCTCATAAATTTTGTGATTGTCATTTTTATCAACTCTTTTTTTTATTGAAATATTTCTCTCCCAGTAATAAAAATTATACCATCATAAAGAGAATTCATTCCTGAGAAAATTATGTATGTATCACTAAAAGCTTAAAACAAGAATTCATACTGAAAATTTGGTTTGAAGTAAGTAGGTGTAAAATTATCAAAATTTATCAAATTCCTGTATGTGTACAGTGTAGTGGTATTGATCTCTTATCTATGTGCCTGCTGTTATCAGTTTACTGATAAGCCTATGCAGTACAGTGACAATATACAGGATTTTTGTATGTGGGAAAGAGTTAACAAGCAAAACAAAAGTCAGCTGTTCCATCCTTTTATGTTTTTTATAGAATCATTAATTTTTGCTAAAGCAAGTAGCAATGTTTGAATGAATGACCAGTCTCTTAAAATTTTCCACGGTTATTTCTGCAAGTATTTCTTTCTTTCATTTTCTTTAGTGTAAGACTTTGTGTTCAAACTAGAATTTGTTTCATATTTGGTCATGCTTTTCAGTTTACCTGTAAGACTTAACCTGTCAAGCTTAGTATGGTGCATAAATACAGTTTGTTATAAAGTTACCACAATCAAACCTGTGTTAGCAGCCACCTCCGAAAAAAGACTACCCTGTGAATAAAGGCCAGACTTTGAGAAACTGGTATTGATTTATTAGTGAAATGTACCTCTGAACAAAGGTCACTGTGGACAAAGATCAGTTTTTTTATCTCCCTTGGGTGGCCTTTGTTCACAGGTTTGACTGTATTATGAATGTAATATCCTAGGCAGCAAGCCACCTGGGTTATATCAAGTTGAATGGTTAAACTTTAAAGTATTTGTTTTAAGCTGCATTTCTTCGAAAGGAATGGGGAACAGAAATCATTTAATCTTGTATACGTTTTATTTCTGAAAAATGTTCAGATCAGCTTTTGTTATATTTTAAAACAAAAATACATAAAGTGTGGGTCAACATTGTTAAATGTTTATAACTTACTGCAGTATCGGACTGCTTGATAATTTTTTATCTTAATTCCCAAGTTCTTCAGGTTTGAAGTGAAATATTTACCACTCAATCTTTTAACTGCATGTGTGTGAGATATTGCCATATAAGTTTGGAGAATCTCAATCATTTAGGTACTACATGTTTCTGCTGTATTTGCTCTATTGAAGTGTTGTAAAGTGCAGAGCATATTTTTTTTACAAAAAGGGCAGTTATCCCTTGCACTCACCTACTTTTTGCTCAGTTTTATTTCTTGGCAATCTGGTTTTGAGATTCATATGCATGTTGAAGAGTGAAAACACAAGCATTCTATCTGTTTATTTAATGTCAGTAAGAACCTTATTGCTTTCACCACACAATGTGCATGTTACAGGTATCTACATATTTTTGTTTGGGCATTGTACAAGTGCTTTTGTATAATATGTTGTTATGACCATTGTCTGTAAATACTGCCATGCTTTCGTCCTGTCTCACTGTGATTGTTAATATTTTATAATTCATTTCACATTTTGTGGACAGTTTTATCTAAAAAAAAAAAAACAGTCTGGCAGAACTGTATCTTTGTTACAAGTTTGTTGTAAGAGTCCACAGTCAAGGTATTTTATTTCTGTACAATAAATCTGAGAATTGTACACACCTTGTTTTCACTTGTCCTTGTCTGTTCACTTTGTAGTCTGTGAAATGTTTTCTGATGGGCAGGTATTTAATGTGTCATCAACTTTTAAACAATTCTGACCACTCCATGGGACTGGGTGTTTCAGAACAAACCTAACCAAACCCAAGTGCTAACAAACTTAGTTTGCATTTTGTGCAAACAGGGAGTGAAACAATGATATGATAAATTGTCCATCCTCAGAACTAAACAAATGTTGGCATTTTTTGCCATATTTTTAGCCACTTCACTCTTTAAATCATAATCTTTATAATTAAAGGTTTAATGGAATGTATAAAAAGCAACTGGTCAACTGACATAACTAGAACAAGAATACACAAGAAGATGCATAATGATCACAGTTAATGGATTATAAAGAAAACAAACTCAGTATTTCAAACTTCTAATTTTAGTAAAATTTGTAAATTATTATGCTTATAGATATATCCCATTTAAAATATCAATCAGTAAATTTTATGTGTGTGAAACCTACACACTGACATAACAAAAGATGCAATATTATTAAGGGGCCAAAGATGGCCCTAAATCTCACACCTGAGTGTAACTGCTCTAAATGACAACTGATGGATCGCTGGCCCCTCACATTTGCATGATTTAACAAAGAAGTACAGTTATATTTTCACCATAAACAAGTATATAAAAAAAGAGCACGTTGTAATGTTTGTGGGTAAAACCTAAATTCTGTTCACGAATTACCATGTAATGGAAAAAATAAATAAAAAAAACTAGACAATGATGAATGACAATGGTTATTAAAAACCTGATATTAAAAGGTTTCCTATATATTTCTTTGTTTTTTTGTTACCCCTAACTCCAGCTTAAAATGATCCAAATGGCATAATTTTAATAATCTTGGTAAAGGTCAACTTGAAAATGCTACATACCAAATATCTGAAGTCTCAGAATAATGGTTTCCAACAAAAATATTTTTGAGAAGCTGGTCTTGGTATGGGTTTGTAAAATACTTGACCGTAGGGTTCAAGCAAATAATGCCCACCTGATCAAAGTTTTAAAATCCTGTTAAAAGTTACTACGTAATGCTTACGACATGTGAAGTGTCAGAACAATGGATTTTGCACTTTTCCTATATATTTCTATTTAAAACGTGACACCAGCAGGCAAGGCCAATGATGACCTGAAAAGTTCACTCGAAAAGATTACGTACCCGAAATGTCAGTCTGAAGTCCCAGCCTTATGGTTTTTGACATTTTCTACAAATTGTCTATACATAATTCTTTAAACAACTTTGATAGAGCTTCATGCGGGGAACATCCCTGCCAATGTATCATCAAACCTGACCAAGTGGTTTAGGAGTAAGATGCCAACTGAGGCAAATTGTTGACAGATAACAAACAATAGACAAAAGGTAAAGGTCAATCACTAAAGCCAAATCTGAGCACTTTGTGCTCAGCTAGGCTAAAGATGAAAATCTTCCACAAAACACTGATCAAGTTGTATCACAGTATGCAGTGCTATAAATATCAAATAGAATACATATTCAACAATCTTCCTGTACAGTAAAATGATAACTAGCACTAGATTCCAATTTACTTAGTGTCCCCAAAATCCCATGTCACACCATTTTTTGGTTATTTTCAAAATTAATTTTCAGATACCACGTATTGTAGACAATAATTTGCTATTATTATACAGACTTTGAATCTAGCACAAAATGACAGGATTGTGCCAAGGTTATGTGTGCACAAAATAAAAACAGGATGAAATGACATAAATATTCCAAACAGTAACAGCCTAAAACAAGATAGCTAAGTTTCATCTAACAACAAAATATGAAGTTTAAACCTATGGTTTTATATTATCTATTTAAACACATGCTTGCCATTCACATTTTGATTCTAACAGCATAATTCTGCTGCGAGGAAATTTATGAGTACCTGATTATCAGAACAAGAGGGCCATGATGACCCTAGATCGCTCACCTGAATACTTTGGCTTTGGGTCTGCTGTTGAGCAAACATCAGAAGCTTTTTTAAGATTCTCCCTATATAAATCTACATGTATTCTAGTGACCCCCATGGTAGAGCCAATTTTCACTCAAGGGGTATAATCTGAAAAAACTTGGTAGATGACCTCTAGCTGATGCTCCATTAAAAATATCTAGGTTCTAGGCCTTGTGGTTTCAAACAAGAAGTTTTTTAAAGTTTTGCCTGTATAAATCTAATATGTAAAATCAATTGAACCCCTGGGGCAGGGCCAAATTTGACCCCAAAGGCATAATTTGAACACACTTGGTAGAGGTTCACTGGACAATGCTACATACTAAATCTTACGGCTCAAGGCCCTGTGGTTTCAGACAAGATTTTCAAAGTTTTCCTTATATAAGCATAGGTAAAATCAATTGACCTCAGGGGCAAGCCAAGTTTGACTCTAGGGGTATAATTTGAACTTGGTAGAGGTCCACTAGACAATGCTACATACCAAATCTTAAGGCTAAGGGCCTTGTGGTTTCAGACAAGAAAATTTTCAAAGTTTTCCCTATATAAGCCTATGTAAAATCAATTGACCCCAAGGACATGGCCAAATTTGACCCAAGGGGTATAATTTTAACAAATTTGATAGAGGTCCACTAGACAATGCTACATTAAAAATCATAAGGCTAAGGGCCTTGGGGTTTCAGACAAGAAGATTTTAAAAGTTTTTCATTTCTGTTGCCATAGCAACCAGAGTTCTTCATGGAATTCAATACTTTGAATAACTTTGGTAGAGCTTCATGCAAGGAATATTCCAGGCATGGTTCATCAAAGTTGGCTTTGCAGTTTAGGAGTAGTAGTCATTCAAGTCAAATTGTTGACAACGCACAATGACGCACGCCGGACAAGAAATGATCCAACAGCTCACCCTTTAGCACTTTGTGCTCAGGTGAGCTAAAAATGAGTATGAGAATTACCGTATTTTCTAATTTTCTCCAATGATTTTTTATGTATTTTCAATTACCAAAACAGTTTTTCAAACTGACATATTTCCTTGAATAAATAATACAACTGTTAGCTTTAACTGAAACAAGAACTGGGCAGTAATGTAATTTTGTAATTGTAGCATTTGTAAATCAGTAACAGTATTGATACACACCTTATTTTTAAATCCCTCTATGTCAGTCTAAATTGCAAGAAATGATAAACCAAACATGCATTATATTCTATTTGTAAAATTTTCAAAAAATATTTGTAAATTAATCCAATACTGACAGGTATATTGTTTCTTACAGAGAACTTTGCTGTTTGCAGAGAATGAATGGAAGTTATAGTTTCAGGAAAAATAAAACAAGGGACAAACTCAGATTAATATTATTACAATTTGATCACAAGCCATGAAAAACTGACATAATTTCTTTTAACTCACTTTTCCAAAGATTAGCTCTGCTTACAAACCTCAAACCAACTACAAATTATGCTCATAATCAAAAAAATCCTTTGTTAGTATACAAAAAAATTAGAAAATTGAGGGCCTAAAGAATTATGTAAACATTTAATTCACCTTATAAGTGAAAAAAAGCATTCCATTAAATACCCTATTAATATTCCATTCCCTCATTTTCTCTGTATGCATCATGTTCATTTAAAAATGCTCTTTCCAAATTAAAATTATAGTCATATATAGAATAATCAAATGACTTCTGCTGAAGGACACTGCTTGAACGTATTTCTTGAACTGATGATGAAAACTGTAAGCCATTTCCTAGAACAAAAGGGACATCTGATATGGCAGACCTCCCTGATCGGCCATCTGAAAACCCCTGTGCACTGCACTGCTGTTGGTCATTTTGGCTCCTTGCAGCAACAGTGGGTGAGCCTGTACTGAAAGGGTTTCCATGTGGAATACTAGAGAACTGTGAAATATCAAGTGTTGGAGACTGGGCAGACATATTTGAGGTGTAATCCTGATAGCTTGGCAGACAGTTCCTCGACACCTAAAATTTAGTAATAAGGAAAACTTACGGTACATTTAAATACAGTACACACTGGCAAATGCACCTGCATATAATTTGTATTTCGTTCTAAAATGCCCACATAAAGGCCATAACTTCAATTCCAACTCTTTTGCAGTCTCGGAGGTCTTTTCTGTACAATAGATACATCTCTCTAATTAATTAATATAATACTTTTCGTTATTTATACTGTCTTACTGGGTTGAAGTGTCTGAAAAATATTAAAGATGTTTTCAATTTTTTTGATGGGCAATCATCTTTAAAAACTTAACAGAAAGAAACAGGGAGAGTTATGATGCAAATAAGGGGCTCCTACCCCTAAGGAAGAGAGTTTGAATCCCTTCAGCAGTATTTCTAGCTCAATAGTACGTCTCCCAGTGTGAGTACCAAACAGAACTCAAGGAAGCAGTCACTGAGTGTGGTTCTGTATATTGCAAGACCTTCTCCACAGCTTTTCTAAATACATAAACAGATGTATAGGCTCATACTTCTCCATAATTTGGTGGAGCATCAACTGAATCTGCACTGAAGTTTCTGGCATTGATGATGGTCCTCTCACTGGCTGTGTCACCCACCAGGAGAAATCCATCTTCTACACGATCATCTCTACCACCATGTATGCCAGGTGCTGCAATGTAAGAGAACTGTTCTGTTTCATCCAAAACCTTTTTTTTAAAAAGCAGTTTGACAAAACAAGAGTGCCATGATGGCCCTGTATCGCTCACCTGAGTATGACTGCTTTTAACAAAGTTGTTATGATCCTGGTTAATTGAACCTAGATAACCCATATTCGAAAATGAGCTAGAAATCATTTACACAACCTTTCTGACAAATTTCCAGGTTATTTGGACTGTAAATGTAGCCTCTTGAGTGTTTACAAAGTTCTTCCATATTTGGGCTCTGTGACCTAGACTTTGACCCCAGATGACCCACATTCGAACTTGACCTAGAAATCAACAAAACAACATTTCTGACAAATCTCCAGATTATTTGGACAGAAAATGTTATCTCTAGAGTGTTAACAAGGTTTTTCCATATTTGGGCTCTGTGACCTAGTTTTTGAACCCAGATGACCCATATTCGAACTCGAGCTAGAAATCATTGAAACAACCTTTCTGACAAATTTCAATGATATTTGGACCAAAAATGTAATCTGTAGAGTGTTAACAAGGTTTTTCCGTATTTGGTCTATGTGACCTAGTTTTTGATCCCAGATGACCCATGTTCGAAACTTAAGCTAGAAATTACTGAGACAACCTTTCTGACAATTTCCAGGTTATTTGGACTGAAAATGTAACCTCTAGAGTGTTATGAAGGTTTTCCCATATTTGGTCCATCTGACCTAGTTTTTGATCCCACATGACCCATATTCAAATTCAAGCTAGAAATCATTGAAACAACCTTTCTGGCTAATTTTCAGGATATTTCAACTGAAATTGTTACCTCTGGAGTGTTAACAAGGTTTTTCCGTATTTGGTCTATGTGACCTAGTTTTTGACTGTTTGAGCTCGAAAAAGTAGCCTCTAGAGCGTTCACGAGGTTTTTCTATTTTGGGTCATTTTACCAAGTTTTTCACCCCAGATAACCCATGTTTGAACTCTTCCGAGTAATTACTGGGTAAACATCCTGATTAAGTTTCATGACAATTGAGACAATAATGTGACCATTAGAGTGTTAACAAACTAAGTGTGAACGTTGGACAGACGACGGACATTGATCGATCCTAATAGCTCACCATGAGCCTACGGCTCAGGTGAGCTAAACAAACATAAGCTGCAGATGTTATCAACTAATTAACCTGAAAGACTCATGACCTTCAAAACTTGAAGCCCCTTTTATATCTTGACTGAATGAAGATGATTTCCAACAAAAAGGTAGAGAAACTTACCATAAAAACTTGCTGATTGAGTGACATCATTGACTGTTTCAATCACTACAGAATGACATGTTTAAACCAGAAGAAATGTGTATTTATTTTTTATTTTCTAAACAAATTTAAAATACTTGGGCAGATACAAGGTGAATTTTGTGATTTCATTTGCACTTTCATCTTAATTTGTATGCAAAAATACATTGTTTCTTGTGTCAGGTCCACTGTAAGTAATAATAGTTTTACCTGAGGAAGACTAAATGGAACTGTCAAAAGTCAAAACCTCTCTTAGTCAAATTTATTTGACATGACCTTAGGATATTATTAAGCTATCTTATCAATTAGAGCAATATCTCTACTCATGTCAAACAGAAAGACGAAAATAGTGATGAAATATTCCAACACCTTTTTAATTGCTCATTTACCTCCCAATTATTGTATAAAACTAGTCTCAATATTGCGACTTCAGGCAGGATGCTGCAGATATCAACCATTCGAAAAATAGCACAACATTTCGAGTACAATTATTATTAGGACTAGTATGAAACCTGACAAAAGATGCACAAACTGGAAAGAGTAATCATCTATTTGTAGCAGAGGTATAATACAGTACTGTACTTCTACTCCCTTGCCTATCAGCTAGCTTTTTTGGCAACGTGGTGAAGTGTCCGCTTAGTAAGGTACCCCGAGTTCAAACCCAGCTCTGGGCAGGTGGATTTTTTCGGGTTACATTTGGCACCCAACGTAAATAATTCACGAGTGTAGATTTGAAAGTACCCTTAGAAAGTCCCACAGACATTCAGTGCTCCAGGAATTCAAGGACGAATTCCAAGAAGTAGAGGGTGTATGTAGCAGAGGTATAATACGGCACTTCTACTCCCTTGCCTATCATATAGCTTTTATTGCAACGTGGTAGAGTCGTAGGTACCTGAATTCAAACCCAGCTCGGGGCAGGTGGATTTTTTCCGGGTTACATACAGTACAGCTCAAGCAATTTTTCCACTTTCCGCTCTGTCACCGCGGACACTTTTAACGGCGAGCGGAAAATCGCGGGGGACATACTATAGTCAGCCGCGGTGACAAATCACCGTGGACGGGTAGTAAAAAAACCCCGCAATCCGCGGTGAAAAATCACAGAGATTTGCCGTGATTAATTCGGATATACCTGTAAATGTTCACGTAAATGTACAACGTAATCTTCTTTTAAAAAATCAATAAGACTTACAATGTTACTGTTGATTTTAATCAATAAAATTATTTAATTAGCTCGGCGATATTAATGTACATTTACCGGGGAGAATCACATCACAAAACAGTTCAATAAAAAAAGTTTCAAGAAAACGGAAAAACGATCCAAAACACGTCACAAGGCAGCTTTTTGTGTTCCGTCCGGAATCTATGAGTTCAATAGGATGCCTTTTGGTCTCAAAAATGCACCTATGTCATTTCAAATGTTAATGACTAAAGTTCTAGGGTCAATCTTACGTTGGCGCCAGTAAAATTACCCATTAAAGATTTTATGCGCCAGAATTAAAATTTTGGCGAGCGACAGCGGGAACCCTGTAACAGTCATGATCAATATGTTTATTTAGGTGAATAAACATGATATAGCAGTTAAGGAAATTTCACACGCAAATCTTTAAATTTTGTAATTACTTACATACGACAGGTGTTACGTCGTTTAAATACATAACATAAAGGGGTGTTGGTCTTTTCGTCAAACTTTTTTTTCTGTACAAAACAGGTAGTTTGTTCGTCAAACTTAATTTTTAGAGTAGATAATTACCGATTTTACCGAAGTGTCAAACAGATGCAATTACATGCAAACAGACTATTAACGTTAAAGCTGTTTACATTAAACGTCGTGCAAAGGTACCGCTGATTAATTGTTTGTCTTATCGGTAATTATACAAATTAGATTATTATCCCGCTAATAAGGTTGATTGCACAATCATTTTAATGAATCACAAACACACTTCAGCAATCAATTATAATTTGATTTCAATAGGTGTGAAATACTATATATTATTAATTTGACGAAACGACTTTTTGCTTGCCATATAAAATAAGTTTGACGAAACGACGGTTTGACGAAACGACCATAATTCACATAAAGTTTTTTTTCTTTAAAAAATGTGTTTGAGTTCGTTATACTTTACAGACGTACAGTAATAGAAATAAATGTCTCCGTGTAATAAATAAATTAATGGTCACCCGAGAGAGCAAAATACCACTGCAATATTTCACAGTGATCCGCGGCGACGATATCCCGCAGCGCAAATTTCACCCATTCGAGTGGACGAGCGGAAAGTCACAACTGTCGCGGGGACATCGCGGTGACAATCCACCCGTAAAAAAATCGCGGGGATCGGCGGACTTTGGAAAAATTGCTTGAGCTGTACTGTATTTAGAAAAAATGTCTATTTTCAGTAATAAAAATTACTAAAACCTACCTGCATTTGAATTATTATGGGTCTGGCTGTTACTCCTTTGAAATGGCTTTGCAATATTATGTATTAAACTGTTAAACATCTTCCTCTGAAACAAATAGGGTGTCTAAATACGTTCATCAATTAAATCTAGATTATTGCGGATCTACTATTACTTTCTATCGACACTATTAACCAAGATACCCTCTGACTGATTTTAAGGGAAAGTAGAAAACTTAAATAAACGTAAAATTGGCTCAAGTTTTGACATACGTGTTACTGAAATTCACAGAAATGAGTAACTGAGTCTACTTTCTGTTTTTATGACAAAGCGGTGTTTATTGTAAGAAGTTTGTCCTATGAATAAAGCAAACTAGAAATCAAAGCGCTGATAATCCCCTTTGTCACAAACCACACAGCAGGACTGTTAAACTTTAATTTAGTTGCACTTAAAAGATCCATAATACTTAGTGTAAACTCGTAGCAACAACTGGCAAAATTAGTATATATAAAATTTTAACATTTTCAGGACCAAAGACCTTAATAGTTAATACCAAATGTAATATAATTATCATAATATACTATGTACTGTATGCTATATATGTGATACATTTCATATATATAATTAATGAATAGTCTACTACGTACTTATAGATGACCAAATAAGCTAAAAGTTTAATTCAAAAGAGACCCTACATACATATTGAAACAATGAAATATTAATAAAAAGATAGGCACGACGGAGATTAAAAAAATCATTAAGTAAAATATGCTCATAACATCACACACTATTTCATATGACGGACTAGTAAGGGGAGTACACTTGACCCTTTAAGGCGCATTTATTTTATCTACTGCATTTTTTTACTTTAAAATCCAAAAGACTACTTTTAACAGATTGTTTGTACTGCATTACGCATGGATTTAAATAAATGCCATCACAGAATATTTATTATCATTATCATTATTATTATTATTATTATTTATTTTTAATCACAGTACTGCTATGGGGAAGAACATCTGGAAATAGTTCATTGCCAATTTAAGCTCGACAATTCGAAGAAGAAGGAGGACTGTTGCACTCGCCTCGGCGTCGGTGGTGGTCAAAGTATTTTCATTAAATGTAATAGCTTGTTCATTATCAAAGAAATTCAATTGAAACTTAAAATACTTGCATACAGCCACATGGACCTTCTGTAGGACAAGGGGCATAACTGTGCTAGTAATATTAACAGAATTATGCCCCCTTTTATCTTAGAGATTTTGGATAATTTTTTTTTACCTTTAAAGGCTTGTTTATTATGAAATGGATTCAGTTGAAACTTAAAATACTTGCATAGAGTGATAATGTCCTACTGTGGAACAAGGGGTGTAACTGTGTCAGAAATATTTACAGCATTATGCCCCCTTTTAACTAAGAAAATTTGGTTAAAGTCCTTGCAATAAATAGGTAATCTTACGCATTGTAGTCGTTATTTATTTAGTTGAAATAACTATGTCACAGTCTAAATGGTCTCGAAACAAGAGGGCGCATTCCATCGGTCGGCCGATGACTAAAAAAATTGGTACTTTTGATTAAGCGTTTCTAAATAAATATTCTTTTAATATTCGTAAAATTTTCAAAACTTAACAACAAATGCACAAAGTTTATTATGGTGTCGGTTGAATTTGTGACTTTCGTAACCCTTTAAGTGTAATAGCTTCTTGATTATCAAGGTGTTTAAATTGAAACTTAAAATGCATGCATATAGTGACAAGGCCCTGCAGAATTAAGCCCATGTCATTTAGAAATTTGCTTTAGTTGATTATGAAGTGTAACATCTTGTTTATTATGGAAGATTAAATTGAAAATAATAATACTTCCTTACGTTAATAAGGCTTTACTCTGGGATTTGTGTCAATATTTTTTAGAATTGTGCCCCCTTTTAACTTACATCTTTTTAGATTTATGAGTAAAAGTTTACTAGTTTCAAGTAAAACCGATAATGACTTGCTTAAAGAATTTGTTAGAGAATTAATGCTTATTACTCTATCATTGGATTTGACTACATGAATTCCTTTTACGACACAGAATTATGGTTAAGAATTTTTTAAAGACATGCTCAGATTCCGGTATCAAAGCACAGAGAAATGATGAGTGCGCTGTCATCAGAAAGCTCTTGTTTTATCTAGGAGTAAACTGATTTAGTGACACTTCGCCTCCATATAATCCATAAATTTCAGACGTAAAAAAAACCCGAACAAGTGCAACGTAATCCCACACCCATCTAGTGTTACTAAAATGTTACACAAACGATAGGGCCAATCCTCCAACAACGAATAAGATCGGAAAAGTCAGTTGGAAATTACATGTAACCCAGGATAATGCCGGGTTTATGTATACCAGTATTCATGTCTTCTTCAGTCTGATTTAGTTCAGTTTGATTAGACACATTCATTTCACATCGACTGGGAAGAATTTCTTACAATTTATATCAATTCCTCTCGACGACTGCTTCCTGGGTTCAAACTAGTGCTTGAGCCGGAAATGCAAAGTCGTTGGAGACTCCCACCGACCGCTCTAGGGCTTCGAACCACCAACTTCTGAATTCTATCCCTCGAAATTGTGCTACTCCACTTGGCTTTGCAGTGGGGCGGTAAGTAGGACATGCTGCGAATGCATCGCGAATAGGAACATGCAACAACCACGATCAATACACACGGCTTTTTTCTTAGTGATGAATACAAAATCTACGGGAAATGGTCATGATTTTGAAACACCAGACTATTAATCACTACAGTTTATTTGTAATCGTGATTATACGACAGGATATACTAGTAAGATAATGCGATCTGAATGCTACTTCTGAAGTAGTGCAAAATGTGACAGTTAAGAGAGCGTCCTCCAAATCCATCCGATCATAACGAAAAGGCAAAAACAAAAAACGGACATCCGAGTACTTTTTACTCATACGCTGATATAAGATAAGTCCTTATAAGGAGAGAGGCTTAAGCGAACTTTTGT
This sequence comes from Cyclina sinensis, assembly GCA_012932295.1. Lineage (NCBI taxonomy): Eukaryota > Metazoa > Mollusca > Bivalvia > Venerida > Veneridae > Cyclina > Cyclina sinensis. The sequence continues at coordinate 29,732,071 of JAAONU010000004.1, forward strand.
TAATATCTATTACAATATTTTTGTTTTGATTGTCCGGTTATGATTCAAACAATGTTTGTCATTGTTCCGTTTTGTGTCATTAGTCCTGCATAAAAGCAATTTGCTCGGCAAAATTCGCATCATTCTGGATTGAAAGTGAATTATATTTCATCTTATGAGAAGTGCCAATAGGTGTCTTTCAGAAATGGATTTTAAAATAGATATTTTGACGGCTTTACTTGTCTGTTTTCTTTTACATTCAACAAAGTCACAATCCGTCGGCTGCGAGTTACCTGACGGTTGCCCTCCAAAGACACAGGTACAATTTATAATTCTTGTTAACATTTATCAGTTAGCATTATTCATGAAGAAACAATTAATATATTGATTCAGTAAAAGAATTAACAACTACAAGTTGCGGAAAAGAATTAGTAGTTTCTTTATAAGCCTTTACTCTGTTTAAATTGTATTATAATACGTGTATATTTTAAGTTGGTGTCGCGTAAAGAATATTTAAGGGCCCATTAAGACTCAGAAACGACTACAATTTTACTCCTCAAGAAAAGGCAAAAATGTGTTCTACATTATTTTAATAATGGATTTAGAGCATGCTAGATTAGCTTATCACTTGAAGATAGTTGCGGTGAATATGAAATGATTTGTTACAAAAGTAGCAAAATGTAAACAAAGTGGTATCTTGACTTCAATACAAAAATACTAATAGCTTTACTAGTGGCCAAAAAAGAAAAAGAATCAAAAGTTGGTTCAACTATATGGCTAATTAGTACCATTTTGGAAATTGTAATTGTACACTAGAAATAAAAAGCTTTTGAGAAATAAAGAGTAGCATTTTGTGGTTTAATGGGCTTTTAAGAGACATAGAAATTACTCTTGAAGCTGTGTAACTGAATTAGGAGTTACTCTTCTCGAATAAGCAGTTACTCTATTTGAGTTGTGTAAGAGATTAAGCAATTACTTTTATATATTGATCTGTTTCTTTCTGGAAGGTTTATTAAGTATACACAAGGGCTGGTAATGAAAACTAGACCATGCGTAAACAGTATTTACAAAAAAAAGTATGCCAGAATATAGGAAGAAATTAACCTGGCAGGGTGAAATAAAAAATAAAATATTTATATACAAAATGTATATCTATTTCTACAGGAAAACTCCAACATATTATTTGACTAGAGACAGCAAAAGTATTTGCTCAAATGTGCTTCAATTAATGAAATACGATATAAAATTTGTCTTGTTTGTTTTTTGCAGGCATATCTAACAGCTTATGGTTATCTTGATCCGGATAGAGAATGCACGCTAGATGATATCCGGGCTGCTCTAGTACAATTCCAGACACTCAATCTCGGATTCATGGGGTTGACCATCACGGGGCAGTGTGACAATATTACTGTATTGGTTATGGACCAGCCGAGATGCGGCTGCGAAGATATTGTCAAATTTAAAAAAAAGATGATGCCGCAAAACCTAATAGGGCCACAAGAATATCGGCTTGGTGATACAAAATGGCGAAAAAAAGAGCTCACTTGGAGTGTGTTAAAGTACCCGCAGACGACACACAACAGAGCGAATCTGAAAAACACTGATGTTGACGACGCCATGCGAAGAGCGCTCGACATATGGGCAAAAGTTACAAAATTGTACTTTCGCCATTCTATAAACGACAGAAACGCTGATATACAAATAAAATTTGAGAGATACAGACACACAGTCAGCCCTCCGTATTACGATTTTGACGGAAAAGGAAACGTTTTGGCGCATGCTTTCTTTCCGGAATCCGGCGTTGTACATTTCGATGACGACGAACATTTTGTTATTAACAGTGACCAAGGAACTGAGCTATACATTGTGGCAGCTCACGAATTTGGCCATACGCTTGGTATTTCTCATTCAAACATTAAAGAGGCTCTTATGGCACCGTACTATCGATATCAGAAGGACCTCCAGCTTCATGAAGACGACATCGGCGCAGTCCAGACTCTTTACGGACCTCCCGACGGAAATATTCCGACGGCACCAACGACACCCGCGCCAACACCTAGACCGACAACTTCCATCGCGGTTCCAGAGTACTGTAACATGCAAGTTCAAGCATCTTTTAATGTACGAGGGAACATTTATGTTTTTACAAGAGAAAGGGTCGGTTACAGGAGAATAAAAACATTTGTTTATCGAGTAACAAGCGGAGGCATACAACCAGCCAGTAAGAGGCCAATAGAGGACATGTTTGTTAAACTTAGTACTGGGCGTTATCCTCGACCGTACCCGTACAGAGTTGACGCAGCGGCCTATATCCCCGACAGAAGATACGTTTTCTTATTCAGTGGCACACGTGCGTATCGCTATTCAGCAAGAAATAATACAGGACCTTTCATACTTGACGAAAACGATGGGTTTCCAAAGTGGATGGACGTCAAAGAATTTCCCGAACGACCTAGGGCTACTGTGGCTATGCCCTACTCAAATTACAATGCTTATTACATGTTAATCTTTGGCACAACAATGGTATGGGACTGGAACTTCTACAGTGAGCGTGTTGGAGCCTGGGCATACCCTATAGACGTGTTTGGTCGTAACATGCCGCAGAGAGTTAACGGAGCTTTTCTACAGGCTGATGGAAGGAACGTTATTTTCTTCAAGAACGACAGGTTTTACAAGTTTGATGTGCGTTATCGGCGTGTTTTGGACTCCAATGCTCTGGATATCAAACGAGATTTCTTTAAAGGCCCTTGTGCCTAAAATGAATGACAATTTCTGTTATATTTACACTTCAATACCCCATTGCAGAAAAGTTGTAAATGCTTCTATAAGTATTACACTTTTGCTCTTGGGCATCTACTTGCCCTAAAATAGTGTTCATTATTCAGTTCAAATCTATATTGCTGTATCATTTTTTTTTTGAAATTGACTGATTATTTTCTCCCAGTGTTTTCTCCGTTTGTGGGGAAACTGCACATTGATGATATTTTTCTTTCTTCATATAAATACATGAGTGTATCATTTAAAATTTTTGTTGTTAAAAATTGTTTCTTCTGAAATTGTTATGTATACTGATCCAAAGTTAAGAATGGGAAACAAAATATTGCAAGAATTTGTTAGACAGCCAAACGTCAAACATTTTCTGTCCTAGTTTTTATTTTAATAAGATTTACCTCGTGGCCAAAAAATATCAAAAATACCAAACTCTTGGCATTATTGTAATAATAACTGTAGTGAAAGGTTGTTTGAAAGTCTTGACCATGAACGGAAAGTAGTTTGACATTTCTTTGTGTCACTTGTGGGCGAATTCGGAAAAATACTCTGATTTTTAGCTCACCTGAGCACAAAGTGCTCAGGGTGAGCTTTTCTGATCAGCCTTTGTCCGTCGTCCGTCCGTCCGTCAGTCGTCAACTTTTCATTCAAACGACATCTTCTCTGAAACCAATTGGCCAAATTTAATGAAACTTGCCTGGGATGTTCCTTGGATAAAGCTCTACCAAGATTGTTCAAATGGTTCTGGTCCTTTGCCTTTCTGGTTCACCGGAGCTAAAATTAGATTTTAAAAGTTGGATCTTTAAAAATCTTCTTCTCCGAAACCTCAAGGCCGGGAGCTTAGATATTAGGTATGAAGCATCATCTAGTAGACCTCTACCAAGTTTGTTCAAATTATGACACTGGGGTCAAAACTGACCCCCCACCCCAGGGGTCAGTTGATTTTACATAGATTTATATAGGGAAAACTTAAAAATTTTCTTGTCAGAAACCACAAGGCCTAGAAATTAGATATTTGGTGTCCAGCATTGTCTAGTAAACCTCTACCAGGTTCAAATCATGGCCCCAATGTCAAAAATGGCCCCGCCCCAGTGGTCAAATATTTTACATAGAGTTATATAGGGAAAACTTAAAAAAAATCTTCTTGTCAGAAACCGCAAGGCCTAGAGCTTAGATATTTGGTGTGTAGCATTGTCTAGTGGACCTCTACTAAGTTTGTTCAAATCATAGCCACTGGGTCAAAATAGGCCCTTCACTAGGGGTCACATGTTTAACATAGAGCTATATAGTAAAAACTTTAAAAATCTTCTTGTCAGAAACCACAAGGCCTCGAGTTTAGATATTTGGTGTGCAGCATTGTATAGTGGACCTTTACCAAGATTGTTCAAATCATGACCCCACCTGGGCGAGGGGGGGGGTGATTTTTTTTCACAAGGACTTATATAGTGAAAACTTAAAAAATCTGCTGCTCTGAAACACCAAAGGCTAGGCCTTCAATTGTTCATTGTTATGTCTCCCCCTCAACCCCGGCCTTCTGATGAAGACATATTGTTTTTGCCCTGTCCATGGGTGTATGTTTGTCTGTCTGTCTGTCTGTCACACTTTGTTTTCTTTCAATAACTTGAGTACCATGTTGACCCAATAGGTCAAAGTTCAAGGTCAGATGGACCTCTAGAGTGAAAACCGTTTCCACTCAATAACAGGAGTACCATTTCATCCAGACCCTTCAAACTTCATAGGATGCTTGCGTTTACTAAATAAAAGAACCATATTGTTTTTGAGGCTAGTATGTCAAGGTCAGGGACCTGTATAGTGAAAAGTTTTTCTGCAGAGTAACTGTAGTACCAGCCTTCGAAATTTATAGGATAATTGTATTAGAAGAACCCTATTGTTTTTTGGGTCCATAGGTCAAAGGTTAAGTTCACAAGGACCTCTAGAAGACTGTTTCTGCTCAGTAACTGGAGTACCATTTTACACAGAGCCTTCAAACTTCATAGGATGATTGTCTTTACTCAGTAAAAAAGCCTATCATTTTTGGGGTCAGTAGGTAAAAAGTCAAGGTCACAGGATCCTGTAGAGTGAAAACTATTTCTGCTCAGTAACTGGAGTACCATTACACACAGAACCTTCAAACTTCATAGGGTAATTATATTAGAAAAACCCTATTGTTTTTGGGTCTGTAGGTCAAAGGTCAAGTTCACTGGGACATGTAGAATAAAACTATTTCTGCTAAACATTTGAGTACCATTACACCTAGAGTCTTCAAACGTATTGCAAACTTACTCAAATTTGCGAACAACGAACACCCAAAACAACCAGTAATGATCTTGTAACATGAGCAATGAGACTCAGGTGAGCGATTTAGGGCCATCATGGCCCTCTTGTTTTTCAGAATCTCCTAGCAGGGAGGCGAGCCACTTTGACATCTGTCGTCTGGGATGTCATACGGTGAAATGTTTAAATTTCTCTGAACTTTTCCCAATTTCCTGTTGTATGTGTTATTGCACCTATTGCGAATCCAGTTTGTACAGAACATGAAAAATGCTTAATTATATACGAGTTTATTGAATATTTTGTACTATAATAAATGTCCACGTCTGACTAAAATCTCGACCTATGCACACGATACCACTTGAAACGACACAGCCGTTTAAGAGCGACATTTTCCTCGTCACTAGGTCAGACTAAGTGATGCATGTATTTGAATGCTATAGAGAATAACTAATGATATTTTTTGTGTGTGAAGATGAAATAAAAAAACAATGTTCCCTAAATGATAACTCAGTGATCACGTATAAAAAATTCTCAAGCACGTATTTAACAACGCTCGACTTTCCAGTTATAACACAAATAATCGTCCAAACGTAAAAACAAGAGGGCCATGATTGCCCTGGATCGCTCATCTGAGTACTTTGTCTGTAGGTTTGCTGTTAAGCAGTATTTCATTTTTTAATTGAAAATATATAAGTGCCTACAAACCAAATATGTAAAATATCAGTCAATAAATAAAGGTTCTATGACAGAAAGTACAAATATCTATTATAAGCTATGGTGACCTGGACCCAGTGACCTCAAACCCTACCCATGGGTAGAGGTCCATGCAATGAACCTATATACTGAATATCAAAGATATTGGTCTATAAATGAAGGCTCTATGAGGTACAGTTGATAAATCTATTTTTAGCCTCCGTCACCTTTAACCTAATCTAATATTTTGAAAAAGCTTGATAAAGCTTGCTTCATGCCAAATTTTAAAATTCTAGGCCTTGTGGTTTCAGACAATAAGATTTTTAAAGATTTTCTTCTATATTGCTATTTAAAACTTGTGACCCCTCAGGCGGGGCCAATAGTGACCCCAGGGACATTTTTCTAACACACTTGGTAGAGGTCCACTAGACAATGCTGCATACCAAATATCTTAACTCTAGGTCTTGTGGTGTCTGACAAGAAGATTTTTCAAGTTTTTCCTATACGATTCTATGTAAAACATGTGACCCCTAGGGCAGGGCTTATTTTGACCAAGGGGCCATGATTTGAACAAACGTGATAAAGGTCCATTAGATAATGCTGCACACCAAATATCTTTACTCTAGGCCTTGTTGTTTATGACAAGAAGATTTTTAAGTTTTTCCTATATAACTCTCTGTAAAACATGTGACCCCTGGGGCGAGCAATTTTTGACCTAGGGTCCATGACTTGAACAAACTTGGTAGAGGTCCTCTTGACAATGCTAAATACAAAATACCTTAACTCTAAGCCTTATGGTTTCTTATGTGAAGATTTTTAAAACGTTTTCCTATATAACTCTATGTAAACAAGTGATCCTCAGGGCTGGGCCAGTTTTGACTCAGTGGCTATGATTTGAACAAACTTAATAGAGGTCCACTAGACAATGCTACACACCAAATATCTAAGCTCTATGCTTTACGGTTTCTGACAAGAAGATTTTTAAAACCTTTTCCTATATAACTCTATGTAAAACATTTGACCCCTCGAGCGTGGCCATTTTTGACCCAGAGGCCATGATTTGAACAACATTGGTAGAGGTTCACTAGACAATGCTACACACCAAATATTTAAGCTCTATGCATTACGGTTTCTGACAAGAAAATTTAAAAGTTTTCCTATATAAGTCTATGTAAAATCCAGAGACCCCTTGGGTGGGGCCAATTGATCCCAGGGAAATAATTTGAACAATTTTTGTAGAGTTCCATTAGAGGGTGCTAAATGCCAAATATCTAAGCTCTACGCCTTGTGGTTTCAGACAAGGAGATTTTTTAAGTTTTTCCTTTAGGTTGCAATGGCAACCAGAGCTCTGCATGAAATTGATTTCTTTGAACAACTTTGGAAGAGCTTCATGCAAGGAACATCCATGGCAAGTTTCATCAGCTTTGGCCCAGTGGTTAAGGAGGAGATGTTGTTTAAAGCAAAAGTTGACGACGCACTGACCCACGACGGACACAGGGCGATCCTTAAAGCTCTACATGAGCACGAAGTGCTCAGGTGAGCTAAAAACACATTCAAATAGTACAACAGACAACTGACACTTTTCAAGCTAAACAGAACTATATATCTGTGTTATTAAAAGGACATGGAATTAGTTCTTGATTTATTCATTCAAGCCCCATTGTAAAACTTTTCAGACAAAGAAACGAAATTTCACATCAGTCTCATGACAGCATACATAAAAGAGCCATCACCTATCAAAAATATAATTACTGATTTTATTTACAGCTAGATACGCATGACTGAGATGCGCACAGGTGTGATTTTTATAATGACGGTATTTTTTTTTATTTCATTTTTGTATCTTAACTCGATTGCTTTCAACTTTCAACTTTATTTACATATACTTAGGTTCATAACAATGAACAGCAAAAGCATATAACAGTTCAATATAACAAATACAAGCGTCAATGGTGTAAAAGGGAAACGACATGCAAATATGAAATGTTGCTTACTGTATCTACAGTGAAGCAGGTCACATCATATTTATAAATGATAAATAAACATATACATTCCATGCATGTGATAATGCATTATAAAATGAAGAAAAAGAACAGTTGTATATGGATGTTTAGATTATGCATGATACAATACAGAAAAGGTATAAACATTATTTACAGTTACTGATAAGAGTACTAACGACAGCAATAATTAAATAATGTTAAAAAGGAATAAAAAGAATGTTACTATGTTTAACCATTTTACGCGCATACTAATTTCATGATTTTTCTAACAAAGATACTTAATTTCTTTAATTCTATTATGTTTTCGCTTGTAATTAATTCTTTAAGCTTAATAATATTTGGTCTTCTACAAAAATATGGTTTAATAAATTTTTTACACTCACGATCAAAAAGAGGACATAGGAATATATAATGAAATTCATCACCTAAAGTATTACAATGTAAACAAAGTCTTTCGTTAGCTGGTATACTTCTCCATCTGCCGACTTCTATAGGCAAACGATGGTTTCTGGTTAAGAAAGCGAGTAAACTTTTACATAAATCAATAGGTAAAACATCAACATATTTACTTCTATGAAAATTCGTTTTAAAAATTTTATATAAGTTCGAGTCGGAGGTTCTCGATATTTCAGAATACCACTTTTGAACAAAAGTATCTTTTAGTTTTTGTTTTATACTAGCTGTTAACCATTTGCTGTTCAAAAAACTTTGACTGTACCAAACACCCGAAAAGCCTAGGCTACACAGCAAATGTTTGATATTATCTAACCAAATAGATTTTACTTTGTTTTCTGAGTGCATACCATGTAACAATAAATACACTTGCAGAGATAGTTTTAACTGCATGTTACCATTCTGATATTCTACAAGTTTAGACCAATATGATAATATGCGACTGTTTATGTCAAGGGATATTGGTGTGATTCCGAGTTCACCATAAACCATATAAGATGGTGTTGTTCGTTTGAGATTAAAGACATATTTATAAAATTTCAATTGAACTTTCTCTATTTCATCTAAGTTTCCAAATCCCCAAATTTCACTTCCATATAATAATATAGGTTTAACAGTTTTTTCAAAAAGTTCAATCTGTAAATCAGAAGGAAGAGATAATAGTTTAATTTTTCTAATTAAGGAGTATAAAGCTTTATTTGCTTGTTCAGCAATGTATTTCTTCGTTTTTAAAAACGACCCACTCTTTGAAAAAAATATGCCAAGATATTTGTATTCATTGACACTTTCTATAACGTCATCACCTATAAAAAAATCGCGCCTTCTCGGGTTTCCTTTACTAAATGTAACAATTTTAGTCTTATCAATATTAATAGTTAATTTCCAAGTTTCGCAATACACTTTAAAGCAGTTAAGAGCATGTTGCATATCATTTTCATTGTCGCTAAAAATAACAGTGTCATCAGCGTATAAAAGGATGAACAATTTAAGGTAAATATGTAAATCATCTATTAACATTTCTGTATGTACTCCGTTAACATTTCTATTTCTGAGATATATTTCTAGATCATTAAGGTAAATGCTAAAAAGAAAAGGGGATAAGTTTTCCCCCTGCCTCACGCCTCTTAGACTATTAAAGAATTGGGATGTGCCTTCGGAGGTTTTTACATTTGTTTTAATGCTGTTGTACATGTTAAATATAAGTTTAAAACATTTTCCATTTATATTTTCGGCATTAAGTTTGTGCCACAATCCTTTTCTCCAAATAGAATCAAAGCATTGTTTAAAATCTACAAAACAACAGATCAACTTTTTCTTATTTGAATTTACTATATCTATAATACTTTTAAGAATAAATAAGTTATCAGTCGTTGAGTGGTGTTTTCGAAATCCCGCCTGTGTATTTTTTATTAATCCTATTCTTTCGGAATACGCGTTCAATCTCGTATTTATAATAGATGTGAACAGTTTACCGAAACAACTGAGTAGACAAATTGGTCGGTAATTTTCAGGTAATTTAGGATCCCCTTTACATTTATAAATTGGTTTAATAGTTCCTATTGTCCAGCTCTCAGGAATGATACCGTTATCAAAAATCATATTAAATAGCTTTATGTAAATTGGGAGCATAATGTGAGCAGTCGCTTTTAGTTGTTCGTTCACAATATTATCGAAACCAGGTGATTTATTGCGATGACTATACAAGACTACTTAAACCAATCTGAAGGCACCCGCCAAGATTGGACCAATTAAAACAGATAAGTAGCAATAACATTCCAGTGAAGAAGATAAGTGGCAATAACCTTCCAGTGAAAAATAAATACCGTGAAAAGAATTTTTCTTGCGAGCGACTACAGTCTATGGTAACAGAACACACGATACAAGAAAAACAAAATTGAATAAATCTTTAAGGCAATTTTAAAAATGTGATTTTATATTCTTGCTAGACTTTCATTTTCAAAGATAAACATACTACAGTGGCGTAGGCAATGGGGCCGCAGAGGCCGCGGTCGCGGCTCCAATATTTTGACCAAAAACGCCTTTAACTAAAATTAAACTTACAGAGCTGCGGCCGCGACAATTAAGCCGCGGCTTCGTTTTGAAGTTACGCAATAAACATGTAGATGTCAAACTGTTAGTTCAGGATTAGCGCCGCAAAGCGCTACTACCTGCCGACGACATTGCACTACTTGCACGACGTGTCCTCTTTCTCGGATTAGGGATATATATACTTAGTACACGTGCTATCAGAACAGAACAGAACAGAACATATATTTTATTTCTCCCAGGTACTTTTCATACAACATGGGGATATAACACAAACAGATTTATGGAAACAATAGCAAAGGTTTCCGATCAAGATATACAACATAGGCCCTTATATAGGAAGTTTTTATCCCGTTTGTTTTGTTCTGAAGGCAAGAAAACATGATGTCGCAAACATTTGATGTTAAAGTAAAAATGAAAAGAAATTATTACAATTTTACCTAATTACTCAATTTATTTATAATAAATACGTCGTGATACGATGCTTTATACATCATTCATTCTCAGAGTTCTCTTTGAAATGGAGGGGCCAAATCAGCATAAAAACATTTAATTTCCTAAACGAACGTTTGGGATAAAAAGCTCCGAGCTTAGGGCCTTCAATCCTGAGTGGTATGATTCACATCCTTGGTTACACTATGAGGAGGTAAGTTCATTAATAGTCTTTGCTTTTTATAACTACAAGTTCCTACAAGCTGATTCTCGTGATGCCTGCGACTAATGCCTCTAGTGAGAGATCTTTCTCTGCACTCAGATGTGTTCAGACTTACCTCCGTTCCACCATGTCACAGCAACGTCTGAATCATACCATGTTATTACATGTTCACAAAGAAGCTACAGATGGCATTGGCGTTGTTGAAGTAGCAAAGGAATTTGTTTGTGATATTGAAGGGCGTGTGGCTCTCTTTGGAATAGTCTGATTGCATTAAGCCAGATTTAGAAGGACACTGTGAAAATTGAATAGTAAAAAACATTGCTAGAATTATCTATCTTATTCTTTATCAGAAATGAATCTATGTTAATAAATGTCAATATTGGTCAAAGATTTCTTATTGTAATTTATCTTCACAAAATACATAATTTTGTAAAAGAGTGTGCAGAAATTGAATATTTCAAGGCACACATTTTCAAAATTTTCTAAGCAAGGCAGGGGACACCCCTCCCTTACCCACCCCTCACTTGATCGTATATTCCGCGGCCCCTATCGGTAAAAATTATCTACGCGCCTGTACTAAAATAGCATAACGTACAACAAGCTTATTACGGGCAACTTACAGGTCATGTGACACGAATTTTTGACCTCGAAATTTTCATATGAGCGAAAAATATATATCTAACTATGACAGTTTTACAAAATTCCGCAGGTAATTTTCATCTTAAAGATGTTTTATAGCAAATTAAAATCCATATTTTACGCACTTGGTCGCGCGCACCTGTCATGAGCGAAACCGGAAGTGACGCACATTTATCTCTTGCCACTTTACACAGCTGCCTGTATTGTTAACAAAAACTTAAAAATTATGATGGAAAATGATAATATAGACTGAATATAGTAAAAAAACAAAATTGAACGAGTTAGGCTAACAACATGAATATACATTGAAGATTTGTTAAATAAATAATTTGAAATTTTGATGGAATTACGAAGACAATGAGCAATATTATATTGAGGCTAGTTAAATCAGGGTTATAAAATTAAAAGATACATCAGTGAAAATATCTAGAGATATTTTTCAAGTAACTGATCCAAAAAGATTTTGAACGTGCTTATTTTTATTCGATGCAGTTTTTTTTGGAAGACTTAATTAACTAACTCCAATCGAGAGATTTTTTTCCATAAAAACCTTCTCCTTACAGTGATGTGTTGCTTATTTGTCTTTGGTATATTTTGCCTGAGGTACGTGTAAGTAATCTTTGACTAGATCTATGATTCTTTTTCATTATAAATGCATTTGTTTTTATTCGTTCTACATTTTATTTGGAAAACAAAAAAATAATGATCAGAGAACAACTTATATGAAGAAGCCGTAAAAACTATGTCAAAATCATAACACAAAACATTGATTTTTTATTCTTTTTTTATTTTTTTTTTAAATTTGTTCACATTTAGAAGTCGAATGATTTTTATTTTCATCATAAATAGATCAATTACATTTAATTATCTAATTAAAATATGTATCTACATGGAAGCTTCTTAACTAAAAATCATTCAGACATGTTAATTGGAACAAGATATTACATAATGTTTTCACAAGTGTGACTGATCAAAAGTAATTCAATCAATTTGTAAGATCACTTGCCATAAAATTTTGCTATTTGTCTCAACTTTATCATTGATTGGGTCATAAAAAATTTAATTGCTTTGTTTTGACAGCTGTGCAGAATATACAAGGGTCCCATTTGGGCAGGTTAATTTGCATAAATCCCACAGTATAAGGCGTGATTTATGGATCTTTGACATTGCATTGGATATTAATTTATAAGCAGACACAAATTTCTACTTGATGGACATGCCATATTATTATTTTTCAAACAATATCCCAACGTGAACATACACTGTAGTGTGAATTTCCATTCCAGTGAAACAAATGTTAACACATAAGAACACCTAAATTCACTTCAATTTTACTACACTTAAATGAAAAAGAATTTGTTTATGACGTATTACAAAAAAACTTGCTATTATCTTGAAAAACAATAAAAGGCATTGAAATCTTATTATAACTGACCAGAAACTAACCTCTTCTGACGTCGCCAACAAATTTATGCACGCATGGAACTTTTTTACACGACTCAATAAATACAAAATTGGGGCAGAGACATAGATAACATATCTATGTCTCTGATTGGGGTAAAGATGCAAAGGAGGTAACAACACTAGTCACGTATAAATTCTCGAACATACCGGAGAGCATTTAATACTTATTACAGTAAGGTCGTAAGGCAAAACAATGTTGTTGTTTTTTTCCTACCTCAGAAGCTCAAACCTATCCGTCCGCGGACGCTAAACGAAAGAACGATTTGGTATTGCATAAATTGTATGCGTTGAAGTATTTGTTATATGTTTTCGCTATCAGTCGAATTTCCCAAGTGTAGAGTATACGCAAGCTGCAGCTAGAATTTGTTGATGAAGTTTAATGTAATTCAAAATTGGTAGAGTCGAAAGACATAATTTATGACATTTTGTTAGTAGTTCACAAAGCAGATATTCCTTTTGTAACATTTTTGCTGAGAATTCTTCTTTCATAAGGGAGACAAATTCATTTGAATTATTTAAAAGAATTGTGTTATCTTCGCATTGAAGCCAACAGACACTCAGACTAAACAGATAGAGAAAAACAAATACCAGTAAAAATGATATTTTGGTGTTCAGTATTAAATGTTTAAGTAGTGTTTACTTTTGTAATTTTTTACAGTGATACCTCATTTGGATTTTAGTGGCATAGGATGGAAGGACCTGTCTAATAACATGAATGTGCATCAGTGTTATAGATTGTTGAAACTGAGTTGATATTGACAAGTTGACTCCAAATATAGACTCAGTTGTAAATTTACCTATGCAGAAATATATTTTCAGTTGTATTTATAGGTGGTTTGATTGAAAATACTTTAAGAAATGCATTAAAAGTCTCTACAAAGTGGAATATGAAACTTTATAATTATATCCTGGTGTAGATACTAGTCAGTATGACTTGTTTATTTTTTGGGGCTTTGTTTGTGTTTTTAGGATAGCTAGATAGGTTTTTGAACTTAGGGTGGACGCTAAACGAAAAAACAATTTGGTATGGCCTTATCTATATCGCTGGTAAGGGGTAAGTTGGCATGCAGTGCTCGAACCTAGTTTACAATAACATCGGTATTTTTTTCAATAATGGGCTGATTTTCAAAATTTAAAATTTGCAAGAAAGAAGAAACATTAACCTTTTTATTTCTATTTTTAGACAGAGACAACAAGTACTGGGGATGTGGTACAGGTACCAGATAATATTTAAAATGTATAGATTAGTAATTTTGTTTATACGAACTAAAAGAATTTCAAACTGAGAAGATATCTAGGTAAAATTACAGAAAAAAAGGAGCTACAAACAATTTGAACAAAAAATTCAAGATAGGATTCATTTTGATAGTATGTAAGGTGTATCTATTTTGCGTAGAGAAACAAACTCAAACAGAAGTCAATTTATATTAGAAATTTAAAACTAGTCATCAAGACTAGTTTTGGTAATCAAAACACCAATTTTTGTCATTAGTTTCTACTCACCGCATCGGTTAAAAAAGATTATCAAACTACTCAGTTGGTAACTTCCCATTCCGAAAAATGAAGGGGGGACATGATATGGGACGGAGTGTTGCCTACGCCGATAAAAGGAGCGGATGTGGTCCAGTTGTAACGCGCTAGACTGGTAAACCAGAGGTCCCGAGTTCGATCCCCCGCTCCTCCAGTATCATTACTAATACTCTTTCGGATGAGACGTGCTATCACTGAGCATGAAAAGGAACCAGGTGTGTCTCTGGAATCGGATGATTTCTGTATCCTTCACTACCCCACAACATAAAATAACTTATCTCTTCAGGGGATGTCGGTCATATGGGCAACCGATACCGACGATAAATAAGCGCAAATAGATAGATGGATAGCTTAACCGATCTAAAAATAGAACACTAATTATCAAAGAAAATATTTATGCTGTATGAATTCAGTTTTAAGCTCGAGTTGTAAAATATTTTTCTTTAAAGATTTAATCAATTTCAGTTTTATCAGAAATACCGTTCTCAAATATATAAAGGCGATTTTAATTACATTTTTTTTCTTAGATCATCGGAAAATAAGGCCGTGTGTATTTTTTAAGTACTGTATTAGTTAAGACTGATTTCCAATGATTTCTCAAATTGAAGCCGTGTTTATAAGAAGCTTAATATTTTAAGTTGGCGAAACACGTTACAAAAAACTATTGTTCTGAGCTTGAATCGGGTTGCAAGGTCCGTAAACAAAGTATTATTAATAATAATAATTAACAGAAAACATAGCCTACGAGTTTAGGAAAAAGGTTATTCAATTCCCATTTAATGTGTCAGAAGTTTTTCGAGGACAACGGTAGAAGTAATTCGTATTTTGATTCATGTAGATTTCTTCATTCATTTAATATATTTAAATGACTAATAAGGGTATTTTTATGCATATTACATTGGTATTTTTACAGTACATGTAGTATTAATATTGGCTACTCCCAATATGATTACGCAACCCCATCAATGGCGTATACGTAGCTGCCTATACGCCGAATATACGCACATGCGTACAATTCGTCCCGGGAGGTAAAACTTATTTTATAACAATCATGATCTTAAGAATCCCTAATTGACGAAATCTGTGGAGCTTCCAAGGACTTCGATCCATGGACCCCCCATCAAAGCTCTGTCCTGATCCTGAAAAGGAGACGCGGCCACTGGACCCCCTGCAGGTTTGTGCGTAATTCAGTTTTGTCCTGGCTACGCCCCTGCCTCTGGTACAAAATTGACTGACGCCGCGTTCCTTCCGTGCATAAATTATGGCGGTTTAGTCATAGGGGAGGTAATTCTGCGACTGACATAAGAGCAGTTATAACGAGGCAAGAGTCTCAAGTTAACCGTATTATGAAGAAAGGATATTTAATGGGGATAGACAGTGATGAAAGCTAAGTCGTTGGTATCCGGTTAGTTTTAAGTGCAATTTCATTAAAATTTCGTTTTCAAGAGCACTTGCAAATGATGCCAGAACTTTCAGTGCTTTGATTTGAATATGTACCTGATGGTACATAAGCATCCCTAATTGACGAAATCTGTGGAGCTTCCACGGGCTTCGATCCATGGACCCCCATCAAAGCTCTGCCCTTATCCCGCAAAGGAGCCTGACGCGGCCACCGGACCCCCTGCAGGTTTGTGATTACATTTAGTTTTGGTATAGCTACGACCCTGCCCATGGTACAAAACAGAAACCTATAAAGGATATTTGAATCGGGATAGACAGGGATGTAAGCTACAGTCGTTGGTATCCGGTCAGTTTTCAGTGCAATTTCATTAAAATTTCGTTCTCAGGAGCACTCGCAAAGCATGATGTCAGAACTTTCAGTGCTTTGATTTGCATATATTTTTAGATCAAATACACGAGAGCCATATTTACCTGTGCACCGTCATGGTTGACAGATTTATGGATGACACAGGTAGACAAAAATTTGAAAATTGTGTCAAGTTTACAGGAAGATTAATAAACAAAAGATGTGACTATTAACGGATAATTTATCAAATATTGTTCCGAAGGTAATGTAGATGTTGTATCTAATATTGTTTTAAAGAACTGTAGATTTTATTTTGCCTCAAGTTTAGCGACAGTTTCAACAATTTAACTGAGATCTATGTAACAACTTATTGTGAATACAAAATGGCGAAAGTTGGTATTTTTTAGCAGGATGACTAGTTCCGTGTTAAATGAGAAATGTCTAAAATGATAAAACGTCATAGAAATATATATGTTTATGCATTTGTTAGTTGAAATACTGTAATTAAAAAAACAACACTGTATAGGTTTTGGTTTTCAATTTTGAAATTGTTCTAATTTTAAGACTTCATGTTATCATTACATTTCAGTTGAAGATTAAAACATAATTGAATGAATAGCTTTTGAATTGGGTTTCCATCTTCTAGAAATATCAATAGTATATTAATCTACACTTACAGCATCTTCAGACCCTGATAGTCCAGATAATTGTAGGCCCTACTCGAAAAATTAAATATCGTTACCGTACAAATCGGTAACATGATTTTATATAGTGAAAAATGGAGAAATCAGTAACAATAGAAATATTGTATGTACCAAGAAAGGTGATTAAGTAAGTGTGAAAAGACATGCTGGGGTTCACTGCTCATAGGTGTGAAAAGAATACCGGCTGATTCGGACCAAGGCTGATTCGGACCAAGGCTGATTCGGACCCTCATTGGCTGATTCGGACCATTTTCTTGGCTGATTCGGACCACGTTACTGAAAAATATTTCCTCATCTTTAACATTTTTTTAAGTGAGTAACTCCCTATTTTTGATACTTATCTGGCTTGATTTGATTGTATATGATGCGGGTTACGCTGAAAATCTGAAAGATAGAGAATTGTCTTCGACTTTTTGTTCACTTTTATTTTAAACGGTGTGTTCATCACAAATATGAAGATATCTTCTATGTAGTCTCACAATTCTATAAACGTAGATGAACTAAATGTAATAATATCAAATATCGAATAATTTAAAACCAAATGATATTACCATTTTATTTATCAACTTAATACCGTGATTTAACGGCGGGCCGGATCAAAGTCGGACATTTACACTTACCTTATAATGTGTGGATTAAAGTGCATATAACTAATTAATTTTTTACACTATTATCGTGATTAAACGACGGCCGGATCAAAGTCGAGCATTTACGCTTACCTTATAATTATAGTTCATTCAAGTGCTTATAACTACTTAGTTTTTCGCACACTCGTTACAAATTTTCTTTAATTTTGATGACTTCCATTTT
Organism: Cyclina sinensis; assembly: GCA_012932295.1. Classification (NCBI taxonomy): domain Eukaryota; kingdom Metazoa; phylum Mollusca; class Bivalvia; order Venerida; family Veneridae; genus Cyclina; species Cyclina sinensis. The sequence goes on from JAAONU010000004.1 coordinate 29,749,837, forward strand.
TAAAATTTTTAATATTGTCCTTCTTGTAGATGTTATTATTATAATTATTATTACTTTTTGTATTGAGAAGTTAACGAAATGAACGCAATAAATATGACCACAAATTTTCAGCGTAACTCATGGCCCATACAATCAAATTAAGCCAGTTTAGTATAAAAAATAGGAAGTTACTCACTTAAACAAGGAAAATTCAAATGGACTTGAGTCCATTTGAGTGTACGGTTTTACTGTATTTTTAAGGAACCTTAAGCTAAAGCACTCTATTTTGTTTGCAGATGCTAATAAAAAGAAATTCAATAAATATCTTTAAATTGAAGACCTGTCTATTCAGACAAATTGTAACTAAGGTAATGTCCATTTTTTTGAAGAACAACAACAACATATTTGTTCAAACTTTTATTTCCATATATCTCTTAATGTTTATGGTGATAATTATGATACTGAAACCATGTTTGTTTTGTTAAGTAACAAAATAACATGAATTTCATGGAATAACATGCTTGAACAGAATAACAAACTTGCTTGAATAGAATAACAAATATACTTGCAATATCAATTATGATAATAAATTATGACCATGCTTTGATTACTTTGATATAATTCAACATATTAAAGACCAGGTGAGGAACAGTCACTGTCGAGGCAAAGTACCATGGGACCCAGACAGAGTTTTTAACTTTATATGTCTTTTTTCCTTGTGAGCCAAATTTTATTATTTGTAAACATTAAACATAAACATTGAACCATTTTACATCATTTGAAAGCTCTTTAAAATCATATTTTGAGAATATAAGCATATTTTGAATTTTTGCTTTTAAAAAAGAAAACTAAACTAATTTATACTAGTCCTGTCGTTTCAGCATTTTTTCAGCATTTTTCTAGCAGCTTAGATGCACTAAGTTTAACCATTTACAAACAAGAAAGTGAACAGTTTTGAAAATCATTTTTATATGTGTAAAATATGAGTTTACAAACCTTTTAAATGATATAAAATATTGAATTGTTTGAAGAAATGACTTTGTAACTGTAATTACAAAATTACTATGTTTTGCATCTTTATCATCCGCCATATTTTTGCCAGCCTTCAAAAGTTACCTGTATCTCTTATCAGTTACTTGTTACTATTAATAGATTTCAAAACAATAACATTCAATGTTCCTACACAATATTACCAGACAGTCACGTGATTCTGTCCGTAATTCTGTCCGAGGATTTCCGGAATAACAAGACTTCGCAAATTGATTCAACAGGTAGTACATCGTAAAAATACGTAATGCTTCGGCAATAATCGGATCTTCTAACAGCCAATCAAAACATAGAATTACATAATATTGGATAACACTAACCCCGCTCCAATTGTACATATAGGAATATAATACTGGCAATTTTCCGTACAGAAAAATGTTAAAGATGAGGAATATTTTCAGTAACGTTGTCCGAATCAGCCAAGAAAGTGGTCCGAATCGGCCAAGAAAGTGGTCCGAATCAGCCAAGGAGGGTCCGAATCAGCCTCGGCCGAATCAGCCAAGGTCCGAATCAGCCGGGTTCCGTGTGAAAAGCACCTTTGATGACCGAGATTACTTCAATTGGTGTTCTGCCATGGTTAATCAAAAGACTGATGGAGGACATGGTCTGGACAGTTTTTATTTAAAGATCTGTCTTTGATGAAAGTGAGTGAAAAACATATTTCTTGAATTTAAAACATAAAAGCACTATCATAAAGTTTTTTCTTTTCATCCCTGAAAGTAACTATGATTAGAATATTATAGAATCAACTTTAATAATTTAAATAATGATAATTGCATGACAAACACAAATTATATAATTACCTGCTTAGACAAACTAATAGATAGGCCTTACTTCTTTAACGACCGACACATGATGTTAGCACCTTTCTATGATGAGCAGTGTACCCCAATATGCCTTTTACACCTTACACTTTATACTTGAAAATTCAGTTTGCAGATTTCTACCGGATCTTGATATGGCTTTTGTTTTTGAATTTGCGTATCCTCATGTTGTATTTAAAATACCTTGGGTGAAATAAAGTTATCTGTCTGTCTGTCTGTCTTTTCACACCAACTTAATCACCTTTATTGGTACATACGATATTTCTTTTTTACCAATTTCTCCTTTTTTTTACTATATAAAATCATGTTACCGATTTGTTGTGCTACCGATTTGTCGGTAAATCTTAAATATTATGCCAATGGTTCCTGCCTGAAGTCACAGTTATGAGACTTACCGGTAGGCCCTAGCCTGCTGGCTACTCAGAACTTCAGTTTAACAGATTTTAATGTCAAATATGAACAACAGATTAGTAATGAGTGGAGATCCTGTGACACACAGAATCAGTAGTCCTTGCAAGTGGATTTATTCTGAGACATCATCAGGCATTTATCTGTTCAAATTTATTTTCAGCTTTTATATTAACAAGATTATCAATCCTCGCTTAATTCCTCTTTCATGAACTGTTGGTGTATTTTAATTCTATATTTTAATTACTGTTTAACATTTTTGTGTATTAACTTTTCTCAAATAATCATTAATATTACTGAAATTTACAAGACAACTAATGGCATTTGTTTCAAGCAAAGACCTAAAATAAGACTTAAAATTTATATAAGAAAGTCTTTGACAGCTTGAGACAGAATACTGTTCCGGAATAAATGGCAGTGTTGATATGGACATTGAATACATTTTCTACAGGATTACCCTTCTGAGGACACTGTCACTCTTTCAGTCTAACATTCTATTATATGATAAATAAACCTCAGGTGTGACAGGTCAAATTTTCTGCTCCAGTTCACATGTTATTAATTGAGGTAACTAAGTAAGCTGCAGAGGTTAAGTGCACTTTTTTAGATAGGCACACTGAAATGAGCCTGTGAGTTGTCAGCTTACAGTTTTGGACATAACCTTGACTTTAATTTAATCAGAAAATATATATGTTGTATATAGAATATAGAGTGTTTTTTAAAGAGACTGACTCACAGATGGGTCGACGATGAAAAAAAGAGAATGTTTATACTTCTTGAAATTCTTCCTGTAATTGTGAAGAATATATCTAGACTAAGATACTAACTCATTTTTCGTTACAGAAAAACATCAAAATATAAAATTTTACACATTATAGGTAAAAAATTAATCATTGGGTAGATACTTTAGTTATAAAGTTAATTTGGAGGAAATTTCATATCTAGATGCTGTGGCTCAGTAGTGTAGATCGGCGCTCTATATTTTACTCACCGAAAGGTCATGGGTTGGAATCCTGGTAAAGCCAAAACTTTTGTTTTTCAGTTTTCATGGTGTATAGAAGCATAATATTATGTTTTTTCCATAGTATATTAACTTCTCTTAAAATTTTAAAGAAAAAAAAATCCCAGCAAAATTCTGTGAGCCAGTCGCTTAAAGGGAAGAATTCGTAATACTGGTGAAATGCAGTAACAGTTTCTTTTACGTTATGTACAAGAAACTCATAAACTACCACCTGAAATCTTCTGAAATTATAAAGTGTTTAATTATGCCTTAAACATTTTGCTCTGCATCTTAACAATGTAATATAGGTCTATATCAGATTTTTAAAGCCAACAGCTCTGTTAAAGAGGCTGTACTCCAGATTTGACATAAAAAAAAATTTCTCATAAATTATATATTTAGATGCCGTGAGATTATAACAACATAATATTTTACTTCAAAACTGATTATAAAAGTCAAAATGAAATTAAAAAAATATGTTCGCTCCAGCCTGATTTGAACTCTGGACCCTCATGTTAACAAAATATTTCCAACGCTTTAACTGTCACCACCATCGCCGCAAGTGATATTACAGATATTTACTTTAAATGTTATACGATATAGTTATACCGTCGCGTTACGGTATAGCACTTTGAAAGGGAAAAAAATCAATTTATAATGTAATTATTTGACTTATTTTTTGTCAGTAAGTTATTTTTTAAGCATTAGTCATAAATATTACAAGAAATTTATAATACAAGAAAACTTTATTTTTTTGTCATCCGGAGCACAGCCCTTTTAAAGCCAACTGTTAAATTTAAGCCTGTTATATAATACTGTTTCAAGATTATATTGTTATTCAATAAAAAAACTGTTTTGTGCACATATATTATGTAGCAAGCTATGCCAGGCTGATTAGGTATCGTATCTTTTTTAAAGTTTTTCTTTTCTATAATTACTAATAGCATTTTCAGCATGTATTAGTGTTATGTTTTATCATGCTATTCTTCAGTATAAGTATGTATCAAATATTATATTTACATAAAATATTTTAGTAAAAAAAGCTTGTCATTAAAGAGGCTGTACTCCAGATTTGACATAAAAAAATTTTTTTCATAAATTATATATCTACATGCCGTGAGATTATAACAACATAATATTTTACTTCAAAACTGATTATAAAAGTCAAAATAGAATAAAAAATATTTTTTTCGCTCCAGCCTGATTTGAACTCTGGACCCTCATGTTAACAAAATATTTCCAACGCTTTTACTGTCACCACCATCCCTGTATGTGATACTACAGATATTTACTTTAAATCTTATACGATATAGTTATACCGTCGCGGTACGGTATAGCACTTTGAAAGGGAAAAAATCAATTTATAATGTAATTATTTGACTTATTTTTTGTCAGTAAGTTATTTTTTAAGCATTAGTCATAAATATTACAAGAAATTTATAATACAAGAAAACTTCCCTTTTTTTTGTCATCTGGAGCACAGCCCCTTTAAATATGAAATTTGTCAGACATCATCAATGAGTGCTAGGTGTGTAAGTGGTAGCCATATTTCAAGTTCTGAGGTTCAGTTGATTTTTCATGTGGTTAGTACTACTGTAAGATCTGTTCCAAGAGAAATAATTCAGAATCAGTAAATCTGTTAGTGTCATTTGATTAATAATGTATGGGCAACATTTGTAGCATATTTGAAAGCCCTGAAGACAAAATCTGATACCATTGTGTTATTAATATATTCCAATTAATACAACATTTGTACTGGTAAATACGCTGTTTATATTTATGTTAATACTATATTAAATATCCTGGAAGTGACTCAGCTTGATTTGTGGTTTGACAAAATTGTTTGCACGGTGGATATTTACAGTGAGAATCTGGCAGTAATTTTTTGTAAAGACAAATTATTTTGTAAGTGCACATATTTTCTTTTAAATCGCAGTACAAACCATGTTTTTGATTTTTATATCGAGCACATTTTAAGGGGATATACAGGCAAGAGTTTTATCCTCTCTTTCTCGTTTTTTTCAATCAATATACTATAAATGTGATCAAAATAAATTTAATACAATGATCGGTCCCAGTAACAAAGATTTCCTCTTTTTAACTGAAAAACCGGGTGGTTTCCTAACTTGACCCAGTGGGTCTAGATAGAAAATTTAGATTTCGTGCTTAATTTCGCAGTGAATGATTGGACAGTTGAAGTACCTGTCACGTGATCTACGGCAAAAAGCAACCAGAGAGAAATGACGATTGGCTGTTTTTGTCACATGACCTGTTTAAAATAACACGGTGATTCCATTCGCGTTTTACTTTCAGTTACTTTCAGTTCAAATTTTTACGTTAAAGCCAGCATTTCAAATTATTTTTCAGCGGAGCTGTCTAAAATTGATTTTGACCTAGATTTGCAGAAGCTTAGACCAATGAAATGCTGCGCCACAACAAAAATATTCAGCGGGAAAATTAAAAACTAGCATTTTATTGGCCGATATTTTGTGGCGCAATGAAAATAAGGCAGTGCAATAAATATTGTTATGAGCTATGTCCTTCCAATCTGCACCATTATTTGAAATGTTTAGAAAGGGCAAAACTGCATTTAAGTATGAAACTTAACATTAAACCCGATAGTGATAAACCGCCAATTGTTAAAATGCCACAAAAAGTTCGCATAACAAGAAATTAATCTAGATTCAAACGATAGATTATTGTTTACTGGCCTAAAATATGTTGGAATATTGCGGGCTTCACAGATGATTTTGAAGGGACCAAATTAATACGCGTACTAATTTATTTTCAGTAAATGAAATATTTTTTTATGAAAATTTAGCTTTTTTGTCAAATTAATATGTATTTTTAAGGAAATCAGTTGTGTATCCCTTCATTAAGAAAATAATACACTGTTTGGATGATTCTTTTTATTGTGGTTACATAGAGGATTATTTTTTGTGTAGTATTACTAATGCATTGTTAAGTAGCTACCCGCAAGTATAAGCGCATACTGAAAATAAGCGCATACTTTTACACTAAAGTATAAGCGCATATGGAAAATAAGCGCATATTTCAGCAACTAATTTTATTATAAGCACATGCGCTTATTTTCAAAATTTTACAGTATACCTTATACCTTTATGTTGTTTGGTTTCCATTTAAAGATCTTGCAAATAAAGTGAATACAGTTCTTATTTTGTGTGTTATTAGCTCACCTGAGCACTTCTAAATTTGTGTTGGTGGGTCGTAAAACCCACTTAAAACAAAATCATTGGTACCTTTCAACTTCATGTAAACTTGTACGAATCGGATTAGAAATAAATCAAAATGTTCTTTACAAACTCCGCTGATTGTCTTTTTTAAAGACATTTCTTGTTTATGGATAAACATACTGGCAATTTAAAGTTTAAATTCTTCATATTGAACGTGATTTGAGCAAATAATATCAGTTTAAATTTTTTGGGGATTCATTTGCCTTTGTATCCCTTTAAACCTATAAAAATGAAACAAAAGTTACAAGTTTCAGTTCATTTGCAAGCATATTTATCATGACATTAACGAGAAAACTAGACCATTCTGGAACATATCAAAATACTTAACATTTCAGCATAGATTGGTACACAGTTCTGACACTTTTATGTTTTGTTTTAATGGAACCATTTGAGAATGATAATTTTTTGTCACCAAAATTATTATTTGGATTTCTTAAATATTATTAGAAAACAAATTAAAGACTTACGCTAACAGTGACCAAGTGACTGTCGCTGAAGGTATGTCATTTAAGTTTAAGTTAGTTACGTTCTGCATTTTTTTGTTAAGTCAGTTTATCCTCACAAAACTGAGCTAATGTGCAGTAAGATTATATACTAGCAGTGCTGCTTTAACTATATTGTAATAGTATGATTAATTAGTGTGATTGATTGCGTGTGGGAAAGTTGATCAGTATGTGGGCCCAGTTACCTGAAGTGAACAGGGAGTCATTCAGATTTTCCTTTGATATTGATCTGTTTACAGTTGACATCAGGTTGTGTTGTAAACTTATATCTCATGCATAATTTATAGATACAGGTTAAAATCATTTGTTACACCTGATATAAGCATTAACAACCTACTGCATGTTGTGAGAGATTTGTGAATCTCTCAGCAAAGACCTACTTTAAATTTATTCATAGCAACAGTGATTAAACTATTGTGTCATATTTTAGATAATCTGTGCAGGTAATTGTCCAGCCATGCTTAAATGCAGGCTAACTGTCTCTTGAAGCATGGCATTTCTGACTGGTTAACCATATCTAAACTGACTTTTAAGCTATATGTTATAAAATAGTTGTCTAAAAATTATACCTGCATGCATACAACCAGTATGCTGATTTAATTTAAAGCAATTTAGAAAAATATTAGGAAAAAAATCATTATGCCCCACATTTCACCCCAACCAAAAGTGGGGCATAAACATCTGCTGAACAAAACATTAATAATATTTTTATCTTTATCGAACTCTAGCCATTCCAAGATTTGTACAAGTGCTAAAATTTAAAATTAACAGACTTGAAGAAAATGACTTAAACAGCAATAGGTTTGTCAGTATATGATCATGTCTTAATCATTTTCAGCAGATGATATATGCAAGATAAATATATTCTTTTCTATAAGCTAGTGCAGAAGCCACCTTCTTTTTTTCATTATCAATGTTGAAATAGCAGTTTATATGTTATCAGCTTAAGACATGATTAAAGGTGGAAAATGATTGTAGATGTTGTGGACTTGTTCAAATACCTAGTTGATAAGAGTTGAGAATATAAACAAAATTAATGCCTACATAAAGACACCAAGGTATGTAAATATTTTGGGACAAATATCTTCAATATATCTGTGCTGACTTTCTTAACATGCTGTTTGTGTCATTTTAACACCATAAATGATTTCTGGAGTCTTTATCAATTAACTTTCACCTTCATGTTATATGGAATAATATCTCACTGTTATCACAATACAGATGAAGGGGATAGTTATGAATACTGTATAATACAAAAAGAATGTAGAAACATTTGTTTTGCAAAATCAGAGCACTGAAGGTGCTTTGCCATTCCAGTGGTAAGACACAGGATTTGTTATGCAGAGGCTGCAAGTTTGATCCCCTGCTAATCTACTTATACTATCGTATTTATTATGCTAAACTAAGGTGTTGGTGCTATATACACTGAGTTTGTAAAAGATTAAATTCAATGGTTTGCTTTCTTTATTTTACCTTATCCCTACAGCTTAAATAGGGACTGTCGATAACATCTGACATGGAAAATAAACTCAAATACATTGATAAACTATTGCCTCAAAATTTCCAAAAATAAAATTCATATTTGGATTAGAAAGAGCTCAAAAGTTTATTAGTTCCATCCACCAGTAATGTTTTTATTTCATATGTATGACTGTATCTGAGTGTGTCTTTATATTAAGTAGAAGGTTCAGGAAAGAGATGACCTGTGTTGCACAGGATGGTCATTCAGGTGTAATGCACAAGGTAAAAAGTCATTGCACAGTAATTCATAATGCTTCATTGTGGAAAATAGAATTACAGCATATCTTCCATATATTTGCATACATCCATAGCGAAACACAGTTTGTAACAGTGTTATGTTCCTTTACAGAGAAATATAAACCAGCAGTTTTCAACATTTGTACATCCACTCATACAACATGTGAGCAAAGTTGACGAACAGTTATTCCTAAGGACATAATATGTAAGTGTTGGTGTTAACTGTGTTATTTTTTCCTATATTTACAGGCTAGAAGATAACAAGATAAGAGTACCATGTTAACAGCATTACAAAGACTCCCGCCGGCTATCATAGCGGCACGTGAAGATGAGGCCCTTACACACGGGCAAGTTATGTATGGGCTTATCAAACCCACCAAGGACATGAGTCAGATCGAATCTACTGCAGCCATGGTCAATGTCATACCAAAGAAAAGGTAAGTTTTGGCATAAAATTTTAACAAACATCATGTATCTTTTACCTGAAATCCAGTACATTTGACAGTTATGAAAAGTGAACAATCTCATGAGTATACTACAGTAATATAGTGACAATTTGAGGATCAATTTTCTGAAAACCTGGTGTTATCCGAGCATTTTCAAAGGTTCCAAGAAAATACAAATACTTAGCCTGTATTGTTCATGCGATATTTTGAAACTTGATAATCCTATCATTGGAGCAAGTGTGTTGGTCACTTTAACACATTGTGCTCAACAGGTCTTAGTTCACTACATACGATGCTCATTACAAGATCTAAAATTAAAGCACTAACTAAGAATTCATTATATTGATATGACAAATAAAGAATTGAGAAAAAAGTGCCACAATTTTCTTGTTGACATCAGTTGGTGATTTATTATTGTACTTTCATTTCCTATATAAATGATGGGCACACTTGAATTTACTAGGATCAGGATATTATGGTACAGTGCAAAAAAGTAAAAAAATATTTTTAGGTATAAACTTTTTTCTAATTTCTATTCTTGTTTATTTTATGGTTTTTATTTTCTTCTTTTTAAAAGTGCTGAAGGTACCTAAGTAATGTTGCTTGTATAATGATGCACAGAGATTTCTAAAGACCTAAGTAGCGTTTTAACAAATGAAAAAATATTGAAAACAATGATTAGGGAGTATTCAGTAATGTAAGAGCATTGTGCTTAAAATTCCTAGGAAAGGATCAGTTTCCTACAGCACACTTCAGATTATTTCAGTTTTACTGTACCAGAAATCCAAAATCCATACTTGGAATCCAGTCTTTTGTTCTATATTCAAATTTTTACCCACATCCAATATCTTTCACACTAAGTTTTTAACTCGAGCAATTCTTCTGCCTTGAAAAAATGTTACCTTAACCTTTCATTCTTTTTAAATTGAAATCATTTTTAATAACAATTAGGATTGTATTCATTTTTTAATTACAGTTTACATTGTGCCAAAATTATTTGGTAACATTTTTGTTTTGCACGTCTCCACTGCAATATTGCCAATCTGGATAAATTGAAGTTCTACTTGAGTGTAAGTCAATCTGTTTGTATCATCCTTTCAATTATATTTGTAAAAATGTAAGAGGAAGAAATGTAGAGATCTTTGAAAAAGTATTTTGCTTTTGAAATCTGATTACTTTAACTTCTAGTTTGATCTTAATATGCTAGGCTAATTGTATACATTTAACATTTATGTCGGAGTAATTTGATGCCTGCACACATTTCAGCCATGGCCTCTTTCATACACTTGTGATGTTCATGAATTTAGCATGAGTTTTTTTGACTAATCAAAATTCATACAGTCCTAATTAGCATATATTCGCAGTCATGCACGGTAAATATTATGCATTTTGCATCCAACTTGTGTGTCTTATAATGGTACAAATGATGGACATAATAGTACTTAATTTAATTCAGCACATCTAACTCAGGTCTACCCTTCTTTTGAGTCACTTCCAATTAGCTAGAATTGGAATCAGTTAAGCATTGTAATGAATTATTTAACTTTTTAATTACTTGTAATTATTTGAAAATTTTGATACGGTAGATAATACTGGCTTAAAATCAACTCAGGTTTAGTTTGATAAATCACTACAACTCGAACATGTATCACCGGATGTTGGTAGTCTTTACACTTGTGGTTTTTAGCTCACCTGAGCACAAACTGCTCAGGGTGAGCTTATCTGTTCGGTCTTTGTCCGTCCTCCGCCCGTCCGTCGTCAACTTTTCATTCAAACAACATCTCCTCTGAAACATATGGGCCAAATTTAATGAAACTTGCCTGTGATGTTCCTACATGAGCATGAACTCTACCAAGATTGTTCAAATGGTTCTGGTCCATTGCATTTCTGGTTCACTGGAGCTAAGAATAGATTTTAAAAGTTGGATCTTTAAAAATCTTCTTCTCTGAAACCTCAAGGCCTGGAGCTTAGATATTTGGTATGAAGCATCATCTAGTGGACCTCTACCAATTTTCTTCAAATTGTGACCCTGGGGTCAAAACTTACCCCACCCAGGGGTCAGTTGATTTTACATAGATTTATATAGGGAAAACTTAAAAATCTTCTTGGCAGAAACCACAAGGCCTAGAGTTTAGATATTTGTGGTGCAGAGCTTTGTCCTGTAGACCTCTACCAAGTTGTTCAAATCATGGCCCCTGGGTCAAAAATGGCCAGGCTCCAGGGGTCACATGATTTACATAGATGTTATATAGGAAAAACTTTAAAAAATCTTCCTGTCAGGAACCACAAGGCCTAGAGTTTAGATATTTGGTGTGTAGCATTGTCTAGTGGACCTCTACTAAGTTTGTTCAAATCATAGCTCCTGGGTCAAATTAGGCCCTGCCCCGAGGGTCACTTGTAAACATAAAGTTATATAGGAAAAAGTTTAAAAAATCTTCACATGAAACTTTCAGTGCTTGCGTATCATGACAAGAGGCAGTTGTAACACAAGGATCATTATTCTGAAAGCTTCAGTTTTGGAGTTTTATCCCTTTTTAACTTAAATTTTTGTCAAAATTGTGTAAAACAGATGAGCGTTGGCACCTCGCGGTGCTCTTGTTTTACACATCTGATCCTTACATTGTATTTAAGGAAGCCTTAATAAGCACAGAAAATTCCAACTTTTATCTGACAATTAACTGGTTACAGGATATACCGTATGGAGAACCCGGAGGAGATTGATTTGTTTATGGAAGAGCTACAGAAGCGCCCCCTAGTACTGCAACCCTCAGCATTTATTGGGCGAGGTTTTTCTGCCATTCGATGCTCTTTCTACACAAAAGAAGGTAGACTTTGAATTTTGTTTATTATTCATTCTTTTACACTATTTTCTCTTTGAGTTTCAAAAAATATGCTTGGCATATAAAAATCATGTGCACCGTTTTTGATACAAGAAAAAAATGTTTTTTTTCTTTACCTGCAATGCATTTTTAACTTTTTGCCATTGATATGGAGAAGTTTGATTCAAGGGAATGAATGTATAGGATAGGTTTTGTATGATGTCATGCATATAATAGCTTTTCATGGCCAAAAGCTTTTATCCTAAAGCATTCCTGTTTGATGCATTCAAAAAATGTAAACTTAGCCTTCTATTGACACTTAATACATTAGTATACTATTCTGTTTATGCTTGGAATGAAAGCCTCACCTTAAGAATATACAGCTACAATTTTCAGAACAACTGTTAACATTATTGTGTATTATAGCAGAAAATAAAACAGTATTGCTTCAATAAGAGCTAACTGAAGAATGGTTAATAAAATATGTCCAGAATCAGTGTAAAATTATTAAAACCCATACCTGCTATATTTCTAAATGGATTTGCCTGGCTTTCAAACAGGACACAGTCCAAAGAGGTTTTCTATGAAAATATTTTGGCCTTGATAGGTCACTATCAGGACCTGGTGCTAAAAAAAGAGGGAAAAGAGGGAAAGAGTTAAGCCTTGAATAATAATTTGTTTCAGCATGTAATATAATCTTTTGTTTCAGAACGCTGGGTTGTGCTAATAAACCAAGTCCATCCAAAAATCTACAGCAGGATTCGGTTGGGTATTGACACAGCAAAGGCCAAAATGGCCAGAGGATGAACCAGTTTGTCTTGGAGGTAATGTTATGAATAGTATTGCTAATGTTTATTGTCTGTGAAATAAAATACTTGAAGTTAGAATCAGGCCATTCAAATACAGTACCTTAGAAAATACAGTGGGCAAAAAAATCAGTTTATTAGGTAAAGTCAATGTAAAAAAAGGGGTTTTTTTTAGACAAAAATGTTCTAATACATTTTTTATCAAGGCGTTAATGTTCAGTGGTGTGAAACAGAAAAAATACTTGGATGAAGTTGCAGCAGTTCAGAAATAAAAGTGAGTTTTTGAAGCAAATTTATTTTATAATCCGGAGGGGCTCCCATTGAGGGTGTTGGTCAAATCAAAATTTACATAATATTGGTCAGTGTTTTTCTTAGAGAATGTTGCTATCATGTATCAGGGTCTGCTTCATAATGTCTTGAAAAATTTTGAAACATTCTTAAACAAAAATTATTTGGGAAAAAAAAAGCTGTTCTACAATAGTTGAATGTAAAAAAACATCTAATTTAGAAGACTCACTATCAGGTACCATTAAACCATAGTTCTGTTTCTTCAACCAGGAATAAAAAGAAAAGGTTTGTAAATCACAGCTGTGGGAAAATTCGGATTTTGAGATCTGAGTTTGAAGTATATATTTTCATTTAAAAGAAATATATATTTTTTCATTTGTAATAAAATAATCTGTGAAATAATATTTAGAAATATTTCATGTTAAAAAAAAAGAAAGAAAGAAAAACTCCAAATACATTTAAATTTACATATTGACAGAGACATGCTTGCATTGATTTAAAACTTAATATTTTGGGAAAAAGACAAGTTTTTGTTGAACACAAATTAGATTATTGCTGAAAGCCAGGACGTTCATTATAAGTGGTATGTTTCAGCGGACAGTTAAACATGTCATTAATTATGCGGCTTTTATGTTACCTGATAAATGATTTTTGTGTTAGCTTGAACTTAGGAAGTTTGCAAACTATTCTGATTGAAATGAAATACACTGTTCAACTGTTTTAATTGCTTGAATAGATATGTGTGCATATTTGAATGTCTTGAATTTATACAGAGAATGTTATTATTGCTTTTAAACTTTGACATGTTTATAATGTAATTAAGATGTGCAGTTAGACACTGTTTCTGAGTTGATTATATCTCAGCTCTGTGATAAAATACCATGTACACTCAAGACAAGATTATTTAAATGGACGTTGGACCTGATAATGTTTTTCCATTGTAATAGATCTTTTGTTTGTTACATAGCAAAAGTATTGAAGAGACCGAAAAATGTTTTCATAGTACACAAGAATTTCCTTCTGTTGTGATTCAGTTGAACATATCATGTTTTGACTGTATCATTGTGTAATGTTGGTTACAGAATGCAATAGATTGAGCTTGCCCAAAGTTAGGTCAGTGTGCTTATTGTAGGGGGCAGGGTCCTAGAATTTGAATTTGGTGTAGGAATTGGTGTCATAAAGCCTTCTACTCAATTATAACAGTGAAAATCATGTTTGTTTCTTTTCATTTGTTTATAAAATGAGTAAAGGAATGGTTGATGCTTTTGATCCAGGATTGTGGATGAATTTTGGGAGCTTAATTCCTATGTCCAGAAAATTTTGCTGGGATTTCGAAATTGACATGTTCATTTAAGTATTTGCAACTGTTTTTTTTTCAGATGTCATTTAATAAGTTTCTGAAGAGAGTGTACTTTGACAGACTCACTAAGGCAGTGTTAGACCCAAGGTTCACATTTATAGACTTTGAACATGCTGAAATTATGATACGTTACCCTGGTGATAGGTTTCACAAAGGAATGCAGTGGGAATTCAAGGTAAAAACTGATTAAAAGTGTCAATATTTATATTGTGTTAAAGGATCATTTAACAAACAATTGAATGTTTTTATTTTAGCCTCTGTTTAGTTTAATTATTAGCAATACTTTGATTTAACTGAATTAGGTACAACACCAACTTTTGGTTAGGGAACAAAACTCTTGAGAGAACCAGTCACTTACTGGAGAATTAGAAACCAGTCATCTGCATTATATGTATGTATCGGTATTTACAGCTTGCTACAATGCATTTTATAACAGATACAGTCTGCCTTAAGATAGAACCAAGGTCCTGTCAAGCTGGTGGTGTAATAACTAGTGTGCACACACATCGCATGTCTCATTTGGTTTGGCTCCATTATGTCTGTTTTATACTGAGGTTTAGATTTTGGGTATTGGTAGAGCAGTGACCTGTAGGTCATCAGATTGAATCCCAGCAACAGAATTACAGAATGGTGTTGTCTTTCAGTAAGCATATGAACACTCATCAACTCCAGGAGGTTGTCATATCTGAGTGATGCTAATATGAATAGATGCAACATTAACAAGTTTAATTCAAATTTTTACATAGAGTAGTCTTTATTGATATTTTCCATTGTTGATATAACTATGTTTTTATAATCACAGTCTGAAAACAAGATAAGGTTCGAGTTCGAAGACCTGCTTCCAAGTGATATACAAAGACGGACGGTAATGGGTGCTCAAGGGGAATGGAGTAATCCAGCTTTAAGGGTTATAATGCCAGGTATTGTGTTTTTTTTTTTTTTTCATTTAGATATTTTTCTGTCTTGCTTTGTTGTTACACTGCATCACTATATGTATAATCTAAACCAATCTTGTCTTGAGAGTTAAAGTTTTCTTTTTCGTCTTACTAGACTAAGTTTAAGATTGTAAATTAGTTATTTTTCTAGACACAAGAAAAGTTAAATTGAGCCTGAGTACATTTGTAAATGTATTCCAAGAGAGATAGCATGAGGGACAAAAGGATTTGAACTCACATAGTAGGGTTGCATTGAGTAAATGACCTTATTAAGTAAAAATGCCTCAAGACTGCTTTAATTTTATGTGTGATCGGAAGCTTTGTGTTATAAATAGTACATATGAATGATGAATGATTGTGTTAATTCTCAAAGTCTGCCTTTTTTTTAAAGATGAGTTGCAAACCTTTCTGCCAGGCTGGAATTTTGAAGACATAGATCCACTAGCTGGAGTAACATCTGAAGGTGAAGAGGAAGATGACGAGATTGAAAATGGAGCTGTGGGAGGGGAAGAGATGCCACCTGCATGAAGTAGAACCATCAGCCCCTCCTCTTGGTAAAATTGTTGGTAGGGCAAGACGAAAGGCAAATCAGGCTGGAGAAAAAGTAACTGTTCCAGTAGAGCTACATGCACCAGAACCCAATAAACCTCAGATGTATATACCATCTTACCAACACAGGGATAGATCTATGTCTCCAGATCATAATTATGAAAAATTGAATAGACAAACGGGTGTTCCCGAGAATCCTTATGGAAATATGACTGTGCAAAATACAAGTGCCCCACATTCTCCACGCATGGGTGGTACTACAGGTTCCTCAGCTTATGAAACAACGAATACTTCTGGTCAGTACGGTCAACGTCTCTCCCCGTATGGACCACCAGTCACCGAGATCCCCACGTACCCCCATGTCACAGGGTATCCCTGGTTCACCAAGAACTGCTATGTCACCTGCGGACACCAACAACACCCCATACACCTGTATCAACATATTCACAACAAAGTCCATATATGACTGGATCACGGAGCCCAGCTTCTTGGGGTCCTGTGCAAAGAGCTGACAGATACAACACAGAGCAAGTAAATACACGTCAAATGCAGCAGACATACCTTACTGATGATGATGATGGGGGATTCTCTACACGCAGTCCAAAATCACCACAGCCGAATTATGGTAAAATGTATGACTCAAACTTTAATAAACCTGGACTTGATCGATATGGAGATCATATTAAACATGATCCTAGAGACAGGTATGCTGACCAGCAGCCTGGTCAAAGAATAGCAAGTTCTAACAGGAGACCAGAGGAATTATATAGAAGCAGTCCATCATGGAATGGACCTCAGATGAATGCTGATAGATCAGGACCTGTTCCTGCCCCTAGGGGCTTCCACCGTCACCAAGGCAGTGGGAGGTCAGATACCTCAGCTTCTGATAGTGGGTTTGGTGAAACTGAAAATGGCTTAGAGTCTTCTACATACAGAGCTGACAGAAGTAGTAGGTATTGGTGTGAATGATCTGAAATTGTCAAAAACTCCGTACTATAATCGGGGTTTTGAACAAGATTCACCCGAGCAGGATCGTGCTGTTGTTGATGATATTATGGCTAAACACAAAGCCATGGCAGCTAAATTGTATAAGCAACAAGGTCATAGTGTTCCAGGAAAGCAGGAATTTTACAAGTGATTCAAACTATAACAGGGAGTTGCAAAAATGGCGACAAAATATAAATGACCTTGAACAGTCATGTGACGCTCCGGAAGTTGACTTTTCAAGGACAAGGTTACGAGTAAATTCCCAAGAGGAGCCAATGGAAGAAAGCTTTATATAAGTGTTCAAGAAAATGGTTATGTGTGTAAAAAGTATGCATTTATATTCGACAGTACGTCTTGGACTAATGCTATGAAGACTGTCTGGCCTAGTGTAGGTCAAAATAATGGCCTGTCAAGGAAAACTATGAAAAGAAATATTACAGACTGCAGATGATAGTTTTTTATATACTTGAAATTTGTTTATTTCAAATATTTTAAAATTGCAAAGCATTCTGTATATGTCTCAAGATATAAGTCATAACTTACAAAGTCTTGATGAATTACTATGTTCCTCACAAGTTTCCCTCACAGAACAATTAATGGAGTGTTCACTCAAATCTTCTAAGCAGTAAGGACACTTGGTATTAATGTTGTACATACAGATTTATCAAATTATGATATGTTATAATGCTACTGCAAAAATTAATATTGTATATCCTGGTTAAATGCTTCCCTTATAATAATTACTCAGCGCCCTCTTTACACAAAAGAAGTGATATGGTTAGACAGGGTTTTGTCCTATTGTTGCTCAGTTACAAGAACAAAACTGTTAATTTTAGCAGTAATGTTACCAAAAAAAAAAAAGTTTCAATTTAAACTGTTTTCTTAAAAGTTACTGAAAAAAAAAAGTCATTTCTTTTTTATATAAAATCTGTGGCCTCAAGATATTTATTTCATGTCTTTAGTTAATGATTCTTCAATGATATTTTACAAGTCTAGAGCCCCACAGAGGTATTGTAGATTTCTTATTATTCTTATATTGCTTTCATTTTGTATAATACTTTTATTTTTATGTTGATGTTATATAATTAAGGGACACAATTTTCAATGTAAAATGTTTTATGCTGTTGTCTACACATTCCATTCCATTCATTTAAAACTGTTTGGTATCAAGTGTCGCTAATTCGCTTTAATTATGGTACTAATTGGTACCAAATACCAGAGCAAGTATTGTACCAAAAGCAGTATGGGAAGATGTACAAAACTAGTACTGCAAGTACAAAAAAAACAACTAGATATTATCTGGATTGGTACAATAAGTTGTACCAAAAACCATTTTGTGAGATATTACAGTAACTGTTAATTGTACCAGAAACTGTACAAAAAAGCAATTCAAAAGTATGTCATTAAACTACTACAGAAAGTGCAATGATCATTTAAATGATTTGTTGGTCAGTTTTTCATTGTTAGACTTAAAGTCTGTTTTATGGTTTATGATTTTATTTTATCCTGTCAATCTTCATGTTAATTAAGTAGTTATTGTTTTTTATATTTATTTTCTTTCATATTTTACCTGAAATTTCTGGGAAAAAATATGGAATTGATGCTTTAAAAGTAATCGTTTGCTGACTTAAAATATGCTTTTCAAATTTTTCCATCCGTTGGAAAATGACTTTGAAAACAAGACTGCAAAACAAACAGTGAATCGTTTAAATGACTGAAAAGTTGGTCTTTATTTTAAACGAATGATTTTGTTCTTACTGAACCTGGGAATTAAAACATGCTGAGGTCAGATTACCAAAGCTGAACTTGTACGAGTTGATTTCAGTATATAACCCACAAGTAATTAGGGCAAATGACAATTCAAATAACAAATACTGACCTCATTTTACTCGTAATTGACTTGCCAATTTATTTCTGTTGTGTTTCCACTCTAGATTTTGTTTTTAAATACATTACATTATTTAACATTTACTTGTCATTATGCTTCAAGATTTAGGTGCAAAACTACTGAACGATTTTGTTTTTGTTGAGATGCAGTTACTTTAGGATTGTATCTATCTTTACAGTTATATTGTGCCATATGTATGCATTTGTTTCTTACTTTACTTTGCTATTCTGCCAAGCATAGAATGAATATCTTCTAACAGTTACTATTGTAAATATATAACCCTAACCTTGCTAGGTTTCTAGAAAAATGGACTTTCCTATAACTCAGTTTGGACAGACTTACACACCATTTATAGGGGTGTTATTTGAAAAGCTACTGTCTGAAAACTTTTTCTTTTTTTATAAGATTTTTTGAAAAACATTGGGTATTAGATAGATTACCAAAAGTTAATCTTGTCATTTAGTAATAATTGGTGCTAAATTCAATATTCACATTTAGAGTTTGATTCAAAGAATGAAAGTGCAAAGATATTAAGTACCATTACATAAAGAAAAAGATAAAACATTTATTTTTCAATTTCACCCCTTTTGTTTCTTAAAGCAACAAAAATAATATATTGTTTGCCAACAAGAATAACTTTGGTGTTATACCTTTTAATTTACCATCTTCATCTCTGTAATGCTGACTTCTGAGAACTGTTTAATACCTTTTTTTAACTACAACAAAGATTTATTTTCAGAGCTTTTTCAATACCCTGTTGTCGTGTGTATAATTGTCCATTCTGAGTATTGTTTATTACTTTTTCTCAAAGAGCCATTCCAGTATAACATATAAAAAAGACCATCCCTTGACAGCATGTCTTTATTTTGCTTTCCTGGGATGGGATATATGTTTTACTGGAATCATTATGGCCCTTTAAAGGGAAATGAATGTATGTCATTTTCATATGTTGAATTTTAACATCAAAGTAACTCACAAATTAGTTTTTTTTTCAAGAAAATTTTGGTGCCAAGCTTTAACATTTACCCTTGCCAAAATATTTTATAAGTCAATAAGATAAAAAATGTTGGCCTAAGATAAGGACCCCTTTATTTTAAGGGTCTCTTATAGATACTGTAAAGCTCAGTTAAATTAGATAGAAGAAATAGAACTATGATATTACTTTTCATGCATTCCAGGAAATCTGAAAGACAATCCTTCACTCTTATATTTTTACAGAATCTTAAATTGTGATGGCACTAAAATGTTTACTTTTTCAAATTGTAAAAGATATTGTACAAAGGTATGTTTGTAAATAATTTTTTAACACATATAACTGTAAATACCTTAATCTGTGATTTTTGTTTTATGTAGCATATACAACATTTCATTATTATTTACGGTTGTGACTTTGCATATCATATATGTCTTGTAGATAATTAAAATATATATTTTTGTACTAAATAAATAATTATTATAGTTATTTGCTTGGTCATGTGATAAGCAATGATTGACACAGTTTGTCTTAAAACTACAAGAATTAATTTTTTCTCATCATTTGTGAGGATTTTTTGCCTTTAACTGATTGAAATTTTGGATCTGTGACAGTTTAAAAAGAAAACATTTTCAGTTCATTTGTCAGTTTCTTATAATTCAAAGTGAAACAATCAATAAATTATTCAGTTTGCTTCAGAGCTCGTATTTATGAGCTAGGTGATTATGTGCTGCAGAGCTCAAAATGTGTTAATACAGAAAAAATGGCATCAGTTTAAATCAAATACACTGATTTTAACATACACATGCATTTGGACATTTCCGTGTTTTGTAGGTCTTTGTTAAGTTCAAAGTTCATTGGGAGATAACACATGGAACATTATTTTAAAACGGTATATTTTTCTCATTTCCAGCAGCTTTAAACATGTTAAAGAGGCATATCCTAAAATTGTCAATATTCAGTTTAATTTTAGGTTGTGTAAGTTTGAATGCGCTTGACTGAATTATTGCTTGATATTGAGCTGTCAGTCGACAAATTACAACAGGTTAACTGACTGCATTTTTATATATTTAATATATTAATCTTTTTATAGAGAATTCTTGTTGTATCATTTCTAGGTGGATAGCCATTTATTTCAATTGAGCACTTTCTAAATGTCTTAAGAATTTTTGCTAACATCATTGTATTCTTCTTTAACATGTTTAATTTATCAAAAATTTTTCACTGTATAGTGAACGAGCTTATTAGTAAACATGCAGTACGTCATGAGATAATTGCAGGTTATGCCCCTTTAATGCTTATTGTAATACATTGTAGTACCTGCATTGATACAGTTCTTTTCGAACCAATTCACAGCTCAGTGAATGTTTTCACTGAAACGCTCAGGTAATTTACAGGACTTGGGGGACCATTTCTCAAGATTGTAATGAAGAGTGTATGTTTAAAAGATGAACATCAGACATTTATTCCTAAAGAACATTGATCAAGTCTAGTGACCTTATTTTTTTTACCCAAGTCATGAACTTTAATCACTAGTATGAATTTAAAAAGGCTGTGAATTGTAGTAATTTTCAGCTTTATATGATACATCATTTTCATTCATAGATAAGCCTATATTGGAATAGTCAGACAACTGTTTTTTAAAAGGATGTTTGAAGTCAAATGATATGAAATAATAAATATAGTATAAAGTTGCAAATGTTTATTTTGTTCTCATTTATCTGTCTTTGATGTTTGTTAACTTTTCATGTCCATACCATCTTGGTTACATGGCGTTATGTAAAATTTAGTCCAACTTTGCCCTAAATCTATCTGCTGCTGAACATGCAGAGAAACAGTGCAGTCTGCAGCAGACGCAACACAACAAGACCTTGGATTGTCTTGTGGAGTCACTATGACTGATGACAGACTACTAGATCTACCAAAACTCCATTGTAATGGATAATTTTGCTATTTGTTTAGTGTTGAATTTAATACATTTACACAACATTTAACAGCATTTTTCAATACACAGTCAACTTGAGAAGAGCTTTAAGGAATGGCTCCACATATATGATTAATACCATTAGATAGTATTCTGTTAAGTGGGGTTGAGGGAGGTAACTAGCAAATGAGACCCACTCTACATGCCTCATATGCCAACTTTCTCAAGACACTTGGACAGACAGTTTGTCTCAAATCCTTGATTTTGCATTGAAAAAAAAAAACATAACAGTGAAATATTTAAAATATATTTTATTGTGACCATTACGGCACATACACACACATATAAAGAGATGATCAAATTGATATCAACAGGATAACATTGCATAAAACACTCTTTAATTGAGATAAAAATACTTTATCATGGAAGAAAACTTGTCAATAGAATGCACAGAATGTGTAAACACTGGTCCACAGTATCTAGAATGTTCTCACAGCAAACATTCACTGATCTATAACAATATTCTTTGTGACAAAAACAAATATTCATTCAAAAAATATGTCTCATTCAATATCAACAAATAAGATGATGTCAAAATCTGATTTCACCTTTTACATTTATACTAGCTGTCATGGTTACCATGGCAATTAATGAAGCTTTCACACTATCAGGCTTTCAAAAAAGAAAAAAAAATATTGAAAAGTAATTCTAGAACATAAAGACTTGTAGCTATAAAATGGAACTTAGTCTTATGTCACATGTTATTTTCAGAGTTGCATATTAATCAAATTTGAATTTAGAAATCAATGGCACGACTGCTGTCTCAACAACACCTGATGAAGTGGACATGTGAAATCTCATCTTAACATGCTGTTAACAATTCTAGCATTCTGTAAACCTCAAACCCTTGTGCTGTCTGATATAAAACACCAGGTTTCCATTTTGAAAAAGTTCTTATTAAAGTCTGACAAAATAGTCTTTGATATAACAGTTTGGTTTACATACAAGTATACACTGTATTGTGAAAATATGTTCTTTATCCCAACACTTGTCTGGTACAAAACAAGATAAAAAAGGAACAATTAAAACAAATGCCATATGCTATTCAACTATACAATACAACCTTTTATATGATCAAACTCGGACAATTAATCACTTACTGTTTTTAAATCACTGTTTCAACACAATGATCAGAAATTTCTTTGGGGCCTAACACTCAGTTATCAAACAATTAGGTGTTAAACTTTAATTTAAAGAAAACAGTAAATGAAGGCACATTTTAGCTAAAAAAAAAAAACAACATGCAAAATCTACCTACAGACAGGTAACCCCTGCTTCAATGATGCATACAGAAGTATAAAAATACACGTTTCACTAGCAAACACACATGGTCTGAAATTTAAGAGTGCAAAAACAAGAAGTTTCCTGAAAATCAGTCACTAATCTCCCTTTGCAAAGAGCCTCTAAAGTTTTTGTGTTATAACAACTGTACTAACAACAGACTATTTAATTTTTTTATTTAAAAAAGGTAAATACTTAATACCTGTGCTGGTGGGTCAATAAGAGAATACACTGCAGTCTCAAGGCATGTTATATCGGAGAAAGAAAGCTGAGAAAAATCTCTCCATGCTGACCTTATAATTCATACTTGAGTGCAAGAAAACAAATTTCCACACAAAATATTAATACTTGAAATTCTGATGATTTCAGTTTAGCTAAAGTTTGTACATAAATGCTGTATCACCACAAATATTCAGTATCACAAATTTAATATATGACTTCACTGTTCTAAGTCCTATTTCAAGTGCAAAAATTCATGTGCAAAATTGAAATCACTAGATAATAATGATTGGATTGTTTGGTTTCTTTATGAATAATGTAAAAATTGTACTATGTGAGAGAACACTGTTATAACTCGTCTTTGAGATTCGCACCAAATGACACTGTAGCTTTTTCTTGTAAATATTTGGTGAAGCCTTCAACTGTTCTATCACCTTCAAATTTTAATGGATTCTTTTTATCTTTTGCTGGTGCATAGTAAATTGTTGGGAATCCTTCCACTTTATATGGCTCTGGTATATCGTTTGCCGTCGCATCCATTTTTGCAATGACCAGATTTTTCTCTTTCTTAACAGCTTTACCAAGTTCCTTGTAAATTGGCTCTAGATTTTTACAATGTCCACACCATGGTGCATAAAATTCAATCAACACATCTTTTGTTTTATCCAGAACAATCTGGTCAAATGTTTTTCCAACAACTACTTTGACAGGTCCTGTATTTTTCTTTGGAATAGCCTGTGATTTTATCTGGGGAGTCAATTTACCTGAAAATACAATTATCATAACAGATTAAAGAAAAAACTAGAACTATCGCTGAATGCGATTCATACCCCCACCAATGTCCTTGACAGAAGATGACATGGAAAGGTGGTTAAGGGAATAACTTAAGTGGCACAAATACATATACATAAAAAGAAATTATCTCTGTTGAAAATACAAACAAATTGTACAGGTAATAGTATAAATATATATTGTCAAATCATGTTCGAAACAGTTAAAAATAACCTTTCATTTTCGTGAATATCTGTTCTAGTTTCAGAAACATTTAAGTATAAATGGTTATATCAGAACATTTTCTAAGCCTAAAAGGGGCATAACTTGTGTCATAATTCAATGGAATTGTAGAATTTTCGTCATCTGAGCTTGCTTGTAACCATTCATATAAATTTTAAGTTTCAAGTAAATATCTGGTCTGGTTTAAGAAATATTATAGTAAATAAATTTAAAGACATAAAAATGGACTTAACTTTGTCAAAATACAATACAAAGTTATCCCCCCCCCACTTTTTTTAGTTATGAAACTTGACCTGCATATCTTACTTGCGACACTTCGTATATATTTGAAGTTTCAAATGATTATCTGTTCTAGTTTTAGAAATATTCAAGTACATGTTAAAATTTCAGAACATTTTCTGAGTCAATTTTTGACCTTCAAGTGTGGCCTTGACCAAAAGCTGGCACAAGGGTAAGATGGGTTCTGCACATTGCCCAGTTGGGGTGAACATTTGAGTCAAGTTTGAAGAAAATCCTTCCATTAGTATAGAATTTATAGAGCGGACACGACATATTGTCTAGTATTGATTGTAAGTAAATTAAATGACTTAAAAAGGGGCATAACTTTGTCAAAAAGTTTTGAAACTTGACCTGCATAT
Organism: Cyclina sinensis; assembly: GCA_012932295.1. Lineage (NCBI taxonomy): Eukaryota > Metazoa > Mollusca > Bivalvia > Venerida > Veneridae > Cyclina > Cyclina sinensis. The sequence continues at coordinate 29,774,797 of JAAONU010000004.1, forward strand.
CTTACTTGTGATACCTCATATATCTTTTAAGTTTCAAGCAAATACCTGTGCTAGTTTCAGAAATATTCAAGTACATGTTAAAATTTAAAAACATTTTCTAAGTCAATTTTGACCTTCAAGTGTGACCTTGACCTTAAGCCGGCACAAAGGTAACATGGGTTCTGCACATAACCTTGTTGAGTTGAACATTTGAGTAAAGTTTGAAGAAAATTCTTCCATTAGTATAGGATTTATAGAGCGGACACGACATATTGTCTAATATTTGATTGTATGTAAATTTGAAGACTTAAAAAGGGGCATAACTTTGTCAAAATGCAATATAGAGTTATGAAACTTGACCTGCATATCCTAATTGTGACACTTCATATATATTTTAAGTTTCAAGCAATACGTTTTCTAGTTTCAGAAATATTCAAATACATGTTAAAATTTAAGAATATTTTCTAAGTCAATTTTTGACCTTCAAGTGTGACCCTGACCTTAAGCCGGCAAAAGGGTAACATGGATTCTGCACATCCCCTTGTTGAGGTGAACATTTTAGCCAACATTAAAAAAATCTTTCAATTAGTGTAGGACTTGCAGAGCGGACACGACATAATGTCTAATATTTGACTGTTTGATATTTGACCTTCAATTGTGACCTTGACCTTGAGCTGACACATGGGCAACATGGGTTCTGCACATCCCCTTGTTGAGGTGAACATTTCAGCCAAGTTTGAAGAAAATCCTTCTGTTTGTATAGGATTTATAGAGCGGACACGATAATGGAGATGGACGGACCGACCGACCAACGGACGCGACAAAGCGAATCCATTATAGCCCCCCCCCCCACATTTTGTGGTGGGGGTATAACTAGAACTGTGTCCATAGGACATGGATGCCCCCACTATGCATAACTGCTCATAAACAAGGGCATGTATATTCTGTATGTAAGATTTAGGTGGATAACAATTTTTTTCTGTAGTTGCAAATGAATTGAGGTGTTTTGTATATTATTAAATAAATGCTGTCCTTTTATTTCAAAATTAGATGTTTTATACTGAAACAAGGGCTGTCGGATGGACAGCACGCTTGACTATTCTTAGTGCTTGAAGGTATAATAAAAGCCTGAAATTAAAGATTTTTCAAAGTCTTAAAAGGGGAATTACTAATAAAAATGCTTAACAGAGTTATGGGCCTTGATGAAATGACACAGTCTACGGCCAAGTTTGAACCAAATATCTGCAGTAGAAATAGTGAAAATGAGAAGCTTGCCCTAAAACTTTAACCCGATAGCCACGCCGCAAGTACAACAGACCTCCTTATTCTTTGAATAGTCGACATAAAAATGTTGTAAATATTTATGTACTATGAGGAATCACATAAGCCAAAACGAAGAAAGAGACACACAAGTAATTACATGTTGCTGATATTAAAGTAAGCAGGTAAAATTTAAAAAATGTTACACATGAAAGTTAACTACAGATTAAAGTATAGAAACCCCAGGTGTGTCAGGTCCCGTAAAAAACATTACCCTTCCTTTACTATCATCTACACATTAAGGTTGTTCATCCCTGAAAGTTTAAGCAAAATCTACCATCCGGTTTATGAGGAGTTGCATTCACAAATTTATTTCACTTAATGGTATATAGTGAAAAAATCAACAAAGGGCCATAATTCCGTTAAATTTGGTCGAAGCAAAAATTCCTTCCTTTACTATCATCTACACATTAAGGTTGTTCATCCCTGAAAGTTTAAGCAAAATCTGCCATCCAGTTTAAGAGGAGATGCGTTCACAAAATTTCGGGACATAAATACAGACGTACAATCAACAAAGGGCCATAATTCCGTTAAATTTGGTCGAAGCAAAAATTCCTTCCTTCACTATCGTCTACACATTAAGGTTGTTCATTCCTGAAAGTTAAAGCAAAATCTGCCATCCGGTTTAAGAGGAGTTGCGTTCACAAAATTTCGGGATGTACGTACAGACATATGGTCGTATTATCGTACAGTCGTACAGACTGACGGACAAGTGCAACGCTATATGCTCTCACTTTGTAGGGGCATAAAAAGCCAGAAAAGTGTCAAATTGAAACTATATCTGTCTTATCAACATCCTTAAACACTCACACTTACAGCAACCATAGCAAGCTTGAAAATAATTCAATGTTTTTTAAATGGTGTATGTCATGATATATTTCAACATGAAACCTAAGAAAATCTTAAACATGAACTAAAGTGATATAAGTATTCTAACATATCTCAAACTCTATACAGGTCAAAATAAATTACCTTTCTTCAGTTTGTCAAGAAATTCCCTAACTTCATCTTCATCAAATTCATCCATTGGTTCCATTCTGAAATATCAAGAAATCCAGCTTTTTCTTAAATATTCCAAGCCTGTTTTGTAAGTTTCAAAGTGAAAATGTAAAGACATATCTTTCAAATCTGCCATACTAGTGGTTTCAAAAATACGAAGAACTGTTACATTATAAGTGTTGGCATGGTGACTCAAAGGTCTGAAGTTCAAATCCTGGTTCAGACTGAACATTTGTCAGTTAAACTAATACACATTTTGCACTGATTTCAAAGCATCTATTTTTTGCATGCACTTCAGTATGATTTTTTTTACTTATCAGCATATTTGTATATGATTGGTGAAATAACCTGTATTTTTTGCCATCACGGACACAGCCAATGTTAAATTCCTCAGGGGAATCTTCAAGCCCAACTTCTTTCATCATGGTCGTCATGTAATCTTCCTCATTTGCTATGGCAAATTTGATGTCTTTATAGTCCTTTGCAATATTGGCAACCTTCTGTCTCCACAACTGTGTCGCTGAAAACATATTTGGTACATTTATATTTTAGGTTTATATTTCATTACAAAGTACTCACTTTCTCAATACAGGTCAATGAGAGATCTAGAATACAAAGGTCAACAATATCATTTCAACAGAAGAGGACAAGCATGACCTTCATTGATAAAAAATATCAAAGCACTGAAAAGTCATTACAAAGTAAAAGTCGGAACTCTTGCTTAACTTTATTACAATTTGCTAAGAAAGGCCAGAGCAACTACATTCATGTTAAATGTCCAAGTGCCAAAAAACAAAGATGATTGTCACTATTTTTTTTCTGAAACAAAAAGTATTCCAAAAACAACAGAAAAAATAAATGAATCTCTTCAAAACTTACCATCTCTATGATCAAAACTCCAATCCACAGTGAAAAATGCTAAACAAAGACTTTTCTTCTGGTACTCATCATAGAACTTGGAGGTAGAGGAGGAATATTCTCCAACAAGAGGTAGTTCATTCTCTTTGATAAAGGCAGCAATGTCTTCTTCTGACTTATCAGCCTACAATGCAGATGAACATAACAAGTGAAAATGTCTTTAATTTTAACTTTGGTTTGTTATTTTCAGATAATAGTAAGCTATGGAGTAGCTGGAAGATCAAAGCACTGAAAAGTCACTGAATTATCCTTTTCTTCTTTTTACTACTAAAGCATAGTTTGAGAAACTTCGGAGAAACTATTTGATAAACTCTCAACCTACATGTACTACTCAAAAAGTTTTGTCAATGTGACCAATATACCTGGCAAAAAGCAACAGTCAACTCAAGTAAGTGATATATTTCAGAGCACTTACAATTACTTATGCAAACATTAAGTTAAAGTTGACTGTACTAACAATCTGTGTAATACACAGGGGCTACCTTTGACTGAAAATTTAGGGAGAAGTCACTTCCCCCTATAGGAAAAATAGGGAGAAGTTTTGAAATTTAGGGAGAAGCGACGCTTCCGTGTAACATCTCATCAAATCAAGTTATAACATTGAATTTTTTTCTATTCTATTCACGAAATAATAAAAACAATGTGTAACAAATATACAGGCATATAAAAATATATATGGCATATTAAATGAACAACTGTGCATTTAAATATATACATAAAAACTATCTTGATTTAGATCTTAAATATTTTTTTTTTTTGAGGTTCAACAGTTTCTGGATGTGATTCCAACTTTCTTTTAACACCGTTTCCCGAGTTAATAAATCCAAATAATGTTTTCTGAGCCATGATTTGTTCAAAAGTTCTTTAAACCATAATGATAATAATGTTGTAACATTTAAATCAGATTTAATTAAGAATGATATTTTAATAGCCATTTTATGCATACTGTTATAATTATTTTATTTACTATTGTAAGTAACGACGCTAACAAGTGATAATCAGCAACAACAAACTGGTAAACTTATAATGGGATAATGTAAATTAAACACATTAATATACGTTTGATGTTACTTATTTACCAATTAGTTTGCTTTAATTTTAATCTACCCCATTCGTATCAATGTACCAATTAACAGCTTTAACACCCGATATTTACTACACTCAAACAAAGCGCTATTTTTAGCGATGTTGGTTACCAATTTTCGCTATAGCCACACTTCAGCGCGTGTGCTAATTACGTCAGATTACACAATTAAATCTGCCTCCAGGCAGTTTTATCGAGCTGTGCAATATACATGTTGGATTTTATATAGAGATTTTAGGCGACTAGGATATTGCTTTTTCTGATCAAATAGGGCGACGAGGATTTCGCTTTTCTGAACAAATAGGATGAAAATATTTTAGGCAAAGTTTTCGCCCAACTTCGCCCTAAACGCAGTCCCTGAATACAGTTTCTTACTGTTCCAAAAAAAAAAAAAAAAAAAAAAAAACTGAACTCAGTTATGTAGCCAAAAAAGCACTTAAATATCCTGATTAATACTTCATGAGTGAAGAACATCACTCAAATGACTTACCACTTTCAGGGTCTTGTATTTTGGTTCAAATTTTGTCCAGAACCTTTCAGGATTGAAAACAATTACAGTTCCAGGGTTCACCTTGTACAGGTCACGTGCCTCTGGTAACAGAGTGTATCCAAATGGTAAATCCTCTCTTCTGTCATTGGCTAAATAAATAAACGATAACTTCAATACAAGTAATAATGTAAACAAAAATCATCTGTTGTAATGTGACAGACCTATGTTTCTTTTTATTTATTCCTATTCATTAAGTATTTAAGGAAGGTTTATCTAACAACCATTTCTACAAACTCTGATTCGTCCTCAACCTTAAATATACTTTCTTCCACAAAGGCCAGTTACAAAGCTGAAACCACTCTTTTTCTTTCTTTGTGTGTGTGGGTGGGTGGGTGGAATTTCTGATTTATATTCTTATAACAGTAAGGCTCTGATGTTTCCAGAAACCTAATTACTCACTCATTATCCAAATATAAGTGAAAACACTGTTGACTTAGTATACCCCCCTTTTTCTCTAATCACAATGAAGGAATTCTTACCAACATTCATATAAGCTCTCAATTTCTTGTCCTCTAGATTGTCAAAAAAGCCAATCACTGTTGCAGCTTCCTTCCCTATCATACCTGTAACCTGATTCAGGGTTGGTAGGAGCTTGGCTGCCTCACCCGAATATTTTCTCATATGATCCACAATGCCTTTAATACAAATGTAAAAAGCAGTGTTAATTCTCTTACAAGCTTAACTTTGTATTCTACCTCAAGAGGACAAGCTGTTGACTTTATTATTAGAATATTTTTTTTTAATTAGGTAATACAACTCGTGCTTTTGACTCTAAATCTCTGTAAAGGTTCAATCATTTTAAGTGAGCAATATTAGCCATTCAAGATACTGTATATCTGACTATGAATAAATCAAAAGCCACTGCATGAAGTATCTTTCTCCTGTCTTAAAGCAAGGGGGAAACAACAACATAAACTATATATGCATAAATACTTTAATCATTTTTTTTTAATTCTGAGGCAATAAGTTGCTATGCATATGGTGCTTTGAAATAGCTTTATACAATGTACATGAAAACACCATTTCTTACCATATGCATCCCTGCCACCAGTATAGTCAGACGGTCTCCCTTTCCTGAACATTTTCAGTGTTGGGTATCCAGTAACATCGAACTGTTGAGCAAGTTCTGTTTCCACAGTAGCATCAACTTTACCAAGTGGAATTGGAGGGTCATGGTTGATCAACTGCTGGGCAGCTTTCTCATACTCAGGGGCCAGTCTCTTGCAGTGACCACACCTGTGAGAGTTAATTCAAGGTGAAGCAGTGGTTCTTTTAAGCAATAAAATAATGAAAGTGATACAAAATTAACTGTTTTACAGCAATGTATCTAATGGAGAATTTTCTCTCCCTGATTTTAAAGAATAGGGCTCTGTGAAAATAGAATGAGCTAGACAGCTGATGTGCTTATTCATTAGAGAAATTTGATCTTAGACAGAGTCTCTGTAGAAAAAACTTGCCTTAACAGTACTGCACTGCACTTAAAGTTTGAATAGATAGATATACTAAAATGATAGGCTTTGACAGGCAAACTGGTCTCATTTTCATAATAATATATATCTACTTAGTGTTCTGTTTTTACTTCAGTAGAAAACCAAACTAGTTTAAGGCCTGTATATAGCTTTTTGGTATTTCAAACTGTTGCCACAAATGGCCTTGGAAGAAGCTTAATCGTTACAAATTTAGGTTCAATTTTGTCACACAAAATCTAATATCAATATTATGACTATTTAGTAAATAAAATGGCAATAATGTTGTGACTTAATTAAAACCTGTGAAACTGAAGACCATTTCAACTGTAAACCCCTTTGTATGCACTAACTGTTTTACAATGGTTTCTTACCAAGGTGCATAGAACTCCACAAGCACTAGCTCTGCACTGTTGATGAACTCCTCAAAGGTGTCTTTTGTTACCGTGACAACCGTCTCTGGAGGCGGTTTGTAATTTGGATCAGCTTTTTCACTGACCCAGGTCACAATACCTGCAATATGATTTAAATATAATGTTTAACTGATTTGTAGGAAGTGCATGCCTGCCCTTAGTATCTGAAATATGAAAAACTGACCTAGATGAGGATTTATTCATCCCAAACAGAAATATGTGTGTAACAAATATATATTTCGAATCTGTAAAGAGAATAAAGCATTTAGATTTATCAGACCTCCAAATGTTCTTAACAAGTAAGAACAAACTGGTGTCTGCCTGCCAAAATCTGACTGCCTTCATGCTTTTTAGGACCAACAGACAAATGAAGTTACAAACTCCTTAAATAAATAACTTCTCTAATAAGTACTAAAACTAACAGATTCCTCACATATACTGTAATACTGTTATAAATGTTACAAAAATTACTTAAAATAAGCGGATTCCCTAAGCTAATGAAAGAATCCAACACAATGGAAAGTACTTGTAATAGTTTACCATCAGCATCTCTGGGTCCATCATATTCTAACCAGGTTCCGTCTTTCTTGAATTTCAATGTTGGATAACCTGACACAGCAAACCTAGAAAATTTGAAAGACTCTCAAAATAAGAATTCTATTCCAAGATACAAGCATTCACTTTTAAATAGGTAAGGGTCTGTGACAAAGGGGTGAAGCACCATCTTTTTAACCACAAGCAAATACTGTATTTAGAATATGACAGAAACTTTAACAATAACACTCTCTAGAACAGGTCAGACTACAAGGAAGCCTCATCAGAAAAATCAAAGAATTTATATGATACAAATAACAGTGTTTGACCATATCTCATTATAATTTAGTCATCTGTACATACATGTGTATTTTAATGTCATTTTTGTGTATCAAAGCATCTTTAAGACACATTGGTATTTTATATGTGGTAGAGGAATCATTCTATTCCTATTTCTTAGTTACTCTAGAAAAAAAAAATGTCTAATTTTTTTTGGCCATCATTCTGTCCTCTTGTAAACCGAAAAATAATTCCCTCAATTTTAATTATACCTTAAATTTTACATTTTAAATATACAAGTATGAATGTTGAAAGCAAGCCTGATTACAAAAAAAAATTCTGTATTAAAGAGTCTAGCATACCTTGCTGCAAGATCTGAATTGACTGTGGCATCTACTTTTGCTAGAGGGACTGGTACCTCACTTTCCTGTAGCTTAGAGGCTGCCTTGGCATATTCTGGTGCTAGGCTCTTACAATGTCCACACCTAAATAAAATAAAAATGATTTTTCACTTTTGGAGCATATCCATTTAATGAAGTGTAAATTTGGACAATTTCACTTACTAATTATAAACTGGTACAATACAATACCAATATTTGGGTTACAATCCCTTTATCAAATTCTAGTTACTGACAATCCTAAACAAGAGGGCCAAGATGGCCCTATATCGCTCACCTGAGAATCATTAAACTGAAACATAAAAAAATCAGGATGTAAGTAAGTAGGTCAAGGCCAAGATCATCCACGGTCAAAGATTTAATCTGCATGCAAAATTATCTAATGTTTCATTGTTTTAGCTGAACAGACGGTCTTCTAAGAATAGGCCATGTGACCTATTTTTTTACCCTGGATGACCCATATACAATCCCGTCCTAGATTTTATCAAGACAAACATTCTGACCAAATAATAGGAAAATCGGATGTAAAATACAGCTTCTATCGCATACACAAGCTTTTTTCTAAGATTTGACCCAATGACCTAGTTTTTGACCCCAGATGACCCATATACAATCCCAACCTAGATACCATAGAGACAAACATTCTGACCAAATATTAGGAAATTCGGATGAAAAATACAGCTTCTATCGCATACACAAGCTTTTTCTAAGATTTGACTCCGTGACCTAGTTTTTGAAACCAGATGACCCATATACAATCCCAATCTAGATCTCATCAAGACAAACATTCTGACAAAATATCAGGAAAATCCAATGAAAAATATAGCTTCTATCGCATACACAAGGTTTTTCTTAGATTGGAGACCGTGACCTAGTTTTTGACCCCAGATGACCCATATACAATCCCAACCTAGCTTTCATCAAGACAAACATTCTGACCAAGTTTCATAAAGATCCAATCACAAATACAGCTTCTATCGCATACACAAGCTTTTTCTAAGATTTGACTCTGTGACCTAGTTTTTGAACCCAGATGACCCATATACAATCCCAACCTAGATCTCATCAAGACAAACATTCTGACAAAATATTAGGAAAATCCAATGAAAAATATAGCTTCTATCGCATACACAAGGTTTTTCTTAGATTGGAGACTGTGACCTAGTTTTTGACCCCAGATGACCCATATACAATCCCAACCTAGCTTTCATCAAGACAAACATTCTGACCAAGTTTCATAAAGATCCAATCACAAATAAAGCCTCTATCGCATACACAAGGTAAATGTGAACAGACGACGGACATCCAGCGATCACAATAGCTCACCCTGAGCATATGCTCAGGTGAGCTAAAAACTTACTGTATGCTACAGCTATGGTTTAATTTTTGATAATGCTATTTGTTCTAAATACTCTTGTGCATTTGTTTATGGAGCCAAAGCTCTAAAAAATTCGCTTTTGATCAATCATTAAGTTACTAAAAAAAAACTTCAAGTTTATCAAAAATAGTTCATACCAAGGTGCATAGAATTCCACAAGAACAACATCATAAGACTCTGTAACTTTATCAAAGTTACTATCTGTCAAGACTAGAACACCATCGTCTTCTTGAACATCTGAGGCTTCATCAGGTTCTGTTTCCTCTGCAAAACAGAGAGAAAAAAGGTAAATGTTAGAGAATATAACACAGTAGTTTTACAATAGCATCAATATTGACAGAAAAAATGCTTGACTCACACCCCACTTTTAGCCTATTGAATGTCTGACATTAATGGAGGTAAAAGTTTATGTCAAATACCCTTGGCCACAGCATCATGAAGAACCAGTTCTCAAACCTCTAAACTTCTTGTGCTGTATCTCAGACTGACAATGAAAAAAAGTAATCGGTTAGTGGTATCACAATATACTCGTACACCTGTAAGCCTAGGCATTACAAATATTCAGCCATGGTCAGATGGTTGCATGCTGCTTTATTGTATTTTACATTTACTTGCCATCTTTCATAATCATTTGGCAAAAGATTTAATCTTTTTTCAACATTTTAATGGTTAAAAACAATCCAACTCCATTAAGTTTTATTCCAGTCAATAAATACACTTGGAATGTATTCTTACTATTTTATTTGCAATATATCCAAGCATTCAGTCTTGCCTACAAAAAGAAAAAAAGAAAGCTAGGAGCATCATTTGGGACTATCTTGCATTAAAATGCAACATGTAAAAATTATCTGAATGCTACAAACAGACACACAGAAAGTAAATACACTGACACAGTCAATAAAATTCTTAAATTTAATGCCAGTCAATCCTGAAACACATCTGTAATCTTGATTACTGGGTATAAATAATACTTGTGTCAAAAGGTTGACACCCATGTTAAGTGCCTATTCTCAAACCTCTCATATATCTACAACTAGCTGCATCTTAGGTTCATTACCAGTGCTGAAACTGGTTATATAATTCTGTGTATGTTTTGTTTACAGTCTGACACCTGTATATTGGCTTCCCTTCTGAATACTTCACAACAATACATAAATGCTTTTCACTGATAAAAATCATTTCAGTCCAGCCTGATTAAAAAGTTCTTTCATGTATGCCTGAATAGAAATGTATCCCCTAAAATGATGTAAGAAGCCTATTCTTTTTTTGGGTGGGTGGGTGAGTGGATGTGAAGGTTGGGAGGGGGGAACACTGTAAGGAATTTGGGGAAAAAATTATTTTTATTTTCAGTTGGGAAGGTTCTGTTTACCGGACCTAAAAAAAGAAGGAAAAAATCACTGTAAAACGCGGCCATTGTATGTAAATTGAAATAACAGAGAATCTGAGAATTTTTCAAGGAGAATCTCAACAGATATCAGAACTTCGCCTCAACCGCAATCGCAGCACAAATTTGTACATATTGCAGGTATGGGACAACGGGAGGTAGTGTCACAGCTGTCATTATTTCTCGAAAGAATATGTCGCGGCGAGTAAATTTTGATTGTTTTTACCAAATTCCAACCTTATTCTTTCACCTAGAATGGTGAGACCATTATTGATGTGTAGAATAATTATTGCTTAATCGATAGACACCATCAATATTTTCCAGATTTCTTTGTTTTCTTGCGAAAACCAAGGAAAAACTTAGGTAGGTGAGGTCATTTGAGGCACAGTGTTATAACTTGTGTATATTAGTGTTGGACAGTTGGTTTGGGCTTTTTTTTAAAAGGCTTCATTTGTAACAGATAACAGTAGGAACAGTTCTAGTAGCTGTTATTCATGACTTTAATGCTGCAAAACTCTTCTGCAAGGGCAGTTACACTACAAAAACTCTTGTGCCAGGGCAGTAAAAACAGGGATGGGGGTGAGGTCCATACTTCAAGTGACGGGAGATGAAGTATGCTCTTCCAGTACCTGTCAAGCTGTGTTGTTAGATCGTGGAGTTGCGTCAGAGACATAGATAACAGAGATAGGCAACTTCCTAGCTAGTTAAGGTCTCACGCGTGCCTGCTAAGACAGTGTCTTGTAGCAAGTATAACTTGTTAACTAGTTGCCAAATTGAATCAAATTATACATTTTCTGAAAGCCTAGTCATTTGTCTATTGCTGCTGGTAAAATAATTTTAGTCCTGGTAAAAATAAATGATGCATCATGTGTTAAAGAGAACTGCAACTTAATCATTTTTTTTTTGGTGAAAAACTGGGATAGTGGGTATATTCTGCCAAGTTATATTAAATTAAAGGGCTAGAAAGTTGCCAATATTTTAACTTGCAGCTATAGGCGACTGTTTAAGCTTTCAAATGATGTATACCTTAAAAGGGTCGAACAAATAGCCATTGAGTTTTAATTGCTACAAAATGCCTAATTTTTTCACTTTTTGAGAGGCATGTGCGCTATTTCAATGGAGTAAATAGGAGCTGCTTATCTCTGTTATCTATGTCTCTGGTTGCGTTTACCGGCGACACCACCCTTGTTCTAAAATCACTATTTTACAAAAAATGATCAACAAAGTCCAACAAAAAATAAGGTATTATACCCTTCTGAATTGCAAAACTAACATGTTTTTTTGTGTGTATCATACTTGTAGAAAGACATTTCTGACCACTAACTGACTGTGCTGGCCAAGTCATAGAGCCTCTGCATGCAGACATATTTTTTCGGGCAATCTTTTGTGTTGACACCGTTTAGAAGTTAATATTTGCATTTTAGCTGTATTTTCTAAGACAAATTAGAAAATGCACTTACTATCTTTTGTTTCTTCACTTTCCACATCGTCTGCCAAAGACATAGCAGATGTCAAAATCAAATATGCAAGAAATGTCCATCGGAACTTTGCCAAAACTTCCATCGTCGCCGGTAAACGCAACTCCACGATCTAACAACACAGCTTGACAGGTACAGGAAGAGCATACAGATAAAATATAGTTCTAATTATTTGCACCACATTTCGACTTTTTAAAAAATATGTGTTCAATATCAATTAAGTTTTGCATCTGTGTGTTTTTTTTTTAAAATATTTAATTATAAAAAGTATTTGTATGAAAATGTTAAATTTGTTTAACTATATGGCGCATGTAGACAACACTTCCACCAATCATAATTTGCCAAGTTAAGGCCACGTTATCAAAGTACTTGAAGGAACCAGCGACGCGATAATTGTAGAACAAGTGCTGTACATATCAATCGTTTGCTCAACCGTAGGGCGCCAGAAATACACAGGGGATTTATATAAACATAAACATGTTTTTATTTCTAATTCTACATCAGGGGCAAAGTCGTGTTCGAAAGGTTTCCAGATGTTTCACCCCCAAGACTTTTCCTCACCAATACATTTCACCCCAAGACTTTTCCTCCCTAGACTTTTCCCTCCCAGTTTTTTTATTGTACAAGACATTCCACCCCCAAAATATAAAAAGTACTCAGATGGTGAATTTTATTTATATTTTCTTGTTTATTTTTAAAGTTACGTAATAGCCCGGTTTTCCAAAGCTCAGTTTTCAATTTCAAAGAAATAATCCTTGGTAGCGGGCTAAGCCAGGTTCAGTTCGAACCCGATAGACCGAAGTCTGTCGTGGACCAGACGAAAAATATATAGTTTATTGGCCAAATGACTGTTCAGCATAAGTCTGGATACGGTGACAAGGTGATCGTAAAGTTTTCACTGACTTTGATTTAGGAAATAGGACGTTTCCATATGAAAGACAAACACAATCTATACTGACGAGTGGTATTTATTTATATTCTTTAATTTTACTACTTAGTTCTGTTAATTTTTATGTTTAGAGGTTGAAGTTATTAGAGATACGGAAAAATATTTTAATTCAAGCTTTTCTTAAATTAAACACTTGGTGTTTGAATTTTCAAAGACTAGTGTCTTTATTAAATTAAGGCAGAAAGCCTTGGATGTACTGACCTGGGAAGGCCAATACCAACTCAACTAAAAACGTTGAACACTGGCTTATATAGAGGAAAAAGGCATGAGAAAAACGGGGATGAAGTCAGCTGTAAAAAAATCAACCAATAACAATTGCCGTAACAAAACTATTTAGAAGATAATCAAAATGGCTGCGCCCATGGAATTTTGTTAGTAAAAAAACTGAATAGATAAAAACGTGTCCTATTAAAGTTAATTGAGATCAGAGATTATTTTGATAATATTAAGAGATATATCAGATAATGGCTTTTGAATGACTGGATTTATCACATAATCAACACCTTTTTACAGTTCACACCTTTAAGAAGCATGTATTGTTAGGATTGTTATTGTATATTGCCCATGATGGCAATATACAAATTCTTCACACATTTCAGGATGAGGTGCTGATTAAACAGGGGTATAATTAAAACTCAATCAGGCAGTTGTTTCAAAATTTCTTCAATCTCAATTCCTGAAAATAAAACATCAGCAGGATCAGTATAATTCATAATCCGTTCATAATCCATCCATTAATAAACATGATTAAATTAATGACATTATTTTCCATTGTTTATGTGCTCACCTTTAATTATGGAGGCAGCACCCTCTGTGAGGTGTCAATAAAAAAAAAATCAAAGTGACCATCATCAAAGGGATTAAAATAATTCATAATAACTGAAAAAAAAAACAGGATTGTATTAATGACAAATTGTTTCATTGGTTATGTTCTCAGCTTTTAATACGGAAGCACCACCTTCTTTGATGTTTTAATCAACAAAATTTTCAAAAGACACCATACATTATTAATTTATAATTCATTTACAGTTGTAATGCGCTGGACTGGTAACCCAGGGGTCCCGAGATCGATCCCCCGCTCCTCCACTAACATTATTAATTGTCTTTCAGATGAGAAGTTAAACCGAGGTCCCGTGTATCAGTGCTGTACACTGAGCATGCAAAAGTGTTCGAAAAAGCAAAAGTCCTTAGAAAAGAATCAATCCAAGAAAATAGGTGACTTATCATACGATGAGGAGGAGCGGTGGTCGAGGGGTTAGAGCGTCGGACTCCCGATCCGGAGGTTGCTGTTTCGAATTCCACCAGAGGTGAGAGTCTCCAGTGACATTCCACAGTTCTCAATTTCGGCGCGAGTACTGGTATGAACCCAGGAAGCAGTTGCAAGAACTTGCCTGCCTAGTATAGTCTAGTGTTGACTGTTGGCAGTAATAACTTGAACTTGAACGATCTCATTATTCTTGCGAATCGGGCGGCGCTTCAATGATTAGAATCAATGTCAATAGACAGGCCACGTACCCGCGAGGAGTTTGACAGAACAGGAAGATGAAAATCTTTATCGATGATGAATTTTACCTCTCGTTTCGTGATTGACAGGCCTCACACAGCACTTCAAACTGAGCGTGTCCAGAAAGAATCACTGTAATTTATCTGCTATCTCGAGAAGCCTCTGACAGCGTCAAACCGATGATAATGAAGAATCTGTTGCCGAAAGCCATTTGTTTGGTAAATGAATCACTGTTTACACTTCTGACAGTACTTTTGATGTTATAAGTTATCACACAAGATGCACCATTTGCAACTTAATATAAAAAGATCACAGTTAGTAAGACACAGGGCATTTTAAAACTGCCAGAATTGTTGTGGCAGACGTTCGAAAGTTTGAAAGAGAAGAACATACATCTACAATATGAGGCTTGTGACTTACTGCTATCAAGTTCGGCATTGGGCAAAGTTCTATGTAAGAATCTGTACCGTCGTTTGTGTGCATAGATTCGGGAACATAAGCACATGGACTGTATACAAAAGGTATAGTAGTTATTGGCGGTAATTTACACCTAGTACTAAGCAGCAACGATGCGGGGACACAATTCAGCTGGCTGACTGAGAAAACATCGAATCCACAGTAAACAAAGATGATAACAGCAGCAGCCAAACATCGGGCTGCTCACAAGAAGTATTTTATTCAACAGCATGACAGCAGGGCCTGATGACAAAGAAACCAGGCATAAATACGCCCGAAAAGTAAAAGATAAGCAACAAATCCTTGAAAAAGGATGTAAGGTTAAAAAAAATGCGCAGATAGTCAGGAAAAAAGGCTAAGAAACTCTTAGATCTAGATGACGACTCTTCTGAAAATGGGAAGTACTGTTTCGTTTGCACTATATGCAACAACAGCAGATCGATATCGGGTGTAATTGCTAAGCTTACGAAGAATGCTGCGCTCTGGAGTCATTCGAATTTGTTTATGACGAAGATTTATTTTTAAGTACATGTACTTCTCTTAGTCGTTAAGATGTATCTAGCACTCTTAAAACAAAACAAAAAAGATCTATTTATTTTTAGAAAATATGCCCCATTATACTCCTTCATATAGAATTTAGGATGTACATAGGTCTTTAAATTTCTTAGTTTTTCTTTCATTCCTTTATTCTTTCTTTCTGGCTTTCGTTTCTTTAAAGTCTTAAAGTCCAATTATTTTAACACTAAAATAAAAATGTGTACATTATATCAGTCAATCAGAAGGCGAGCTAACGAACAAAAGAATGATAGAAGGAAGAAAGGGGAAAAATGAATCTTACGAATGAATTTCATACCACGGCTAGTTTTGAGCAAATTTTAAACCTAATTATTCTTTCAGTTGACTTAAACTGAGCACTATTCTGAAGGCAATTTTGAAGCCAAAAAGGTGGATGAACACTGGCCATAGCAAAAAATGAGTCTCAGCATGAACCATTTGCTCCTATCAAGCCGACAGTCTTTCTTTAACTGAAATGAGCTGAGCTGACTTAGAAAACTTAAAAGCAGATCACTGCTTGTGCTTTGACCTAAGCCTCACTATTTCGCCTCCGAAAGTGAACCGATTTTATGGGCTGCTGTTTTATGTTTGTTTACATTCTACGTCTTAAAGGTGCTAAAACTTGAAATATCAGATCTATAATAGGGGTTCATCTCTTTAATCACAATGAATTAAGCTACCTTGAGATAGGACAGAGAGACGAAGCGATTGCAAATTATATTTTAATCCTATAAAATGAGAGAGTTACGAGAAGGCATGAATTGTACATGGACGAACGGACAGTGACTTGATGCTTTCGTTCGGGAGCGTAACAAAAATAAAATTAAAGCGATATTGAAGGATCTTCAGAGAATTGCCGCCTACGGTGCGAAACTCAAATGTTATTGAAATCTCTTTTGTCTATCTTTTTGGATCTCTGTCAAAAGAGTTGTGTGTTGATCTGGTGACGGCCTAACTGCGTAGATTATGCTGTTGTTTGTAGTAAATCATTTTATTCAGTTTTAGAGTTGATTTTGTTGTTGTTGGTGGTATTCAGTTTTAGAGTTGATTTTGTTGTTGTTGGTGTTTTTTTTTGTTGTTTTTTTTTTTTTTTTTTGGGGGGGGGGGGGGGGGGGGTGGTTATTTAGTTCAGTTTCCTTTTTTTACCGAAATGAAAGTCTGGGTGATTGAAAAGCGTCTATGTCCTATGCACGTGCCGTTTAGATAATTATTATGCACTGCCTGATGTTTAAAGATATTTCTTTAGAGCACTGGTTATACATTTCAACAGGTAAAGGTAAAGCACCAATTAAGTTAAGCTTTACCTTTTTTTCTCTTAACAGTGAAGTCCTGGCCTGGTATCGATGTATAACTCTGACAACGTTTTAAATGATGTGTTCTGGCGGTATGAGGCCCTTTGTGACGTTCCATGCAAGTCTTTGATTTTGCTTGACTCGTTAAAAAAACGACCGTTTGGTGAAGAGAACTTTTATTGACAAGATGCATTGGGAGCGTTACAAAAGGCATATCACGACGACCTATCACATGCAAAGTATGTTTTATGTTTAAAAGGACTGTACAGGCATCGAAATCTGTCAATAAATAATTTCAGTTATTCCCCTTATCTAATCATTAATGGGCAAAATGTTGGTAAGGATGAACAGGGCTTCACTTATGCAATTTAGCGATTTAGTACTACCTGCCGAAGGTTTCGGTCGAGGGATATTGTTCTGGTTTGTCCGTCCTTCCATCAGTCTGTACGTCGCTTTCCTGTACGAAACCCAAAACTCTGTAGTGTTTTGCCGGATTAAGATGAAACTTGGAAATGCCATCGCAAATGTCCACTCATTTTCAGTAGAAGAGTTTATTATATTTCTATCTAGAACCATAACTCAAAAGTGGTAGACTAAATTAACCCTTTACCATATGGTTAAGTGTTAAATCTCATATGCGACCAGTGCAGATCCAGATCAGCCTGCACATCCGTGCAGTCTGATCCACAGGGAATCGGTACGTAGGGGTTAACTGACCTTAAAAATACTTATATAAACCACATTTCTCCCAAATCCTTTGAATACATGTTTATATATAAATACAAGGGAACCAACTCATCGGATTTCCTTTGTAGATCCATTTGGACATGGGTTCGCAACATCTTTCGCCTAGGTTCATTTTAACCAATCAGAAATCACCTCTGTCTCGGAGACAACAACAACAATGGTTGCCGTATTCGTCATCTTTCAGAAAAAGTAGTTTATGCCGAGAGGCTAAGGAGATTTAGAGAAAGACCATTGCTAGTGAGAGAAGCATTTTTGTTCATTGTTTCGAACTGAACCAAGTGTTTTCGCCGAATACGCGTGCAGGCTGTTTTGCTTGAGGTGAAAAGTGTTGCGAACCCGTGTCCAAATGGACTTATAAAGGAAATCCGATGAGTTGGTTCCCTTGTATTTATATATTATTTGTATCAGTTACTTTAGGGTCATTTAACCCCTACGCAGCGATTTCCTGTGGTCTGATCAGGATCTCCACTGTTCGCTTTTCAGTCAGAAATTCTTTTATGAATATAAAAGCGAACAGTGGAGATCCTGATCAGACTGCACGGATGTGCAGGCTGATCTGGATCTGCACTGGTCGCATATGCGTTAAAACACGTATCTATTGAGTAAAGGGTTAAGCTGAATTTTGGAAGGATTTTCACGTACAGAGCCGAATCGCATGTGTGTGGTTGGATTGATCTGTTGGAACTTTGTAGAATTTAATTTACTAACAAGCAACTGTTACAAATTGCACATCAGTTGCGAAGTCCCTCTTTACTTTATAATAACAATAAAAGATCATTATTCTGTCTGGTACCATTTCTAGATAGTTGCACTAGATTATCTTTGAGAAAGCATGCCTGTGACCTCATAAGTGACCAAGTTGTTCAACAGATGGCTGTTTTATGCTTGACAAGTAAGAATGTTTATCTCTCTCATACAGACATTAATTCATAGCTAAAACATTGGTTGCTATTGTTCTATTTGTTTAAGTAGGTTCATGATAATAACACTTTAGACTTTGAAAACACCGATACTGAAAACTTTTGGAACAGCTGTGTTTTCTCATCTGTAAACATACTCTTATATTGTAGGTTACAAAACCTCCAGCTCTCCTAGTTTAAAGTTTCCTCAGCCATCTACAGACACACCTGAAAAATCTACTGACTCTGGCCATCCTTAGGGACTTAATCAAACAGAAAATACTGAAACTTTAAACTTTTTCATCCAAAACAATGGCTTCCAGCAGTATAAATACACCCCCACC
The DNA here is from genome assembly GCA_012932295.1 of Cyclina sinensis. Classification (NCBI taxonomy): domain Eukaryota; kingdom Metazoa; phylum Mollusca; class Bivalvia; order Venerida; family Veneridae; genus Cyclina; species Cyclina sinensis. The sequence continues at coordinate 29,793,723 of JAAONU010000004.1, forward strand.
CACACCCTAAGAGACACATTGGATATCATCATTAGTCCTCTGCCAAACATAAAATCAGTGAAAAAGAAAAAAAAAAAACTGCCATACACGGGCCACCATTTTATTGGTGTGAAACTAGAGACACTCGGCTCCTTAGCAGGATCAATAAATTGCCGTCACGTCTATTTCTTTAGTTCTAGTACTTGAAAACGGTTACTATGTATACGTGCCACTGCCCACGCTTCCATTGATGAAGAGGGCTATATAAGTATCACGCATATAGTCACATAATGTAACACGCTGGACTGGTATACCAGGGGTCCCGAGTTCGATCCCCTGCTTTTCCACTCCACTAACATTACTAATAGTCTTTCGGATGAGACGTTAAACCTAGGTCCCATGTATCAGCGCTATACACTGAGCATGTAAAAGAACCAGGGGTGTCTCTAGAATGGGATGCTTTCTGTATCTTGCACTACCCCCATAACATAAGATAACTATTCTCTTCAGGGGGCGTCGGTCATGGGCAACCGGTACCGACGGTAAATAAGCTCAAATAGATAGATAGACATACTGTTATGTGAAACCTTTGTTCCTAGTTCCTCTCCATAAACAAAATGCAAACTTATGATGCTGCTTATATATGTCCCCATTTACCAGTTATCAAAGTACTTGGCGCTCTAACTATGTAATATTCAGCAGGGGATAGCAGTTCCTCAAAATTACTTGTTTTTTTATATCATGTCGAATCTTAATCAATGAATAATTTGTTTCTTTAAAAATACAGCATCATCTCAGCCGGTTTTATCTATTCTATGAACAATGTTCCAACATATGATGAGTCTTAAAGTCTCATTGTCAGCAATTGTTCCGCAACGCAAAAAAAGGTCTTAAGTTTGTCCTAGTAACATGGGGCGGGGGGATTTGAAACATAATTGAATCGTCAAAAAGGGTTTTGTTTCTATTTAAAAACCATATTGTCGTAAAACTACAACCACGTGGCAGTGTTAAATCTCGTCTATGTTTAGTTTAAAAGTGATTGTTTTTTTTTTTAGAAAATGGAATTTTAGGTTTATAAAAAAATAAATGTGATATTGACATAGCGTGATACTTTTAGCTAGATTTACGTTTAAAATTTTGAATTGCAAGATAAATGATGTCAAAAGTAGGTTTGCAAAGAATAAATCTTATGATACCTAGCTTCCTATAGAAAACACCATTTTATTGGTAAGCATACAATAAAATATATTACTCGCATAAAAACTTTTGAATCTTCCTTTTGAGTTATCAACAACTGATTTCATTTTCTGATCTTTTAATCTAATTGTGTGCACTCATAGAGCACTAATTATATTTTAATCAAATGTAACGAGCCAAAGCTCTAATTTGGTCCTATGCGATAACCTGAAAAGTGGGAATTGAAGCCAAGCTCATTGTTAGTCCCCAAACCATAAACTGTTCCCGGTCTAGTGCATATAACGGTAATGTTGTCGCCTTTCTCTAGATTTGCTAAAACCGATGTACTCTTTTGTTGCCAGTGTGTATCCATCTGAACGTATAGATATCCAATATTGATTTTACTATTTTTCCTCATACCCACAGTAAAGCCCTTGCTGTTATCTTCCGACATCAGAGTCAAACCAAGATGATATGTTCCGCTCTGTGGTACAATGAAACTTCCGGTTTTGGCGTTATATGCAGACCCTTCGTTTAGCTTCAGCCGATCAAAAATGATTGCGTCACCAATCGAGTAATTCGCAGAGTGAGACAGAGTTGCAACAAATGCCACAACTTGGTGGCCTGTGTCAAAAACAGCAATGTTCCACTTTCTCATTAATAAAATGTAACATTATGTAAAAAAGTACGGACGGTGAAGGTTCTTAGATTCGGCGACAGTTATACCCCAATATCATTATGTATTAATATCGCGATAGCGTAGTTATAACGGCATAACTCTATTCTCTAAAACGAGAAATATTTCTTCCCTAGCAATCACCTAAAACTACTCTTACAACCGGTCTTGCGTGCTTCTACGAGCGGTTTGCGTGCAAAAAAATGGCCAAGTAGTAAGAAACACGCACGTGGAACGTACTTTTTTCGTGGACGCAAACACGACGCAAAGCACGCAGCCCGAAAACTGGCAGGCCAGTTTTTCACTACGACCTGTCTGCGACAATTAGAACGCCTGGAGCACGCTCGTAGCACGCAAGACAAATGTACTGAGTAAGTGCGCTAGGCGTGCGTGTAACGCAGGAAAAGCATGCACAAATTCCAGGGTATTTTACCACGAAGACGTACTTACCACGCAAGAAACTCGTACGTTCAACTTGCTTTCAATGTATGTGTTAACAAAAAGGGGGGGGTGAGCGCACTTCCTCCGTGCGTTTATCTTACTTTCAAAGTGCAGGGCGAGTACTTCTACCGTACTTGTTAAGTGCGTCACACTAAGAGACACACGTGACCAGCACGATAAAAGTGGGTTACAAGTACATGCTTTGCATCGTGCGCCTATATCAAGGCTGATACTAACAGTCTGCTCTCAGTTCAAAGTCGACTTCGGGTGATACGGGGAGCTTCACGCTGAAGCACCTCAGCAAACACGTTCCTATCCATACGAATGAATCCAAAGTAGTCTCCAGCAGACTGTTGGTCAAGCTCCTGGAACAGCGTCTCATACTGGCCAAACAGAGGCCTTCTGGTCAGCCATGGCTTCAGCCAATAACGCCCTCTTCTTCTTTGCCTCTCTTGCAGGCAATCCCGAGCAACCACTGCCAGCATTGCTGTAAGCTGTGAGCCAAATTCAAATGCACAACTTATAACAACCAGCACACGCTTTCAGGAAACATATCCCGGTATCAAGGCTGATGCCAAAACACTGGTTCCCGTTCCACTGTGGTACTGGATTTGTACATGTTCTTTGCCGACTTTGTATACCAACATCACAAGTCGAAGAACATATTCCCCAATGTTCCCATTCACTCCAGCCTCCATGCACTTAAGACATATCAAAAGTATTAAGATAGATTGTTACATAGTCTTTAGCTGTTAAACAATTAAGTAGTCGCTCATCAAAAAATCAACAAAAAGCCTTCACAATTTTAAGTTCTATACCGCTAAAATGTAAACTAGATTTCACACAAACAGTTAATTATGAATAAACCTTGATAAGATTGTTTTGATATTGGGTGTTGACTAAATTTCAGGACCAAAACATTTAATGTTTTACCCGGACAAAATTGTTTATGGCACGGCTTTTTTTCTGCATCGTCTCCAGAACAATTTAGACCGCCGTGTGCTGGTTTGGGATTTGCACATGTCCTCACACGTGACATTGTGCCGTTGTTACATGTAACATCACACGCTGACCAAGAAGTCCATTCTGACCAAGCCCCATCAACTTTTTCTTTAAATATATCGTATATCAGTGTTACTTGTGGAATTGTCTGCTTGTGCTTTTTATGTCTACGATTTTGGAACAAAAAAGCCCCTCCCCCCAAAAAAAGCACATCAAATATTTTGTCTATTTTATAAAAAGGCATACAAGATGCTAGTATATATATTATCATATTTGGTTGTTTGGTGTATACCAAGGCAACAAAAGATTCAACACAGATCAGAAGAAAAAGACCAACTCGGGATACTTTCTGTTTTTGCATAATACAAGTCTTCTTACAAATGAGCTAAAACCATTCAGGTTTTGCTTTGTGTATGCCTATGCGTCATTTTTTGTCTACATTACAAGGACCACAAAATTTGAAACACACAACCTTTGTGTTCTGTTTTACTATCCCTTTTTAATCATTACATAGACAGCAAAGACTTCGAAATATAAGTCACGCAGTGTATGCATGTTTCATGTCTGTAGCATCAAATTCCTTACCCAGATCACAAAGATTACAAAATTTTGGACAGACAGTCTTTGCATGGTGTATGTCCTTACATATTCCAAAAACGGATTCAAGTCTCAGACAGTCAATTGTTTCATCATCAAAACAAGATTTTTCAACATCTAATATGGAAAAACATTTCCCGACAAAGAAGAATACTAAATATTAATGAGTAACTTTATCACTTATGTTTCCTTGCACAACTTTTTCCCAATATTTTATGTCGAAGGTATTCCTTTATTTGTTCTTTTTGACATAAATTACAATTCAAAGTTTATTTTTATGCCGTTGAATGATATTTGTATGTTGGTAAGTAATTTATCCAACAAGAGAAGATATTTGATATGTGTTAATATTGAACTTACGTCTTCTTCGAGCACACAGATTGTCGTCAGTGGGTCATGTAAAATATTGATTTCTTGTGAAACTTACATTACTAAAGGTTTAATGTAACCAAATTCGAATCCAGAGGGATAGATTCGTACAGTAAGAACATTTCCTTGAGAGTCAACCATTATAAATCATTTGTACAGCGGAGTTTTCGTGTGATAACAGATCATTTTTTTATCAAATATCTTTGTCGCTTTTTCTCGCTAACGACGTCAACGTCAATGTGCCCCAAAATCGTATTCCACGACATGAATATGTAGAACAACATTCGTGACCCATCCCATCTTGTCTTCTGGTAACTTCTCGTCCAACAAGCGCTCCAGCGCCATATGTTTCAGACCTACACCGCTATAGGTAAAACAGATATAAAGTGATTTTTATTACAAAGAGACGCAGATTCAGATTTCAATTATTTTGCGACTATGTAAGACTATATAAGCAATAACACTATTGCTTTTATTTTCAAAATAAAATTATTCACATAAATTAATAAAATTATGTGATTGAAAAAAAGTCCTACGGCGTTGTCAATACATCCCATCGATACGGTCGTAGATTGTCCTGACAAAGTCGAATCTTGAAAGCATGCCTGAAAAAAAGCAAACAAACAAACAAACAAACAAACAATAAAAAACAACACAAAAAAAGAAAACAAAACAATAAAACTTGATGGACACCCATTTGTATTTTGTCTAGATTTTTATATATTTGGATGTTCTAAGAATTTTTTATTGGACCGTTTGGTTTAGTTATATTTATATTAAAGAACATTCTTTTTTTAGCAATCAATGTAGAAGGCACAATAAGCTCAATGCAGTGTCATCCTTGTGACTATTGCTATAAACTACAAACAATATCATTTCAGATTAGATTTGAAATTAGCAACTGTATCTGTTTCCATACCTGATTAGCAGCACAGGTCACCGAAACATTGCAAAGTCTTATATCAGTGACATTTTTGCAGACCAGACATTCAAGGCCAGCTGAAAAAGAAAACAGTCTGATACTTTGCATGAATGCAGAAACAATACAATACTCAAATATAATGGTGAGAAAAATCGGCCTCTGGCAAAACCAGTGATTAATGTCCATAACTCAAAACTGTTAAAAATATTTTCTTAGCACTTATATTTGGAATCAATGTATATGTATCGGTATGTCATTCAAACAGGAGATTTCCAGAAAAAAAATAATTGTTTAGGTTTTATTTTCAGATTCTGATTGCTGTTTCTTGTGTATTTAAAACAATTTCCATCATATACAAGTACACTTACCGACAGCCCTGTTGCTAAATATAACCAACAATACTGCAAAATAATAACATGAATTACGCGTTTTGTTTTTACAAACACAACAAATAAGTTATTAGATGATGATAAAGGAATATGATTAATTTGTTATATTCTGTAAAGCAGGGTAAGCGATCTTTCAATACTGTAGAATATAAAATCTAAGAAATATAATACCCGCATTTAAATAATATGGGAATGAATATTCGAGTTGGTGCATATTTACTTCAAGTTCAGTCCAGTTCAGTCCTGTTCAGTTCATTTAAATCCAGTCAGTGCATTAAGATGTAGAGAAAAAAGATCAGTAGTCGTTCCCAGCCACTGTACTGACTAAAGGAGGGATATATGTAAATATATTTGTAATCACACCCATAAACTATCAGCGATACGAGAACTCACCGCTACGACCGAACGATCTATCGATATTTTTCCGTAATCCAATTGTAGGTAAGTATTTTTAAATTATCGATTCTTTTCAAAATCGAGAAATAATGCAAAGCACATGTGAATACATAAATACATAAATTAAAACCCTTTAAGTAAATTTCAAATACACATTATATCCTAAAAGTTCTGGCGAAAGAAACAGCAAAAAATCAATTAAAACTCGGAAAGGTTTGAAAAAAAATATGGCTCATACTATTCGTGTGTATTTTCACATTATTTTTCTCTATTTGTTGGTACCGGTTGCCTATATGACCGACGCCCCGTGGAGAGATTAGTCATTTTATGTTGTGGAGGATAGTGCAAGATACAGAAAGCATTCCATTCCTGAGACACCCCTGGGTCTTTTGCCAGCTCACTGTACAGTACTGATACATGGGACCTCAGTTTCACGTCTCACCCGAAAGACAATAATGTTAGTGGAGGAGCGGGGGATCGATCTGGGTTGACAGTCTAACGCGTCACCACCCGACCATTGATCCACTCTACAGTATTTTTCATGCAGATCCTTCTAATATTCGCTGTATAACTCTCTTACTCACTTTAGATATTTACGTAGCGATATCTTGCTGAAATTTTATTTAATGTGACGTAAAACCTTACGACTTATGTTCACAGTGCTTATAATATTATGAATTCGGATAGTTTAGTTTTTCCAGTGATTCTTTCGTGTTTTCTTTTCTGAAAGAAATCTTCATTCTATTAAAAAATAAAACTCATTGAAAATAAGGACGATTGTTATTGTTCACCAGACAAATTCAATATTTAATTATAGTCAAACATTTTTTTTTTGCTCAGAATGCAAAAATGACAGTGCTTCGGAGCGAACATACAGTTTACAAAAATGTGTGTATCTAATGTTTTTAACATTATAGATAATATTTCTTGTGTTCAGATGGAACAACCATTTTACTATTTGTTTTACTAGCAAGAGTATCAAAAACTCCTAATAATGTATTTAATAATTCGATAAAAACTATTGTTACACTGTTACAAGTTTAGAATCAGATTACTTTCGTTTCGTTGTAGTTTATCTTCTTCCTTTTATTACACGTTGAAATGAAACGTACACGTTTGCAAATTTGACAAGGAAAGGTAGAATGTTATCTATGAGCCATAAAAATAAGTACTTAAAAATGTCCGAGTTTTAGTCCTTCGAAAGTAAAAGCCGCTGATAATGAAGCCGCTTTTGTTGTTTAATTCGACAAAACTCTAGGATATAATGTTTATCCGAATCTAACTTGTATGTCACATTACAAGCGGGGACCGTCCGAGCTAGAAGCGTTGATTATTTGAAACATTTCAATCCTGTCCGGGAAGAAGAGGGTGATCATACACCCTGCGTGGTCCGGTAGGTATTCGGACAGTTTCCGAAGCGTACTCGCCTGGTTACCTAGTGAAAACCTTTGGCATCTTCCTTCTGGACACCGTTCGATATTGTTAGGTAATCGGCCGAATTTATTCTATAATCGTTTGAAAAATAGGGAAAATTGCTCATGTAATTATCCCAATGAAAATGAGAACACTACTTCTTTAATTGTCCCTTTTATGTTCAACAACGAGTAAAACTTATTCATAGTCTACTCGCCTTTCAACCTCTAAATGCTTCTTTATGGTCATTCAAGATATTCGTTCGATGACAACTGTTCGATTGTTATTGCTGTACATAATTATATCAGAGCGACAAAACGTTTCAATTAATTACCACAAAGATATTTTTATCTAAACATATCCTAGTATTTTTACCTTTCAAGACAAGACTTTTTCTCATTTTTTTCTTTCATTTATTAAAATGTGTGTTTTTTTCATTTACATTTTTTTCTGTATGTTTTCAAATCTAAGTATCTTAAATGTATGAATGTGCATTTTTCTTATTCAAACTTTCTAATTATTTCCATATATATGTATGGCTGTAAGTAACCATAACCATCAGACTTGTGCAACTCTTAATTCATTTGGGGAAGATCGTCAACTAAGTTGTTAGAACTTGTGATCTAACCCTTTTTTCCATTGTAACTATTTGGTGTGTATTAAATTATACCAGCGTATGTTGTAATATCTTTTGGAAATAAAATATGTTTAAACCCAACCAATCGGCCGAATACCGTACGATAAGTGTTAAACTGCCGTCCGGTATCCTATCGCTTTGCAACCATCGTACCGTGACTGTACGGTGTAAGGACAAAAGTCGTACGATATCCGGTCGGCCATCGGACGGTATTCGTACGGACAAAAGTTTAAGAAACCTCGCACGTGTGTTAAAATGCAGAACTTTGAATGACAGAATGGCTGCCGTCAGGTCTCTTGTAAACCCCACCCCATACGCTATCCTTTCGGTGTCCATCCGGACATCATTAGACCATCCGGGCACCGTACGGCGTTCATCCAGGTCCCGGCCGGTGACCTGCCGAGTCGCCTTCGGAGACCGCTCGGAAACCGGAAGATGTTTTGGCGCCAAAAGTGTGAAAATTTTCACAGACATGCAACCGATACCAATAGGTGTCCGGTTTGGTATCGGTGGGTTATTCACCATGTCAGTTACGGTAAGCTGGTGATGTGCCTCATGCCGTAAGAAAATAACTCCGCGCTAAATCTCTCCTTGCGCTGCCTTACCGGTGACTTGACATCGGAAGATCACCGGCTGGAGACCTTTGAAAATTTGGCAATTTCAGCCCGTTCAGACACTAGTACCCCTTGGTAAACCTATTAGGAGTGTAATGTGACGCAGCCATTAGAGTTCTTAATGGGTATTTAAAGCTTTTATTCATTTATTACTGATATATAATTTATTATATACTTATAAATGAAATATTGAGAAATATTGATGAAATAAAATGCGTATCTTCATTTTCCGTATGTTCAGTGTAAAAACTTTATTTTTCACTGCAGTGAAACATATTTTTTAGTATTTTCACTGGTGTCTTGCCGGACTATTTTCTTCTAAATTCAGCCAATACACAAAATTAAAGGGGAATTTCTTCGAATCGTAAGGTCAAAAAAGAGAGAAAGTATATAATAAATAGAGGATATTCAAGTTTTTTTTTCTATAAATACAGGATTTAGTTTCATCTTGTGGTATGAAAATTTATCTTATTCACTCGAGGCAATCGCCACTCGTGAAATATTTATTTTCATACCACTCGATAAAAACAAATCCTGTATTTATAGAAAAAAAACTTGAATATCCTCTATTTATTTACGCGTGTATTATAATATTTATTGATAAAATATTCGATTTAAAAAGGATGGAAAATTGAAAAATACTTACCCTCTATTGGATTACGGAGACATACTGATTGTTTATTCGTAGCATCGTGAGTCGCTGCTGGTTTACGGGTGTGGTAATTTAGTAATGCAAAGAAAAAACAGATGAAAGAAAAAGCTATTTATTACTTGTATAAAACATCCGTCGCCCTCTGAAATGTTCTCGAATTATAAATACTTAGTTCATTTATCAAATGTCTGACTTCAGATTACGAATTAAGAACAGTCCTGAGAGATAAGCAATTCCAGTTTTTCTATAAACCTGAATATGTTAAGAAGATATGTACTTACACTGTTTTAGCTTTGTCGTTTGAGTGCGATAAAACAAATTACATGTTTACACGTGTTTCTGTCCGATTTATAAGCAATTTATTTCAAACATCTTATTCAAATGTTTAGACACGCTATGTTCTTTATTCCTGAAAGTCTATTTAAAAAGGTGAAAATTCTGAATTGCAGTTTTCTGTTTTTTATTCAAAGCATCATAAGTTTTAATTTTTTGGGTGCTTTTCTTCATATCAGGCATTAATGTTTTAGTAATTAGTAATTGCACAGTTACAGTGTAATCTACTATTAACATATATTAAAATAGTGCAATTGCAGCTAAAAAGATCTATGGGCTTTAACAGCTGTTTGAAACAAGTATTATTTAGTCCTTCTAACCCTTACAATTTCTATTGAAGTGTGATCATTTCATTGTTCTTGAAGGCATTATCGTCCTTACAGTCCTGCCCATTTTAGTTTCCAAGTCTCGTGCACGTTACCACATTTAAGGAAGATTAAAGGGATCTGGTACCGCAGCTGGACCGTAACAATATAGTCTGATTTTCACTCCGTGAGGAAGAACATGACATAGTTCACCTTTCTTTAAAGTTATTTTTGTCAATCGAATTATGATTGATACTGTGTAACGACTTTTTTACAGGTATTTCTTGTTGCTTAATGAAAACAGAGGCAAAGAAAATGATAAGGAATAAGAAATTTTTAAAGTCCTTAATTTAAATTGGTAAATCAATAATTTGTCTCATATTCGAAATACATGATCATTTGGTTTGCTTGAACACTCTTTCCTCTGTAATGTGAAATAATTGAACAGTGTTTACGCTTACTAGAGTAACTGAGACGTTCATGTACACATCAACAGCAGGGATGATTTCTTCGGCGATTAAATTTTCACAGCGTTTACTGACTTAGTTTCATTCTCATAATCTGAGACGTCTAATGTTATTTTTGTGTGATTTTTTTCGTGGCATTCATTCTATGAACGTTTCATCACTTATTCTTCCATCAGAATTAATGACATGTAGGACAATTAACATTTTAACTAAATTTATTTGGAACAAAATTGTTGTAGTAAGTTGTTAAAAGAATGACAAACAGATAAGCCATTCTAGACAAAAAGTGAAAACCTGTATTGAAACAGATAAAACTATTCTTAAAAACAAACGAGCTTGTCCATTCGTACTATAACGGGAGTTAGAACCATATTATACATAACATACACTGGTTTTCAGTTTTGTTTAAACATATTCTATTTCCAAGAATTTTTGACAAAAGTGTAAGTTTGCATCCATTTCAACACAAACAAGGTCAAAGGTTAGGACACAAGTTCTAACAACATTAAATACGACCTGTCCTTGGTTTTGCTATACACTAATCGAAGGAAACGTAAAAACATTTATAACACAGTTTACATACGGAATAATTCTATAGCCCATTCTGGTGTCCCTACCTCTTAAAAAGTACAAATTGTGTACACTACAATAAAAATGCAATATTTCTTCCCTTAAGTGATTTGCATTTTAATCGATAAGTCCGATTTTTCCCCTTGTTAACAGGAGTTTGGAATCTGCGTTTCATTGACACAGCTATTTTGAAACCATTACTAATGACCCGGAGAAACTGTTGGAGACCAGGAAATTTTCCCACAACTTATCACTTTGGCAATATGCCGTGCACCGTACGGCAACTTTGTCGCCTTCCGTCAGCTTCGTAACAGCATTGATTGTATAACACTTTTCATAATTGGCGTCTCCAAGAAGAGAGCTGGATATTACGTCTTCGTTCACGGCGATGCCGTAGTACGAACGTACAATTTTATCTAGACAAATCTGTGTGGTGAATAGATAGATTCCTCCGACTGGGGCTACAAAGGTGCCTGTGATATTGTCATACCCATTGCCAGGGTTGATACGTATATCTGTAAACACGATTGTCTTGCCGTCACCCATTGCTTTGTCGGAAACTTTGTTTGCGTCAAAGGCAATCACAGGCGGACCACCAGAATCTGAGTGAATGATAATAAATGCGAATGAAAAATATTTAATGGTTAAAAAACCTAGAAATCGACACACATTTCTTTACAATGTCAGATGAAGTTTATAACTATTTGGCATTATTCACAAAGCACAGAAAAAAATATTGTATTTGGATATGAACAATAAACTGTTATATAGTTATGTTACTATTTAAACGTAGCAAAACTAGAATAGAGGTAGCTATACTCGACATCAGCCAGTTATCGCATATTTACGGGTAGATACTTATAACTGTAATTATACTGGTAGTTTCAATGAGACATAATTATAATACTAGGTTGCTGTGTTTTGAAATGTAGCTTATTTCAATTATTAATGACTTTGGAAATAATCATCGCATACTAGTTAGTAATTATATTATCTTAACAAATTTTTACCTCGAAGTGTTTTTACTTCTGTTTTGAAGTCCTCGATGCTCTCTTCTTGCTTTTTTCTCATACTCTCTAAAAATGTATCCACGATTTGTTTAAAGTTTTCAAAAAACAGTCTGTCTTCACTAAGATCTGATAGTGCAGCTTTTACTTCTTGTTTCGAGTCTTCAATTTCCATTTTCATTTTCTCTACAAGTATTTCCTGTCTGATCATTTTTTCCAACGTTTTCTCTTCATAATGAAACTTCGAACACGAAGGTTCAGATCCAGAAGTTAAGCATACCAATATGGCATAATATATCAATGTTATCGCGGTCCTCATTATGGGTCTTACTTGCTATATTGGTGCCTAGTAAATTACTGAAGCTACTACCTCAGATAATAGCTGTTTGAAAATGTTTTCCGGTTTAACTGGTTTGTTTATGCTACACGGCAAGAAGTGTTGTTATATCAGAAACATTTGATAGGAAATTGGCAACAAAAATAATTCTGTAATTATTCGCCTATGATATTTACTTTTTGCTTGGCATAAACGTTCAAACTGCAAATAAACAGAAGTACTTGTTGAGATTTGGTAAGTGAAAACCAACTGTTCATGTATTGTCAGTTATAAGGTTAATGCCAAATAATAATAATAGTAATAATAATAATAATACAGACAAAACAAGAGTAGAGTCCAACTGATAGAATTATGTATTTTATCCAATAGCAAACTCTTAATGAAAGTTGCTCAAGAACTACGTAACTTTTGTATTTACTGAAAAAAAGACAGGATAGTTCTTGGAAGTGTAATTTCTAATGTTTAAGCTTTTTTGTAGACGTTGACAGAAAGAAAGAAATAATGTTAAAAGTTATCTTGGATGAGACTATTCAATGTGTTTTATGACAATGTTAACCACAAATGACACATACATAATACAGAAGTAACAATATTTGCAATGTATAGTAGATAATAACTAATATCTCTTAGAACGACGTCATAGATTAATTTGTTGAATATCACAAACAGAATTTACCTTTTAACCATTGAAATATACCTCTTAAGATTTAATATACTGACTGAATTACAAACAAAATAACACAATCTACCTCAATGTTATAAAAATAGTTTGACATTTAACCTTTTAACCAAACTCAAAGGAATAGATTTAAAGTTTTATGGAACACATTATTGCACATGATTCGTTAAAATGTAAAATACATTACAAGTTATGTGAGTAAATTTTTTAACTATTGATTAATCCTGAAAGCATGATAACAACATATACTTAAGTTAGTAATTCTGAAACATTTTCGTTCGGTTTTAATTAGCTTCGTAAATTTAAACATATTCAAGTACTTCCAATAATATTTCTTTATTTAGATAATTGTAATTTCCAGGTAAACAGAGCAAATAATAAAAAATAGTATTCGTCTTCTAATTGCTTACACGCTGACCAGACCCTTTCTCGGACGGGATTTCGCCACCTATCAGTTTCAACTGCTAGGCGATGAGAATACATTCTGAGACGTGACAATGGAATTCTGTACTTTCGTACATTTATAACATTGAGGTATTTACTTAAACTAAAATCAGAAAAAAATCGGTCAAACCAGGTTCTTGATTAGACATATACATATTTGGAACCCAAATACATGAAAGAAACTAAACCAACGAGATTATTGAATAATACAGTACTGTAAAATTTAAGCACTGCTCAAATATGGACAAGCTGCAGTACTTTTCTAGACATATGAATCTAGCTTATTTTATAAACACTACTGATGAAAAATAATTTTGGCAAGCAATGTAGTATAAAAGAAAAATTTACCACTTCATCGGTTTGACTTGTTTACATCTGTATAAACAGGATATCGCCCGCTGTAATAAACTGTATAATAATAAATTGGCATATTCACAAATATTCAGAGAACATTTAATTGAAATTAGTTATAAAGAATATATAGGCTGTTTGGCATAGTATGTAGCACATTGTGATAGATATACAGCGTTAGTGTTCTAGATAGTATCTGTAATAATGCTAAAAGAAAAAAATGAACTGTCAAACATTAAACAATAGAGAAGCATCCGACGAGTTTACTTTTCGAGGTAGGAATGTGTTAAATAATTTCAGAAAATTTGAGAAGTGTCTAATATATTATTCTCTGTGTATGTCTACTTCATTTCATAGATAATTATAATAACAGCTAGTCGCTTTATCTGATACTTTAAAAGTTCAACTGAATAACTTATAAAATACACACAAAATGTTGTCACAAAAACACAGTTTCAATCAATTATCTTTTATGCAACACTCTCAAAACATTTTCTAAGCCAAGACTGAAAAGTACATATACTATCGTCATTCATGTAGTAAAAAGTGTACGAAAAAAGAGAAGTTTTAAGTTTCTTACTCCCGGGCACAAAGGTTTTAAAGCTGATTACAGCAAATCGACAATTTAAACACCTTTAAATAACTTCTGAATTTAATACTATGATCACGACGATTGAAGTGACGTCTGTCTATTATAAAATACTAGTACTTCTTTTCAATAAAAAATTTACGTTTGCGGTCTTGGCAGTAAAGTATGAATACCTTGCAGACTGTATAACGAATGACTAACTAGATCAAAACTTATGTTTTGATCAAATAGCGGACATTTTTGACATCATTTAGACCAATATGATTTTCGATCTGACGAGCTGTTGGTATTAGTGTGAAATCGTAAGGGGTGAATGGCGTACAAACTTACACATTTGTAGTTCAGCACTCCTTGAATTGCTCTTTTTTCAGTTTTTCAGTTCTCTGTGTTTGACTTGAAGACGACTTGAAAACGGTTATGAGAGTATATTATACTCTTATCTTTAAATATTTTCGGAATATTTAAGTGTTTATCAGTTCCTAAAAGTAAAATACTTTATAGAACAGTAAGCCCAAAATTATCTATCATCATTATATTTTCCTCTTCTTTACATTTTTTAATTTTATATATTGAACAAAAAATAAGCATTTAATGTAACATTAGCATTACAATGTACAATGTTTAAGGTGTCATAAATAAACATGTAATTTTATCGTTTACATAGTATAACAATTTTTTTCTATAAGAATAAAGTAACATAAACTTACTTCAGGAAAAAAAAAACTTTCTGAACTTTAGCAGCATTCTAAAATATTTGATCATTTCAAACGACATATATGAAAGACAAAATGTCAAAATTGATATGGCAGTTTATTTATAGAAAGTATCCTGTACTTTCAATGATAAGCAAAAACAGATTAATGTTTGTTAATGTACGGCAATGATAAATACTCAAGAAATAAAATGTAAATATTTCTCTGATCAGTGAAATATTTCAAATATATTTCATATCTGGCGTCACTTCTTTCCAAGCAACGCAAAAAAGATAACACGAAAATTTGGTCGCCTTCTTACTTCATTTTCTCCATCATTTACAGGATATGACACTAAAGATGTGGAGCACATTAATACTTTCATATGCTATTTTATTAGTATGCAAAACAAAAGGATCCGAGCCAACGTGCTCACGGTTTCATTATGAAGAAAAAACATTAGAAAAAATGATCAGACAGGAACTACTAGTTGAGAAAATGAAAATGGAAATTGAAGACTCGAAACAGGAAGTCAAAGCTGCACTAGAAAGTCTTATTCAGGAGAGAATGACCATTGGATCTCTGAAAAAGAGCGTAAATGCATATTTGGAAGATACGAGAAGCCAACAAGAAAGCATACTCAAGGACTTCAACGCAGAAATCAAACGACTCCGAGGTATTTTTTTTTAAATACTTAATTTACTTTTTCGCATTTAAATATTCTGAATTGTTTATAAGTTAAATATCACACAAAGGTATTTTGTACATGCATGTACCCCTAAAAACAAAAACAAAATAACCAACAAAAACAAAAAAAAAGAGAACTTTTTTCTTTTGAAAAAAGAAGATATTTATACGTTACACAGCATTTAGAATTTATTAAAAATATATGACTCACTTCTTGCAAAAAATGCGTCAAAAATGGAAACTTTCAATTTCAATGCCTGTAAAACTTAAATATAGTGTGACATATTAAGCGATATTACTACCTATTCACCATTTAAGTTTCTTATAATTTACAAACTTATTTATCATTATTGCAGATTCTACAACCCCGTCTATTGTCGGGTTTAACGCACGCAGTGTTGCCGACAAATTAATGAGTGACGGCAAAATAGTTGTGTTTACAGA
This sequence comes from Cyclina sinensis, assembly GCA_012932295.1. NCBI lineage: Eukaryota > Metazoa > Mollusca > Bivalvia > Venerida > Veneridae > Cyclina > Cyclina sinensis. The sequence goes on from JAAONU010000004.1 coordinate 29,809,891, forward strand.
TATACTTTTCAACTCCGGCGATGGGTATGACAAGGAAACGGGTATCTTCCAAGCACCACTTGAAGGCGTCTATTTTTTCTCCACGCAGATTTCTCTCACAATTGGGAAACGTTCGTACTATGCAATCTTCGTGAACGAACAGGTAATATCGAGTGCTCTGTACGGAGACGCTAATTACGAGAAATGTTACACTCTGAATGCCATAACGAAACTAAACAAGGACGACACTGTATCAGTAAAGTGTATAGATTCTTGCAGTGGTGACAGTGTATGGGAGTATACCAAGGCAATAAACAGTTTCTTGGGGACATTGGTAATTGCTTTTAAATAAGTGTTTCAAAACAACTGAAAGACACGATAACCAATGTGGTAAAAGATTAGTTTATTGAAAAAAAAGGAATGACTTTTAACCAAGATTTAAAATCAAAAAGACTTGATGCAAAAATGCAATATTTTGGCAAACGTAATTTATATTGTGGATCCTTTACTTCAGTTTTGTCTACTGAAATGAATTATTCATTAATCAATCATCTAAGTACATTTTTGGCTGGTAAGATAAAACACCAATGACACAATTTTAAAAAATAATTATTGTTTAACACAACACAACATATTGTCAAATATACAATTTAGTTTTTATTTCGGCTTCAGATATATAAGACTTTTTTTAATTGGACTGTTAATAATTCGAGGTAAAAATATACAAATAGTATTATTTATGTAAGTTAACACTGTTGTATCACTTTGAGAGAGGTGGTTGGAATAATTGCCAGAAATTGTCACATTCATGTTTAATGACCGAAAGAAGAAAGAAGAGGTACGTCATTATCAAGGTCAAACATTGATGCACAAAGCGGTAGAGTATTACTATTTTTATGTTCCTGCTTGTTGTAGCAGTACCTCTTTGAATATTGTTAACGTAGTAATTGTCTTGTTTACCAACCGTCAAAATACAGGAATCATAACAATTGGCACAGAATGACCATTTTATTTGAAAAGGTTTGTCGCAGGTCAAACACTTTTTGCATAAACTACCTTCCGGGAAATGTGTCTCTCACAGCGACAAATCTTGTTAAGCAGGAACCCCTGAAATACTTGATATTTCAATATAAGGTTAAAATGGTTTTGGTCTTTTTTTCTATCTAGACAAATCATAGATCCTATAAAGGGATATTTATCTGTTGTAAGTGATACTCTATGTTTTGTATTCTTTCGTAACCCTTCAAGTTGTTGTTACCAGTCTGACAGATCAATGTTCACAAGAAAGAGCAAAGTAGTATTCAATAAATCCTTAATATATTAAGGAAGACAATGTTCTTTTTACTGGCTAAAAATAACGTTCTCCAATTTAGACAATAGATCTACTTGATTGGAACAGAATTTAATGGTTGTATATTTTCGAAATAACTCACGAGACACAAGGTAATCCGCTAAAAAATATCTTGAAGATACCAGCGTCGTCATTGTCATAAAATATTATATTACTCTCCAGCACTGCAACAACAGTATGAAAACCGAATTACTTTGTTTTTATATTTGCTAAAAGTGATCTCTTCTAATTCTAAATGCCCTAAGAACACTAAAAGCTGGTGAATTTCGTTTGTTATTACTACTGGTGCACCATATCAAGAAAGTATGCGTAACATGTAAATGCAATTTCCGTACAGTTTATTTTAGGACACTATGCATGCAGTAAACATTTTGAAAGCAACAGAGTCATTTGGATAGATACAGACCGACATTGACAGTATTTTTCACGCAGCAAAATTATGACGATATTGCAAGAAAATTTCCTTCACGTAGGAACATCTACATATCTACTTCTTATATACAAACAAGTATTTCCGTTCATTCACGATTACATATGTTAAGCTGTTGGACCTATATTTCCCCAGACCGAGTATGAAATATATGCGATTAGTCTTTTTTGTGTGGGATTATGAGCCCCTTTGCTTTAAATTTTTCTTCCAGGAGATAGTATCAATAAAAAACAACAGATTTAAAACCAAAATGGACAGATATTCAACACAACATAGAAGAATAAAGCTCCCATGGCTCAAACAAGGTGTTTATCCACAATTATACCTTATTTATGATTTTATTTGAATTATTTTAAGCGTCTTTAATATTCATTTTTTTATTTCTAACTTGTAAAGTTTGACAGATAAGTTATATCATAACAGTGTCGATCATACAAGAACAGACCAGTCTCTGTATCCGCACATCTGTTCATGACAGACACATCTGTGTTGCAGAATGCTGTACTTTAGTATTTTGTTTTATATATACCCTTTTTATCATCATATGAATATTATTTTTGCTTATATAACATGTATAATGTATATAATACGACTGATCATCAATAAAAGACATACTCTCAACTGTGTTCATTCATTTCAGTGGTATATCAATTACCTCTAAATATATCACAATAAAACGTTTGTTGTCAATACAAACGTAGAAACACGTATGGTGATTTTGATAGCAACGTCATGCATCTAAAGTATATTAACGTTATTTGAAACTTTGTTAGAAGACATTTTAGAAAGCTGGAACATGTTGTACTCAACTTTAATAATGCCTTTGTTTACATCCAGTCTTTGTTTTCTGGTTAATCTTCCTCACAAACACACATATTAATCCTTTATAAGATAAAGAGCGAACAGACAGGAAAGTTTGAAAGCCTTTCTTAGTGTTCCACCTTTTAATATTTCATTACAAATCTGTAAAACTAATCGCTCAAACCTCAACATTTTGTTTATCAAAACAGAGTAAGTTTAAACGTATTTTCTGTATTCAAAACTTGTTTTGCATTTCGTCCAGGTGATAGCTGAAAGTTAAGCTTTGATAAGTTATGCATCTTTTGCGTTGATAAAACAAGACCTCAGGAGGAATGATAAAAGTATGATGTAAAATTATATACTTCGTACTTAACTATAATTATCTCTGTGTCTTTTTCAGTAAAACGTATTCTTACATGTACACGTTCAGAATAATGATATAACGTGATTGGTATCGATACCAAAATACCAAAAATATATTTGATTGATTGTTTTTGCGATATCCTCAAATTGCCACCTCCATGCAACCAACACCAACCGAGCCGAAACACACATTTTGATCTGCCTAATTTTAAAAACGTTTTGGTATTTCTGCACTGCAATGTGACTGAAGTTCACGATCTCCTAATAGCATACCGATGTTTTGGATATGATTTTAATCCGATTGTCTGCACTGTAAACATCAGATCTTAGGGAATTCCTTGAAATATATTATTTCCTCTGTGGCTGTGCTTTTAGTCATAGAAAGAGAAAATAGTCACAGGGAGCCAGGTATGGCGAAAAAGGAGGACGTGGAAGAAGCATGCTTCTGAATAAACGACCGTCGATTATATATTTGAAACCAAGTACAGCAGTTTATTCATTTTTCCTATGCCTATGAACTGCTCAGCTATTTTAATATTTCAGATATACATGTTTATGATAACTGAATCTTGTGATAACAATGTTTATACATACCATGCTATCTATTAATAAACACAAATACGCAAATCTATACCCACAGTACGAATTTTGTTTAATAAACAAGTAAAACTTGACGGTAATAGATTTAATTCATACTGTTTGTAAACAGAAAAAAATAAGGATGGAAATAAATGACAAAAGGAAGGCATGTGCGTCAAGCATGTCAACAACATTTGTCGTACTAGTTTGTGTACTGTTTTTCGGAAATGTAAGGGGCAGAGGTTGTGAACAGCAAGGAGTATGTACGTGCGTGTTTGAAAATGGAAGCAAAATTGACCTCACACAACTTGGAAATAAGGACGGACCTCCTCTGTATGTTAAACGTTTCCAGTCTCTATTTGTTAATTTATGTTATCAAAATAATTATATGAAATCTTTCACACGTTGCATATAATTTTAAGCAGTTCAGAAAAACTTAAGAATGTGTCTGTTTAACAGTTAATTCCTATACTGTTATAACTAAGTAAGACAAAATATTCAGATATCCAGGCTCACACGGCTTCCGAAAATATGATATTTAACTTGTTGTATAAAATTGTCATCATTCACTTTGTTTAACTTTAAATGTTCATATTTTGTTGTAGAATCAAAGATTTCAAAGCGGACGAAACATACGCCTATTCCTTCAACCCATGTTACCCGTTTAGTGAAGGTGATTGCAAGAACGTTGCCGTAAGTATAATACACAAACAAATGCATTTCATCGTCTGCTTTATTCATCTATCCTGTTTGACGCTTTATTTTTGTCTGCAAAGGTCTGCAAAGAAAAAAACACAGCTCATTTAATACACAATATCTCAACACGAGTCAGAGACATCGAATCTCGCTCAGATCAACTGAATCAGCAACCAGGATCTAACCACGTTGGACGATTACCTGTTCTAAACTCTCCAACTATATACATGTACATAAACACGTACACATAATGTTAAAGGAATTGCTCTCAAAACATTTTGTACGCATGAAAGTTACAACTGAATGCTTCATAAAAATATAACATTCAGGGATGCCAAAGCATTGAAACTGGGTTATACTATCCAATTGGAGACGCTAATAGTGCAAATTTCACCTTCATGAATGGTATGTTGGTTGGAGTTTATACAAGTATGGATGATATTGGAACTGTCAGGTGAGTTAACTTTACTAACTTATAAAAATAATGTGCTGGCTATCTGTTTTATGATTGTTCGATTAAACGTGTGTGTTAGAATTTTTTGAGCCGTTAGGCAATTTCTCCGATCTTGCTCAATTCGAATATTGAATAATTGAATAAGAAATAGATAAAATATGCTTATGATTTAAAATATGCCTTTATCCATGTATTTCCATTTCGTGCTTTTCGTCAAAAAAAAAAAAAAAAAAAAAAAAAAAAAAAACAAACCCATAGAAATAGAAGAAGAATAAAACAAACGCAAATACAAGAATAATTTCCAGTAATTGAGGGATTATGTACTTAATTTTAAAATATGTTTTTTTAATTCCTCGTCTATAGCTAGCTTCTTTATCGAGAAATTTTGATTCTTGCAGTAATTTCAAAAAACTGAAGATATATTCATAAAACTTTGTATTGGCGGATAGCAGTAACGAGGGTCTGTACAGACCAATTGTATAGATTGTATAGCTTCCGATTTTCCTGCAAAGCCCCTGCAAATCTCCAATGACTCGTTTCTCCTATTCAAATTATTCAAGGTAAAATAATAAAGCCAATTTATGTTATTCGAAAAATGTGGAAATGAAAGTTCAAGAAAAATAGATTATGAACAAGTATTCGTATCAAATCAAAATGTGTTCTGTTATATTTGTTTGTTTGTTTGTTTTTTTTTTCTTTGCTTTTTTGTGACTACAGTGTTTTAAAATAAAGGAATAGTACCTTATAATTATTATTATTATTTTCATTTTTTATCAGGACTTCAATAGTGTCATATATCTGTGATGTAACTATGGACACCCCACAAGTTAGTGTCTTTGGCGAAGGTCCTATGAAAACATACGTAAGTATTTTCAAAATGATTATTTTTTTCAATAATTTCCCTTTTAGTTCCATTCAAATATTTATCCAATTAAAATATATTTATTATGAAGTAGGCCTAAATAGATACATGTATATTTGTGTAAGACTGTCACAAAATATTTCTTACACTTGACTCTACAATACTTGACGAATGGTAAGAAATGCCGTCAGTGAGTCGTTTTGTTTTGATAAGCAAAAATCGGAACAGTGTGTCTCTATAATCTATGGAATACCAATCGCCTTGTGAATTAAGTAAATAATTGATTAACTTATAAGTAAATTAACGCCTTATTTCTTTTGATCTACTTTCAGAGATTTTCGATAATATCCAAACATGCTTGTATAATCGGTCTACCTACACCTACCCCGACGTCCACACCAACAATAAAGCCAAGGTAAAGCTTTAACACAAAAATAGGACTTTTTCTTATAACATCAGTCTCCTTATATTGATATAGTCAATATATTCACATGATATACACAACTTATTGAAGAGAAATTAGCTTCAAGAGATTCTTTGTCTTAGCACTGGGAAACGTTGAAATATTTGTGATTTTGGTTAATGTTTTCATCAAGTCAAAGGACAAAAACTATTGGTTTTACTAAATCAGTTGAACATAAGCACATGTAAAATTGTACTTCAATTATATATATTCTTGTGAATCTCAACCGATTGAATAATAATAATTAAACAGCAACATCGCAATATCTTTATACTTATTTCCTTAAAGCTTTTACGCAATTGCATTATGATCATATTTAAAATAAATGACGTCAAATGAACTGAAGTGTAACGCACACTCTCACTTGGTAAACCCCTCCTGTTGTCATTCCGATAAATTCTATACGTCAGAAAGTCATACACTATCTTTCCAAACTACTGCCTATTTTTGATAATCAAAGAGCTCTAAAATGTTTGTATGGTTTTGTTTTATTCATTTGATCATCGATGTGAATGATTTTCCAGAAATCATCAAAAAAGTGTATGAAATAAAAAGAACGTCAAAATCATATAAGCATATCAAAAACTGTTCTGATAGATCTTTTTCGACAAGATCATTTTCAGTTAGACTGGATAGATCAGATTACTAAAGGACATTTATTTTTACAGCTGTCATACAAACTACGGAGATTTTATAAAGAGATGCGAGATTGAATACGATGGCCACGAAGAACCGGTCAAAGTTTTATTTATTCGAAACTGGAATGGCAGCTGTAAATTTCCATCTGACAAGGCCATTGCTGTGACGTTGTACTCTGAAAACTCTACTTGCGCAGGTGTCAAAAACCGATGCAGTCCAATTCAAGCGTTCTCTGTCAATGGCAAAGTTTGTAAAGAAATAAACTGATATGTCCTACGTAAAAAGAAATTTTGCATTGCTGTGTGTTCTGTAGTATAAGGCGAAATTCATGAAAAAAAGTCTGAAATGATTTTTAAATTTTATTTTGTTATACAAACTATTGTCATTACTATTTAGCAAAAAATAATGATATTAGTTTCTCACTAGTGTGGTTTAAATACTTAGCTAACATTAGCAGAACAGAATCATGCTGATAAGGCCTCAGAACAACTACAACAAAAAACATCCAGTAATTGTAAAAGTGTCATTGCATAAGAAAATATCCAAATTAGATATAATATTTCACCGTGTTTCTACAGAGACTGACTTCGGAGAGAATCGCTGATAATATGGGAGCGTGATTCGATACTAATTCAAGTTTCCAGCCTTCCCCCCCCCCCCCCCCCCCGCAAAAAAAAGAAAAAAAAAGGAAAAAGAAAAGAGAGCTATTATTGTTAAACGATATTCACAATCTATGTTGGTGCTTTGACTCCAATGTGGTAGGGTTGTGGGGAAATCCAGAAACCTGTTTTTGGGCAGGTCATGTTCATATTACATTCTGTCCTATCTATTTATTCTAAATAATCATAGAAACGCATACAATAATAATGCGATACGGTATTTCGTAAAAATGATAATATTTTAGATGCCTATGATGCAAGTGTTCATTATGATGAGAGAGAGAGAGAGAGAGAGAGAGAGAGAGCCAAAGAGGTATAACTGTTTAAAAATATTTTTCGGCACTTGAAAAAAGACCATATTTATTATTCTTAACATAGATGTACAAATTACGGTATAAATTTGAAGTTTTCAGTTAATAAATGCACAGTTCCAATTGGTATTCAAGAAGGACAGGTACTAGAGGGAGTGGTAAATATAACAAGAAAAAAGCTGAATTAATTTAGAAAAAAAAATGGGACATGCGACGCAACCAGGCTGGTCACCGAAAATATATTAATTCCTCATTAATAAGTTCAAACCTAGAAAGCAGTTTGGAGAAGATGTTTATGGTTTTCCATATTGTCATATAAGAACAATTAGACCCGCCATTGGCGGCGATGTTTTTAAACAGATCACAGCAATTTTCTTAATTTATATTTACAAAATTACACGAATAGTCGGGGTTTTACAAACTTGTTAACATTTTGACCGACGAAAAATAAAATAAAAGCAGACATTTCCGCTTGATTATTTTCAAATCGGTCAAAGGGTTGTCATAGCAACCAGAGTTTTGTATAGAACTCAATGATTTAAACAAATATGAAAGTTCAGGGTAGATGTCGCTTGAATGCAGTTGTAGACAGACAGACGGATAGACAGACAAATACGACGGATATCGGATATTAGGAGATCTCAAAAGCTTTTTTGGCTGAGGTGAGCTAAAAAGATAGCCTGTATTTTTCAGTTGCTTTAACATTTATAAAAATAATAGACTGGACTTTATATAACTGCTTTAACAGAACTAAAGTCAATATAGAGGATAAAATGAATAACAGCAAAATAAACAAGACTTTTATTACATTTAAACAAATATTCGATATTTGATAGAAAATTGAAAATACACATTTTTAATGTACATCATTTTTATTGCTCCTCGTACAGTCTTAAAATATTCTAACTTTGTTTTGTTGTTTTGTGTCCGTGTCTTGTTTTGTTTTTATAATGTAAGATTATAATGTCTGGTATCTGATTACAAGATAATTAAAGTTTGTTAGAAAACAATATGTCCTCATTCTGCGGTGCAATTGCAATGGGTTATTTATTTCGACTAATCCAGTTTAAATCCGCAAAAAGATGTGAAGCCATCCGAACCCCCAACAATCTTTTTCGCACCTGGGTCTTTGACGACCACTTGAGCAGTATCTCCGCTTCCCATATGAACGATCGCTTGATTTCCGGATTGAGATGTCGCACCAACAGCAGCCTTCTCTGCAACAGCCGATGAAACTGTATTTCCATTCACCTGCAGGCTAACAGTAAGCGGGTTTTCTGTATTCTTGTGAGAAACGTTGTAAGCAAGTAAGTAGTGCCCCTCCAAAGTAGCCGTAAATATTCCAGTGCCGTCGGAGTAACCTCTTGTTACATCTACGTCGGCGTGGAACTTGATATTGTTTCCAGAATCAAGGCTAGTAATATCATGTGTCAATCGGCATGAAAAAGCAACAGCTAAAAGGAAAAAAAATACAATCTAAAATCGTCTAATGTCAGCTAATGTGGCGGTTTGAACAGAGCTTAAAAATATCTATGTAAATCAGCCACGAATGTGAAAGTAAGTGGTTACTGATTCGATCATAAGAGAAAGAGACGAAGTAAACTATTGTAGGGATATACTCTTAAATTTACTCATGGTATAACGAATATTTAGTTTACCCGCTTATTCTCCTTAAGATGAAAAAAAGGTTTAAAGAAGAACACGTGCTAAAAATGTTTCCGTCAAGCATATAGCAACAAAGTAAGTGTGCATTTGTCCAAAACGGTACAACAACTTTCGATCAATACATTCCGTTAATCTGTTGTACTTTAATTTTCAACGTATACTTTGACACAATAAAATAATTCATTTAATATCATTCATATTTACATGATTTTGAAGAATATCGAATATTCGAAATTATAGCATATACCACTTTAAGAAAGCTGCAATCAAATAAGCCTGGCAAAAATATCTTATTGCAACAAAAAATAAATTTCAACTTTCGACAAAATCATATTCACTGAATTAGAAGAAATATTGACTAGAATGTTATTAAATTTTGTAAACGTATAAATGAAATATCAGTTACACTTATAACTAAATTTAAATCAGAAACTGTTTTTTTTTCAAATAAACGGAATGTAATTCTGCCGAATTACTAATTACCGAATATAACCAAAATCTCTGACAGATTAAATTTTAAGACATTTTAAGACATTTCAATTGAAACTTTGAAGTTATCAAATTCATATTTTTTCTTCAATTTTTCATACTCATCACATTGCATTGAAAAATGTTTGATATTGATAAAATGTCTGCATAGTGTATACATGTACTTAATTTGGTTTTTAAGAAGTAAAATAATAGAATTTAATGACGATTTCAAATGCTCTAGTTATCAAAAAAGAAGACGGAAAAACAAAAAATGTTACGTGCATTTTTTTATGTTTGCCACGGTAATATAAAGAAAAGAACGATCTCACTGACTGTTTGAGAAAAATAGATGTAAAATAATATGTGTTTAATGATTCTATCAATATTTTAAGCAACTTTGGAATAACAAGTAAAGAAACGTTCCTATTAAAATCTAAATAAGCCGAAAAGAGAAATTACTGTACTTACCCATTTTTGTCAACGGATGTAGACTGAATTCAGAAACTGCTTTCAGTAGCACAATTCTCGTTTTCTTTATAGCACGGATAGACGAATATCAAGTCACCTGACTTTTATCAGTATCATATTCTGTTGAGGATGTAGGCGTGACAGTGAAAAAATTCATGTCATCTTGATTTTTATAAATATCCTGTATTAAATTCAGGATGAGGCTAGAATGTAGGCGTTAAAGTGAAAACAAAATTTATCTCAAGAATTGCGTTGATCATGCACATTTTTTTATCACGCACATTTTGATATACCTTGAACTTCAGCAGAGCTAGAAATCCGAGACGATAGTATGGAGGACGTGTATGAAATTTTCCAACTAAGTCTCGTTCTTGATTGAAAATGTCATTTGAAGAAAAATGTTGACACAAATATTTTAGGTATGATTGCCATTTTATGCAACAAAGTGAAACCATTTAAGCAATATTATAGAGGTATATGCATATAACAAGCAGTCCTGCGGACAAAGATCTTGTGATTCAAAAGCAAATGTCGTTAGTCTATTCTTATATGTTTAGCTGAAATAGTCACATCATGCAGTGGAGCAGAACCTTTAGAGCTCATTTAGAAAAGGGAAATATAAGGAATAATTTTACGAAATTTGGTACAAAAAAGACAAAACGGTTTATAATGAAAGGTCATTTGCTTTTTTTCTATTTTAAGCTCTTGCAGCCTGTAAATGCAGAAGAGCAGAATTGTTTGAGCAATTGTTGGAAAGGGCAATATTAGAAGTAGTTCTGTAAAGTTTATGGAAAACGGCAATCAGGTTTTGTTTAGGAAATGTCAAAGTTGATGAAATTTGAATTCAAATACTGATGAAAATATTTTTTTAAACTCTGGTAGCCATTTTGTACTACAGAGTGAAAACATTTGAGCAATTTTGATATGAGAAACATTTTTGTGAAATTTGGTGGAAAATGATCTCGTAGTTCTTAAGAATATGCTGTTTAAATATTTTTCTATATTTAGCTTTTGTAGCCCTTATGTGCAACTGAGCGAAACAGTTTAAACAATTCTAAAAAGGCTAATGTAACGAAAAATTGTGTACAGTTTGGTTAAACATAGCCTTGCAGCTTGTGAGGAAAATGTCATTTGATGCCAAAAATTAACGAAAATCTGATTTTAGCTCTGATGGCCCTTTTGTGTAACGGAGCGGAGCAATTTAAGCAGTTTGAATAGAAGGCTATATGGAACCTCTCTCTGAAATTTAGTTGCAAATGACCTTGAAGATTAGGACAAGATGTTGTTTGATTATTTTTCTACTTTTAACTTTTGTAGCCCTTATGTGCAATGGAGCGAAACGGTATAAGCAGTTTTATAAAAGGGTAATATATTGCTATTGGAGGCCAAAGTTTGACGAAAATATATTTTTAACTCTGACGGCCATTTTTGTGTAACGGGGCGGAACAATTTAAGCAATTTTATGGAAGGTTATATAAGGAACCTTTTTTTCAATTAAGTTGGAAATGACTATGCAGTTTAGCAGGAGATGTTGTTCAAATATTGGTTTCTATTTTTAGCTTTTGTAGCTCTTATGTGTAATGGAGCAGATCGGTTTGAGCAATTTTAGGAAAGGGCAAAAAAAGAAACATTTCTATCGAGTTTGGTTGAAAATGGCAATTTAGTTTGTGAGGAGACGTCATTTGAAGTAAAATGTTGACGACGGACGACAGACACAGGGTGATCTCTATAGCTTAACTTGAGCAAATGCTCTGGTGAGCTAAAATCAAACAATGTGGTGATTCTTAAATGAAAATGGACTTAAATGAAAATGTACATTTAACATTAAGACAGATTGTCCGCAACAGTCACATGTAATGATTCCATCCAAGGAAGCTGCAATGAATTGATGTTATGTTGAAATGTTCCCTAACAACTGTACATTTTCATAACTTCCATTGTTGCCTAAAGTCAGTGGCAGCTGTCACTGAGCTACCGATTCATTGGCTATATCCCATTGTATTACTGCATTTGAGAACGTATTGTAGCCGGACAGCCTGCTGCTTTTATCAATGTCTGGAGGTGCAAATTTCAACATTCTTTCTTTTTCACTTATTAGAAAATTAATGTTTTATGTCATTACATTTGTCAAATAAGCCTTTGTATTTCACTGTAAGCGTCACACTACTTTCTACTTAGAGATACGTATTTTTTGAAAACTCATGCACAATTGCTAGACTTCCTTTTTTGTTGTTTTTGTTTAGTTGCAACCAATTCTGAATGTAAATATAATATTTTACACGAGGGATAAGAAAAACCGTTTACATTGTGTGATTGAGCAATTAACAATGGAATAACCACAAAATACACACATTTTGTTTCTCAGTGATACACACTTTTAAAACACAAGAATAATTTAGTATGAAGTCAGGTACATGAGGGAAATAGATAACCTCCGTTCCATCTGACATAATTTTATTAATGATTATCACGCAATAAAATAATGAACAGGCATGCATGATATGGATGATACGTACATATGCCATAAAAACAAACACTGCTATAGTAAAACGGCAATACTCGTTTATCTCATTGTATATCATATAGATAGATTTTTAATAATCAGATAGATTTATTTCATTTTAAAGATTTTTTATTCAGTCATTTTGGATTTTAATCACTTAACTTGATGTCTTACTAAGTTTTCAATTTTTGTGTTTAAATTGTGAAGTCCTGACTAAATTGTGATACATACTATTTAGTTTGATCTCATTGTGCTAAAGATATCAAAATATCCTGCTACTTTTTATCAAATGTGCTTTAATTAATATATGTGATGCCTTTGTATTTAATTGTTGTGTCAAATCTTAAAAGTAAAACTTAACTGTGATATTTGAAGGCATTAGTATTGATTTCATTTATGCCAATAATATAGACATATTCTTATACTTTTCATTACTGCATAGAATGATATCTGTGATACTTTTGTATTTAATATATTACATGTATGTGATCAGCTTTAACATTAATATAACTAGGACATTAATTTTCACTGTGATTTGTTTATCTTCCTATGTCACACAATACTATATTTTAAGGACCATAATGGAAATAAGAGTTTTCAAAACTCTTTTTTGTGTTATCCTAACATATAATGTTGATTGACATGGCTTTTTTTAAATCATACTTATTTGTTAACTGTTTTGTGTATGTTTTAAAATGTTCTTGCCATGTAAATGCACATTTTATGTTGAAATCTGTCTATCTATCTATCTATCATGAACTTCCTCCGACTGTTGTTGTATTGAAAGGAAACCTCCACAATCTGCTCTGAAGAGAGATATAGAAGGCTCAACAACTCCCTTAGAAAGCGTTACTTTCCACTTTCTGAAGGTAAGCTGTTTTGAGCCCCTCAAGTTGTATCTTTCTTTATCCAAGCTCATCCGCTGAAAGACACACCTCTTCAGAATATGTAAAGGAAAAAGTAGTATGAAATGGTAGTTCTTAAATTTTACATATTTTTTAATTTTAATTATATTTTGTTTTCTTTTCTTTCTTTTCATTTTTTAGGCAGCGGGGGGGGGGGGGGGTAGTGGGGCGGATGAGGGGTAATAAATAAGCATATACTCATCAGAATCGTATTATAACATGAACCATTCCACCTGACATGAGTTCATAACTTAACGGTACGAACGGTGTAAGGATAGAAATCATCACAACACAGAATTATTTTAAGTCGTATAAACCCCGAAATTCAGGACCAATCAAGTTCTTGAGAAACAAGAGAATATAACAAAAAAAACTTCACAAAAAGGAGAAGAAAATGTGTCCAATGCTTGCTCACTCAGAATTTTCATAAAGTATCCGTATCTGCATCAGAAGACAAAAAGTTTATTCGAAGGGCAAGGGAAAGAACAACATTGGCTAACACAGTTTTTGTCAAAGATATACAATGTTATTGAAGACGTGAATCAAAAATAATTACAAAAAGACCGGAATGTAGAACAGAACGTTGAATAAACAGGTCATATAATTTTAACTGTAGGTATATATATTTAACAGATAAATACAAACAAATTCCATATATTAGAAGCATGGGTAGTTTAGCAATGTCGCCGACGATAGCCAGATGAAAAGTGCATATACGGTCTGTATTGCCCAACTATCACGAGTTATAAACTGTAAGCTTAAACACAAAAGAAAGAAGTTCGGTCAAAAGTAGGGCAAAGGTATATAGCAAAGTTGTATATAATTCAAAAGAGAAAGCTTTTCATATAATTATCTTGAAATCCGTTGATTCTGTAAAATGAAATACTTGCTATTTCCTTTGAATAACTATAATTTCTTATTATTGTTCTTCATTTTTACAGTAAACAAATGAAATCCCGTAAATAGAATTTATTACTGTGTTCAGCAACTTGCAAGTAAATCAATAATTTACACCATTCACAGTAATACGAGTAGTTAATATATTTTGAAAATTTAATTGCTTAAAACATATCAAGTGGGCGTTGCAACATTTGCCCAAGTTTCCATCGTTTGTAAATGACATTACATTTAGATTTTAAGTAGATAAACACATTACCATTAAATTGAAGTTTTTGTTATATCAGTTAATACTAAGTGTGAGAAAATGTTGACTACTAAAATCATATAACTTCTAACATTATCATTTTTTATTCTGAATTATCTAACCTTTCTTTCCAAATTCATTGTCCGCATTTTGCACACGCATATTGTACGTTTGTAAAAAAAGTGTAAAAATGTATTTTTCCTTAGTGACACCTCGGATATAATTAGCATTGCACAGTTTTGGGTTTGTTTAGATTCAGATCACTAGTAAATAAGGGCCGACATCTTTTCTTTTGCATTCGAACTTGGTCGACCGCTGCTTGAAATATAGTATGAGACCACCAATTCAGTCTATCAGAGCTCAAAATATGGTACCCGCATAATGGTGGCTACAAACAATATTTCTCAGTTTTCTTGGCTGTTTTTATCATTTTTTTGCCCTAATATGTGAATGTTTTTTTTTGCTGGAGTTATTTTTCGTGGCTGCTGCTGATAGTGTGGTAGCAATTTTATGCTCATATACATTAAGAATTGAATTCACTTAAGGAAATTGTTTCACATACACCAATCTGAAAATTAGCTCATATTTTTGTTAATTGTATGTGTAAGTTCACATGAGCAGAAATATATTTATTGATTGTGAAACAACCCCAACTTTTCTTGCTATTTTTCATGAGTAATGATATAAATCTACAAGAATATGTAAGTTAAAGCTATTTAAAAGAGGTGTTGCTATATCTTACAACTCTGTGAACTTTATGTACTTTATATAGAATAAAGAAGGATTTTTTTGGTATTTTCACTACAAAATGATTCAATTTAATTTTACGAGTTGTAGCTCCCCAGACGTTGAAATTTGACCAAATTTGCTGGTTTCCAATTTCTTTGAATTGATCAGGCTTACTGCCTAGTGCATTGTGTAAAAAAGTGCTTAATTTTTAACTTAAAATGGAAGCCCCATAAGAATTTTTTCAACATTTAAAGACACCTTTGGAAGTATTTGCAAATTACAGTACTATGTCTAAGAAGCTCAGATTTTGAATTTTTAACATATCTTGAAAAATAAAAAAAAACATGTTATGAAGAATTTAAGTTTGCATTTTTTGCCCTTTCCGGGTTTTTTTCCATATCTATATTATGAATAAAGATCTAACGTCTTTTATATGAAGCAGTTAACAATAATGTTGTAATGCGTCAATACAAATTTTGCATAATTAGTCTTCCATACTAAATATACAAATTATAGATTTTTTCAGCAGATAATTATTTTTATTAATCAAGCAATATATTTCAATGCAATTGAAAAAACCATCACTAAGTAACATAAATGTGCTACATAAGGTTGCATAGACGGTACACAAGGTGCCGGTGCGCAAGGTGTTTGGTACATAAGTGACATATTCTTCTCAATCTGAAAAAGGATCAGATTGCAGTTCAATTTTACATCAATGAAAACTTTCTTATTATGACTAAGATAGATTGAAATTATTAATCTAGTAGAGCATTTTTGATATTATTACAAATAGAACGACTGTTGGTTTCGAAGAAAAGGAAAAAATAACCATAACTGGCCCTCTTGAAGCGGTATCGGCGAGCGCAAAAGTTGGGTATGGTTACACCAGAAGCTTACTAGAAGATGTCATAGAACAGTAAGAAACGAAGACAAATGCAATTTTATGAATAAGCGAGGTAGGACCAATCTATATTTAGTTATTGGCTGTCTTTCTGCTTCTTTCTCACTAACATGGTTTATGTATTGGGTCTATAAATAAAATACAACTAGTCTTGATTTAATGTTTAAGTAAAATACTATTATAACAGTTATTCATCATCTAATTTTAAAGGGTACATAAAAAGGAAATTTCATAAAATTCATACAGTTCTAATTTTACATCCTCTTACATGTACTCAAATCCTAAATTTACATTTTACTATTGATATGTTAACATATTTATCACTCGGCAATTATTTATCAGTTAAATATCGACTAAAAGCAAGTCTTGTTTTAGGTGCAATATTAAAGAAGAACAGTTTTTACTTTTTCTTCATCAAAATTTCGTAAACACATTAATAACAGTTTAGTGTCTGCTTTATTTTTGCTACACAAACCGGATACAAAATACAGTACCCTATTACAGTAATCCTTTTACATGTACTAAAACACACATTTGCATTTTACTAATTATAAACAAATTTATCACTCGGCAATTATTTATCACTTAAATATCTACTGAAAAGGCAGGTATTGTTTTAGCTGCAATATTAAAGAAGAACAGTTTTTACATTTCCTCCATCAAAATTTTGTTAACACACTAATAACAGTGTAGTGTCTTCTTTAGTTTACACACACGGGATTTACAAAGTACAGTATCTTTTTTATACATCAACAAAAATACATGTTCTGTATAATGCACACAAAAACAGTTGTTTACACATTGACAACAGCCTCATGTTTTTCGTCCTCTTCAAACAGACGCCGTGTCCTTTCTCCAAGGATTCCTTAGAATGTTAACACTCTCTCTTGCATACGTGAAAAAAAAGAAAAGTAAAGAAAACAATGAAGCATTTTAAATGCGATTAACAGTCTTCATACTGGCGGCAATTGTGCGTGCATTTGCGACCAGTGCAGACCAAGATCAACCTGCACATTCGTGCAGTCTTATCATGGTCTGCACTGTTCGCCATTCAGTTGCTAAATTTTCAACAAAAAACCCTATAAACAATTAATGGACCTGTCCAAACTGAGAGATGGACAAGTCCATTTTAGACATTTAGCAGGTTAAGGAGTAAAGGAGTACTACAACTGTTTCGCTTTTCAGCATGAACACACTGAAAACCATCTAGAAACTACAAGAATGAATAATCAAAATTCTAATGCATTGCTTTGACTATGATTGCTTGGAAAAATCAGCCAATGTAGTGAGCACTGTTCACACTCAACTTAACCCTTACCCTGGTGGTTGCAACTGACTTTGCTTTTCCGACCAGTACAGACGAAGATCATCCTGCACATCCATGCAGTATGCAGTCTGATAACTACGGTCTACCCTATTTGCCATTCAGTCGGTAAATTTTCAATACGCAACCCATAAACAGTTAATGGATCCAACCAACTTAAAAGATGGAAGGGTTCATTTGAGATAATCATCATTCTACACCCAGTAAAGTAAAGTTTTGCCTGACAAAGTGAGTGACTTGAAAAATTTCTCTCTCCTGTTTCAAATTACTTTTAAATATCGTTAAAGTACACAGTCACGTAATTTCCTTAAAACACTCACTAAGAGAAACCTACACCCTGCTTTAGAAGGTGAGTGTCTTACGTACATTTTCTCAATCCTCTTTCATTTAACAGAAAAACATGAATGTGCAAAAGCTAATGACTTTCTGCTCATGTGTACATACCCATAAAATTAGCTAATGACTTTCTGCTCATGTGAACATAACCATAAAATTAGCTAATGACTTTCTGCTCATGTGAACATACCCATAAAATTAGCTAATGACTTTCTGCTCATGTGAACATACCCATAAAATTAGCTAATGACTGTCTGCTCATGTGAACATACCCATAAAATTAGCTAATGACTTTCTGCTCATGTGAACATACCCATAAAATTAGCTAATGACTTTCTGCTCCTGTGAACATACCCATAAAATTAGCTAATTTTTACATTAGGGTATGCAATCCGTTTTGAGCTGCTACCACACTATCAGAAATAGCTCAGCGAATATATTTCACAGATAAGGTTAAAACAGTCAAGAAAATTGAGAATTATTTCAAGCTGGCATTATGTTGATTCCACGCTTTTAGATCTGATATGCCAATTTGGTTAAATAAAGTAAAATTTTTGCTAAATACCAAACATGAATATTAAAATTTGATGCAGAAGTTTTGTTTTTAGGTTTACCCAGCGTCCGTCTGTCAATATCTGCTTGTCTTTCTGTCCAAAAAATCTGGATGAGGCAATAAGTTAAGTACGAAAATTTAGCTAGGAAATTTAATACAATGATAGATACTCTTACTCTCATACAATTACTCATCGTCAAGATATTCAGAACACTTTACAATATATCAGATAGCAATATAAAGATTATGCTCAAAGTTTAAGATTATGATCGTCGTCAGTGTGTTCATCCGCCTGTTTGTCCATCAAGAAAATTTTTATCCTGCATTAACACGAACAGTCAATAAACTTCATCTAAATGAAGGTTAAAACAAAAACAATTAAATATCAAAAGGTATTTATACATTTATTCAAGATGATTTTTGTGACTACAGTGTTTTGAGACAAGATAAAGGAACACTACTTACATAGTTCCAATTTTAACAGAATTTCATTTATATCTTTGATGCGACTATGGACACCCCACAAGTCAGTGTTTCTGGCGAAGGTCCTATGAAAACATACATAAGTACATGTATTTTCAAAAGTATTTTCAAAACGATTTAATTATTCAATATTTTACTTTTTATTTCCGTTCGGATATTTATGCAAAGTAGGTCCAAATAGATGCATGAATATATGTCTGCGAATCGTCACTGAGTCGCATGTATCTGCCGAAGAAATACGAACTTAACTTTAAAAAAATGATAATTAAAAACAGAACAGTGCGTTCCTATAATCTATCGAATACCAATCGTCTTGTAAATTAAGTAAATATAAGTTGATTTATTATTATTATTATTAGTAGTAGTAGTAGTCGTCGTCGTCGTAAGCCAGCACCTTATTTCTTTTGATCTGCTTCAGAGATTTTCGATAATACAGTTAAACTCCTCAATTAAGGGCAGTAATGATTATTTCAGAATGTGAACTTAATTGCGGGGTATCCTTAATAATGGATATCTACCTTGCATTTGGCCATATCAACTTAGAAAATGCCTAACGTATCTTAAAAAAGACTTCTAATGGTACTGCATAAAATAACAGATTAATACTTGCGTATTTTACTTATTTCTACTGTTTATAACAATGAACATATCAACAGCTACATTTGTATCTTTAGTTTTCTAGTGTTGATAAAGAAATAAAACAATTTCCAAATAAATGAGTATTTCACGATGTAGTCATGTTTGTATGTGTGCATGTATGTTGAAAAATAAACTGATTATAATTGAAATTATTATGAATTATTTCTCCATCCAGTAATATACTTGTCAAAACTCAAATAAAGGTTGCTTGATCAACGCTGATAATCTATTTTAAAACCTCATTATTAAAAAAAGTAGTAATATTCTCAAATTTCAAACAGGCCTTGTAATTTCGCAAGAAAGTAGACGAACATATTAAATAATTCTAAAATACCTTATAAATACCCCACTTACTTATTGCTGTAGAGAAATACGCGAAATAAAACGTCTTGGTTATTGTTTATGGGTTTATATTTAGAGTGACTCCAGACAGAATTTGTAAATTGTCGCCACCAGTAATGATGTTATCATGAACACATATGTTACATGATAATCAATTAGTTGACAACAGACAAAATATTTTGTTTACAATTTGCAAACTGTCAACAATCTTTAAACACAAATCGTTATACAATCATTGTAAAGCTATCGGAAGTGTCGCAAAAGATATCCAGAATTGGCTTAGTTGCGGGATATGTTTTAAGGGTGAAACCATCAAAGCATTTCTTCCTTGTTCTAAATAAAATTCATTTAATTCACAAGCTGTAAAACAAAGCAAGACCAATATTATCTGGCTTTACCTTAATCTTAAAAAAAGCAAGAAAAATGGTGTCATATTTCAAAAAAGAAAAATATTTCTGCTCATGTAAACTTACCCATGAAATTTACAAAAATGTAGGCCACTTTTCAGGTTGGGGTATGTGAAAGAACTTCGTATTATGTATTCTATTCTGAATGTATTTGAGCTTAAAATTGCTATCACACTATCAGACAAGTATTCAAAGCGAATATATATATATTATGGCAAAAATGTTAAAAAAGCTAAGAAAACTGAGAACTATTTTTTGTAGCCGCCATTATGCTTGTTCCATTTCTTTGAGCCCTGACAGACTGATTCGTTTGTACTTTCAACTATGTACGTAATGCCGGAATAGCGGAGTACCCACATTACTGGAGTTTTTAATAGCTATTGTTTTACAGGGAGATACATCTGTTCTTAACTAATTCGTCCGTAATACCGGAGTGCCCGTATTTTCGGAGTGGCCGCAGGGCGGGTTTTATCTGTATTCTAAAATGCTTGTATAATCGGTTCAACATCTACCCCGTCATCCACACCGACAACAAAAGCAAGGTAAAGGCTTAACACGTAGTTTTCCCTATGAAAAAAGTCTCAGTATATTGATATTTTCAACATGTTCATATATCATACACAACGTATTTAAGAGAAATTATCTTCAAGTGATTCTTTGTATTAGCACTAGAAAAATATTTCTGATTGCCGTTAATGCATTCTTGGCAAACATATAAATTTTATCATCCTACTGGAAATCTGTAGCACAATCTTATGTGTTACATGTATTTTGATGATAGGTTATATCTTAGAACTATAAATAATTCATCTAATTTCAATACAATCTAATTAAATGCTTGCATGCATCACTAGAAAAACATTGATGAGCAAAATGATTCATTTATCGGTTGTTCTGGTGTTCTTAAATTACAACTTTCAGAGAAGACCTCAGCTGTTACAAGTAAATGTCTTAAGACATTAGAAAAAACAATGTAGTAATGTCAGTTATTTAAAGGACAAAAACTATTGCTTTTTCTAAATCAATTAAAAATTAACACATGCAACATTGTACTATAGTAACATATTCTGGTGAATCTCAACCGATTGGAAAAAATAATTGAGTGGGTAACATCGCAATATCTTTAAAGTCGTTATGCAATTGCATTATGATGTAGAAAGATTGAGCTGAACTGTGGCGCACACACTCACGCTCACTGCAACACCCATACCGAAATTTTCTGGGCTCTGTCTGTCTGTCTCTGTCTCTGTCCCTCTCTCTCTTTTAGTGTCATTTTATGTCGGGAGAAATGATGCTCTCTCTCTCTCTCTCTCTCTCTCTCTCTCTCTCTCTCTCTTTTAGTGTCATTTTATGTCGGGAGAAATGATGCATGCAATATCTCGACCGTGCGTTGATTATAAAGGAGCGTTCTTGAAGCATGAGTTTCTGAAACGGAAGATTAAGTATTCATATGACATTCCATAAATTAACGCGATTTCAATGATTTCACCATTATTTTATTTCTGTAACTTTTAATGGGTCAAAAAGTGATGATAAAAATTAAGGACATCATATATGTTTATATAGATGCATATTTTATCAAATCCTGTTATCTTTAAAAAAAGGCCTGATGTCTTGTTTTCATACTAATACCGTGACATTTTTGAAACGTAATTAAATAATAAAATCAATGATTCAAATCTTAATATATTTACCAAAAAAATGATATTGACAAAAGATTGAAACTGTGATGAGATGTGGCCATTTCGATTAATTCTATACATCAGAACATCAAAGACTATCTTGCCAAACTAAAGGTTAATATGGAGCGCCAAAGCTACCCTCTAGGTATATTAAACTGTTATGTTGTCAGCTCAGTTTGTGATGTACATTTGGTATTTTGAGAAGAGGAATAGTTGTATCGTCTAGCAGTTTCTACATATGGTGAAGTGCAATTGACATATCATGATGTCGATTTCAACTGTCGCGCAGTGCTGTAATTACTTCGTGATGTGATCTTATCATATTGGCATATCGTCTAGTGATTTTGATAAACGCTGATGTGCAATTGACAAACCGTGATGTGAATTTCAAATGTCGTGAAGGGTTTTGCTTACTTAGTTGCGTGATTTTATCATTTCGTGAAGTGAAAATATTATATCCTCTAGTAGTTTTAATGATAGATGGTGATATGCAATTGACATATCGTGATGTAGATTTCAAATGTCGTGAAGTGCTTTATTTATGTCTGATTTGATATTATTATTTTGTTAAGTGAATTGTTTTACCGTCTAATAGTTCAAACAGATGGTTGTATACAATCAACATATCGTAATGTGGATTTCAAATGTCATGAAGTGCCTTACTTATGCGGTAATGTGGAATTATTATTTGTAATATCAATATGTTATATTAGTAGTATTTTTTGTCTAGTAGTTTATACAGATGGTCATGTGCAATTTAGAAGTCGCGATGTAGATTTCAAATGTCGTGAAATGCGTGACTTACCATGTGTTATATTGTCTGGTGGTTTCAGCAGATGGTATGGTGCAATTGACATATCGTGATGTAAATTCAAATGTCGTGAAGGGCTTTACTTGTGTAGTGAAGTGATCTTGTTATCGTGTTAATTTAAATTGATATATATTGTCTAGTAGTAGTCTAGTAGTATACATATGGTGATGTGCAATTGACCTATCGAGATCTGGATATCATATATCGTCAAGTGCTTTAATTGCGTTTTGATGGGCACTTTTTATTTCGTGAAGTGGAATTGCTATATCGACTGGTAGTTTCGACAGAAGTTGATGTGAAATTATTAAGTCATGATGTGATATTTAAAATTTTCAAATGAGAGGAAGTGCTCTACTTACGTCATGATCTGAAGTTATGATATCGTGAACGTGAAATAGAATTGCTAAATCGTCTTAGATTAGTAGTTTCGACAGAAGGTAATGTGCAATTATATAGTCGTGATGTGGTTTTCAAACTTTTCAAATGAGGTGAAGTGCTTTACTTATGTTGTGATCTGAACTTATATAAATAGCAGTTACACTTCACGAAATAAACAGATCATACCACGAATTAAGTAAAGCACTTCATGACGTTTGAAAACAATGTACAATTAGTCACTTGCACATCACCATCTATCAAAAATACTAGACGATATAACAATTTCACTTCACGAAATATACAGATCACATCACGAAGTAAGTAAAGCACTACCACATTTGAAATGGCAATCAACTTCACCAGATGTCGAAACTACAACACGATGTAACACATTCACTACGTAATATGAAGAGCACACTATTAACTTAGCTGACACACTAAAAAAATCAAAGTAATACAATAAGGTAGCTTTGACGGTCCATACGTTTGTAAAATGGTTTTGTTTTATTCATTTGATCATCGGTGTGAATCATTTTCTAGAAATCATCAAACAATTGTCTGAAATAAAAAGAACGTCAAAATCATATCAACCATATCAAAAACTGTTCTGATAGATCTTTTTAGACAAGATCATTTTTAGTCAGACTGGATAGATCAGATTACTCAAGGCCATTTATTTTTACAGCTGTCATACAAACTACGGAGATTTTATAAAGAGATGCGAGATTGAATACGATGGCCACAAGAGCCGGTCAAAGTTTTATTTATTTGAAACTGGAATAGTGTCAGGAAAAAGAGGGCATGCTTTCCATTGTATATATTCATGTAGATTATGTATCTCTAGTTTAAAATTTGTTGTTATTATCAAGTTCATCTGGTCAGCTTCAAAGCATGTAGCCATGGCAGTATTTTAGTGTACAAAGGTTATCTTGAAATAATCCGTTTACTGTCGACAGATATGAGAAAGTTTGAGTGAGTGTTCATAGTGTAAATGCTTTCAAAAAAGAACACAGATTCTAGTCTAAAAAGCTAATATTGTTCTGAGAAATGGGAATATAAGGTCAAGTGAAAGTGAGATTGAGTGACAGCGCAGCAGTATAATTCTAGAAGCGAAAGGATGCTTTGTGCTTGACGGGAGAAGTTATTTTTTGTGTATAATTGATGGCAAAAGTTCAGTAAACACATCGCAGAAGTCACAATGTATGGCAGAATTACAAATTATGTGATTCCATATTGTTGGAACGTGTGTGTTAAGAACCACAGTTTGGTTAATTAAGAAACTGTAATTTTATTCGTAGGGTAGTGGTACAGATATTTTATAATGCATTGGGTTAATAATTCATTTCTGGTCAATTTTCTATGTCCATGATATTTTTACATAGAGCTTTATTTATTTAGCACTATTAAATAAGAGTTAATTTTGCTTCTGAAATAAGTAACATTAACCCGGTTAAATGAACTGTGGGCAAAATTAGTTCTCATTTATTTTACATCCATAGTTCTTCTGCAGTTTTTATTAAGTCTTTGAAGTTGGCAGTGGGATCAACATTCGACATTCGACATTCAATGTCCCGCAGTGCATTGAACATTCAGCAGGACATTCGATTTCATGCAAGATTTTGAATGTCCTGCAGTGCATTCGACATTGGGCAGGACATTCGATTTCATGCATGTTTTTGAATGTCCAGCAGTGCATTGGACATTCAGCAGGACATTTGATTTCATGCAAGATTTTGAATGTCCTGCAGTGCATACGACATAGGGCAGGACATTTGATTTCATGCATGTTTTTTGAATGTCCAGCAGTGCATTCAACATTGGGCAGGACATTCGATTTCATGCAAGATTTTGAATGTCCTGCAGTGCATTCGACATTCAGCAGGACCTTCGATTTCATGCATGTTTTTTGAATGTCCAGCAGTGCATTCGACATTGGGCAGGACATTCGATTTCATGCAAGATTTTGAATGTCCTGCAGTGCATTCGACATTCAGCAGGACATTCGATTTCATGCATGTTTTTGAATGTCCCGCAGTGTATTCGACATTGGGCAGGACATTCGATTTCATGCATGTTTTTGAATGTCCAGCAGTGCATTGGACATTCAGCAGGATATTCGATTTAATGCATGTTTTTGAATGTCCAGCAGTGGATTGGACATTCAGCAGGACATTCGATTGAATGCATGTTTTTGAATGTCCAGCAGTGCATTCGACATTGGGCAGGACATTCGATTTCTTGCAAGATTTTGAATGTCCAGCAGTGCATTCGACATTCAGAAGGACATTCGATTGCATGCATGTTTTTGAAAGTCCCGAAGTGCATTCGACATTGTGCAGGACATTCGATTTCATGCATGTTTTTGAATGTCCAGCAGTGCATTGGACATTCAGCAGGACATTCGATTGAATGCATGTTTTTGCAATGTCAAGCAGTGCATTCGACATTCAGCAGGACATTCGATTTGATGCATGTTTTTGAATGTCCAGCAGTGGATTGGACATTCAGCAGGACATTCGATTGAATGCATGTTTTTGAATGTCCAGCAGTGCATTGGACATTCAGCAGTACATTCGATTTGATGCATGTTTTTGAATGTCCTGCAGTGCATTCGACAATGGGCAAGACATTCGATTTCAGGCATGTTTTTGAATGTCCAGCAGTGCATTCGACATTGGGCAGGACATTCGATTTGATGCTTGTTTTTGAATGTCCAGCAGTGCATTGGACATTCAGCAGGACATTCGATTTCATGCATGTTTTTGAATGTCCAGCAGTGCATTGGACATTCAGCAGGACATTCGATTGAATGCATGTTTTTGAATGTCCAGCAGTGGATTGGACATTCAGCAGGACATTCGATTTCAGGCATGTTTTTGAATGTCCAGCAGTGCATTCGACATTGGGCAGGAGATTCGATTTGATGCATGTTCCAAAAACATGCATCAAATTGAATGTCCTGTTGAATGTCCAATCCACTGCTGGGCATTCAAAAACATGCATCAAATCGAATGTCCTGCTGAATGTCGAATGCACTGCAGGACATTCAAAATCTTGCATGAAATCGAATGTCCTGCCCAATGTCGAATGCACTGCTGGACATTCAAAAACATGCATCAAATCGAATGTCCTGCTGAATGTCGAATGCACTGCTGGACATTCAAAAACATGCATGAAATCGAATATCCTGCCCAATGTCGAATGCACTGCTGGGCATTCAAAAACATGCATGAAATCGAATGTCCTGCCCAATGTCGAATGCACTGCAGGACATTCAAAATCATGCATGAAATCGAATGCCCTGCTGAATGTCGAATGCACTGCTGGACATTCAAAAACATGCATGAAATCGAATGTCCTTCCCATTGTCGAATGCACTGCAGGACATTCAAAAACATGCATCAAATCGAATGTCCTGCTGAATGTCCAATGCACTGCTGGACATTCAAAAACATGCATGAAATCGAATGTCCTGGCCAATGTCGAATGCACAGCAGGACATTCAAAATCTTGCATTAAATCGAATGTCCTGCCCAATGTTCAATGCACTGCGGGACATTGAATGTCGAATGTCGAATGTTGATCCCACTGCCAACTTCACAGACTTGTTTTTATTACCGCTTGAAATGTAAACAGTGAAAGTATCAAGAGATAGATGCGCTATTGAGTGGTTGATGTACATGTATAAGACAGTCAGAGTTTATTCGAGTTTCACTTCATTCAGTGAAAACTGAAAATTACTAACAAACTAATATGCTAGTATTTCTATGATTTCATTATTTTACAAACTGTATAACTGTATAAGTACTTAATACGTGAGCACCATATATTTGATTTCAATTCCTTTTACTGTCTGTTCTTTCCTCTTTTCCCCTTCACGCTTTTTTTTTATAATTGTTAAAATGATTTTGTATTTTGTGTGTAAACTATAAATTAGTAATACATTAAATGTTAACTACATTGTAGTATTGGTATCATTTATGCATTTTGCTATAACTATAAGATTAATTGTCCATCACTCCATTGGGCAGTGGTAATTTCGTGACAAATGGCAGCTGTAAGTTTCCATCTGACAAGGACATTGCCGTGACGTTGTACTCTGAAAACTCTTCTTTCGCAGGTGTCAAAAAAGATGCAAGTTTGGATTATCATTTTATTCAAAATAATCATAAGAAATAAAAATGTGACGTTATCAGTTTAGTCTTTTTATACATTTAGTTGATCTGAACCAAAGAACGTTTCATGTGGTTGAGACAAAAATTTCACAAGGTGAAACGTTTCTATGTTGGTTTGAAAATAGATGTAAGATATTCATTAGTTATTCACTATGTGATTTGATTTTAAATCTTAACTTGTCAAAAACTGTATTAAAGTAAATTTAACCGTTTAGACACACACAAAATTCTTAACCGAAATATTTCGACCTCAAAAAGCGACAGCATAAAAGTTCATTAAATTAAGAAGGGATTTTAAATAGATTGACTTGTTATCAGTAAAATAAGATCTTTGATATTTGAACATTTAATAACATTTATGTGATAAACACAGTCTCTGAGCAATACTGCTAAAATATCACTTGGATGCTTGAATTCGTCACTGTCATAAATCGCTCATTAAAAATAGTAACTGGTTTCTATCTACTTTCACTATAAAAGCACGTTGATTTGCTCTTTGCGTTCAGATCTTCTCCGGCTGCCGGGCAGTATATTTCGCTGTATTAATTTATAAAATTAATTTTATTTAACAAAACTCTTGTTGGGATCTTGGCTCATATAAAGTCTGTAGTGTTAAATCAAAACTGAGTTTGGTATAACTGGCTGCAACTATTGTGACTTGAATTCCTAAGATTTTCTGATTAAACTTTGTATGCGCAGGACTCAATTCATACATTGTCTTTGATGCGAGTCAATCTGAAATTACAGGGTAAACCGCAGTTCTGTTTGTGGGGTGCTTTTCACAAGCAATTGCGTTTGTGGATAGGTTACAAAGCAACAGAATAGAGCTCTTAAAAAACGTTAACTGAAATCCTTGATAGATCGAGACCAGCGATTTATCTGCTCCCTCCATTCACCTAAATCGCAGCATCCATCCCTACAGTTTCGAAGATAAACCTTTTTGCTTGACTTCAGTAGAACTTTCTTTTAAAATTATTTTTTAATCAACGGCAAAGTAGCTCTAAGAAAATTTTTTTGTATAGAAGTTAAGCCAATGTATTTTCAAGGATAAAAAAAGTATTGTGATACGGTCCATCGTATAAATGATAATATTTTAGATGCAGTATAATACATGTGTTTACAATGATACTAGAGAGAGAGAGAGGGAGCCCAAGAAGCATAACTGTTTGAATTGTTTTCGCTCGGTATTAGACCACAAGCAACAGAAAAGCCTAATATATTATACTTTGAAAATACGTCTTAACATTTAAGATTCGGTATGCATTTCAAGTTTTCAGTAAATGAATACATAATTCCAATCGATATTCAAAAGGGACAAGTACCAGAGAAGTGGTGTAAATAAAGCCAGATAGAAGCCAAACTAATTGAAAAAAAAAAACAATCGGGACATGCTACGCGACCAGGTTGGTCACCGAACGAACATTTATTCCAAATTAATTGGTTCAAAATAAGCAATCAGTTTCTATGGAGAATATTTTTTAGGCTTTCGATATGGTCATGTAAGAACAATAAGCCCCGGCTCTGGCGACCATGTTTTTAGACAATCACAACAAATTTCATAATTTCTATTAAAATATAAAAATGCAAATACAGAAATTATATAAACAGTCGGTGTTCTATAGACTTGTTTATTATAGGTATGAATTGATATAGAAGGTTAAAAAAATTGACATTTGTGCTACATTATTTTCAAATCAGACAATGGGTTGTTAAGTTTAAGTTTTTCCTTATGACTGCCACAACAACCAAAGTTCTGCACTGAACTACATGATTTTCACAATTATGAAAGTGGGGCACGCCAGAAACCTTAAAGTAAGGTTAAATTAAAAGAGGCTAAGAAGTTTCAGATGAAATGTGGTTTGAACGCAGTTGTTGACGGACGGACAGATGGACGGACAAAATACCACGGATACCGGACACTAGGCGATCCTTATAGCTCTGTCGGCTTAAGATGAGCTAAAAGATGGACTGTATATTAGGCTCTATCATTGCTTTAACATTTATAAAAATGATTGACTGGACATTATTTAATTGCTTTGACGTAATATAAAGAAGATGAAATAAAGAGCAGCAATAAAACTTTTATTACATTGTAAAAATATTTGATAGTTGATTGAAATTGATTTTGATTTACACCTTTTATTGTTCCTCGTACAGTCTAATAATATTTTTACTTTGTTTAGGCGATAAGTGAACGTTTATCCGTGTCTTGTTTTGTCTGTATAATATTATAACGTCTTGCATCTGAAACAAGATCATTGAACTATACTAGAAAACAAAATGTCCTGATAATGCTGTGCCGGTACAAGCGGTTATTTATTTCGGCTAATCCAGTTTAAATCCGCAAAAAGATGTGAAGCCATCCGAACCCCCAACAATCTGTTTCGCACCTGGGTCTTCGACCACCACTTGAGCGGTATCTCCCTCTGCCATCTGGACGATCACTTGATTTCCAGATTGAGATGTCACAGCAGGAGCAACCTTTTCTACAACAGCTGATGAAATTTTATTTCCATTCACGTGTAAGCTAACAGTAAGCGGGTTGTCTGTATTCTTGTGGGAAACATTGTAAGCAAGAAAGTAGTGTCCCGCTATACTAGCTGTAAATATGCCAGTGCCGTTGGAGTAACCTTTTGTTACATTAACGTCGGCGTTGAACTTGATAGGTTGTCCAGCATCAAGACCGGAAATATCTTGTGCCAATCGGCATGAAAAAGCAACAGCTAAAATAAATAGAATCAATCGTATAATTATAACATTAAGTTCCTGGCTTTACACATCCTTTTTTGTCAAACTCTTGTACACTTTGCAAGAAAGGAATGGATCATACAACAGAATATTTGCTGAAATCATACTTCCTTTAGTATCATGTCGGTTGGTGTAACTAGTATCTAAAAGCATTGTTAAGCCTCATACATTAGAATATATAACAAATAAGTGCAAGGGAGCGCTAGCGACGAAAGCACTTACCTATTTAAAGTTCTTATAATTATATGAGTTTTGACATACCTTTTACTACATTTTTATTTATTTTTTAGTATTCTCTGTAGCGATGATTTCCGTAACAGAAAGTGTCGTATTCTATTGAGAAACACAAATATATTTTAGAGCATTTACAATTGTGAGAATTTGAAGGCAGTAGCCAATTTAAAATTCAAGTTTGTAATGATTTAACTGTCGACATTTGTATAAACCGTTTATAGACTTACTTCCTGTAATTCAATACAAACATACTTCCTTCGTCACACCATTTATTTTTACTATTAAGCACCATCTTATGTCAGCTAGTGTGGTAGTCGAAACAGAGTTTACGTGACACAATTTACTTTCTAAACGACTTCACTGAATAATTTCGCCAGATATTAGAAAATGTTCGAAATCGGCCACTACCTATTTAAATTGGCCACAAATGTGAAAATTCCTCATCAAAAACACAGGAAGAGGGGGATACTACAGGGACATACCCTTAAATTTACCCGTGATATACATGCACTCCATATTTATATCTTTAAAATGAAAAAAAAAGTGTGCATTTATAGTAAATGCCACCAAATCTGCCCAAAATGATACAACACGAACATTCGATATAAAGACGTATTTCTATGCATAACGTTAACCTGTTGTACTTTGAATTTTCAAAGTATACCTTAACACTATGAAATGATTCATTTAATACCATTCATATTTACATGATTTTGAAAAAAAGAATACTCGAACTTTTAGCATATGCATCTTTAAGAAAGTTTGAGATGGAATGTGACTGGCCAAAATATCTTCTTACAACAAACTTTCGACAAAATCTTATTCACTGCACTAGAAGAAATACTGACCAGATTAATATAGAATGATGAAAACGTGGGCAATGTTTACGAATTATCAGTTACGCTTATAACTAAATATGAATCAGAAACTGTGTTGTTTTTGAATAAACAGAATGTAATTCAGCCGAAATGATTAATTACCCATTATAACGAAAATCTCACTGATTAAATTTGAAGACATTTCAATTGAAAATTGTCAAAATTCATATTGTTTCTTCAATATTCTATACCCACTAACCACATTGCATTGAAAAATGCCTTGTTATTGCATACATGTATTTTATTTTGTAGTTAAGAAGTGAAATACTAGACTTTGATAACGATTTCAAATGCCCTTTTTCAGAAAAGAAGACAGGAAACGTAGGATGTTACGTTGAATTTTTCGAAGTTCGAAAACAACAGCATCAAAATCAAATATCTGATAATGTTTAATAATTCAACCAATCGTTTAAACAATCTTAGAATAACAAGTAAAGAAGGATTACTATTAAAATTTGAATAAGCCGAAAAGAGAAATTAAAGTACTTACCCATTTTTGTCAACTAATGTAGACTGCATTCAGAAACTGATTTCAGTAGCACGCTTCACGTTTTATTTATAGCATTGTTTCATGAATATCATAGGTGTTGAAAAATTATGTCACTTGACTTTTTCTTAACAACCTGTTTAACATTCAGGATGTGGTGAAGATGTAAGTGTGACAGCGCATAACTACATCATTACTTTTTCTCTCAGGAATCAGATTATCATGACATATAGTAGATTAATCATAGCTGTATGTCGAAATCTGACACATGTAACGACTGTGGGCTTGCATATTTAAGTCAAATTATTTATGATTTCTGTCATAAAACCGGACGTTAAAAAGTGAAATGTGCTGTTCAAGAATGAATCTAGATTTTTAAAAAGTATTTCATACAGACCGTTTCGGCTATAATATCAACCAAAGTGCAGGTTATTGACATTAGCGCTTCAGTGTGGTGGCTGATTTTTGCGATGTTGAATGAGCGTGTTTCCGGACTGAAAAGACAAGATACGACAAACCTTGACTTTATCGTGTGTTCGACCTTTCACCCTTCCAGACAAAAGAACTATACATTTCGTATCATCGTCTGTCGTGGCGAAAATGCGAAAGGTTGAAAACACAACAAAAAGTGACTTTTCCGTATTTTTGATCTTTTGCATCTTCGTCCCGCCACAGGAAATATTGTTGTCCTGTTTTTAACCCCTCCACACGAAAGGTCGCCAATACGACAACAGTACGTACAGTTTTTCGTGTGGTAGATCAAGCATGACAAAATGACCGTTCGTCATGTTTGTGACGTTTCGCCCTGCATACGCGTAAACACGAAGACAGGACAATTTGTCTTAGCAGGGCGAAAGGTATTCGTGTTTTAGACATTTTGCCCTTTTGCTCTGAAAACGCACTCAAGCGCCATATGGCACTCATCAATCATCATACTTTAGTGGTAAAACACAAATAAGACAGCAAAATTGGTGGATTACTGTTGGGTAATTGTCATTGTAATTAATCTGCCCAGAATCTTGTTTATTTCATTAAATATCATACCAGGCACTTGTAGCAATGCAAACAATTTGGTACAAAAACGTATAATGAAAAGATTGATGTAAGAATAAAGTTTGTGTTATTTTATGATGGCATAAGACTATAATGAAAATAATTTAGAGAATAGTGTTAACAAAGTTCAGTATTTTCAAAAGACACGACGCTTGCCTAAGGACAATGGCAGGAATAGTATTTACTAGGGTTGGGGATGAATTTCAAAATCTGATTGGATGATAAGTATTACTGTCTGGGGCGACATCGGAAATAAACAAGTCATCAAACTTGGTCTGAGGTGATAAATTACCGACGCAGCTCAAAAAAAAGATCGGTAAAGTTCTGCAAGCCACGCTTGGTCTTCAACGTCTGGTTAAATTTTTAATATTTTAGTATTTTTTAAATAACAAAAACAAAATGCTCGAATCGCAAAAGCCTGATAATATACTCGGTAGCACTTGGTAATGATCATTCAATGAAAGTTTGGTGAACATCATACGTGAATTGTAGGTAGAGTTTTGCACAGAAGAATAACAAATAACATCTAACAAAGGGCAATGACTATGCAAAAAATAATCGAATCTCCAAAGCCTGGGTATATGCCCTGTGGCACCTGATGAAAAATGAAAAATGAGAAAGCATGAAAAATAACAAAGGGCAATAACTCAAAACTTATAAAATGTAGAGTTATTAATCTTATGCATTGCACTCCTTCTTAGTGAGATCTGTCCACCTGAAGTTTCAAGTTGATATCTCAAACACTTTTGAGTTACGCTCCGGACAAAAATGTTGGGTGGAAGGACAGACGGACGGACGGAGGCTATCACCATATCCCCCGCCGCCTTTTCAGCGGGTGATAAAAACCATCTATGTTCAGTTAATGGCAGCATTTCAACTTCTTTTTCGCTTAAATAGTTTACGTATTGGGTTTGAAAAATGAAATACAATTCGTCTTGATTTAATGTTTATTAAATAACTTTATCACAGTACTTCATCATCTACATTCTAATTCAAATTAAGGCATAAAAAGAAAAGAAAATTCATACAGTTCTAAGTATCATTCATCCTATTACATGTACTAAAACACACATTTACATTTTACTAATTATAAACAAATTTATCCCTCGGCAATTATTTATCACTTAAATATCTACGGAAAAGGCAGGTTTTGTTTTAGCTGCAGTATTAAAGAAGAACAGTTTTTACATTTCCTTCATCAAAATTTTGTTAACACACTAATAACAGTGTGGTGTCTGCTTTAGTTTACACACACGGGATTTACAAAGTACAGTATTTTTTCTACATCAACAAAAACTACATGTTCTTACAATGCACACCAAAAGAAATAGTTTACACATTGACACCAGCATCGTGTTTTTCATCATAAGATCCTTGTCCCCCTAAAAACAAAAACCGTGCCCTTTTTTCCGAAGATACTATGAAATGTAAACATTGTCTCATAAACATTTGCAAGTTTTATCGCCGATTCTCAGATTTTAGTTAAAAATACAATTGCAGTTTAAAAACACTACTGCAGCTTCAGTGTTTTATGGAGATTTTATTCGTAAAATTAATAGAAAGAAAGGCTACCAACATGATATTCTACAGCGCTCTCCCTACTTGGTGATTAACCCTTCTTCAGTTGATCTCTTTACATATTTCTTTGTTTGCACGACAGTGACAGGGGTTTGAGAGAATATGAAGGTTTCTAGGTATTCCTGGCTTGACTCCAAGTTCTCTGGTCTCAAAGAAGTAATTAAGTACCTACTCTTTTCACTCTACAATGCCATTAGCTTCTGCTTTATATGTTAGTGTGCTTTAGCATGCAACATTGTTGATAGGTGGGTTGGATTAAATTCACAAAGACAACTTGTACTTGTTTGTTCTTAAAAAAACTGTTGGGAGAAGTGTGAGGTTGGTGCACATTAGAACTGGTCTCAGCCCCCAGTGGCAAATGTTTTGCGTTCCAAGCGTTCCAAGGCGGTAACGCCGCGGGTTCTTATTTTCGTTAATTGCTTGTGTTGTCTCTTTTTTAATTGATCAATATACAAATGCATGCTCTTTTTTCTTTTCTTTTTGACTGTGTAGGGAGGCTTTGTTTCCCGATTGTGGTTTTTTCTTTCACATTTTTACTACATCTTTTTAAGTCGACTGATCTTTCAGGAGGACACTACTTTTCGGGCTCATTTTATACGAGGGCAAGTTTTCCATTTGCTTATCAAGAGACATAACAGGTTCTCTTTTTCACTTTTTTAAGTTGGAATAACTAACGTTACTATCCTCTTACTATACTGTTTAAAACGGGCACAAGTTACATAAGTTCTCTCAAGTTATCGACGTAAACTTCAATATAAATCTTTGGAACTTCAAATTAGCTATAATCTCTTTTATTTAGGCACTATTCTTAACAAAACTACTTCTACTGTCCAGTTCTGAAAAAATTAATAACTGAAATCACAGAACTCCTTACACCACTCGGGCATCGCACCGCCTCCCCCCCCCCCCCTTCCCGCACACACACACACACACACACGCACACACACACACACAAATGTTGTGCAAATAACCGGTATGTAAGTGTCCACGTCCCACCACAGCGGTGATAGGCGTTAGAAGTATGATATCACTGACTATATGTACAGGGAGACATTTTACGGCCGCCACACTGCACGAATAGCAGTGTTGTGAATTATAAATAATCAAGATCCCAGTGGCACCAACCGCCTAGCAATGCTATTAAGATACTGTGTTTGAAGGAGTGTCGGGGCAATGTTGAATACTAGTAATAAAAAACAACCTAATATTATCATCGCTTGACTTTCTTTGTTTTTCTATTACACAATAAATTTTGATGCATAAACTCCTATTTCTTTCTTAAACGGTTAATTTCAATGTAAAATTTGTCATAATGCTACTATTTGAGGGATGTTAAATAAATGGAAACTGCTTTCATACTTTCCATTCCTATCAAAAATATGAAAACTGAGTAATTGTTCGTATGCACGTGACTTTCTCTCTATGTCATCTATCATTATAAATTTAATGATATTATTATAATGATAAATGGTATGAAGAGAAAGTCTAGTGCAAACGAGCAATTACTCAGTTTTCATAATGTTTGATTAATTTTGCTTTGTGTTCTTGGACTTTGCTTGACCAAATGACATCTTTTAAAGTAAAATTTAGAGATATTAAATTGTAACATTTACAGTTCAAGTAGAAATTGTACAATTTATACTATAAACTGTAAAGATTAATACGTAAAATGTACAGATTAAAGTGTATAATTTACAGTTTAAAGTGTAAAATTTAGAGTAAATATTGTTACTTTAACAGATTAAAGTATACAATTTACGTATTTAAGTGTTAATTTTACAGATTAAAGTGAAAGTTTTACATATTAAACTGTAAATTTTATAGAATAATGTGCAAAATTAACAGTTTTAGGTGTATACTTTAGAGTTTAATGTGTAAATTTTACAGTTTAAACGTCAAATTTAGTCTTATCAATATTTGCTTGTTGTACCCTCAAACTCTAACTTTAGAAAAAGAAACGACTTACATAACTTGTAAAATGTAAATGGCCGAACTTTATTACGCCAGTGGCATGTATATTTTGAACTCCTTTAATAAAAAAGTTTATAAAATTCTATATTTCATCACAACTTATAAAAGTTTATGTACTCCTTTCTTGCTTGCTTTATTCATTCATTCATTCATTCATTCATTCATTTTTATACATTTATTCACTTATTTAAAGAGAAAACAGAGAAATTGTCCAGGAAACCCAGTGACACAATCAACAACATTGTTTAAATGAGGAAGTTTAAGTTTATACTAGCAAAGTCTTCCAGAAAAAATATCATTTATTTCCCCACAAGAAGAGATTAAAAAAGATAGATCTTGATAAGCATGTGTCGTTCTTCTACAAGGTGACAAAAATCTACACACTCAGCACGTGTATCTAGTTGAATATCTTAAAACTATATCTGATGCCATGTTTATGTTTATTTCTATTATACATGCAATCCGTTCTATTAACACGTTGCAAAAAAGGCCAGTTTTGCGAAATTAACGTAATTATTCTCGACAAATCATACTTTACCCTGAATTTTTATAGATGTTTCTAGTATTGTTAAGGTTTTGATGACCACGTTTCCGAGTACGCTTTAATGGTAGTAGTCTATATACCTTTTTTGTATTTATTTACGTTTTGAATGATTGTCTATGTCATGTATTCAAAATTTATCATTTTGATAATTTATTCGTGATGTATCTCAAGGATATTTTGTGATCTACGAAACATAAACATGCAGATAGGGTGTTGATTGTTGTTTTAGCGTCTGCTTTATTCTTTATAACAATTATGGCCAGTATTATAACTAAAATAACTTTGATGTAAAAATACACAAGTATTATTTATATGTTTGTTGACTCAAATAAGTATTTTTAAGAAACATGTCTATACATTTCATTATTTAACAACAAAATTACTCAAGTATGAGACAGTTCATTTCTGAAATTGAGTCCACATGAGAGCATGTTCGTTTTCAGGCATTTGTTCTACGAAAATCTGCATTTCCATTCGCATTTTCTGCAAAATTATTCACCAACGAACTAGATATTCACTTAGGACTTTGGTATTTTGGTAATGACAATCGACGTTAATAGAAAAATAAAGGTGTTTGGTACATAATGTGACATATTCTTCTCAATCTCAAAAAGGATCAGATTGCAGTTCAATTTTACATCAATGAAAACTTTCTTATTATGACTAAGATAGATTGAAATTATTAATCTATTAGAGCATTTTTGGTATTATTACAAATAGAACGACTGTTGGTTTCCAAGAAAAAAAAACATAACTGGCCCTTTTGAAGCGGTATCGGCGAGCGCAAAAGTTGGGTATGGTTACACCAGAAGTTTACTAGAAGATGTCATAGAACAGTAAGAAACGAAGACAAATGCAATTTTATGAATAAGCGAGGAAGGACCAATCTATATTTAGTTATTGGCTATATTTCTGCTTCTTTCTCACTAACATGGTTTGTGTATTGGGTCTATAAATAAAATACAACTAGTCTTGATTTAATGTTTAAGTAAAATACTATTATAACAGTTATTCATCATCTAATTTTAAAGGGTACATAAAAAGGAAATTTCATAAAATTCATACAGTTCTAATTTTACATTCTCTTACATGTACTCAAATCCTAAATTTACATTTTACTATTGATATGTTAACATATTTATCACTCGGCAATTATTTATCAGTTAAATATCGACACAAAGCAAGTCTTGTTTTAGCTGCAACATTAAAGAAGAACAGTTTTTACTTTTTCTTCATCAAAATTTCGTAAACACATTAATAACAGTTTAGTGTCTGCTTTATTTTTGCTACACAAACCGGATACAAAATACAGTACCCTTTTATACATCAACAAAAAATACATGTTCTGTATAATGCACACAAAAACAGTTGTTTACACATTGACAACAGCCTCATGTTTTTCGTCCTATTCAAACAGACGCCGTGTCCTTTCTCCAAGCATTCCTTAGAATGTAAACACTGTCTCTTACATACGTGAAAAAAAGAAAAGTAAAGAAAACAATGAAGCATTTTAAATGCGATTAACAGTCTTCATACTGGCGGCAATTGTGCGTGCATTTGCCACCAGTGCAGACCAAGATCAGTCTGCACATTCGTGCAGTCTTATCATGATCTGCACTATTCACCATTCAGTTGGTAAAGTTTTAATAAAAAAAACCCTATAAACAATTAATGAATCTGTCCAAAATGAGAGACACTTTTACTACATTTTAGACATTTAGCAGGTTAAGGAGTAAATGATTACTACAACTGTTTCCCTTTTCAGCACGAACACACTTTGAAAACCGTCTAGAAACTACAAGAATGAATAATAAAAATTCTTGAGCATTGCTTTGGCTATGATTGCTTGGTAAAATTAGACAATGTGGTGAGCACTGTTCAAACTCAACTTAACCCTTACCCTGGTGGCTGCAACTGACTTTGCCTTTGCGACCAGTACGGACCAAGATCATCCTGCACATCCATACAGTCTGATAATTATGGTCTACCCCATTTGCCATTCAGTCGGTAAATTTTCAATAAGCAACCCATAAAATATTAAAGGATCCAACCTACTTAAAAGATGGAACGGTTCCTTTGAGATAATCATCATTCTACACCCAGTAAAGTAAAGTTTTGCCTGACAA
This sequence comes from Cyclina sinensis, assembly GCA_012932295.1. Lineage (NCBI taxonomy): Eukaryota > Metazoa > Mollusca > Bivalvia > Venerida > Veneridae > Cyclina > Cyclina sinensis. The sequence continues at coordinate 29,849,016 of JAAONU010000004.1, forward strand.
AGTGAGTGACTTGATACAATTTCTCTCTCCTGTTTCAAATTACTTTTAAATATCGTTGAAGTGCACAGTCACGTAATTTCCTTAACACAATCACTAAGAGGAAGTTACACCCTGCCGTAGAAGGTGAGTGTCTTACGTACATTTTCTCAATCCTCTTTCATTTAACAGAAAAAAACACGAATGTGCAAAAGCTAATGACTTTCTGCTCATGTGAACATACCCATAAAATTAGAAAGAAAAGCTAATGTTTACATTAGGGTATGCAATCCGTTTTGAGCTGCTGCCATACTTTCAAAAATAGTTCAGCGAATATATTTCACAGATTATGACAATAAGGTTCAAAACAGTCAAGAAAACTGAGAACTATTTCAAGCTGGCATTATGTTGATTCCATGCTTTTAGATCTGATATGCTGATTTGGTCTTTTCATACCTTTAAACACAAGTATTTAAATAAAAAAAACTTTTGCTGTATTTTTCCAGGCTACAGAACTGTTCACTCCCTAATTGTTCTAGAAATAAAATTGGGTAAATTTAAAAGGGGAAAGTCTTATTGGAAGTTTAATAACCTTCTTCTTAAAGATACAGAATATATGAGGCAGATTAAACAATTAATACTAGATATAAAGATACAGTATAGTTCAAATACACAAATGACTAATTTACCTGTAGAAGAAATAAGTAATAAAGATATAATTTTTACTATTGATGAACAGTTATTTTTTAAAACTTTAATGATGCAGATAAGAGGTATGACTATAGCTTTTGCAACCCATAAGAAGAAACAAAATATCAGCAGGGAACATATTTTAATAAAATAGATAGAGAACATACAAAATACGGAAAATTTTGATGAAAACAAATTAGAGGAGAAAAATACAGAACTATTTAGTATTCGAAGGATAAAACTAGAAGGATCGCTTATTAGATCTAGAGCAAAATGGGTGCTGGAAGGTGAAAAGCTCTCAAAATATTTTTGTAACTTGGAAAACAGACATTTGCTTCAAAACTTATGAACTCATTGTATTCAAAGTCAGGAATTTTATTAAATACACAAGAAGATATACTGAAAAAGACAGAAAATCATTATAAAAATTTATATTCTGCTAAAAACAACCAAGAGGTCAATCTAAATAACTTATTTAGATTGTGTACTATTAATAAACTGTCGGTTGAAGACAGAAAAGATTTAGAAGGTAAACTTACTTATGAAGAGATGTTAAACAGTCTAAAATCAATGTCAAATAACTCTTCCCCAGGAAGTTCAGGTTTCACTGCAGCTTTCTTTAAATTTTTCTGGATTGATCTTGGAGACTTTCTTGTGAGATCTATAAATCATGGTTTTGACATTGGAGAACTTTCTATTTCCAAGAAACAAGGTACATGTATTATATCATGCATTCCTAAAGGTGACAAAGACAAACTGTACTTAATAAACTGGAGACCAATATCGTTGCTAAATGTGTCATATAAAATTGCGTCGGCAAGTATTGCAAATCGTTTAAAAAAAGTATTAAATAAAATAATAAGTGAAGATCAAACTGGCTTTCTATCTGGGCGCTTTATAGGTGAAAATATAAGAATTATATATGACATTATGTTTTATACTGAAGAATATCATAAGCCAGCTATGTTACTTCTACTTGATTTTGCCACAACATTTGACTCTTTGTCATAGAGTTTCATGGCTAAGGTTTTGGATTTTTTTAACTTTGGAAATGACTTCAAAAAATGGATACAGGTTTTTTATAACAATATTCTGTCAAGTGTTATTATAAATGGTCATCTATCTGATTGGTTCTATGTACATCGGGGTTGTCGTCAAGGTGATCCTTTGTCTCCTTACCTGTTCATTCTCTGTTCAGAAATATTATCAGTACTTATTAAAAATGACAAAGACATTTCTGGAATTAAGGTCAACAGTACTGAATTTTTAATTTCTCAATATGCTGATGATACAACATTGATGTTAGATGGCTCCAAGAAATCCCTTGTAAACACAATGAAAGTTTTAAAATTTTATGCTAAAATCTCGGGTCTTGAAATTAACGTTGACAAAACAAAGGCAGTATTGACTGGTGCTTTAAAAAATAACCAACATGCAATTTGTGAAGATTTGGGTATAAAATTTGAAAATAAATTTAAACTACTGGGAGTAGACTTTTCAACTGACCTAAATACTATTGTTGATACTAATTATGCATCAAAAATTGAGGAAATAAAGTGTCTCTTCTCTGCTTGGTCAAAAAGAATAATTTCACCTATTGGGAAAAGTATTGTAATCAAAACATTAGCTTTATCAAAGCTGAATCACCTTATTATAGGTTTACCCAATCCAAAATCAGAAACTGTCAAAAATCTTCAATCTTTATTTTTTCAAATTTTTTTGGAACGATGCAACAGACAAAATTAAAAGAAATGTAATAACAAATAGCATTGAAAGAGGTGGAATAAGAATGATAGATCTTGAAAAATTTATGTCTGCCCTTAAAGTAACTTGGTTAAGGAGATGTAGCAATAATCCTACAAAATATGTAGAATTAGTAAACGTAATTTCTCCTTGTTTCTTATTGTTTGCAATGTATGGTGGTGAATTTATAAACAGAAATATTAGATTACAAGACAACAATTTTTGGAAAGATGTGTGGAAAGGTTACATTTGCTTTTCGAGGTCAATGATACCAACCTCCTGGAATGAGTTCCTTGCTCTACCAATATGGCATAACAATGATTTTAAAATTGGGGGTAAACCGTTTTGTGACAAAAGATATGTTGAGAAAGGTATTCTTTTAATAAATGACCACTTCAATAAAAACGGTAGATTCCTTACTTTTGATGAATTCCTAAATAAGTATGAGGTTCAAACCAATTTTTTACAATATAATAATATTATTCATTCTTTACGCTCATATTTAGATTCTCTAAATATCGAACACAAAGCTGTAAATAGTGTCCAACCTATTCAGCCCTTAATTATAAGTTTCTTAAATAAAAGTAAAAAAAGCTGTGGAAATATTTATGATTCCCTATTGTCTACTAACAAATCAATACCTCCATCTAGAAGGAAATGGGATATTGATTTACTTTAAACAATATAGAATGGAAATATATATACAAATTACCATTATAATGCACTAAAGATCCTAAATTTCAATGGCTACAATATAGAATATTGCACAGAATACTTGGTACTAATCACCTTTTATTTAAAATAGGAATAAAAAAATAATATTAACTGCACTTTTTGTGGCAGATCTACAGAAACACTAGTTCACTTATTCTGGGATTGTGAAGTGACCCAAGATTTCTTGTACAACGTTAAAGCTTGGATAAGAGCCAAGTGCAACTTACCTTCTCTAGATTGGACAAAGCAAGAGTTTATTTTGGGAAGCAGGACAATCCAAACTGCCTTATATATTATTTTACTGTCAGCTAAACATTATATTTATAAAAGTAAACTTAAGTCATCTATACCTAATGTTGAAGCCTTCAAAAGACAAGTGAGCATTTTAATAAAAACTGAAAAATATAATGCACACAAAACATTGACGTTAACAAAGTTCAAGAAAATATGGGAACCTCTTCATGCACTGTGTGTGGAAAATGCACAACCATGAGAAGATTTATGTTGTGCTATACGACTCTGGCTGTATCCCTATCTTATTACTGTTCTTTTCTTTGTGATGAGTATTTTTTTCATTACTTTATGTCTATATTTGTATTGTATCTTTATTGTATCTATATACAATGTATAGGAAACACCCGTTCAAAAGCAAACTTGAACCTTTATTCTTTATAGTTTTAAAAACTTAAAATAAGCAAAGCAGTTTGACTACGTCTCTATTTGAGATGGAACAAAGAAACAACTATATTGAAGAAGAATAGAAATACTTATCTTTCAAATTTGCTTGTGATAACAAAGATCACTTAAGTTGCTACTAAAACTGTAATAACTCCTTTTTGTCATTATGTCTTATTTTAAATACTATCTATATTTGTTTTTTGTTGTGGTTTTTTTCCTTTCATTTGGAGATATCTTAAGATTGTTACCATTGATAGTATCACAGATTTATTGTAGAAACTTGGAGGCATCTTTAACCATTAATTCATGAAATCTGACTTATAACTTCGTTTTGATTTTGTCTGAACTTGTTCTTTTGTTATATTCGTTTATCAGTCAAAATATTCAGGATTCTAAAATGTTAATTTGAAAAAACTTAAAAGCCGCTTCCAACTTATTTTGATCTGATTTCATTTGCTGTTAGTGATGTGATTTCGATTGCTGTTTTTTTTGTTGTTTTTTAATTATTATAGTTTACATTCTAATTGTAAAAATCACTAACTAGTATAGTATGTTATTGATAACTTGACAGTCATGTGACAAACACGTTTATTTAATTATGGTTTATCAATTTTAATATTACAAAATTCTCTTGATGAGTTTTGATTTCATGAAAATTGTTTAATCCGCCGACATTTGCCATAAAAACATTAGCTAAAACAGAGTATCACGTGACTGTCAACTGAACCACAATGGGTTACAATCTTGATTATCACTAGTAATACAAACAGGTGAAAAACTTACTTCTGTATATGACAGAGAAATGACAGCAACAGAGTTTTTTCTAACAATTATATTATTTCACAATGATAAATTGTTGTTGTGTATATATATACATGCTTTCGCTGAATAAAAATAATTAAAAAAAAACTTTTTCTAAATACCAAACATGGGTATTAAAATTTGATGCAGAAGTTTTGTTTTTAGACCACCTACCGGTGTCTCACCGGTTATCCTTTAGGTTTACACGGCGTCCGTCTGTCAATATCTGCTTGTCTGGATGAGGCAATAACTCAAGTGCGAAAATTGAGCCAGGAAATTTGATACAATGATAAATACTCATGTATACATATTGTACGTTGATTGCAGTTTTGTCCTGCGGCCGCCTGTCTGTCTATCTGTTTTTATGTGTCAGGTTGGAAATCTGGATCATACAATTACTCCAGATATTCAGAAAACTTTACAATATATCAGATAATAATATAAAGATTATGCTCAAAGTTTAAGATTACGATCGTCGTCAGTGTGTTCATCCGCCTGTTTGTCCATCCAGAAAATTTTTATCTTGCATTAACACGAACAGTCAATAAACTTCATCTAAATGAAGGTTAAAACTAAAAACAATTAAATATAAAAAAGGTATTCATACATTAATTCAAAATGATTTTTTGTGACTACAGTGTTTTGAGAGAAGATAAAGGAACACTACTTTATTAAAACATCGTTCCAATTTTAACAGGATTTCATTTGTGTCTTATGTCAGGGATGCGACTATGGACACCCCAAAAGTCAGTGTTTCATATAAAACATATATAAGTACATCTATTTTCAAAGTATTTTCAAAACGATTTAATTATTTAATATTTTCCTTTTTATTTCCGTTCGGATATTTATGCAAAGTAGATCCAAATAGATGCATGTATATATGTCTAAGAATCGTCACTGAGTCGCATGTATCTGCCGAAGAAATACAAACTTAACTTTAAAAAAACTGATAATTAAAAACAGAACAGTGCGTTTCTATAATCTATCGAATACAAATCATCTTGTAAATTAAGTGAATATAACTTGATTTATTATTATTAGTAGTAGTAGAAGTCGTCGTCGTCGTCGTAAGCCAGCACCTTATTTCTTTTGATCTGCTTCAGAGATTTTCGATAATACAGTTAAACTCCTCAATTAAGGGCAGTAATGATTATTCCAGAATGTGAACTTAATTGCGGGGTATCCTTAATAATGGATTTCTACCTTACATGTGGCCATATCAACTTAGAAAATGCCTAACGTATCTTAAAAAAGACTTCTAATGGTACTGCATAAAATTACAGATTAATGCTTGCGTATTTTACTTATTTCTACTGTTTATAACAATGAACATATCAACAGCTACATTTGTATCTTTAGTTTTCTATTGTTGATCAAGAAATAAAACAATTTCCAAATAAATGAGTATTTCACGCTGTAGTCGTTTGTATGTGTGCATGTATGTTGAAGAATAAACTGATTATAATTGAAATTATTATGAATTAATTCAACATCCAGTAATATACTTGTCAAAACTCAAATAAAGGTTGCTTGATTAACGCTGCCAATCTATTTTAAAACCTCATTATTAAAAAAAAGAAATAGTAATATTCTAAAATTTCTAACAGGTCTTGTAATTTCTCAAGAATGTAGACGAATATACTAAATAATTCTAAAATGCCTTATAATTATCCCACTTACCTGTTGCTGTATAGAAATACGCGAAATAAAACGTCTTGGTTATTGTTTATGGATTTATATTTAGAGTGACTCCAGCCAGAATTTGTAAATTGTCGCCACCAGTAATGATATTGTCATGAACATATATGTTACATGATAATCAATTAGTTAACAACAAACAAAATATTTTGTTTACAATTTGCAAACTGTCAAAAATCTTTTAATACAAATCGTTATATATCAGTGTAAAGCTACCGGGAGTGTCGCAAAAGATAGCCAGAATTGGCTTAGTTGCGGGATATGTTTTAAGTGTTTCTTCCTTGTTCGAAATAAAATTCATTTAATTCACAACTTGTAAAACATAGCAAGACCAATATTATCTGGCTTTAACTTAATCTTGAAAAATAGCAAGAAAATTGGAAAAAAAGAAGATATATAGATTATGGCAAAAATGTTAAAACAGCTAAGAAAACTGAGAACTATTTTTTGTAGCCGCCATTTTCTTGTACTATTTCTTTGAGCCCTGACAGACTGATTCGTTTGTACTTTCAACTATGTCCGTAATGCCGGAATAGCGGAGTACCCGCAATACCGGAGTTTTTAATAGCTAATACAGGGCAGATACATCTGTTCTTAACTAATGCGTCCGTAATACCGGAGTGCCCCTATTTTCGGAGTGGCCGCAAGGACGGGTTTTATCTGTATCCAATAATTCTTGTATAATCGGTCCAACACCTACCCCTACATCACGCCGACAACAAAGCAAAGGTGAAGCCTTAACACGTAAACAGAACTTTTTCCTATGAAATTAGTCTCAGTATAATGATATTTTCAATATCTTCATATGCCATACACAACGTATTTAAGAGAAATTATCTTCAAAGAGATTCTTTGTATTAGCACTAGGAAAATATTTTGATTGCCGTTAATGCATTCTTGGCAAACATATATATTTTGTCATGCTACTGGCTATCTGTAGCACAATCTTATGTGTTACATGTATTTTGATGATAAGTTATATCTTAGAACTATAAATAATTCATCTAATTTCAATAAAATCCAATTAAATGCTTGCAGGCATCACTATAGAAAAACATTGATGAGCAAAATGATTCATTTATCGGTTGTTCTGGTGTTCTTAAGGGCGTTTTCTAGAGTTTTGATCCTTTTTGTAATTTTTTGATCTTTTATATAAAAATGTATGGTGAATTCAAAAATCACAAAAAGAAAAAATATAAGTCATCGGATTAGATTTATTGCAAAATTACAGTTTCCATGGTAACCGTATACATCAAACTGATAAAATTAATTATAATAGCTATTTAAATGAAAATACAGTAGCATGTGTCATCAGTTACTCAATGAATATGAATTGACATTGAAAACATGTTACTGTATTGTTATTTTGTCGAATATAGTACAGTATGATCTGTTTTCTTTACAAATTTTGTTTTTTCATATTATCTCATTCAAAAGAAAATGATAAAATATACATCAGTCATTCAAAAAAAATTAATATAAAAACATTCTACTCAATAAATTTTGCTAATTCTTTTTGTACACCAACATCTAAGTCTTCTTGTTAAAATTAAGTAATAAAATGATAAGGTCACCATGTTTATTTTTTTCAAAAACCAAGGTTTCCATGGTTAACATTTCAGAAAAAATGCAAAAAACAGCATAAATCATTAAAAATTAAGCACAGTTTAATCAATTAGCATAAATTTAAGCCAAAATCGTTTTATTTTATTCTTGTCATGTCAAATACACTACAATATGATCAAATTTTTTACTAATCTGTTTTTTTTTATATTATTCAATTCAAGAGAAGTTGATAAAAAAGCAAAAAATCCTGCAAATAAATTAATTTAACTGACTGAAATTCTACTAAATAGATTTTGATAATTCTTTCTATACACCATCATCTTAGTGTGACTGTCAAATTTAAGTGATAAAATAATTACGTCATCTTGTTACATTTTACAAAATATGCAGGTTTCCATGGTAACCATTTCAGGAAAAAGCACAAAACATAACTTAAATTCTGCTATATAGATTTAGATAATTCTTTCTATACACCATCATCTAAGTGTTATATAATAAGTGATAAAATAATAAGGTCATCATATTACATTTTTCAAAAATCAATGGTTTCCATGGTAACCATTTCAGGAAATATGCAAAATACAGCATAAATCATAAAAAATTAAGCTTGATTAAATCAAAAAAGCATAAATTTAAGCAAAACCATTTTATTCTTTTGTTCTTAATGTCAAATAAACTATTATTTATCATTCTACAAAACAGGTATTTCATTAAACAGAGAAAATGATAAAACAGACATCATTCCCAAGTATGACAGAAATTCTACTCAACGGATTTTGATAATTCTTCCTATACACATTCAATAAAAGTGTTTTTGTGAAAATTTAGTGAAATTATTCATTATTTTATCTTCAATGAAGGAAGTTTGCATTATTATAAATTTGTTTTAAAGATTCTGGACAATTTATATGGCCTTATTTAAATGGTTATTTGCAATATAACCTGAGCATGTTAAATACAAACAACCATTCAAATTTGGCCATACACGATGTCAAAAATCTTTAAAACTAATGATATAACTAAAACTAGTACTAAACAATTTTTTTCTCACAAAACGTCTCTTGTTTTCCATGTTTTATAACCAAGGACGGCGTCCCCGTACAACTGGTGGGTGGGGTATGACCATCGTCTTCAAATTTGTTTTTATCCTGGGTTAAGATACCGTCTACATTACTGCCTTGCTGGAGGGGGTACAATCCATTAAGCCGGTTCATTTGTGATTTTTTTCTAAATAAACCTTTATTACGAAGCATTTTTCAATTTTTAAAATTCGTGACTGAAAACTGTTGTTTATAATCTGAAAATATCCGAATGCTAGTTACACAACCTCCATTGTGAAGAGTAATTATCTCCCTTCCTGCGCCGAATAGTTGCGCAAAAAAACTTACGAAAACGTCTTTAAATTACAAATTTCAAAGAAGATCTCAGCTGTTACAAGTAAATGTCTTAGGACATTGGAAAATACAATGTAGTCATGTCAGTCATGTAAAGGACAAAAACAATTGCTTTTTCTATATCAACTGAAAATTAACACATGCAACATTGTACTATGGTAATATGTTCTGGTGAATCTACAACCGATTGAAAAAATAGTTGAGTGGGTAACATCGCAATATCTTTAAGCTTTTATGCAATTGCATTATGATGTTAGAATGAATGAACTGAACTGTGACGCACACACTCACGCTCACTGCAACACCCATACCGAAATTTTAGGTGACGTCATTTGCCCACCACAACATGGGCTTTGTCTGTCTGTCTCTGTCTTTGTCTCTCTCTCCGTCTCTCTCTCTCTCTCTCTCTCTCTCTCTCTCTCTCTTTCTCTCTCTCTCTCTCTTTCTCTCAGTGTCATTTTATGTCGGGAGAAATGATGCTCTCCCTCTCCCTCTATCTTTCTTTTAGTGTCATTTTATGTCGGGAGAAATGATGCTCTCCCTCTCCCTCTCTCTCTCTCTCTCTCTCAGTGTCATTTTATGTCGGGAGAAATGATGCTCTCCCTCTCCCTCTATCTTTCTTTTAGTGTCAAAAGTTGATGATAAAAATTAAGGACATCATGTATGTTTATATACATGCATATTTTATCAAATCCTGTTATCTTTAAAAAAGGACTTGTTTTTATACTAATACCGTGACAATTTTGAAACGTCATTAAATAATAAAATCAATGATTAAAATCTTAATTATTTACAAAAAAATATGATATTGACAAAGGATTGAAACTGTGATGAGGTGTGGCCATTTCGATTAATTCTATACATCAGAACGTCAAACACTATCTTGCCAAACTAAAGGTTAATATGGAGCGCCAAAGCTACCTTCTAGGTATACAAAACTGTTATGTTGTCAGCTAAGTTTGTGATGTACACTTATATTTTGAGAAGAGGAATAGTTGTATCGTCTAGCAGTTTCTACATATGGTGAAGTGCAATTGACATATCATGATGTCGATTTCAACTGTCGTGCAGTGCTGTAATTACTTTGTGATGTGATCTTATCATTTTGGCATATCGTCTAGTGATTTTGATAAACTGCTGATGTGCAAGTGACAAGCCGTGATGTGAATTTCAAATGTCGTGAAGGGCTTTGCTTACTTTGTTGGGTGATTTTATCATTTCGTTAAGTGAAAATATCATATCCTCTAGTAGTTTTAATGATAGATGGTGATATGCAATTGACATATCATGATGTAGACTTCAAATGTCGTGAAGTGCTTATGTCTGATTTGAAATTATTATTTTGCTAAGTGAATTGTTTTACAGTCTAGTAGTTCAAACAGATGGTTGTATACAATCAACATATCGTAATGTGGATTTCAAATGTCATGAAGTCCCTTACTTATGCGGTAATGTGGAATTATTATTTTGTGATATCAGTTTGTTATATAAGTAGTATATCTGTCTAGTAGCTTATACAGATGGTCATGTGCAATTTAGAAGTCGCGATGTAGATTTCAAATGTGAAATGCGTGACTTACCTTGTGTTATATTGATGGTTTCAGCAGATGGTAAGGTGCAATTGGCATATCGTGATATGGATTCAAATGTCGTGAAGGGCTTTACTTGTGTAGTGAAGTGATCTTGTTATTGTGTTAATTAAAATTGATATATATTGTCTAGTAGTAGTCTAGTAGTATATATATGGTCATGTACAATTGACCTATCGAGATCTGGATATCATATATCGTCAAGTGCTTTAATTGCGTTTTGATGGGCACTTTTTATTTCGTGAAGTGGAATTGCTATGTCGACTGGTAGTTTCGACAGAAGTTGATGTGAAAATATTAAGTCATGATATTTAAACTTTTCAAATAAGAGGAAGTGCTCTACTTACGTCATGATCTTAAGTTATGATTTCGTGAACGTGAAATAGAATTGCTAAATCGTCTTAGACTAGTAGTTTCGACAGAAGGTAATGTGCAATTATATAGTCGTGATGTGGTTTTCAAACTTTTCAAATGAGGTGAAGTGCTTTACTTACGATCGTGATCTGAACTTAAATATATAGCAGTTACACTTCACGACAATTAAAAGATCATTCCACGAATTAAGTAAAGCACTTTATGACGTTTGAAAAAATGTACAATTAGTCACTTGCACATCACCATCTATCAAAAATACTAGACGATATAACAATTTCTCTTCACGAAATATACAGATCACATCACGAAGTGAGTAAAGCACTACCACATTTGAAATGGCAATCGACTTCACCAGATATCAAAACTACAACACGATGTAACACATTCACTTTACGAAATATGAAGAGCACACCATAAACTTAGTTGACACACTAAGAAAAAGAAACAATCAAAGTAATACAATAAGGTAGCTTTGGCGGTCCATATGTTTGTAAAATGGCTTTGTTTTATTCGTTTGATCATCGATGTGCATCATTTTCTAGTAATCATCAAACAATTGTCTGAAATAAAAAGAACGTCAAATTGATATCAACCATATCAAAAACTGTTCTGATAGATATTTTTAGATAAAATCATTTTCAGTTCGACTGGATAGATCAGATTACTCAAGGACATCTCTTTTTACAACTGTCACACAAACTACGGAGATCTTATAGAGATGCGAGATTGAATACGATGGCCACAAGAGCTGGTCAAAGTTTTATTTATTTGAAACTGGAATAGTGTCAGGAAAAAGAGGGCATAGCTTTCCATTGTATATATTCATGTAGATTATGTATCTCTAGTTTAAAATTTGTTGTTATTATCAAGTTCATCTGGTCAGCTTCAAAGCTTGTAGTCATGGCAATATTTTAGTGTACAAAAGGTTATCTTGAAATAATCCGTTTACTGTCGACAGATATGAGAGAATTTGAGTGAGTGTTCATAGTGTAAATGCTTTCAAAAAAAAACAGATTCTAGTCTAAAAAGCTAATATTGTTCTTAAAAATGGGAATATCAGGTCAAGTAAAAGTGAGATTGAGTGACAGCGCAGCAGTATAATTCTAGAAGCGAAAGGGTGCTTTGTGCTTGACGGGAGAAGTTATTTTTTGTGCATAATTGATGGCAAAAGTTCAGTAAAGACATCGCAGAAGTCACAATGTATGGCAGAATTACACATTCTGTGATTCCACATCGTTGGAACGTGTGTGTTAAGAAACACAGTGTTTGGTTAATTAAGAAACTGAAATTTTATTTGTGACTTTGAAACAAAAAGGCTAATGTATGACCATTTATACTAATTTATTGTTAAAAATTGAAATAAATCTGTTCAGTTTTTTAATATAAATACTTTCATGTTCTCCATTTAAGCTATTTCCTGTCTGATTGTTTGTAGGCTAGTGGTACAGATATTTTATAATGCATTTGGGTTTATAATTCATTTCTGGTCAATTTTCTATGTTCGTGCTTTTTTTACATAGAGCTTTATTTTATTTAACACTAATAAGTAAGAGTAATTTTGCTTCTGAAATAAGTAACATTAACGCGGTTAAATGAACTGTGGGCAAAATTAGTTCTCAGTTATTTAACATCCATAGTTCTTCTGCGCTTTTCATTACCGCTTGAAATGTAAACAGTGAAAGTATCAAGAGATAGATGCGCTATTGAGTGGTTGATGTACATGGAGAACAAAGAACGACAACAACAATCATTAACGCTGTAGACAACCAGTACTCATTATTCTTAAATCATACAATGTGCTGATTTTGTTTTGTTATTTTTTCATTCACATGTATAAGACAGTCAGAGTTCATTCGAGTTTCACTTCATTCAGTAAAAACTGAAAATTACTAACAAACTAATATGCAAGTATTTCTATGATTTCATTTTTTTACAAACTGTATAAGTACTTAATACGTGAGCAGCATATATTTGATTTCAATTCCTTTTACTGTCTGTTATTTCCTCTTTTCCCCTTCACTCTTCTTTTATTGTTCAAATGATTTTGTATTTTGTGTGTAACATGTTTCTATGTTGGTTTGAAAATAGATGTAAGATATTCATAAGTTATTCACTATGTGATTTGATTTTAAATTTAAAACTTGTCAAAAACTGTATTAAAGTAAATTTAACCGTTCAGACAAACACAAAAATTCGTTACCAAAATATTTCGACCTCAAAAAGCGACAGCATAAAAGTTCATTAAATTAAGAAGGGATTTTAAATAGATTGACTTGTTATCAGTAAAATAAGATCTTTATATTTGAACATTTAATAACATTTATGTGATTAAATACAGTCTCTGAGCAATACTGCTAAAATATCACTTGGATGCTTGAATTCGTCACTCTCATAAATCGCTCATGAAAATAGTAACTGGTTTCTATCTACTTTCACTATAAAAGCACGTTGACTTGCTCTTTGCGTTCAGATCTTCTCCGGCTGCCGGGCAGTATATTTCGCTGTATTAATTTATAAAATTAATTTTATTTAACAAAACGTTTGTTGAAATCTTGGCTCATATAAAGTCTGTAGTGTTAAATCAAAACTGAGTTTTGTATATCTGGCTGCGACTATTGTGACTTGAATTCCTAAGGTTTTCTGATTAAACTTTGTATGCGCAGGACTTCAATTCATACATTGTCTTTGATGCGAGTCACTCTGAAATTACAGGATAAACCGTAGTTCTGTTTGTGGGGTGCCTTTCACAAGCAATTGCGTTTGTGGATAGGTTACAAAGCAACAGAAGAGAGCTCTTAATAAACGTTAACTGAAATCCTTGATAGATCGAGACCAGCAATATTTCTACTCGCTCCATTCACCTAAATCACATCTCATCCATCCCTACAGTTTCGAAGATAAACCTTTTTGCTTGACTTCAGTAGATATTTCTTTTAAAATCATTATTTAATCAACGGCAAAGTAGTCCTAAGAAAAATTATTTGTATAGAAGTTAAGCCAGTGCATTTACAAGGATAAAAAGTATTGTGATACGGTCCATCGTATAAATGATAATATTTTAGATGCAGTTTGATACATGTGTTTACAATGATACTAGAGAGAGAGAGAGAGAGATAGAGAGAGAGAGAGAGACAGAGCCCAAGAAGCATAACTGTTTGAATTGTTTTCGCTCGTTATTAGACCATAAGCAACAGAAAAGCCCAATATATTATACTTTAAAATACGTCTTAACATTTAACATTCGGCATGCATTTCAAGTTTTCAGTTAATGAATACATAGTTCCAATCGATATTCAAAAGGGACAAGTACCAGAGAAGTGGTAAAAATAAAGCCAGATAGAAGCCAAACTAACTGAAAACAAGGCAGTCTGAAGGACAGCTAAATCCCCTTCCGCAGCAGACATGAATATGTACTTCTTGACTTTTAACAAACCACGACCTTGATGTTGTGCCATGCATATTATAAGCACATAGTCTCATGATAGTAATTTTTTCTGCAAAGTTATTTAAAATCTTCTTTAAAGTCAAAGAGTAATGGAGAACATTTAAGCTTGACCTTGGGGTAGCAACCTGGAAGTTGGGTTCTGCACATCGTGTCATAGTGGTGATCATTTGTGCAAAGTAAGTAAAAAACTTTTCGTAAGCCAAGTTAGTAGGTTATAGAGCAGACAGTGAAATGTGGATATTTGACCTTTAACTGTGACCTTGCTCTGCACATTGTCTCATAATGGTGATCACTTGTGCCAAGCTATTTCAAAAATGTTTCAAGCAATTGAAAAGTTATGAAGCGGACACGAAATGTAGACTTTTAACACCTGACCTTTAAGTGTGACCTTGACCTTGGGGTAGCAACCCAATTATTGTGCTTTGCACATCGTCTTATTATGTTGATCACTTGTGCCAAGTTATTTAAAAAAAATCAGCATTTTAAAAGTTATTGAGCAGGACACGAAATGAAGACTTTTTAACACTTGGCCTTTATGTGTGACCTTGACCTTGGGGGTAGCAATCCAATTTTTGCACTCTGCACATCGTCTCATAATGGTGATCACTTGTGCCAAGTTATTTCAAAAAATTTTCAGCGTTTTAAAAGTTATGGAGCGGACACGAAAGTGTTACGGACAGATATACGGACGGACAGACGGACATATGTTGGGTTCTGTGTCGCCGGTTGCCATTTATTGGCTTGGATGGGGTTTGGACGGGACAACAGAAGAGGATAAACTCATCACTGTAGTTAATTGTATTGTTTCGACCAATGTTCAATGTTTTTTACATAGACAATTGAAATAATGTCAATAATTCATTAGATCAATGCTACACTTATCAATACATCAATCGGCAAATAAGTACATATAGTTATAAATAAGAACTAGTGGTACAAGTTTATAATAATTATCTGCAGATGTATGTATAAACTTCTACAGAAAAATGGAATTATTGTCAGCACTAAAAACTATGGCGTTTCAATGTTTTGCAAAATGGCGAGTGCGAATGTTTATATGCTGTGAGTGGTCAATTTAAGTCATGTGATTTATCTGTCCGAGAAAATGGTCGTGATACGTGTCCGTTTATGGTCAGGGGGGAGATAAAGACTACTAAACTATGGTAAAAACTACTGTCAAAATACTGCTACTCTGCATTCAAGAACTGTAGGTTTCTAATAATTGGTATTAAGATAGACATCAAAATAATAGACAATATATATGTGTAATATAGTTTTATTATTTTCAACCTATGACACATGAACATTGTGTCATAGTGGTGATCACTTGTGCAAAGTAATAAAAAACTTTTTATAAGCCAAGTTGGTTCAAAAAAATTTCAGCAGGTTTAAAAGTTATGGAGTGGAAACAAAAGTGTAACGGACGGACAGACGGACAGATGTTGGGTTCTGCACATTGTGTCATAGTGGTGATCATTTAACTTTTCGAATGCCAATTTAGTAAGTTATACAGCAGACGTAAATGTGGATATTTGACCTTTAACTGTGACCTTGACCTTGTGGGAATCAACCCAATGATTGCGCTCTGCACATCGTCTCATAATGGTGATTACTTGTGCCAAGTTATTTCAAAAAAATTTTAGCAGTTGAAAAGTTATGGAGCGGACACTTTTAACACTTGACCTTAAGGTGTGACCTTGACCTTGGGGTAGCAACCCAATTATTGTGCTTTGCACATTGTCTTATAATGTTGATCACTTGTGCCAAGTTATTCCAAAAAAATTTCAGCGTTTTAAAAGTTATGGAGCGGACACGAAATGTAGACTTTTTAACACTTGACCTTTAAGTGTGATTTGAACTTCGGGGTAGCAACCCAATTATTGCGCTCTGCACATCGTCTCATAATGGTGATCATTTGTGCCAAGTTTTTTTCAAAACAATTTCAGCGTTTTAAAAGTTATTGAGCGGACACGAAAGTGTTACGGACGGACAGACGGACGGACGGAGGCCATTCATATAATCCCCTCCCCGCTTTGCGGAAGGGGATTAAAAAACAAAAACAATCGGGACATGCGACGCGATCAGATTGGTCACCGAAAGAACATTTATTCCAAATTAATTGGTTCAAACTAAGCAAGCATATTTCTATGGAGAATATTTTTAAAGCTTTCGATATGGTCATGTAAGAACAATAAGCCCCGGCTCTGGCGGCCATGTTTTTAAACAATCACAACAAATTTCATAATTTATATTAAAATATAAAAATGCAAATACAGAAATTATATTAACAGTCGATGTTCTATAGACTTGTTTATTATAGGTATGAATTGACATAGAAGGTTAAAAAGCAACATTTGTTCTACATTATTTTCAGATCAGACAATGGGTTGCTAAGTTGAAGAACGTTTAAGTTTTTCCTTATGACTGCCACAGCAACCAAAGTTCTGCACTGAACTAAATGATTTTCACAATTATGAAAGCGGGGCACGCCAGAAACCTTAAGTAAGGTTAAATTAAAAGAGGCTAAGAAGTTTCAGATAAAATGTGGTTTGAACGCAGTTGTTGACTGACAGACAGATAGACGGACAAAATACCACGGATACCGGACACTAGGCGATCCTTATAGCTCTGTTCGGCTAAGATGAGCTAAAAAGGTAAACTGTATATTAGGCAATATCATTGCTTTAACATTTATAAAAATGATTGACTGGACATTATTTAATTGCTTTAACGTAATATAAAGAAGATGAAATAAAGAACAGCAAAAAAAAAAAAAAACTTTTATTACATTGTAAAAATATTTGATAGTTGATTGAAATTGAACATCTTTGATTTACACCTTTTATTGTTCCTCCTACAGTCTAATAATATTTTTACTTTGTTTCGGCGATAAGTGTACGTTATTTTGTGTCCATGTCTTGTTTTGTCTGTATAATATAAGATTATAACGTCTTGCATCTGATAACAAAATTATTGTACTATATTAGAAAACAGTATGTCCTGATAATGCTGTGTCAGTACAATCGGTTATTTATTTCGGCTAATCCAGTTTAAATCCGCAAAAAGATGTGAAGCCATCCGAACCCCCAACAATCTGTTTCGCACCTAGGGTCTTCGACCACCACTTGAGCGGTATCTCCCGCTGCCATATAGACGATCACTTGATTTCCAGATTGAGATGTCACAGCAGGAGCAACCTTTTCTACAACAGCTGATGAAATTTTATTTCCATTCACGTGTAAGCTAACAGTAAGCGGGTTTTCTGTATTCTTGTGGGAAACATTGTAAGCAAGAAAGTAGTGTCCCGCTATACTAGCCGTAAATATGCCAGTGCCGTTGGAGTAACCACTTGTTACATTTACGTCGGCGTTGAACTTGATAGGTTGTCCAGCATCAAGACCGGAAATATCTTGGGCCAACCGGCATGAAAAAGCAACAGCTAAAATAAATAGAATCAGTCGTATAATTATAACATTAAGTTCCTGGCCTTACACATCCTTTTTTGTCAAACTCTTGTACACTTTGCATACAACAGGATATTTGCTGAAATCATACTTCCTTTAGTATCATGTCGGTTGGTTTAACTAGTTTCTAAAAGCATTGTTAAGCCTCATACATTAGAATATATAACAAATAAGTGCAAGGGAGCGCTAGCGACGAAAACACTAACCTATTTAAAATTCTTATAATTATATTAGTTTTGGCATATCTTTACTACATTTTTAGCGATGATTTCCGTAACATAAAGTGTCGTATTCTATGGAGAAAAACAAATATATTTCAGAGCATTCACAATTGTGAGAATCTGAAGGCGGTAGCCAATCTAAAATTCAAGTTTGTAATGATACAACTTTCGACATTTGTATACACCGTTTCTGGACTTACTTCCTGTAATTCAATACAAACATACTGCCTTCGTCACACCATTTATTTTCACTATTATGTCAGCTAGTGTGGTAGTCGGAACAGAGCTTACGTCACATACTTTACTTTCTAAACGACTTCACTAAATAATTTCGCCAGATATTTGAAAATGTTCAAAATACCTAATTATTCAAATCGGTCACAAATGTGAAAATTCCTCATCAAACACACAAGAAGAGGCGGAGTGATGTCATACTGCAGGGACATACCCTTAAATTTACACGTGATATACATGCACTCCATATTTATATCTTTAAAATGAAAAAAAAGTGTGCATTTATAATAAACGCCACCAAATCTGCCCAAAATGATACAACACGAACATTCGATATAAAGACGTATTTCTATGCTTAACGTTAACCTGTTGTACTTTGAATTTTATATATTATACTATACGTTAACACTATGAAATGATTCATTTAATACCTATTCATATTTACATGATTTTGAAAAAAAGGAATACTCGAACTTTTAGCATATGCATCTTTAAGAAAGTTTGAGATGAAATGAGACTGGCCAAAATATCTTCTTACAACAAACTTTCGACAAAATCTTATTCACTGCACTAGAAGAAATACTGACCAGATTAATATAGAATGATGAAAACGTGGGCAATGTTTACGAATTATCAGTTACACTTATAACTATATATGAATCAGAAGCTGTGTTGTTTTTGAATAAACAGAATGTAATTCAGACGAAATGATTAATTACCGATTATAACGAAAATCTGACATTAAATTTGAAGACATTTCAATAGAAAATTATCAAAATTCATATTGTTTCTTCAATATTCTATACCTACTAACCACATTGCATTGAAAAATGCCTTGATATTGCATATATGTATTTTATTTTGTATTTAAGAAGTGAAATACTACACTTTAGTAACGATTTCAAATGCCCTTTTTTAAAGAAGACAGGAAACGTAGAATGTTACGTTGAATTTTTCGAAGTTTGAAAACAACAACAAAAAAAACAAAACAAAAAACAATATCTAATAATGTTTAATAATTCAACCAATCGTTTAAGCAATCTTAGAATAACAAGTAAAGAAGGATTACTATTTAAATTTGAATAAGCCGAAAAGAGAAATTACAGTACTTACCCATTTTTGTCAACTGATGTAGACTGCATTCAGAAACTGATTTCAGTAGCACGCTTCACCTTTTATTTATAGCATTGTTTCATGAATATCGTAGGTGTTGAAAAATTATGTCACTTGACATTTTCTTAATAACCTGTTTAACATTCAGGATGTGGTGAAGATGTAAGTGTGACAGCACATAACAACATAATTACTTTTTCACTCAGGAATCAGGTTATCATGACATGTAGTAGATTAATCATAGCTGTTTGTCGAAATCTGACACATGCAACGACTGTGGGCTTGCATATTTAAGTCAAAGTTTTTATGATTTCTGTCATAATCTTCCCATTTTGGCTTAATTTTAATTAAATTATATGCACGGGAAGGCATATGAAGGACGGGCACGTGCAACAGACCAAAGCCTTAAGGCTATGGTGCGTGAAGTCCTTATAAACTTACTTATACGATTTCTGTCATAAAACCGGACGTTAAAAAAGAACCTTGAAATGTACAGTTCAAGAATAAATCTAGATTTTTAAAAAGCATTTTATACAGACCGTTTCGGCTATAATATCAACCAAAGTGCAGGTTATTGACATTAGCGCTTCAGTGTGGTGGCTGATTTTTGCGATTTTGAATGAGCGTGTTTCCGGGCTGATACGACAAACCTTGACTTTATCGTGTGTTCGACCTTTCACCCTTCCAGACAAAAGAACTATACATTTCGTGTCATCGTCTGTCGTGGCGAAAATGCGAAAGGTTGAAAACACAACAAACGGTAACTTTTCTGTGTTTTCCATCTTTCGCATCTTCGTCCCGCCACAGGAAATATTGTTGTCCTGTTTTCAATCCCGCCACAAGAAAGGTCGCCAATACGACAACAGTACGAACAGTTTTTCGTGTGGTAGATCAAACAGGACAAAGTGACCGTTCGTCATGTCTGCGACGTTTCGCCCTGCATACGCGTAAACACGAAGACAGGACAATTTGTCTTAGCAGGGTGAAAGGTATTCGTGTTTTAGATATTTTGCCTTTTCGCTCAGAAAACGCACTCAAACGCCATATGGCACTCATCAATCATCATATATTAGAAGCATGGGTAGTTTAGCAATAGTGGATATGTTTCCAAACGCCGAAGACAGCCAGATGAAAGGTGCATTTACGGTCTATATTGCACAACTACCACGAGTTATAAACTGTAAGCTTATTCACAAAACAAGAAAAAAGTTCAGTCAGAAGTAAAGCAAAGGTATATAGAAAAGTTGTAAATAATTCAAAAGAGACAGGTTTTCATATATCTTGAAATCCATTGTTTCTATACAATGAAATAGATACTATTTCCTTGGAATACCTATATTTCTTATTATTGCTCTAATAGGATAAGTCATTTCATTGTTACAGTAAACAAATGAAACCGCGTAAATAGAACTTGTTTCCATTCGAAGTAATACGAGTGGTTAATATATTCTGAAAATTTAATTGCTAAAAACATATCAAGTGGGCGTTGCAACGTTTGCCCAAGTTTTCAACGTATGCAAATGACTTTACATTTAGATTACAAGTAAATAAAACACGTTACCATTAAATTAAGTATTTTCTTTATCGATTAATACTAAATGTGAGGACATGTTGACAAGTAAAATCATATAACTTCTAACATATTATTATTTCTTATTCTGAATCCTGTAACTTTTCTTTCCAAATTCATAGTTCACATTTTGCATATGCGTGATATCGCATTTATTGTACGTTTGAAAAGAGTGAAAAAATGTATTTTCCCTTAGTGACACCTCGGATATAATAAGCTTTGGATATTTTAGGGTTGGTTTAGATTCAAATCTCTCGTAAATTTGGGCCGACACCTTTTCTTTTGCATTGGAACTTGGTCGACCTCTGCTTGAAATTTAGAATGAAACCACCAATTCAGTCTATCAGAGCTCAAAATATGGTACCCGAATAATGGCGGCTAGAAATAGTTCTCAGTTTTCTTGGCTGTTTTTAACATTTTTGCCCTAATCTGTGCTTTTTCTTTTTGCCGGAATCATTTTTCTTTACTGTTTCTGATAGTGTGGTGGCAATTGTTTGCTCATATACATTCAGAATAGAATTCACATGAGTAAATTGTTTCACCTACCACAATCTGAAAATTAGCTCATATTTTTGTTAATTTTATGGGTAAATTCACGAGCAGAAATATCTTTCTTGTTTGTAACACAACCCCCACTTTTCTTGTTATTTTTCATGAGTACAGATCGAGAAGAATATTTAAGTAAAAGCTATTTAAAAGAAGTTTTGCTCTATTTTACCACTCTGTGAACTTTATGAATCTTATGTAGAATAAAGAAGGATTTTTTTGCGGGGGAGGGGGTGTATTGCACAAAAAGGATTGAATTTAATTATACGATTTGTAGCGTCCGAGGCGTTAAAATTTGACCAAATTTGCTGGTTTCCAACTTCTTTGAATTTATCCGGCTTACTGCCTAGTGCATTGTGTAAGAAGGTGCTTAATTTCTGACTGAAATTTGAAACTTCAGAAGAATTTTTCAGTATTTAAAGACACCTTTGGAAGTATTTGGAAATAACAGTACTATGTCTAAGAAACTCAGAACTTTTTGAATTTTTGAAAAAAATATCTTTAGTAATAAAAAAGTACATGTAATGAAGAATTAAAGTTTGCATTTTTCGCACTTCCCGGGATTTTTTTTTTCATAAACATTATCAAAGAAATAAATTCGCATCCGAAGACCCGAGCGCGAAAATGTTTTCACTTTAATTATTCCAAACGTTTTTTTTTTTTTTTTTTTTTCGAAGGATTTTACAGAAAACGTGCCGTCAATTTTCTTGAATTCCATTTTTTTATTTCGGCGCAGCTTTATTAAAATTGATTTTGACTTACATTTGTAACGAATGAAATTATAGGATACAAAATCTTCAGCTGAAGAAGGAAGGTTGCATATGAATAGCATTTCATTGTCGGTATTGCCAGGAATGGTCTTATAAAAAACAAAATTGTCAAATATTTATTTACACATTTATCCTCAAACAGTTTAGATAGGCACTATTTACTGAAATAGTTATTTCATGTCACAAAATACACGCAAACATTTCATTTATTAGTTAATAAGAAGCATATTTAGCGCTTACATGAATCTATTGCAGCACGTAGGATGCATTTGCCATTTAATAGGAATAAAGATCTAGAAACGTCTTTGATATGAAGCAGTTAACAATAATGTTGTAATGCGTCAATACAATTTTTGCATAATTAATCTTCCATACTAAATATTCAAATTATAGATTTTTTCAGCAGACAATTATTCTTATTAATCAAGAAATAAATTTCAAACCCATCACTATATGACATAAATGTGGTACATAAGGTTGCATAAATGGTACACAAGGTGCCGGTGCGCAAGGTGTTTGGTACATTAAGTGACATTTTCTTTTCAAACTAAAAAAGGACCAGATTGCGGTTAAATTTTACATCAATGAAAACTATCTTATTATAACTAAATTAAAGACTTCTTGATATTATTTTATCCTCCGCCAAAGTCGAATGGGATATTAGAAATGCCCTTCGTCCGTCCGTGCGTCTGTGCGTCCGAAACAATTTTGTCCGGAGCATAACTCCAAAACTACTTGAGGAATTTTATTCAAACTTCATACACTGACAGAGCACATTGGTAGGTAGTGCAATGTGCAAGTGCAATAACTCTACCTTGCCCTTTTTTGGAGTTATTCCGCTTTATCAGATTTACTTGATAAGTTTTGTCAGGAGCATAACTCCAAAACTGCTATAGGGATTTTATTCAAACTTCATACACTGACAGAGCACATTGGTAGGTAGTGCAATGTGCAAAAGCAATAACTCTACCTTGCCTATTTTTAGAGTTATTCCCCTTTATCAGATTTACTTGTTTACATTTTAAAAATCCCAGCATATACATGTATATCTAATTCTTGAACTTATTATCCTCCCGCCAAAGGCGGAGGGGATATTAAAAAAGGTCTCTGTCTGTCAGTGTGTGCGTCCGTTCCAGTTTTGTCCGGAGCATAACTCCAAAAGTACTTGAGTGATTTTCTTCAAACTTCATATACTGAAAGAGCACATTTGGAGGAGGTGCAGTGTGTAAGAATAATAACTCTACCTTGCCTACTTTTAGAATTATTCCCCTTTATCAGATTTAATTGAAAAACTTTGTCCGAAGCATAACTCCAAAAGTGCTTGAGCGATTTTCTTCAAACTTAATACACTGACATAGCACATTGGTAGGAAGTGCAGTTTGCAAGAACAATAATTCTACCTTGCCTTTTTTGTGGGATTTTCTTCAAACATTATTACATCGAGTGTTTAAAGTACAACCTTCAGGTAGCTTCTTCCCAGCGGGGGGATTAACCATGTGTAACATGGCTCTTGTTACAAATAGAACGACTGTTGGTTTCAAAGAAAAAATTTAACGATAACTGGCCCCCTTGAAGCGGTATCGGCGAGCGCAAAAGTAGGGTATGGTTACACAAATTTTGGCGAGTTTACCAGATTTCATAGAGCCGTAAGAAACGAACACAAATGCTATTTTATGAATAAGAGTGATAAAACTAATCTATATTTAGTTATTGGCAGTCTTTTGACTTTTTGCTCACTAACATGACTTTATGTATTGAGTTTATAAATACAATACAACTAGTCTTGATTTAATGTTTTTAATAAAATACTATTATCACAGTAATTCGTCATCTAATTTAAATAAGTATATAAAAAGAAAAGACAATCCATACAGTTCTAAGTATCACACATCCTATTACATACATGTACTTAAAACACAAATTTACATTTAACTATATATAAACTTATTTCACTGGAAATCATTTATAACTTAAATATCTACTTAAGAGCAAGTCTTGTTTTAGCTGCAATATTAAAGAAGAACAGTTTTTACTTTTTCTTCATCAAAATTTTGTAAACATATTAATAACAGTCTAGTGTCTGCTTCTTTTTTGTTTACACAAACAGGATACGAAATACAGTATCGTATAAAAAACTACATGTTATTATAATGCACACACACAAAAATGTTTACACATTGACAACAGCTTCATGTTTTTCATCATAAGATCCTTGTCCCCTTACAAACAAACGACGTGTCCTTTCTCCAAGAATTCCGTAAAATGTAAACACTGTCTCGTACACCTCAGCATGCCTGAAAGAAGCAATGAAGCATTTTAAATCAGGTAAAAGGTATATTGCAACTGTTTCTCCTTTTCAGCACGACAAACTTTGGAAACCGGCTAGAAACTACAAAAATGAATAATAAAAATTCTTGTGCACTGCTCTGACTATGATTGCTTGGTAAAATCAGACAATGCTGTGATCATTGTTTACACTCAACTTAAAGAAATGAATATGATTTCTTGATCCACTCATGTAGCATATAAAAATTCTGATATATCTCAAACAGCAAAATAAAATGAATACACAAAAAGTCATCAGCCTACACCCAGTAAAGTAATGATTGCCTGACAAAGTGAGCGACTTGATACAATTTCTCTCTCTTGTTTCAAATTATGTGTAAATATCGTTAAAGTACACAATTTCCATAGAACACTCACTAAGGGGAAATTACACCCTGCCTTAGAAGGTGAGTTTCTTAAATACTTTTTCTCAATCCTCTTTCATTTAACAGAAATACATGAATGTGCAAAAGCTAATGACTTTAAATAAACATTTAACACTCTGTCAGGTTACACTTTGACTGTGGAAGGGTGATAATTTTTTTAATTAACTTCTCTCCCCTTTTTTAAATGATGTAAACGTGCAAAGTATGATGATTTTAAATAAATCCAAGCATAAATAGCGTAAATTCCAAATACAATTCAAGCAAAAGTGGACATAAGCATCCATTCTCAGTAAGAACAACAGTGCAGATGGTCAAATTCCAAGGCTTTTATGAACTATCTTAACTCATCATACAAATGTCTTTATTGGTATTTGCTGCACCATTTTATTCTAAGGCTTATCTTTTCAACTTATACTTTGAATACTTACTTGGCCGCAAAGAAGACCTTTAGCAAACATTTGCTGTCACTAACATGCGTTATATGAGCATTCAAGAAGCCAGATGTCGGCTCAACACTGAAAGTACCATTCCCTTGGCTCTCATAAGATTCTGTAAATGAATAGTTTATATAAATATATACATACAAATTAAACCTTTGAACAGTGACTTACAGAAATTAGGTAAAAATTGACTGCTTAGATGCTTTTTTTTTTCAGATGTGACAGGTACAAAAGACAGACATACATACTAGCATAACATTACAAGTAACTTAACAGATGTTGCAGCAGTGGTATAAAATCAACACCAAGCAAATGGAGTTTATCTTTACCTTTGTTTAGCATTTTCATGTTTCATGCTGAAAACTGTTCACTATAAATATTAAGCTGAGACAGGCCAAAGACCTAAATAACAAATAGTTTACTAGGTCTTTGGACAGGCTATGGCCCTCAGCATACGGTTATTAATTTCTTTCCAATGTCACAATGGCTGCATCAACCCACAGAAACACAGTTTCAGCTATGAAATTTAGAGATATTAAGTGAGGCACTTCACTTAGGTCTGGCACAGAAATCAGTAACAATAAAACTTCTGACATTCACTAACCTTGACTAACAGTCCAGTAGGTATGAGAAGATGTCTGGTTAGAGATCAACAACTGAAGCTCTCTTGTCTGACCAACAAGACATGTTCCAAAATCTAAAGATTCTTTTGACAACTCAAACTGGGGTACTGTCAGTGTGGCATGCAATGGTACCAACTGTAAAATGTGAAAACAAAATATTATATTGTGATCGAAAGAACAGAAATCTGCTTTCAGCAGAAACAAGGCATGAAGTCCTGGACAGTTTTTAATTCTTATAGGATGTACAAAATACACCTGCTTGTACATCTAAACTCTTTA
The DNA here is from genome assembly GCA_012932295.1 of Cyclina sinensis. NCBI lineage: Eukaryota > Metazoa > Mollusca > Bivalvia > Venerida > Veneridae > Cyclina > Cyclina sinensis. The sequence continues at coordinate 29,875,659 of JAAONU010000004.1, forward strand.
CACTGAACAAGTAGATATTTTATTCCATTGAAAAAGTTATCTGTTTGAAAAAAAATTACCATAAAATGATTTCTCTTCAATAACAGACTGTTTCAGATTTAAGTTAATCTGGTTGCCTTATTAGTCATGTATATACCTGCTGAGCACCATTATTAAACTCCACCAGTAGATTATCTTTGATCTCAATCTTCTTTCCAGTATCACTGGAGTCATCTTCAGATTTCAAATACTCTTCAGTCAGGAGGCTGGAACTGGTCTGGAAGGCAATCTTCACCTGAAATAACATCAGCCAATAACAACTTTGTATTACAAATATATGTATACAACTAACTGCATATTCAAGCTACAGTACCGGAAGTGTAAATTTTAAAGCCCAAGAATTAATTTGTAAAAACTTTGATCTGATTTTAAGAGCAATCATGCCACCGAAAACAGAAAGTATTAAATTTATGTTATATTCAAAAAGCTATCATCCAAAAGGCTTATTTAAACAAATACGCAATGGCATAGGGCAAAATCAAATGGCCATTGAGACATTATTTAAAAAAAAAATACATTGAGAAATATGGATCTTGATAAAAGAAAAGGAAAGAAATTTCTAAAAAAGGTTTAGGTGACACATGTTGTACAAACATTATGTGTTTCATTTCCAAATGTCTCATACGAAACTTACAATAAGGTTATGCCTTGGCTTCAGGGTGTGCATATCTGTTGAGTGGGATCTTGTAAGTCCCTCTCTGTTACTGGAAGGATCAAGTTCTACCATAACAAATGGTTGCTTGGCTACCAGTCTAAATGTTAGAGGAGTCAGTGTCAGGTTGGACAACATCACACTCTGTGTCTGGAGGCTCTCTGGCAATAACTGTAGCAATAACAAGCAAACTGAACACACAGCTATGGACAAATCTGAGACCCTTAATATTTATTCGTAAAAAAAAACAACAGCAACATGCAGTAAACATTCAGACTCTATGACAATGAATTATTAACTCATTCCTATTAATAAAACCAATTATTTGCTATATGTTGTTATTTCTATTCTATGTGCATGTTACAGGTCTCAGCTATGCTTCTTATAATACCTGTGATTTTTCATACCAAATAAAATAACTAAAACTACATAGAGAATAACAGGTTGGTGTCTTGGACGGAGAAAGTTTATCTGGCAAGGCATAGTAATTTATCTGGTGAGCTGAAGGCTGACCTGATAAATTTCGGAGATGAGCCAGATAAATTTTTTTCATCCGAGACGCCAACCTATTATTCTATTTATCCTGTCACATTGATTCTTTTGCTTTTTACTAACAAGAAATTAACAAAATGCAAGCGCACAAGTTTGTTTAGAAATAGTACACCTGATTACATGACCAGGTAACTGTATATCAACGTAAAATACCGTAGATAAAGAAAAATATACAGCACCTTGTTTTTAGTTCAAAACTGTTATTACTGTCGTGATAAAAGAAAATCTATGGGTTTACCAGCCAAATTATTTGACTAGAATCACAGCATTTGTCAAATAATTGACAGATTGAAAAATTTAAATCTGATGCAGGTTTTAGAAATTGCATATCGATTTTTCTATTCTACTCAAGGAAGTGTTATCACTATTCAACAACTGAAAAAAGTTTTTAAAGCTTCATTTTCTGGAAATGCACTATAAATCTTTTTTTTATTTTACTCTTATAGGGGTGGATCAGTGGTCCAGTGGTCACACTGGATTTGAATGCAGTGGTGGCAAAAGAATTCCTCTGAATAAGATGCTTTCTGTATCTCTCACTTTACCCAACAACTTATATAAAATATAAACTTTTCAAGGAGGCTTCAGTCATATGGACAATAGGTACTGATGATAAATAAACTCCGATAGTCAGATCCTATATGACTATAACTGACCTGATAATCCTCCTTGAGAAGACTGCTCATGGCAGATCTGTATCTCATCCCTTCCTCTTCAGCACACTCGATTGTAAGCCTAAAATACAGAGAATAAACACTGAAAATCTGTACATGTATATAAATAAATATAAATATCATAATCATCTGGTGTTCAAACACACAAATTTAAAGAAATTATACTTGTCCATTTGTGAAACGTCACACTAGGTCTACAGAACAGCAATATACACTAGCTTACATAGTAACATACATGCATATTTTACATGACATTTTGACCAATCCTTCCTACAGACCTGTATCTATACATTCATAATGCACCTTATTTGGTGTTGTTGAATTTTATCTCTCAAATGAAAAGAACCCTCAACTCTAAACTTAGAGATGTAGGATTTCATTTAAAAGTTTAGCAAGTCAGTTAAGTTTTCAATGCTTAAAAGACAAAAAAAGCATGTTACACAAACATTCCTTTTTAAGATTAAAAACACTCTACACAAAAAAACTGAAATGCACACATCTGAAGTCGGACTAAGTGACTTTAAAATTTCATACACTAAGCATAAACTTTTCTAGATAAGTGATAAATTATAAGATATATGCTAAAGTATAAAATATATATGAACATAAAATAAATTAGAAGATATATGATACACATACAATATATGACTAATCCTAAGATGTAAGATTAAGTTACAAGAGAAGACATTATACATACAAAGCTGGTTTAAGATGAGCAGGTCATGTCAAGTCGGAGCTGGGTAGCTTCATAAGCTTGCTTTCTGAACAGTTTGCCATCCTTACTCTGTGTTTCTGGGTTGTCAAGACTTGTAAAACCAAGGATGTATCCGTTACAGTTCATATCTTGAGTCACATCTTCTGTAGGATGAGGGGTGAAACTTACAACAACACTTGCATGGCCTTTAGCAGGTATTACCTGTCAGTAAAAAAAGAAGACAAAGTCTATAAATTTTTATGTTCTTTTTTCATCATATCTTTTTTATCTACATTCCTTAAAAAGGAATAACATTCTAAGGAACTTAAACTACATGTACATAAGGTTTGGGTATTAAACTGTTGTGCACAGTTTCTGTAATTCAACTTCAGCAGTTTCTGATTTTCCTCCTCTATCTGCACAAAAACAACAGATAATTTACCAGAAAAAAATTAGCAAATTCAATCTGACATTTACTGATAAAAAATTAAAAAAAGAAAATAAGAATTTATTCCTTTTTACTTAGCTGTCAGACCTATACCAACCAAATCAGTACTCAGACATTTTGACAAAACTCTATATTTAACTAAATCAGTTAAAAAAAAGCTTTAACAATATGAAGCCCTACCATTTGAGAAGGTCTAATACTGTATGGAGCAGGCAGCTAGCTGACCTTCATGCTGCCTACAGAACACGCTGACAACTTTTGGCCTCGGGTTCTCTTTTGGCTGGGCTGTGTCAGCCACTCCCATCAGACTTGTTGAAAGTTGATAAGGTAACTTCTCGACTTGTATTTTTGGAGCTGTCGGCTGAGTTTGGTATATAGTCTGTGGGTTCACGAATCACTGGCATAGGAACTGTAATTTTAGAAATAATGAACAATGATAACTATAATAAATTTCAGATCATAAAGATGTGTTATAATAACTAATGACAAAAAAAATGGAATGAAATAATGCTTTGAATCTAGAAATGAAAATGAAAATGGTCCAGATATTTCTTAATCAGTGAATATGAATGAGGTTAATATTAACTACAATCACATGACAGAGGTTACGATTGTAAAAATGGTACAGATTTGTAGTTAGGAATAAAATCTATACCTATTCTATTTACAATTTAACATTTTCTTATTTCTTAAATAGTATATCAAGAACAATCCTCTTTGAATGAGACAAAAGTATTTTCTACACTGGATTAACCAGCTAACAGGACACTGTTTTACATGTATACAATAACAAACTAGACATGTGACAGTTCAGAATACAAAGAATGAAAGCATTTTATAAGATTGTGAGGGAAAAATACACTTGTAACTGAACATGCAATGAAAACTAAATATGGCATACATTTTAGAAAATATATATTTACAAGCTTACATATTTGGAAAAAGATGATGGTTAAATATGGTTTTGTATGTTATTGAAATAAAGTAAAGCTTAACATGGTTTACAACACATTAAACGTGGAATTAAATTCTGTTTTTAAGTCTAGCATTTCTAAATGGTTGTCAGGAAAAGAGTTACAACTAGCACAATAAAACGCTTGAGGGAAAATACAGGAAACAGCTGATGACATTTCCCTCCCAAACCTTCTTCAAACTTACAATCCCAGTTTATCACCAACCTTTGGGATTTATATCTAAAAAATCTTGTTCAAATTACAATTCAATGTTATCACCAACCTTACAGATTTATATCTCCAAAATCTTGTTCAACTTAACTATCAAGTTTATCACACCTTGGATTTATCTTCTCCAAAATCTTGTTCAAATTACAATCCCAGTTTATCATCAAACTTATGGATTTATATCTCCAAAATCTTGTTCCAATTACAATCCCAATTTATCACAATTCTAATGGAATTACATCCTCCAAACCTTGTTCAAATTACTTCCCAGTTTATCATCAACCTTATGGATCTAAATCTCCAAAATCTTGTTTCAATTACATTCCTAATTATCACAATTTTTATGGATTTACATCCCCTACACCATGTTCAAATTACAATTCCAATTTCAAATTATCACAATCCCTATGATGCTTATACCTGAAACTTAGACCATCTGCATCTAGCAATCAACTGCCTTTACATTTTGCTAGTAGAAAATGACAAGACAGAAAATGTAGTTTAATCTATATATAAGATGGACACTCTTTTTTTATCCTGTTATCAACTTGACTGTTGGCATAACACAGGATCACATGTATTATTATGCAAGAGATTTAAGGTATGTTCTGATAATTTACAAATTTAAAATGTCATAATCGTCATAATATCAACTATATTCATGTTTACATGTGTATTGTGCAGCTTTATCCATAACATTTTCAATCACAAATAAAGACATAAGATAAAGGCATGTCAATGATTACCAAATTGAGCATACAAGTACGATGCCTGGCTTAACAAAACGTGAATCTTTTGAATATCAGGGCCAATATGAATAACACTAATTGGCCAGGTCTTAATTTGGCCTCAGGTCCAATACGACTGCCCTGGAACAAATAACAGTGCCTATATCAAATCAATTATTTGATAACACATAATTATACTTGACTATATTTCAAAACATCTTTCATTTTCAACGGTATCATTTGTAACTCCAATTCAAACATTCTCTATATAAACAAACTCTTGAATTCAAACAGTCATATGTCTGGCTCTAGTGCCATTTTTGCACACATAAGGTCTAATGCAAGATACTGACAGAAAATTAAGGTTTAATTTGAGATTTGAGTATGCATATCATTATTGTAATAATTTTGTTTAAGAAAAAGTTTTCATATCTAAAGTATAGACTGCCTGTCCAGGATGTAATCTTTTGAATAAATTCATATTGGTTGTGAGTCCAACCGTCAAGTTGACTCCTATATTCATACAAAATGCACTAATGCAGCTGTATCGTCAATAACAGGAAACTGTAATTTGTTTCTTTTTACTTTTTTCAAGTAATCAAATACTTATTCATGTTACTGATACTAAGTGCATCAAACAATCAAACAAAGAACTTGTTAACAAAATACTCACATCCCAAGTAAAAAATATCATGTAATATTTTGCAAAGAAAAGCCTTCTTGTTCCAATCAATTCCTCTATTTATGCCTCTGTATTATATAATTTTATTCATTATGTTCTTTATTGCTTTCTTATGATATTCTTTAAAATTGTGTTTTTCCCCCCCCCCCCAATTTCCATGTTTTAACTTCACACTCTTCACACTCTAAACCCTGCAAAGGTTCTCATTACAAATCATTCCTTTTCCTAACAAATTATTTACAGAGACAAAACAAGGAAATTCGTAAATAGTCCTTAAAACTATTTCAGTAACAACATTTTTCCTATTAAACAGTAGGACAGAGCATGCAAATAAATATAACAAGAGGATAATGGTATCTGTGTATACAATATTTATAATGAAAAGTTCATGTAGAGTTCCTTGCAAAAGTTTCTGCAGATTCCTCAGAAAGCAAGTTGAAAAATGACATTTCTCACTACAACCATTTATCAACAGGTTACTAAAGTACTATGATCTTTTTTTATCAAATACACTAAGAATACAGTTGATAGAACTAATGTCTATTATAAGTACAAATGTAATTTCAAAAATTACAAAAATAAATAACAAGATTCTTTTGACATTTTATAGGCATGGACACTTTTGAAAGGAACTGTACAATGATTTTCATGCAATCTGAAGGTGTCACAATAAACAAGGCACTGTAAAAGTTGTCCAATGCTATGAACCTGCATGCATTACAAATCATGCATATTTCTTACCAATCTTCTTAGGTTTTACAGCTAAATAAAAGAAAATTATATGTTTACAAAATTAATGACTTTTGTATTCTACAAGAATAAGAATATGATAACTTTTCTAAACTGCCTAATTTCTTCAAAAAAAAAAATAAATAAATATTTTATACCATTTGAACAGTTTATTATAAGGTATTCACCTGTGAATCAAACATGCATGAATAGGGCACTGTTTATATCTAGAAAGTCTTTTATCAGTCTGACAACGAGGTACAGTGAGGAGAATTTCTAACAAGCCTTTTTCTTCTTTTAATCTTTAAATTCTGTTAACAACAAATTCACCTTTAAAAACATATTTTCTGGATAAATTATACATAGCCTGTTGCTTTGGGGATTTTCATTAAATCTTGTAACCTAAATAACTGTCTCTGTCACTTTCAATGGGGTATTATTTTTATAACATAATTACCTTCCGCAGGTGGGACTATCTCCTTCCCTTCAGCGTCTTTGAGTGGAAAACCCTTACCAAAACATACCACCATATCAACAAGTTTAGAATCACCTTCTTCAAGGTTATACACCTGCCAGTCCACTCGGATATCTGTAAAGACAAAAAGGAAATACCTATTCATGAACTTAACTTTACCCTGCTTGTAGCAGTTGTTTTGCCTTTGTGACTGGGGCAGACTCATACAGAATGTTAAATCTTCACTGTTTGCTACAGGTGGTGAATATTTAATTAAAACACATGTTACATTGATTGGGAAGCAAGTTCTTGCAACTTATATTAATCCCTCTTGATGACTGCTTCCTGGGTTCAAACCAGTACTAGCACTGAAAGTGAGGAATGCGGAAGGTCACTGTAGATTCTCATCCCTGTTTGAAAATATATTAGAATGAAGGCATATATTGTGTCTTTTGGCAAAAACAACATGATAATCATGCCTCAGTCTATTCAGTAATGAGTAGTGCAGCGAACTATTAAAATCACAAGCTTTTTTGTACAGTCACAAGTGACTGACCCAATCATGTGACACATCCTGAGAACTTTTACAACCTAGCCAATCTAAATCATGAAAGTTTATTTAAATAGATCTACAATGAAAATTTTTTTAAAAAATCATAGTAAATAGATGTATAACATTACCATTAGGACTGGTATTTTTCACTCTCATTGTGCGATTACAGATGGAGGTACCAGCTACATGGGTACCAAACCTGACCATTGGTTTCATTTCTGGTATACCGGAGGTCATTTGGAAGGTCAAAGGGCAACCTACCACTGTCATTGTCACTGGTATTTTGACATCTTCTAACTCACCAACCTGAAATAAAGATATAAAATATAACTGACTACTGATCTTTTCCGCAAGGTGGGTAAGTGAAATAATGAAGAGACACATAAACATCAAAGAATTATCATTATACTAACAAATGAATGAATGGATTAGGAAAACTAGATATTGACAATGAAATGAGAACCTGAAAAACATAAGTGACTTATGTCTTACCCTACAGATGACATTATCCTTATATTCTCCCCACATGTCACTGAAGGCAGTCACTTCTATGATGTTTTCACTGAATGCAGAGAGAATACCTGAAGCTGGTTGAGGTACAAAGGCCACTCCATAACCTTGGCTCAACATGGCTGAACACAGATCTGTAATAGTATGGTAAAGGTCCAATAATAATACCACTCTGATTATTTTGAAATCATGCAAAATGCAAAAATCAGCCATTTGAAAAACAACGAACAAACAAAAACAAAACCCCACAAGTTAAGAACAAATACAATATGCTATTTACATGCTTAGTGATTTATTATAAAGATAATTTTCTGACAAATCATATAAGCCAAACTTTAATGAAAATTCAGATTTAAAATATCTATATAAATTAACAAGAAATCTTTTGAGTGGATGCAACTTAATCTAAATCTGAAAATACAAGTAAGTTCTTAAATCTGTTATAACAAATTCCTGGTAAATTTATTTCTAGTTTCAAAACTCTACAAAGAATATTCATTTTCACCTGAGAATTCATTTCACTGCAAAAAAAGGAGTGGAACAAAGAATTCTGTCAGGCACCCAACATTTAAGTAATTTAATGATCACAGCATTCATAATATTTCAGTACAAGATCTGAATAATGAAGCACTGCCTTCTGTATTATGTGTCCTTTCTAAGATGGTAAATCAAAGAACATACCAGCCTGTGCTTTAGATTCTGTTTTGCTGAAAGGATCTGCCAGATTTGGAGTCTTTCCAAGCATTAGTCTCCTTGTGCTGTAATGTAAAGAAACAGTAACATGATAATAATGTTAAATATGATAATAAAGAAACATGATGATTCAGCAAAATGACATTGAAACAGCATGATCATGAAGCAACATGACAATGAAGCAACTTTATTGAAGCATAGTAATGAATCAACAGTGAAAGCAATGATGATAAAATAATGTGAATGAAGCACATGATTAATGATAGGCAACATGATTTACATGAAGCAACATGATAATGAAGCAACATGTTAATGAATCAACATGTTAATGAAGCAACATGATAATGAATCAACATGTGAATGAAGAAACATGAAAATGAAGCAAAAATATACAAAAGTAAAATAGTTATAAAGCAACATTAATGATAATGATATGAGCAATGTAATGAAAACATATAATACAGTTAATAATAGCAACATATAATGAATCAAAAGAAACATGATAATATAATAGAGCAACATTGTAAACAAAAGAATAGATAAAGTTAAGCATCATGATAATAAGAAAAATAAAAAAAAAACATGTAAAAAGCATATATGATACTACTATAGAGTCTTGTCTAAAAAGTACACAAATCTAGAAGCGCATGAATAAGCTACATAGAAAAATCCGTATTATGTTAGTGTCGAATACGGTACCATATATGGAAGTGCCGGACTATTTTTCTTGGTTGGCTCCCAGCCTTGTTGTGCGTGACGTAGTATTTGGAAGCGGGAACTGATACTACAGGCACCTTGTGGGGAATCCGTATGTATTTTTAGTAACGAAATCCCCCCGTCAAAAAATATAAACAAACATAATTCAAAGTGTTTTATTGAATACTATTACAATTCTTTAACATAAAAATCCATAAATTGTACCCTTCTATCAAAATCTTATGAATACACACAAGTAACGTTCTATTTAAAAGAGAATCGTCGTGATTTCAACTACGTCGTCTGCAACTGTTTACATGTATACAGTATAGGTCATATGTATACAATATCTGTTTCTGTCTAAAATGTCCGACGATTTGTTTGATACAATCCAACTGAAGAATTAATTTATTCACTGCAAAATAATGTTTATCCTTCCAACATTTGCTGACATTGAAATATTGATGTGTGTTCCCGATTGTGGCGGCCATTTTAAATGATTTTAAATGAGTTGGAGGCGTGGCTTCTTTCTACAAATTTGATGTATTCATCCGCCATTCATAATTTTATTTTTCAATAATATGTGATTGTTTGTGAAATAAAAGTTCAGTAAATTGAATCATTTTGTCTTATTATTTATTGTCTAAAATTTATAGGTATATAATAAAAGGAAAATTATGTTGTAGTAGCTGTGTGAGACCTTGTATTTTGCAACTTGCAGCGTGGGAAAATCGATATCCAAGGTCTCGCGAGATATCGATTTCCCCACGTGCTCGTAGCAAAATACAAGGTCACAGACAGCTACTACAACATAATATTCCCTATATACCAATAAAGCAAAATGACTACAAAGCAACAAGAAAATAAACAATATGTCTAAAAAGTAACACAACAATAAATGATAATAAAGTAATACTACATAGAAGCAATGACTTTTAAAGTGAGATTTACTTGTTGATATACCACAAAGTCATACAGCCAAATTTTCTTCCAAACACATTTCAAACTGTTTTATTAAAAGTCACTGACTAAACCAAAGCAAACAAAAATTTTGTTTGAAGTACCTGACAGTTCTTGTAATCTCATTTCTTCTCTCCTCAGGTGGCGTGGGAGGTTTGGAGAAGAATGTCTCCATTGTGAAGGAGTATGGTGTAGTTATAGCAGTGTTGTTGGTCAGGTGAAGGTACAGCTTTGGGCTTGAGTTCAGAGGCACTTCTTTTCCAAAATCGAGTTTTACTTCATCCAAGCTTCTGAAGAAATAAAAAAAAACAGTTACATGTATCTTAAGTAGGCTTCTAAAGTTTTACAAAACCAATACTTACCTACAAATTGATGTACATGTACAGTTGTAAAGCAAAGCAAAACATTACTAAACTTGAGAAATTTTAGTCATTTGTTTTTTTGTTTGTTTTTTTTCAATGAAGTTTCTGCATTTTTGTCTAAACATAATGAATGTAATGCTACTAAAATTTCTCCCCATTTCAAGCTGATACTAGAGACAGGTTATTAACATATGTTCCAGCATATACTTACAGTTTCTGCCTGCCATCAAGAGACACATGATATTGTACAGAGAGACCCTTAGAATCACAGTACAGGGCCAGTATCAGGGGCTTGTCCACACCTTCAACTTTACAGGGAACTCTAAGGTCACTGAAGTCACCCTGTTGAATTACAAAGAAAAAAGAATCAATCTGTACAATCTGTGTTTTATTCTTGTGTGAGTTACTCTTACAAGCACACATATATATAGATATGACAACATTTACAGAACTTATGATTGAATGTTGCTAGTAAAGTTTTAGACACCCTTATGCTCATAGATATTCAATATTATACACAATCTTTTTGTTCTATGCTGATAACAGACATGTATTTCAACAATAACATGTCTTAACTTATGAGTCTAAACAGCACTCTGCAGTAAAACAAGCCAAAGTTTAAAGTGTGTCTTATAACAAGAGAAGCCTCAGTCTAAGCTATAAACTGGGACCTACTCAGTCTGATAAATGCTGGCTCTTTCTCTCATAAATTACTAAAACTAGGAATCACCAAATGTAAGTATATAACATCAGAAAAGGGCCGTCAAATAATGTTGACCTAAATATGTTCTTTTCTGTACTTGACTTGAAAACTGATTATAACATGCATATCCTATTTTCCATTTTCAAACTTTATATATATATTTATTTAATGTATATTTATTTTATATTTTATATCACATAGAATAAAATATGTTTAAACTTTACGTCACAAGTATCCTCAAAGGTTATTGCCTCAAAAACGGTATATTAAATTTGAATAACTTTTTAACACAATCAAACTAAAATGAGTCACTATTAAAAGAGAAGATTTTTTTCTGACAAGAAATAACTTTTAATAACTCATTATATATCATACTTGCTTTAAGAAAAAAAAAACTGTTACATACCTCTCTATAAGCTATGAAATGTACAGTAATTACTTTCTCTTCCCTGGCTCTGAGTTCTCCCATCTTTGGATCCATGCTTATCTGACAGTCTTTACAATCTTCCCCCAATGGCTTGAAAGAAAATGACAGGGGAAATGAAAAAGTGTGCCTTGTATATCTTTACTCATTAGACAGGTTCCTTCATTACTAGAGAGAACTTGCTCCAAGTCCTGTTGTGTTATGGAGTAATGAACGTCTTTTAAGTTTATACACTTTCACACCTCAAGTAAAAATATAAAGACATCATTTTTTTGCAAATGAAAAACTGTAAGAGAAACACAGGAAGAGTTTGACTTTAGAAGACATTTTAGAAAAGTCTGTAAGTAGTCTCCACTTTTAATTGTAATGTGTGCATTATAGCCACTCAGGAGGTAAAAAAACGATCCACTCTGAATGAAACACTCACCTCTCCCCACTCATACACTGTTGGAAGCAGTGTCTGATTGAGCAATCTTGCTGTTGCCATGACAGGCACGCCGACATACACCTGTGGCATAGGCAACTTCACACTGTAACAAACACGCCTGCACTGTCTGTACCTCGGCAAAACATGCCACATTACTGTAAGTGTAAAAGCAGTATGTCAGAAAATTACTGTAATACAATACCAGACTTAAAGACTTTTTGCAGACAATATAACAAAGTAGGATATTATGTATTACATGCAATAGAACAGCAAACTATTAACCATGTAAACCTTAACTAATACTAAAACTGAAGGCAACTCATGGCCCATCATATACATGTATGACAGCAAAGTTACATTTGTAAAAGTTTAAAAGAGGAATCTGTTTTTCCTCACAGTGAAAAAAAAAGACAACAGCACATACTGATTCTGCTGCTTGTGCAAAACGTTAAGAAGCAGTGTTTTGTAAATTCTCAATAAAATGCTTATTGATGGGATCACATATTTTGAGAGGTGCAGTGATCGAGCAGTTAGAATGCCAGACTCCCTATCTGGAAGTCTCTGGTTTGAATCCCACCAGACTGGTTTGACACTCCAGTGACTTTCTGCATTTCAAACTTTTGGTGCTGGTTTGAACCCAAAATAAATTAGTTTTATCTGAACTTTCTGAAATGGGAAAAAGAACAGAGATGACAGGATGAAACCTATACAGAACCAAAACATTCTATTAGTGGTGTATGACCAACATGAAGTAGATAAACAACACACCAGTCTTTGCCATCCTCAACCATGATTTCAATTACCCTCCTAACAGTTTTGGTAGACAGTGGATGAAAAGTGACGGTGATCACTTTACTTTCCAATGGTTTCAACTCGCCCTCACTCGGCTCAAATGTAAACTCACTAAATACCTACAAAATAGTGTTTTTTTTCTCTTTGAAGAACATTAGTGTTACATACTGAAGAAATGATACAAGCCTGTATTATTACAATAAGTAACATAAGAGCAGTTCACTTCGATCAATTATTTTGTCAATTTTTGTAAGTCACAATTCAAAGCACTAATAATGAAACTTATAAACAAAAATAAGGAAAGAATTAATGAAATAAACAATAGAAAATTGAGATTAATTTTACCATTTCCTCGTGCTCCTCTTCATCTTCTGTTGCACTGGGGAAAGAAGGGCTATCTCTTATGTACCAGGGTGTTATAATTGATGCCATGTTGTTAAGGGTGAACTGCCTCTGTACCGTCTGTCCTAGTCGGACAAGACCAAAGTTCAAGTCTGGTTCATCCACAGATACTTCAGGTCCCTAAGTATAACATATACTGGTGAATTATGGTCAAACAATAAATAATATAACAAAATTGTCGTGTGCAATGAAATCATTCTTTGGTGTTCTTTATACGTTTTGCTGTTAATGATAGATGTATAACAAATAAAAATCTTCTGTAGCTACAAAATCTTAATAAGCAGGTGCTTGAATATTTTGAAGAATTCCATTTTGAATGATTAAAAAACATTGTCACAATTATCAAAAATTGAGTCACTGCAAATAAAGGCATACACTTATTTCATGTGCTCTTAATTGAACTCAAGTAGAAGACATTCTATGAGCAACATTTCATGCATTATATAACAGTTTTCCTTTCTATTCAAGCCAAAAAGAGCAAAACAGCACTTAATTGAAACAATAATTAACATTTTAGGGTTTTTATTAAAATATGCAAAAATAAAGACATCCATTTCAGCACACTATGGCTAAAATGCCAGTGCTATTTATAGAAAATACTGCCCAAAAAATCTAACCTTAAGAATATCTTTTAAACATATACAAAATGGATGGTTATTGCTAGATACCTTAAACTCTGCCTGTACTTGTAGATGCAGAGGGTCTTCCAGGTTCATTACATGACAGTAGAGGGTGTGGTCTATCTTCCCAGGTTCTGACCCAGTGATTGATAACTCCATGTCCATTGCCATGCCATGGTCTAAATGTACAAAATAGAATCTGTTAACTAAAATGTTGACCTCCTTCGGGTGGGCAAGGTGGAGTCGGGGTGGATGTTTGGATTGAGCACTTATTAGAAAATATACAGTATTAACATAGGAGCAATGTGTTACTTTTGTAACACTGAACTTGAAAAGTCCCTCGTAAATAATGCCACTGCAGACATGAAATCATATGCTGGACAGAACAAATATTGCTGCTAAGAATATGTAGGATAAGACAAACAGATGAACAAACAGAAAAACAGACTGATACAACAAGACCAAGTGTACCTTCTCATTCCCTTAACATTATTGCCAGGGTATATGAAAAACAAAAAAAAACTGTTCTCAAAGTGATCTGAAATTCATAAAACTGTATTTTACTTCTGAACATGCAAGTTAGATATATGTACATAAATATGGTAATGAGAATTGTTCAATTAACAAACCAAGTTCTCCAAAAGGTGGTTCCACTTCCAGAATATATTTTTCAGTGTATGGCTCCCACTGGAAGGTGATAGTTGAGTGACTATGGTTTGCCATCTGTAATGTAAATGTTACACAGATAAGTAAGAATCAAGTAAAAAATTCAATTCTTTTCAAGGTAAAGGTATATGTTTTTACAGTGGCAGGTCAACAAAGTCACCAAATGGAATACTTGGAATAAGCTATTTGAAAGCCCCTGACAATGTGTCATAACCTCCCCACTATTCAGTTAAGATCACAATTGCTGGCAACTGTACCCAGTTCAATCTCTCAGTAACCTGTAACCACTCAGGTGATATCAAGTTCTTCAAATACAACTTAGATCTGCAATTTAAAAAAAAAGTGAATTCATTTTTGAATGTATTTTAAACATATTTGGACCACAGAAAATGCAAATACTGTATTTTGCAACTTTGAAAGTCTTTTTATGTTGAAAAAAGATGAAAAATATTTCTAATTTTATCACAAAAGGAAAACACAGTCCTGGTAAACAAAAAGGACCTACAGTGATCATTTTCTTGATTGTAGTCCCCACAAGATTTTTGCCTGGGACATGTACAGAGTAAGGGTGGAGGACAACACTCAATGGAACACTTTCACCTTTCACCTCAATCTCAAGAGCGGTGACGTCAGCAAATGGAGGCACTATAAGATACAATGTACAATGTCTCAGTAGTTAACACAAGGAAAGAATATCAAAAACCCAATGCATGTAAGAAATACATTTGTAAATGAAATTTATGATTCTTTCTTTTATCAAGTTCTAAGATCTGTTCAATAAGTTAAATATAAACTGATATGATCAAGATTTAAAAGATCATTCTAAACTTGTGAACCAATTTAAAATAATTCCAGTTCACATTCTGATATAATATTTACATGCCATTTTAGAAAGTCTCCTTTCTGTATGTACACTTCTTACACACTTATTATCTACTCTCCTTTAAATACCATTCACTGATAACTACAAGTACTTTAATTTGTGGTGTTTTACAAATCCTTCCACATGTGTGTACTTACTGTCATTCTGCGGCAGTATAATCTCAGACGCGTCTTCCTCATTCCCCTCGCTGTCATCTTTCTTGTACTTGTCTGTCGCAGAACTTCCCTTGCTACTCATCTCCATGGAGGAGGGCACCATGTTTAGTAACATGTGTAATACACTGTGGAACTTGTCAACCTGGAAGGTATTTGATTTTATTAAACACTGAAATTCAAATTCCTTTTAGTTAAAAGTGGAAAAAAGGAGTTCTTTTCAGATAAGAAACACCTCTTCTGATACTTAATAGCAAAGAAAACAGTTCTTGCTCCCACTTGCCAAAAATTGGATGACACTTTTATATACTATGTCAGAAAAACTCATCATGAGACTCAAATCCCCGACCCCTACTTGTAAGTAGGGTGCTCTATCAACTGAGCTACCCAGGCTGGTGATAGTATGTTAGTAACAAAGACCTAAAATTCCACAGATTTGACACTTCCCACAAATTTGTCATAACACCATCTTGTTTGCAATATTGATATAAAAAATTTACATAATTAATGCTATTTGTTTTTTATCAACCCTATGTTTTGGTCCTTTTTGTAAATATTAGTGTCTTATGCTAAGTGTGACAGTTAGGTACTATGAATACAAATATTTACATGTTAATTCGTCACCTGATTAAGAACACTCATCTCACAGCAGCAGGTGCAGTTGATAATGAGGCATTTGATTTTTATTATGTCAAATTTCAAATTTTAAATAACATATTTTTATTTAAGAGAAAGCAGTTACAAGTGTCTTTCTAAGTGCCTGGAATCATTAAGATGAAAGGTGTATTAATGTCCTTAATGAAGATTTAAGTAAGACAAAGATTTAAACTAACCACAGGAGGAGCATAGGTTATCTTAAATTCCATAGATTCAGCAGGTGGAAGAACTCCAGTAGGTGGATGTACACTAAACACAGAGTCCACGTCTGGTACTCTGTCATACTTCCTGCTTACTGTATCGGCTCCCGGACTGTCAAACTGTGGCTTGTAGATCATCCACTGGAATGGTAGGCTGACATTGCTGGAAGAGATAGCAAAGTTTTAGAAAAAAAATGAGCCAAGGCAAACAAAAAGGGAACCTGGATATTATTTACAAGAGAATATGGTCTGACACTTGAACAGCAATAAAATAAACAAAATGATCACTAAATCAAACTCACTGTGTTATTTTGAAACAAATTTCAACAGGGCCATGATAACAATATATCACTCACCTGGGTACCATAGCTTTAAACAGCCTGGCCAAAACTACAGGAATCTCCTACTAAATAATGGCAACCATCCTATGAAGTTTGAAGGCTGTGGATCAAATTGAACTTAAGTTACTGAAGAAATTTGCTGAACTGAAGTACGGCATACTCTGACAGCCAAAATCATGTTCAGTTAATGGCAAGTTCATTAATTTAAAGTTGAACATTTTAAATAAGCAAGTAAATTATACATGTATTTTCTGCCATGACTTGAACAACTTTGGTACAGAACCATCAGACAGGGCTACATGCCAAATATCTAATTCAAATATCTAATATCTAATTCTAATACTTTTTTTTAGAGATTTTCTTTTTAATTCTATACACCAGTAAGTAAAATAACTGACTCCCAAGGTGTTGTCACTTCTTATTCTTAGCCTGCAGTCATTTTTTCAGAACCACTATACAGTGCTTATCCCCAAATATGTTAGCTCTCTGCCTTATGGTTTGAGAGGAGACTTATAAAAAAAATCCTATATAAGGTTAATTACTGTTCCTCTGTGCTGGGTCACTTTTGACCTAGATGACATGACTTGAACAACTTTAGTTGTTTGGTGTTAAGAACCACCAGACAATGGTACATGCTACTTTAGAAGACAAGGTAGAGTAAGGGATGAACATCAGACTCTCTTAATCTTGAACTTTAAATTTTGAATCCTTTCAGCAGGAATCTGAAGGTGATTTTCACAAACCCTCCTTTTGACATGTGTACTGGTCAGAACTTCAGGAAATTGCAGCGGATGTATTAAACATAAAGTGCAAAAAGTAGGATTATATTTCACATGACCTTCATACAAACTATTTTTGTACTTTGCTATCTGAGATTACATGCAGTACTGGATTTTGTGACAATATATGAAACATATTCTTACGTTGTATTTTTCACAACAGCTGTTCGATCAGTATATGTGAATGGATTAAGCTGGTCAAACTTGATGAGATGTTCTGCTGTGGCATCAACCAGCTCACCTGGTACTGCTTCCGAAAGACCACGCTCCACAGAAACCAAGTCCACCCCTGCACGCTGAGCTTCACCTACACAGTAAAATATACATTAAAACTGATATAACAGACCTTTTCATGACTGTCAAATAGCATTCGGGATTTCCAATTCCAAAGTTCTTTCATAATATACAGGTATCTGTAGGCTCTGCAGATACTCTTTCCACTGTTAACCAACCATTTTTCATGTAAGAAAGCTGATATTATTTTATAAGACTATCTTAATATTGTAAAAAAATTATATATATTTTTACTGGCTTCAACACTTCAATCTGTACAATATGGAAATGAGGTCTGCTGAGCCACAGCATGTGGCTTGTTTAGTTAGCCTGATATATTCAAAATAATCCAATGACTAGGAATGACTGCAAATGTTCTAGCTTTTGTTTTCCTTTGGGAGAGGGGTAGTGGTTGGAATTGGAACAAGATTGTTACTCCAACGAAGTGAAGGACAACAAATACATGGCCTGCTATAGCATTATCTTGATATAATTTTGGCAAAAAAAAGGGGCAGAACTCAAGTCTAACTTAACATACCTTTCAATGTGAAATGTTTCACATTACAGTTGTCACACACCATACACATGTCTACAGAGTAGCTCTTCACTGATGGAGGCTGGAATACTACCTCAAACAGTCCAGTCTGATCTGCACCCATTTCTAGCACAGAGGGTCGTACATCAAATGGTGGAATCGAAACACTGCCATTACGAACAATTGACTGAAGTGAAAACCAAAATGGTACATTAAAATAAATCAATCATTCTTCAGATGTTAAGGTGACTGACTCACAGAAGGGTCGACAAAGCAAAAAAAAGAAAACGTTTATACATATAGAAATTCAACTCTAATTGTGATATCTGAACTAAGTTTCTGTCTCGTTTTCAGTTATAAAAAACATATCATAATATAAAGTTTTACACGCTGTTATCTGTAAAATATTTACCCCGTTAATCACGAGGTAGATACTAAATTTATATTGTTAATTCTGACAAGTAGTGATTACAAGTCTCTATGACTTAGAGTTCACAGATCTAAATTTTGCTGACTGGAAGGGCATCGGTTCGAATCCTGATGAAATCAATTTTTTTCTTCTTCAGTTTAATGTTATATTTCCATAGTATAATGCTTTATCTTCAATTTCAAAGAAAAACATTTTCAAGCTATATGTAAGTCAGTTATTTTAAGTCTGGCATTTTGAAATAACTTTTATGGACATGAATAATTTTCATTAATTTGAAAAAGTGAAAAAAAATAAGTTAATTTCATCTGTCATTTGATCTAATATGCAAAGCTCACTTCTGTTATCAACTTTTATGTTTTTTTATAATTTTCTTCGTTGAAAAGATTTAACTGTTTATTGAATTTTTTATGACTTTTCAAATGCATCTACAGCAAAGGAAGGCCTCAACACTTATCGACTCTGAAGAAAAACTGAACGGTAACTTCACCTTGAAATTAGTTGTAGGGCCAGGCTGCACTAGGCATAACACAGAATCGTCCAGGTCCTCCCTCATTTTTAATAACATACTGTACAACAAGACAGCCACCAACCAAACAATGGCCAACATCTAAAACTGACGGAACTGAAAGAAAAAAAGACTGAATTGAACACAGAACTGATCAAACTCGCTTTCATATATTCATATATTGCAATAGCTTACAGCAGTGACTATCTCTATACCTTTTCCCTTTTCTTTTTGGACAATATAAAACTGAAAAACAACAGGCTAATATAGTTTAATGTTGACCTTATTTTTCAAACCATGAAAACTCATTTGAAACAAGCAAACCCACCACTTTGAAATAATTAAATACTTGAATTTAAACCAAAGCAAGCTGAAAATCTCTCTTAGTGAATGCAAAATCATTACAAGATAATTTCTGGTAACTTATAATCAGTTAAGTCTTACGATGAGACAGAGTAAAATGCTATTTTAGCAATTTTACTTGATTAAATTTTCATATAATGTAAATAAACTGAAAACAAATCTGAGTAACTCACTTGTCAATTTTGGAGGAGGTCTGCGACCTAGAAGGGGCACAATAATTGGCTCCCTTGACTGTGTCTGAATCTTGATGGCATCATCAAAATCTCTTAGAGAATCAGGGTTAAACCGAATGGCATAATGACAACTCATTCCAGGTGCAACCAGGCCATGCTCTCCAGGAAACTGACCTGCAAAACAAACAGATCTTACTTATAAAATACTTATACAGTTGCTGATAAATCGAAAGATCTTCTTCTACTGGTTCTATCTAGTAAATCCTTTTCTGTTATCGGTTCATGTGGCCAACTTATGAGTGATATTGTCTTGTGTGTGAACGATAACATTACATGAGGGTAAGCAAAAGTAAATCAACATTGGCGACTATAATGTACATAATATTCCAGTATTTTCTTAATTTCTTGCAGCATCTGATAATGAACAACTAATTTGAACATCACTTTTGGTAGATTTATTCAAAAACTAGGTCACAGAACAATTCTTAGCATTATATCAACGTATGCTTACCAAGTCCAACTGAGAAATATGATGTGGAAGCTGGCAAAGCCCTACATTGTCTTATACATGCTGATACATTCTTTAAGGTCAAGGTTAACTGTAATAATATAATAATTATACATACAATTTATGTATTTCTTTCAGCTATATTGTAATTTTTGGCAAAAAAGTCAGTTATCATTGGACAGAACTGTAAAGAAATAAACTGGGTTGTTTCAGTGTACAAGATCCTGACAATTTTGACCACAACAAGCAAAAGCAGTTTTTACTTAGTCTGTAGGAACCTTTAGAAGGCTTGATATTTTTCTAATGGACCCCTCAAAATGATAAACCTAACTGTCTTAACTGTTTAAGACTCTAAGCTAATTGATCTACATGTATGACAAAAGAAATTCTGCATACAGTATTTAAGACATTTGATTTATAATTACAAATAATATTCATAGAGTCAAAGACTGACCAATCTTTGCAGAAGTCCACTTGACAATGATTCAAACCAAATCTTTTTTGACCTTAGGCTTCCAGACAAGAAAACTTAAAAATGCTTTCTGATATATTTCTATACAAATGTAGAACATGAAACTAGATGGAAGTTCAAATGATCCAATGAGCCATAATTTAAAGATGCACACCCTTAATCTGGACTTATTCCATCTTTTTAAGATCATCTAAATGTTTAAGATACTGAGAGAATTATTACCAGGTGTCAAGAAGTCAATCAAAAATGTTAAGTATTAAAGAGACTGAAGCATTTAATATATTAGTTTTTGTATACTATAAGCCAGTTTTTGTTGCACCATTTTTCGAGGGATAGTCATTTCTTCTAGATGAAGACTTTTTCAGTGTCTAAATGCCTGGATGAAATACAGTTAAACATACACTGTCTGTTCTTTAAATTATCATTATTCTTAATTTAATAAACAATGGGCCAGTAAAATACATAAGTAGTATGTCATAGGGTATGTCCTCTTTATAACAGCCATGGTAGTACATATTGTACATTTTAATATAGATGACCTTAAAAGGTAATAAAGCCTTATTTTCAATATGTTATATTGTCTACATTAATTAACCTGTTCTGTACAGCTGACTTACCTCGTACACCTGTCCTATCTTGTAATCAGTAAACACAACAGCTGGGGGAGAAACCAGGAAAATTTGTGAAGGTTCCTTCAATCTAAATAAACATGCCAGAGTACTATTGTATGTATATAATATGTTGATATTTTTCAATAAACAAAGGATAAGAGCTTTAGGAAGTAATAGATGAAATCTAATGTGCCAAACTTAAAACATCTTCTATGAACTTAAACTGACCTTGAGCACTGAGTTTAGTCATAATCACTATGTCTAGTGCATTTCAAAGAACACCTTAAACCAATTCATGGCTGAAATCCTAAGGACAAAATTTGTTTTGAATAAATTAATTTCATTTAACAAATATATTCATCACAAAAATGGAAATAGTGAAAAGGTTGTATGAGTCATACACCATAAAGAGTGCGTTAGATTCACAACCATTGAAACTACAGTCTATAGCCATAGTTTCTTCTTTTTATTCTTGTTTCTTGCGTGACTCATCAACTGTAAACTTCTGTCATACTTACTCTACAGACTCTTCTCTTTTTGGCTGTATGCCAATTTCTTTAGCCTTGACCTTTTTGCTCTTGATGAGTGATTTCCCACCAGGGGGTGCTGAAGGTGGTATAAACCTGGGATTTCTGGGATAGTTGATTGTAGCATTGAGATTTTGCAGGCTGATTCTCTCCTGTTCTCTCTGCTCCTCACTCATCTGTTGTTTCCAGGCATCATTACGTGGGAACTGTGACTACAAGGTAAAAATACATCTGAAGCTGCAGGTGGAGTAGTCAGAATATATTGCAAGGCAGCTGATTCTAATTCAAAGTTGATATATTATGCATGTTCAGAGAACCAGCCTACAGTACACAATTCTCTTCTGCTGTTTCTAATATTCATATTTTCCTAGAAAAAGATTTATCTTGTTTTTCCATATTGATGATTGTGTAAATATGCACTTTCCATAGAGAAAAAAATTAAGCTGAGTTTCTTTAGCACAACTATTTTCTTTTTTCGCTGAGTAAGAAAGAAAAACATATCAGATTTGTCATTCTGAGAATGAGGATACCATAATTTTTAGTCACAAATTAATGTTATGCACACTACTGTTGCTGTTTAGGTTATCAAGTTGTTAACTTGTGACATGCCAACAAAGAACACGCAGGAGCTGCAGTCTATGCTTAGAGTGACAGACTCCAAATCTGAGGTCACAAGTTCGAATCCCACCAGGGCTGAGAGTCTAAAGCCACAATTTCTACACAATCACTAGTTTGAACTCAGAAAGCAAGTAAACAGTGGGATGGATATAAGTCGTGAGACCTTAGACAACTTGATACCAAGTTATTGTGAAAGAAATTGGTTAAACTAGTGTCATGAAGGAGAACATACTAGATAAGCTTGATCCTTTCGCTCTGTGTCTAATGGTTCCTCAGATACCAGACTGCCTATATCAGAATTACTTCTCTGTGTGGAGAGTGGGGGTGACACTGCTGGCAGGAATAGCTCATCTCTTGTGTGTTGACGGGAAGCGAGTGTGTCTCGTGCATAGCTAGGTATTTTCTCAGCTATTGTAAACAAAGTGTACCAATTATACTTACAGACAAATACACATAATCTATAAACTTTATAATCTTTAAACTATGTTGAAAATGACATTATCTAAAGTGGCACTTAAAAATGCAGAAAATGAGTCAGACCTATCTTATAAGGCATACATTACTTTCAATTCAAACTTAACTTGACCTCTATATTTTTTACTTTGAAGTCTCAAACAATATTGTGTAAGTTAACACAACTATAAATAAATTCTTTGCAGCAATGATGCATGAACATCATCATCAAACCATGAGCAAGTGAACAAGAATAAAACATGTGCTCATTCATTCTTCAGTTAACATACCAGCTGGTGGTGGGACTGGTTCCGGCTCCTCAGTGGCATAATCAGCCGGAGTAAGTAACTGGTATCTCTGTAACAACTGGGTATCCAAGCAAGTTCGGAAGTTAGATTTCACTGAAAAATTGAAGTGAAAAGTTAACACAAAGTTTTAAAATGATGGTATCACAGAATCAAATAGTTTCCCTGTAATCATTATAACCATATTCTTTTTTCCTGTAAACACTTGCAATATGACTAAAACCAGAAAACTTTGATGAAAAAAATGTTTTGAACAGTTCAATGGTTCTCCTGTAAAATATCTATGTTTATTTAGTCATCTCTTCTTGCAAATATAACCATTTCTCAGCAGTCAAAAAAACAAAACTACTTGAGCTAACACATTTTTTTTAAACACTATCATCCTTTAGCTATGTCATGAGACAAGTTTACCATTCAAGTCTTTAATGAGTCTTGTGAAAGAAAAGGGATAATGAACTCTATCCTTTGTAAAGAATAAGTCAGTCTGCAATATAAACCACAAGCCTAAGGCACATGGCATGTAAAATTCTGGTTGGACCTTCAGATGTTGTCAGAACATAGGCCTAAAGGACCTGTAAGGGTTCTTTATTACATGGTCAATTGAACTGGATTTGGGCCTGTGGATTTTCTGCAGCCATAAGGCTGAATGGCCTACACTTTTAAGAAATTATTTCTGAATAAAAGTCAGATCTATACTGGAACTTGAACCAAGTAAGAGTCAGAAAATCAGATGATACAGAGATTTGAAATTTGCAACTGTTACCACACAGCAAATGAGGCAGGAGAGACTCAGATTATGCCAACACCAATACAGCATATGTGTTGCCTTGACAGCTAAAAGCACAAAGTGTGAATCCAAGCATGATCAATTAACTTTCGCCAATGACCGGTAACAGGTGCAGACAGTCTGTGCTCTTAAAATACTTGTGTAATACAGTCAAAAATATCCAAACAGTCAGAAGGAATTTATCCTGCTTGGCAAAGCCACATATGAAATGTTCTTTTTACTGATTCAACTGAATCAATAAAAAAAATGTGCATCAACTCATCACACCTTTTCACATTACTTCCATATACAATAACATCTATGTGCAAAGCAATGTATATGAGTGTGCTTTCAATATTACCATTTCCTGCATTAAATGGACCTACAGTCATACAAAAAAACCTGTTAATACAGCTGTCAAATGGAAATGACTAACTAAATCTGATGTATTTTCTCAATTTCTGCATTTGCTCTTTTTTAATGGGAACATGTTAATTGTAAATTTGTGCATAAATTATTTCATTATGTGTTATTAAGCTAAATTTCATGAAAATCAGACTGGCATAAAGTCACTGAAATACATCAGAAAATATTCCTGGCTACCAGTGCCTTTTTAATACTGATTTTTCTACATAGCACAAAACTTTATTTAAAACAATGAAAATATCATTGTCTCAATTTTTTAAAATTATATTTAGAATTTGCTTACAAACACTTGATTTAGTGGAATATACGCATTTTTTTTCAACAAAAAAGACACTGAAATTTATAACTAAGAATTAATGTCCTTTTGGTTTAATTTTTCCTTTGCATCTTTATGAAAAGATAATGAAACTGCTACTGGGAATATAAACAGTCTAATTGTGTTATTTCCATACAAGATGTCTGTTGAAATTACTGCAGAAGGGTGTGATCATATGTATTACCTGGAGGAAGACCAAGATCCTGGTAGTTATCACAAGTCTGTGCAACACGGTTTAGTGCTCTCTCATCAGCTGACATGGCTCGGGCCTGAGCCTGCATGATGTGACGCTCCAACATGGCTGCTTCTTCCATGCGACGCTGCCTCTCATCAAACACCTAACAACAACACAAGCAAATACAGTGCAATTACATAACAAATATACATCATAGCACTTTTTTTTAGCCAGACCAAAACGATCTCTGCAAACAGATATTAACTGCAGATTTCTCAAACTGCAAAATCTGTTTCTTGTCAGGCTAAGGGTAAAACATGTGTGCAAGGCTGTTTTGATGTGTGCTAGGCTGTTTTGATATTGTCAGGTACTGACTTAAATGCACTTTAATGCAGCACTTTAGACTCATGAAAGCATTGAGTTTACGAAAAAGGTATGGCCATTACTGTAGTGACAGTGTTACTTTAATCGTTATCACTAATTTTATGAGAAATTTATGTATCAAAACCAGGAAAAGGAAATAAAAGTTTTAAGAATGTCAACAACTCTACAGAAAACAGAAATTTGCATATATCCTTATTTGGGACTTTCTGAACTTAAGCATGATTACAGTAGTTAATGACAGAACAGAAATTTTAGAATGTATAAAAAACTTGTAAACATATTTTAGTTCCCAAAAAGCAGTTCTGCTGCAAAACAAAAAATGTATTGATGGAACCAACCTTTTGCAATGCCTCAACATATCTCTCATGGTATGGGTCTGCTCCACCTTTAGATACTGATAAATTCTTCACAGTGTCTGGACCAATTGCATCCCTTGTAAACAACTCCCTAAAAGTTCGAACTAGAATGTGGCGTACATCTTGGGACTTGCCTGTAGAAGGCCTCTGTAGATACATAGAGGGCTCATCCCCTCGTGTCTGTGGACCACCTGGCATTTCCAATCGCTATCAAAAAAGGTATGAGATCAATAAGTTAAAAAAGCAGAAATAGGATACACCTTTGTACACATTCATCAATATAAACTGAAATTATTTCTGCCCCTTGTTTGCTTTGTACCATAACCATTCCAGTATAATCAAACATGTCATAAATTGTCACTGATTGCTGTTAACGTTGTTATACTGGTTATTCATTGGTTATAGCAAAAAGAAAGGGACATGGGTAAACTTAAGATAAAAACCTCTCACTACAATTCTATAACATAGATCAGGTCAGATGTCTGGTCATTACCTAATGTGCACGCCTGTCTGAATAAAACAAGGCCAAGGTGAAAACAATCACCATTTTGAACATAGCAATAAGGGAAGGGGTATACATGTTCAAGTTTAAAAATTCATGTTTAAAAGTTTACTAATAAGGATAAGAGTTGTTGCTCATATGCATTAAAAAAATTCTGGATGAACCTTGTTAATAATGAAAATATCATCAAATAAAACATTCATAATCTGTAAAATTATGTCTATACTTCTAAACTTATATGATCTAAAATTTTATTGTGCTTTTCACTTTAATGTCTCTGACATGTTATGTAAGGATCAACAAATATGAGGATCAACAAAGTGTTGGATTATGACATATGTTTTCATTTTTGCTAAAAATAAAGTGACACAATATTTCAACACAAAAGCTGCATGCATTCACTAAACATTGCTATGTAGTCAGTCATTGTATAATTCAAGGCAAATATTGCACATCATACAATCTCGTACTATTTTGTATCACAGTCAGTTCACTATGGCAACAGTATTAATATGATAATTAGTTTGATTGATAGGTGTAATAAAACAACTTTAAGGTTGATTGTTGCTAAAATTTTACAGACAGACAGACCATGGTAATGTGTATACTAAATAGTGCATTAGAAAAATTGTTTTACATGAGGTTACAAAATACATGTTTTGTGCAAGTACATTTAAGATGTCTAAATGTACTGGCAACTTAATGTCTTGATCTCAGTTCAGTGAATTATCAAAAATCATATGACATTTTTATATTATCATCAATATATAATATAAATTGTTATCAAAAAAAAAAACAAAAAAAAACAATGTAGAGAAAAACAGATCAGGGAAGTTATGTCAGAGAATTGCACTGTACTGATACTTGATGGCTACAGGCAACTGTATAATTAACCAATTTTTAAAGTTTTAAATAATTTTTCTTATGAAAAAAATGATTTTGAACATTGAGTAGAGGTAAAATATTTAATTAACAGGTATTGCAATGATTTTATTGTATTAAAGCAGTGATAAACTTAAAACAAAGTAGTTGTAAGTTTTTTATTATTATGCACTATTGATTGACAGGTGCTTGTTTTCACATCAGGAATATGGTGGATAATGAATATATACAGAAGTGATGTCCCCCGATCTAAATGACTACTACAGCAATAACTATCTTATAAACTGAAAATTGTCTTGTCTACTCAACAATTTCAACATTGGAGTGTTTGATAGCATCATATCTACCAGTCTGTCATTATTGTCCAGTCTGTTAAAAAACAACTCAACTGTATAGCCATTACATTTACAGGCCTTTCTGGCTAATATGGCTCCAAGAATTTAAGAGCATAGGCCCAAATCAAATTTCATAGAGCCAATACTTGGGGCTGAGGCTAAATCCTTGCAGGTCAATTAAAACTATAAATTTCAACATTTTCAATTTAGTTCTGGCAGTTGGACTTCTGGATGTTAATAGACTAAATAGTGTTATGTATTTATGTCATAAGTCACTGACAGGTGCTTTTTTGGTTTAAGCTTTAGTTACAAAATAGTAATGTAAGAGCCAAAATGTCTTATTCATATTTTCATACACCAAAAACCAAGAAAGTGCAATGTGTTCGAAAGATATACAGTGCATCATTCAATTGTACAAGGCAACATAAATCATAAGAATCACTACAAGGGTAAGTACGAAAAGGATTAGGTATGAATTATTTGACGGTAACATTGCAAAGGTCTAGAAGACACATGATTTTTGTCTTTATTTCACACCATATGCTATATCTTAACGATCACAATTTTTTTCATACAAATATTTTATTCTTATTCCCACGCAGTCCCAAACAATCCGTTTTTCAAAACTTAAAAAAAAGAATGTTTACTTTCGTCGTCAGGCGTCTTTTTCTACCTTCATCAAAAAGAGTTGACAGGGGCTAGTGTAAGACGCTGACGCGAAACGCCGACAAGGTGGAGCGAATCAATGATCCAGAGGTCCCGTGATCGATCCTCCGATCCTCCACTAACATTTCTAATTGTTTTTCGGATAAGACGTTAAACCGAGGTCCCATGTATCAGTGCGGTTATATAAACATTATTTTATCAAAGGTATTTCTATGAATAAACTCACTAACTTAATTTTGCAAAAAGAAAATGTGTGATTATTGTTTTGACGATGATATTGTTTTTATTTGAAGTATAAATGGAGCTAATCAAACAATTTTGTCACTGATACAGGTGTTGATTTGGTATTATATTTTACTTTATTCAAGATATGTCGCAGTAGCATCGCCCGGTAGGCTGTTTAATCAACGACGTAAGATCAAAGCAATAGTGTTTTTCAGAGACAAATTTAATGAAGGTAACAAAGTCGAAGAAATGAATTCTGAATATTGTTCTCTGGTTGTGCTCGATTATTGTAGATCTAGAGACACTCTGAAAATTACAGATTAAGATTAAAAGAGAGCCTACACACACCAAAAATTTGTTTGTGGTCTTTGTTCGTTAAATTCAAAAAAGTATTATTAACTGTATTTTTTTACTATTTTAAGGATTCTGAGTTGTGTATTTCTTACATTAGGAATTGCAAGCACTCTCCTTTATATTCTTTCTTTCGTTTTTCTTTCTTTCTTTTTTCTTTCTTTCTTTTTATACTCGATGCAGTTGAACTGAGTTTTCTGAGTTAAAAAATTGTTTCAAAGATGTATATTGACAAGTCATTTCAAAATACGTACTTAAAATAATCTTGGTTTTTAGGTTATGATACTTGTCTGTACAATATTAATATAATTAATTGCTCTTTTTATAATTTATAGCGCTGATGAATTATACTTTTTATACAATTTTGTGTTATTTTGACATGTTTGTATTTCTTAAATAAAATTCAGTGTTCTTCCTTTATTTCATCCACACAGGCCTCTGACAGTATAGGTTTGAACATTTCCGAATCAACTTAAATCCCCAGTCCCTCTTTAGTTTATGAAATCCATAAAAAGTCATTAATATATTTCTATAGGTTTACCTTTTACTCATTTGTATCAAGAAATATTCATTATAATGAAATTTTCAACTTTATTTTTATATTTAAATATTTAAAGTTAAGTGTATCATGTACCAATACTAAGCGTCGGCGTTTTTCCCACATATTTCATATCGTCACCGTTTGTTCCCATATATTTCATATCGTCGGCGTTTTCCCAATATATTTCGTATTGGAATCGTTTTTCTTAATTTACATCAATCCTTATAAATTATATCTGAGTTTATTCATCATCGGTACCGGTTGCCCAGATGACCAACGCCCCCTGCAGAAGTTAGTTAGTTTAGGTTGTGGGGGATAGTGCAAGATACAGAAAGCATCCCATTCCAGAACACCACTGATTCTTTTCCATACTCAGTGTACAGCACGGATCCATGGGTCCTCGGTTTAACATCTCATCCGAAAGAGGAGAGGGAGATCGAACTCTCAATCCCTGGATGACCAGTCCAGCGCGTTACCACTGGACCACTGATCCACTCCTAATCCTCATATATCTATCTATGGATTTGAGCCTATTTATCATCAGGACCGGTTGACCATATGACCGACGCCCTCCCAGAGATTAGTTATTTAAGGTTGGGGATAGTGCAAGATACAGTAAGCATCCCATTCCAGAGACACTCCTGGTTCTTCTACATGCTAAGTGTTCGGCACTGATACAAGGGACCTCGGTTTAAGATCTCACCCGAAAAGACACTTTAATTATGTTTTTGGGGGAGCGGGGAATCGATCTCGCGACCCATGGATTACCAGTCCAGCTAGTCTGGTTCCCGGACGTAATGTAAAATTACGTAGTGTCAGGGGAAGGAACTCCAGACTACAGTCCAGCACGTAACGACTGGGCTACTGATCCGTTCCTCCTATAATACGTTTCTCGTCAGTGTTTTATACCATACCAGTCAATGGTTCAACTTGATGTTTATTGTGCCATTTTTTTTTTTTCAAACTTTAGTGCTACAATTAATCGAGTGTTCTGATAAGAGGAATATTTAGCTTTCAACATATTTACGAAAATTGTTTTTTTCCCTTTAATTTATGAATAGTCTCATTATTTTGATGTCAGCAAATTGTAAATAAAAAATAATGAAGGTTAGGTGCTAGAATTAGAAGTCTTTCTTATCATTATTCTTTCAGGAGATTGTTTTAATAATATGACAATTATCAGTTAGAATTAAGTGAACTATATTTTCAGGTTTTTGAGTGGGTTATTACGTTAAGTTTATTTTCATTTTTTTAAATCCCATTGAGATTGTTTGCAAAGATCTGCTCTTCCATTTATTGTCAGAAACAGAAGAAATATTTTTTCTTGCATGCACCCCGAAATCTGAATTAAACGAAATTTATTAAGTAAATCTGTGTCTTTCAAATATTTGAAAGACCCTGAGTAAGTGCATCATTTATACATCAAAATATATTCTTCTCAAAAGTTGCGCTATAATATGAAAATAATTAGATATAATTAAGTGAACTATTTTCATGTGTTTGGGTGGGTCTGGCACCTAATATATATTGTTCCCAGGGTGGGATTTTAAGTTAAGTTTATTTTTAATAATTTCAACCCCATTAAGATTAATTGTCATAAATAGCCTTGAAATAATTCATTTTGCATGCACACCAAAGCCTGAATGAAACAAAATTCATGAATTGAGTGCATTATTTACACTAACGATACAATGATACTTATATAGATATTGTTCAGAAACATCCAAAACAAATTTCAACTTTGACAGTAGTATAGTAGATTAATTCATTCCTAGTTAATTGTATAATGCAGATTTTTATAATAAATTAGTCATTCTAATTGGAATAGGACATATAAGAGTGAAGAAGGTCAGTAATCTGATATGTACGATACGAGCAATTTAATTTTTGTAAAAAAGAAATTTGTAAGCAAATAACAAAAACATTTTAAAAATTTTATTGAAACGATTGTAGTTTTTTCTTGAAAACAACACTTTCGTTATTCTCAATGTCGAATTTGTATGTACAGTTTTATGGAGATAAAAGGTTTAGAGTTTATTTATGCAGAAATGGTGATAATGATTGTGGTGGTATTGGTGAAGTTGTTGTTGATGATGATAATTGTACTGTCTTGTGTTTTATATATGACTGGTGAGTGGTAAGGACTTAATAAAACAACGTGCTCTTAGATTACATTTATTTCTTATACATATTTACTAACACTACATTATATCTAAACTGGTTAACATATTAATCCAAACTCTGTGACTACTAGACTCATTCTGCTATCAGAGAGTACAAATATGCTGCATTATAATAAGGCGGGGCTAATTATAAATGGCAGGTATAGAATTACAAAGTTATAGACACTACAATAATTATTATTATAGTAATGATAAAATGACCACAAAAATCATGAAGTGACGTCTTTGAAATGAACTGGTCAAAACCGATTCCAGTGTAATCAAATATTTTGTAACAGAAATTTCCAGGTTGAACTCCGTTTCCCGTTGAATTTATGACAACAATTCAAACAGCTGAAGAAGTATTGATTATCGAAATCAAAGAATGGTATTTCCTTTAAAATGTGATTTTGAAGGTATTAGATATATGATTGCACTGATTTCCCTGACTGAAAACTGGCATTTGACTCATTGTGTTCTATCCATCCATCCATCCATCTGTCTATCCATCTGTCTATCAATCTTCTATCTTTTCTGTCAAACTCCTCGCGAGGACGTAGACAGCTGGCACGTCAACCTAAGAAATGTGAAAAAGTGAAATAAAGAGAAAATTTACAAAATATTATAAAAATAAACTGTGGGAAATGTAGAAGTATACTAAATTTAGATGGTTTGTTGAAAAAGTAAAAGCGTACATGTGTTATGGTGATATCATGCTTAATATGGTTAACAGCCATTTTGAACTGGTTAAGCTTAGGTAATGTGACAATATTAGGGAATACTAAACTAAGGCAGTCCCAGTGGAAAACTGTTCTTGGGAAGAAGGAGAATTTGTACAGTCTTAAACTCTTTCTGGGCTGGGATTAACCTACATGAATAGCTCAGCATAAGGGCATATCGGGAGACTCTCCCAAATTGGGCGAGATAACCTTCTCTAGGGATGGCAACTATATCATTAGTGATTTTATAGATCATGGAGAGCCTACAGTCAATACCACGAATATCTACATGTACATGTAGTTGGCACCATTTAAGTGACTGTAGTGTCTCAGATTTGACCCAGCACACAGATCTTCTTTGGACATATTCTGTCTGATCAATTTGGGTTTGACTAGTATTTGGGGACCAGACTTCAGAAGCATATTCTAGTTGTGGTCGAATAAGGGTCTTATATGTCATATGAGGAATACTGGAATAGTTTTTCCTAACTTTATTTACCAAATCATAGTCAGAATTATTTAAGTGACATCATATTCTGAATACTTTTGTTCTGGGTCAGAATCACGCGAAGGAGCTAGGAGATACTGATCCATATAAAAAGTTACACAATATCTCCACCTGCATACAAAACAGTGGACTAAAAGTGAAGCATGATAGAGCAATGTTCTTTACTGGAAGAGTAGCTGTTGTCCTAGACAATTAGTAATCTTTATGAATACGTCAGAAGTAGAGGTAGAGAATAGCTTTTCTGCTCCCTTGCCTGGATTTTATGGCAGTATGGTAGTATCCACTTTGAGATCAAGCGTTCCTGAGTTCCAATCTATGAGATGATCTGCAGAGCACTAGAAACCACTACAAGTGGTACTCTTTGGCCTACAGTCTTTTTACCTTCATGTGATTATTGCCCACATTGAGTGAATGACCCGTATTGAAAATTTGAAGTCAGTAGCTGAAAGGTCAAGGTCACATATAGACCTTAACATTGAAAACCATTTCCACCATGAAACTTGACAATCATTTGTTATAGAGACTTCAAACTTGATATCTTGATTGCACACATTGAGTGGATGACTCCTATACATTTTGGGGTCAGTATGTCAAAGGTCAAGGTCACAGTGACCTTAACATTGAAAACCACTTTCGCCATGTAACTTGACAATCCTTTGTTGTAGAGATCTCAAACTTTATATCATTATTGCACACATTGACTGGAAGACCACTATACATTTTAGGGTCATTATATCAAAAGTCAAGGTCACAATTCATGTAGTGGTTGCACACATTGAGTGAACGACCATAATTAATTTTGGGGTCAGTAGGACAAATGTCAAGGTCACGTTGACTTAACATTGAAAACCATTTCCACCATGTAACCTGACAATCATTTCTTATAGAGACTACAAACTTTATTTCATGATTGCACACATTGGATGGATGACCCCTATACATTTTTTGGTCATAAGAAAGGTCAAGGTCGCAGTGACTTAAATGTTTTACACTCTGTAACTCAACAACCATTTGTCATAGAGATTTCAAAATTCATGTAATGGTTGCACACATTGAGTGATTGACACCTTTTGATTTTGGGATCAGTAGGTCAAAGGTCAAGGTCACAGTGACCTTAACATTGAAAACCATTTCTGCCATGTAACTTGACAGTCATTAGTTATAGAGACTTCAAACTTTATATCATGAGTGCACACATTGATTGAATGACCCCTATACATTTTGGGATCAGTATGTCAAAGGTCAGGATCATCATGGCCAAAATGTTTAGAATCATTACACTCTGTAACTCAGCAACCATTTTTCATAGAGACTTCAAAATTCATAATTATAATGGTTGCACATATTGAGTGAATGGCCCCTATTGATTTTGGGGTCAGTAGGTCAAAGGTAAGAAAATTCAAAATTTTAAGCAAATCATTTAATTTTAAAGCCTAAGTTTTCCCCACTTTTATCACAGATGCATCATACTTAGAGAAAAACCCCTTCGGGTATATAATGCTCCACCAGCTGTGCTCTTGTTTCGTAATAATTTCATTTAAATGCTTATGATTTTTTCTGCTTTGTGTCAAATATGAAATAATGAATTTTAAAAAAATCATGTAACTTTGTACGTTTCTGAACATAGTAACCATTTAAAATCATATATATCAATGCAATAAACAGATAACATTCAATTTCAGGAATGCATCCTTACCCATGGTTTTGGTTGGCAGTTAGAAGTCTTAACTCCTCAGTTTGACAACCAAATTGTTTAAGTTCATTAGTACCAGTGATATGACTTACTTTACTAAATTATTTTATTTTTCAGGACTAGACTTTCATGATGTGTTACTTAAAAGAAGCAACTGCCATTGACACAAGCCTGTAGATTTCCTACAAGAAGACAGAACACTAACACAGAAGATTTTGTGCTGTTTGATATTCAATACGGAATACTTTGACATTGTCAGTTTAAGAAAGCAGAAGATTTGATGGCAGTCAAATTTATTACAAATGTATAAGATCTGGTAACATTGTCTTTGATATAATAATGGATACAAGTGGCAGTGTTACTATTTCAGACTTGCCTCCATATATACTTATTTACATTTTCAAATTCATCAACCCTTATGATCTGCTTTTCTCTGTGAGGAACACATGTCTTCTGTGGAACCAGTTGAGTCAAGAGAAGGTTCTGTGGAAAACCTTAGATGTTCACAGCTTTCCATATTATTCCTTTATTCCAAAGTCATTTCTTGAATTGCTGAAAAACATCAGGGACTCTGTAGAATGCCTACATTTTGATCTTATTCAGCATGACTTGAACGTAATCAAACATGAAGGTATTTCGTGTTCAAATCTGAAAGAGATTCATCTTGGAGCTACGGAAAAGAACAGAACTTCAATAAATGTCTCAGATGTGACAAATGGTTTGGTACGCCTGTCAGAAAAATACCCAGATCTGAAAAAACTATGTTTGGTGAGTCAGGTTTTGTTGGTTGAAGATATTTTCAGAAATTTAGAGGAGTTTACTTTTGAAAGTGACGTCAGATCAGTAGACACAATGAGAGTGAAAGAATTTCTTGAACACCATTTGCATTTGAGACATATCACTCTAAGAAAATGCATTTTATCAGTTGCCTCAGTAACAAAGATTTTGAAAGAATATGGTGATATTGAAACATTAGATCTTTGTGGAAGTACATGTTTTGATGATAGGAACAGCAGTTTGTGCTTAGGGGATATCAATGTTTGCAAGCTGAAAACACTGAATTTAAGTGAAACTGATGTTAATGATTATTTAGTCAAGAAAGTTGTCATGAAAGCTAAAAATCTGAAGCATCTTAACATTGCTAAGTGTCAAAGAGTTACAAATGATGCTCTTGAAACTGTTGCGAACAATTGCACTGAGTTGAGAACACTCATAATAAATGTGGATGTGGTGAGTCATTTTGAGGGGCAGTGCGATATTACAGGTCCTGGCATTGAAAGAATAGCTGAAAATTGCCATCAATTGAAAGTTCTGAAGATGAACCATTGTCCAGAAGTAGGAGATAGTGCTGTGGCTGCAGTAGTGAAGGAGTGTCATGAGTTAGTTGAACTGGAGATAGCAGGTTGTTTGTCATTGCAAGATGCAACAGTTGTGTCACTGGTTAGAAACTGTTCAAAAATACAGAAACTTAATCTAGGGGGCTGTCCACAACTAACTGGAAAGTCTGTAAGCGCA
Organism: Cyclina sinensis; assembly: GCA_012932295.1. Classification (NCBI taxonomy): domain Eukaryota; kingdom Metazoa; phylum Mollusca; class Bivalvia; order Venerida; family Veneridae; genus Cyclina; species Cyclina sinensis. Next base: position 29,911,604 of record JAAONU010000004.1, read on the forward strand.
GTTTTGGAACATTGTAAACATCTGCAGTACCTTAATATTGAAACCTGTCACAGAGTTACTGACCTGAGTTTGCTAGAATGTGAGATGACTTCAGAAATTCTTGACCTGTGTGACAAAGGAGATACTGAAGCTGAACAAGTGGTCAGAAATACAGAAAGGCTTGAAAATCATTCTAGGAGTGTAGATGTTACAAGTATGTTGGAATTTGGAAAAGTTAATGACAGTGGATATATAGCCGAAGACTCAGGTTTAAGTGATGAATATATAGGAAGGGAGACTGATGGTTTGAATAAAAATTCTTTTTCAGTGGAAGTTGATGCAACAGTTTCAAAATTTGAAAATACTAATTCACCATCATTTCAGTATCAAGAAGCACTTCAAAGGCATTCACATGTGACTGTTCTAAATCTGAGTTTCTGTTCAAAGATCTCGAATTACTGTGTAAAGCAAATAGCTCTGCTTGTGCTGATTTACGTGAACTTGACATCCAGGCATGTTATATGGTGACAAATGCTGGTGTGCGACACCTGTTGAAACATTGCCGTTTTCTACAGGCTCTGAACATTTCTGGTGGCTCTGTTTCACAGACAAGTAGATTAACAGATGAATGTCTTGAAGATATTATAAAATATGGCAAAAATTTAAGGAAATTGGTAATGGTTAAAAATTACAATATCACTGCTGATGCAGTTTTTAAAGTTATCAAGCACTGTGAAGTAATTGAGTCAGTGAGAATAGAGGAGGGTCTTAGGTCTAATATAAGTAAAGAAATGTTGATTGAACTTTCTGGAAGAATAGAAGATAAAACCATTTGTTTATTCTTTAGAGCTGATGTAACAATTTCAGTTATCAAAGATGCTGAATTCAAACTCCGTATAAAAAATCCAGTAGAAAGTAGTTGTCAGTAGTAAAATTTGAATTCGCAGCATACATTTTTTTGTCTTATTCTGGTAGCAGGAAACACCAGGTCCTGTATTACCAGCATGACTAGGTAGCACTAGTCACGTTTCCCTTGCAGATATAGCCCTGAAACTTACAATTCTTCTTAACCATCAAGAGCTTAGTCTGCTCACAAGAGGAGATAACTGTGTCAAGCATTTTTTTTGTGAATTATGGCTCCTTTTCGACTTAGAAATTTGGTTAAAGTTTTTTCGACAAGGTAGTACTAGTCACCTTTCCCTTGCAGAAATAGACCTGAAACATACAATACTAGTTAACCATCGAGATCTTAGTCTAATCACAACAGGAGGTAACTGTGTCCAGCATTTTGTGTGAATTATGGCTATTTTTCGACTTAGAAATTCGGTTAAAGTTTTTGGCAAGGTAGCACTAGTCACCTTTCCCTTGCAGATTAACTTAAATATTTTTTTATCATCATGGCTTTAGACTGCCACAAGAGGAGGTAACTTTGTCAAGGATTTTGTGTGAATTTTGAGTTTATAAGGTTTTATAACCCTTTAGTGTCAAGTACTGAGCATAGTCGAGCGTGCTGTCCTACGACAGCTCTTGTTTCTTTTTATGCTTAGGTACTTGCACAGACCCAAAGACCTTAAATACCAGGTCTTTTAAAGACTTCAGCTCCAAGAAAAAGTCCCTTATCTCAATGAAAAATACCAGTCCATGACATATAAGCAGTATAAATTTGATAAAATGAGTGAGTGATCCAGCTATGCAAATTCCCCATATTCACAAAGATCATTGATAGGTCTCTTTCATTAACAGTGCTGGTGAAATATAATTATACCCCTGACAAACCAAGTTTTAGGGGTATATAGGAGTCACCCTGTAGTTGTCCATCTGGTATTCAGGCTTTTGGTTGGTCAGTTGTGTTTTCCCTTGTCCAGTGCATAACTAGAATGAGTGCAGAGTAAAAGAACCATAACTCTCACTTATCCCAATTTTAGCTCACCTGAGCAAATGCTCCGTCGTCAGTCGTCCGTCATCAACATTTTACTTTAAATGACATCTCCTCCTAAACCACATAGCTATTTTAAACCAAACTTTACAGAAATGTTCCTTATATTGCCCTTTTCCAAAATTGCCCAAACCGTTCCGCTCCATTGCACATTAGGGCTGCAAAAGATAAGAATAGAAACAAATTCAAACAACATCTCCTCCTAAACGGTTTGGTGATTTTCCACCAAATTTCATAGAAATGTTCCTTACCTAGCCCTCTATTAAAATCGCTAAAATGGTTCCGCTCCATTGAAGAAAATGACCACCAGAGCTAAAAATAGTTTTTCGTCAGTATTTGGCTTCAAATGACATCTCTTCCAAAACCACTTGGCCATTTTGAACTGAATTTGACAGAAATGTTCCTTATATTGCCCTTTTCTAAAATTGTTAAAACTGTTCCTCTCCATTGCACATAAGGGTGCAAAAGCTAAAAATAGAAAAAAATTCAAACAGCATCTCCTTTTCAACGGCAAATGTAATTTTTCATCAAATTTCACGGAAATGTTCCTTACAAAGCCCTCTATTAAAATTGCTAAAATGGTTCTGCTCCATTGAACAAAATGTCCACCAGAGATAAAAAAGATTTTCTTCAATATTTGGCTTCAAATGACATCTTCTCCAAAACTACTAATAAATTTTAAACTTAACTTGACACGGATATGATCTTTATATTGCCCTTTTTCTAAAATTGCTCCAATGGTTCTGTTGTATTGCACATAAAGGCTGCAAAAGCTAAAAATAGAAAAAAAATCAAATCATATCCTAAACAGCAATGTGATTTTCCACGAAATTTCATAGAAATGTTCCTTTCAGAGCCCTTTATATAAATTAAATTGCTGAAAAGTGTCTGCTTCATTGAACACAATGGCTGCCAAAGCTAAAAATAGATTTTTTATCAATATTTCTCCTCTCAAACTGCTGAGCCATTTTCTTTTAAACTTAACAGAAATTTTCCAGTTATTGCTTTTTCTAAAATTGTTCAAATCATTTCATTTCTTTGCACATATTAAGGACTACAAAAGCTAAAAATAGAAAAAACAAACTTCTTCATCTAAACAGCAAATCCACAAATGTTCCTTACATAGCCTTTTATTAAAATTGTTAAACGGTTCTGCTCCATTGATCAAAATGGCCATCAGAGCTAAAAATAGATTTCATCACTTTTTTGCTTCAAATAATATCTCTTCACAAGCTGTTATCTCGAAACTGCCTCTGTCTCATGGATTTTATTTTCTGTCTATTTTTAAGTCCATGTGTATTCTCGTCAGATAAGATGCACTACATTCATTAAGCATTTAGATATGTCGGGTGTTAACGCCGTCTGGCATGTCATTAATATTCGTCATACGTACTCTGATGAAAGAAAATTCTCTCGGCTGTCCAGCATTACGTCACGCGGGGAAAATTACGCTACCCTCGATTAAGCTTTTAGCTATATTGTATAACACTATCTCGTATGTCAATTAGTGTGGACATCCATTTCATGTCTGGGATGGTTTTGAAAGTAGTACCGACGCAGCGTGGGATTAAGGCACGTAACGTGGCTTAAGGTTTTAGGTTCTCAGAAACTATGTTAAAAGACAGTAGACTAAATTTATGTTACTGAATTAAAAAAACTATTTAATATTTATGCGTTGTTTGAGTGCTGTTACTTTACAAGCCAAAGTACTCAGGTGAGCGATCCAGGGCCCTCTTGTTAGATAATCTCCCTTTTTGCAGTTCCATTTTATATTATCTGTCTTTTTGCAATTTTCTTCTCTGTGGCATAACTTTAAAACAATTCAACAGATTGTCTTGAAACTTGAAATATATGTATACATGGGGACTATGAGAAATGCAGAGTGAGAGATTCATACCTCTGTCTGGTCCCATTTTTTATCCCCTGTTTGCACTTTTGCTGCAAATTTCCTGTCCGGTGCAGAACTCTAAAACTGTTCAACACTTTGACTTGAAAGTTGACATATAGATACATGATGACTAGAAAAAATGCGATTTGAAAGAACCATGATTCTGTCTGGTCCCATTTTTCTTTATCTCCATTCTTGCAACTTTGCTTCTTGTAAGGAGCATAACTCTAAAACTATTCAATGGATAGACTTGAAAATTGAAATAAAGATACATGGTTACAAGGAGTGCAAAGTAAAAGAACCATAACTCTCACTTGTCATATTTTTATATTATCTCCCTTTTCGTAATTTTCTTCTCCGGAACATAACTCCAAATCAATTCAACAGATTGTCTTGAAACTTGAATTATATATACATGGTGACTAAGAGAAATACAGAGTGAAAGAAACACAACTCTGTCTGGTCCCGGTTTTTATTATCGCCCTTCTTGCAATTTTGCTTGAACAAAATGGCCACCAGAGCTAAAAAAGATTATCGTCAATATTTGACTAATGACATCTCCTCCAAAACCATTTGCCATTTAAACCAAACTTGACAGAAAAGTTTCTTATATTGCCCTTTTCTAGAATTGCTCAAACCGTTCTGCTCCATTGCACGTAAGGGCTGCAAAGGTATAAATAGAAAAAAATGAAACAGGATCTTCTCCTCAACAGAAAGGTAAATTTCCACCAAATTTCACATAAATGTTCCTTACATAGCCGTCTATTCAAAATGCTATAATGGTTCCGTCCGATTGAACAAAACGGCTGACAGAGATAAAAATAGTTCAATTGCACCTAACGGCCGCAAAAGCAGACAATAGAAAAAAAAATGAAACGGAATCTTCACCTCAACTGCAAATGACATCTCCAAAACTTCTAGACCATTTTAGACCAAACTTGAAAGAAATGTTTCTTTTATTGCCCTTTTCTAAAATTGCTCCAACAGTTCCCCTACAATGCACGTAAGGGCTACAAAAGCTAAAAATAGAAAAAATATCAAACAACATTTCTTCCTAAATGGCAATGTGATTTGCCATCAAATTTCACAGAAATGTTCCTTACAATGCCCTCTATTGAAACTGTTGAAAAGGTTCTGCTTCATTGGACAAAATGGCCGCCAAATAATTTTTCATCCATTTTTGGCTTCAGCTGACATCTCCTCTCAGATTACTAAGCCATGTTCTGTTAAATTTTACCGAAATTTTGCTGATATTGTCCTTTTCTTAAATTGCTCAAACCATTCTGTTCCATTGCACAAAAGGGCTTCAAAAGCTAAAAATAGAAAAAAAAATCAAACAACATCTCCTCTTTAACAGCAAGGTGATTTTCCACGAAATTTCACAGAAATATTCCTTACATAGTCCTCTATTAAAATTGCTAAAAATATTCTGCTCCATTGAACACAATGAGCTTAAAATAGATTTTCGTCAATATTTTGCTTCAAATGACATCTCCTCCTAAGGTACCCTCGAAATTACACTTGCCCCATGGGTTTTATTTGTTTTAAATACGAGATCTTTGAAAATCTTCAGTTAGATATTGTAATGTTGCATCTGATGTTTGCTTAACAGTAGACCTTCAGCCAAAGTACTCAGGTGAGCGATCCAGGGCCATCACTCTTGTTGCAATTTTCTTCTCCAGAGTATAACTCCAAAACTCTTCAATGGAGTGACCTGAATCTTGAAATATATATTATATATAGGGTGGCTAGGAGAAATGCCTATTGAAAGAACTATAACTCTGTCTGGTCCCAATTTTTTTAGCTCACCTGAGCATGAAGTGCTCAAGGGTGAACTATTTGAATCATTGATTGTCCGGCCTCCGTCGGGCATCGTGCGTCATGCGTTGTAAACAATTTCACTTGAACGACTTCTCCCCCTTAACTGCTAAGCCAACTTTGACGAAACATGCCTGTGATATTCCTTGCTTGAAGCTCTACCAAAGTTGTTCAAAGAATTGAATTCCATCAAAAACTCTGGTTGCTATGGCAACAAAAGAAAAACACAAGGCCCAGAGCCTTAAGATTTGGTATGTAGCCTTGTCTTGTGGACCTCTACCAAGTTTATTCAAATTATACCCCGGGTGGTCAATTGGTTTTACATAGGCTTATATAGGGAAAACTTTGAAAATCATCTTGTCTGAAACCACAAGGACATGAACCTTAAGATTTGGTATGTAGCATTGTCTAGTGGACCTCTACCAAGTGTTTCTAAATTTTACCCCTGGGTCAAATTTGGCCCTGCCCTTGGTGTCAATTGATTTTACGTAGACATATATCTTGGGAAAACTTTGAAAATGTTCTTGTCTGAAACCACAAGGCCCTGAGCCTAATGATTTGATGTGTAGCATTGTCTAGTGTACGGCTACATAGTTTATTCAAATTAAGTCCCTGGGGTAAAATTTGGCCCTGCCCTTGGGGTCAATTGATTTTACATAGGCTTATATTAGCAAAACTTAAAAAAAACCTTCTTGTATGAAACCACAAAGCCTAGAACTTAGATATTTTAATAGAACATAAGCTAGAGGTCATCTACCAAGTTTGTTCAAATTATGTCCCTTGAGTGAAAATTGGCTCTACCCTGGGGTCACTTGAATTCATATAGATTTATATAGGGAGAATCTTAAAAAAGCTTCTGATGTTTGCTCAACAGCAGACCCAAAGGCAAAGTATTCAGGTGAGCAATCTAGAGCCATCACGTTTTAGTTTTGCTGCAAATTTCTTGTCCAGAGCATTACTCTTGAAATATTCAAGGGATTGACTTCAAACTTAAAATATTGATTCATGGTGATAAAAAAAATACAGAGTGGAGGAACCATTACTCTTACTTGTCCCATTTTTAAATTATTCCCCTTTTTGCACTTTTCTTGTACGGAGCATAACTTCAAAACTATATACATGTAACAGATTGACTTGAAACTTAAAATATAGGTAAATGGTGACTAGTGCTTTAACTATTGAAGATTGATTTTACAAAATGACGTTAATCATGCCACTGAGTTAGAAAAAGCATTTATGCAATTATTTTATGTCGATTTTTATATAGAGTTTAATAGAATAGCTTTTGAATGATCGTCTGCTTTGAAATACAATGACTTTTGGTTTGTAGCATTGTTACAAAAATAAATAATAATCAAACTTAGTCCTGCATTAAGGCAGGGAAATAACAACTACTTGTTAAATGTAACTAAACAGACTGATAAAAAGACATGTAATTGTATATTGTATACTTTACAACATCAGAGAAATTACTGTTAGCACTTCAGTGTTCATACAAATTATGCCACCGTTAATATTCAAAACTAATATGCCATTGTTAATATTCAAAACTTTCAATAAAAAATATGTAGTATTAGAAAAAAATGAAAACTGACATTCACCCTAAAATATATTATTCATGGTTGAGCATTTCAGATTACTATATTCCATAATTAAGTATATAAGCGCTGTTTGGGGGTATTAATCATCTTCAGTGATAGCTCTAGTTATTCGATGTTTCAGGTACTGACAGACAACAGTATTATAAAAAAATCCTTTTTCACGTCTGTATGGCAGCTTTAAATGATTTTTTTTACTAATAATCAAGTTCCCAGTGGGATTCGAACCTACACCAAATAGTCATTTCAAAATTTATTTTTATGTGCTACATGCAGTTTTGTGTTATTTCTGTGATTGTTTTATTACAGCAGCAGTTGTCTTGCTTGTAGTTTGTTTGCACTACACTGCGTTATTTAACATTAAAGTATATTGAAATGAACACTTACTTTATTTAATTGATATTTTTTGTATATATGTAACTAATTTCTAGTACGTATAATCCAACAACTTTGTATTGATCATTGGCATTCCTTCCATTCTATTGGTTAGCCTGTCTGAAAGTGATAGCCCCCGTTTATTTATTCTTATACAATATATTTATAGCATTTCTCTTGGACCTTTCCTTTTTCTTTATAATCTTCAGCTGCACAGAAAACAAGGTCAGAAAACAATGTTAGAATTAATGTTTTCTAAGTAATATATAAAGTTATAGCATCAGGCTGGTGATTTTTTATGCTTCCGAAGGGAGGCATATAGTTTTTGAACCGCCTGTCCTTCTGTCCATCTGTCCGTCCGCATTTTTCTTGTCCGGTCAATAACTTTATAATAAGGTGCATTTTAAAATAACCTGGCATAAATGTGTGGCACGATTAGACAACCTGTCTTGCGAAAGACCTGGGTCTCTAGCTCAAAGGTCAATGTCACACTTAAGCTTCAAAGGTCATTTTTGAGATAATGCAGTCATTTTTGAGATAATGCAGTGATGGTCGTGTCTGGTCTGTATCTTTGTCATTCACGATTGGATTTTAAAATAACTTGACATAAATGTGTGGCACAATTAGACGACGTGTCGTGCGCAAGACCTGGGTCTCTAGCTCAAAGGTCAACGTCACACTTAGGCTTCAAAGGTCATTTTTGAGATAATGCAGTGATGGTCGTGTCCGGTCTGTATCTTTGTCATTCACGATTGGATTTTAAAATAACTTGGCATAAATGTGTGTCACATTTTGACGACATGTCATGCGCAAGACCTGGGTCTGTAGTTCAAAGGTCAAGGTCACACTTAGGCTTCAAATATCTTTTTTTTTTCATGATAATGCAGTGATGGTCATGTCACGTCTGTTTCTTTGTAAACCTAAAGTCCTGGCATTTGCATAGGCCACTAGATGAGATGTACTGAGGTCAAGTTTACTCTTTCGACTTCAAATGCCTTCTATCTAAAAATTTTGTGTCGGGGGCATATGTCTGTTTACAACGACAGCTCTTGTTTTAGATTTGTTTCTCTCAAATGCTAAGCTATCTCAGAAGAAAATATAAAGGTACTTCAGAACAAGATGCGAACAAGGATTCGCATGAATGTACAAGGCCGCTATAACTCCTAAAACAGTAAGCTAGAAAAGAAAATCACTGCTCATACTAAGAAAAAAACAACAGAGGGATCATTCGCCTTATTAAGCAAAGAGCACAGAGGCATCACTGATTTAATTAACAAAAATAGGCAGAGAAAGACATAAGTTTCATAAAGATAGACTACCCTTATTTATCTGTGCCAAATCATATTACATTCATTTAAAACAATTGTTTTTAGTGTCTGTTCCTTATACCGTATTTGCAAAATTTGTTGAAGAGTTGGTGTTTTTTTCACTCTTTAGTGTGACTTTCTAGAAAATATCCATCTGATTTAATTTATCTTAACAAACCATAAAGACAATGTTTTCACATCTTAATTATATATATTTATGCTCTATTTTAATGCCATTTTAATTTATAACAGTCTAGTTGTTATCCACATTTTTCTTTTTTCCTCATCTTTTATTATCACTAGTGTATTCTTTTTTATTATCAATATAGTTATAATTCACTCAATCTTTATCTTCTTTCAGTCACATTCTACTATAACCTACCATATAAGACTAGCAGAATAACAAGAACACGACAACAATGATATCATTACAAAAATCCTAACAACCATCTCAGCACAACAACTGCAAAAACATGAAACAGTCAATGAGATGATGAACAAAGCATGAACATGACAAATAATCAGCAAGACAACACAAAACAAAAGACCACCATGACACTACAACAAGCTAAACACTATTTAAAACACGAAGACCGTTTCAATGCAAAGATGTTTACATCAAAAAACAACAACAACAAAAAGACAACTACTTCCATCGAAACCAAATCAGTCATGACCGCTAAGACCAACATTATGACCATCATGGCCGAAACAATGCCATGATCATAAAAGAATTAAACACTGTCAATAAACTGAAACCATTAAAACCAATAAAACAACAAAACCGCCAGAACCACCAAGATCAAAACAGCACCATTGCCACTTAAACATATTGACATCTAAGACCATTGAGACTTAAAGACCACCAAGACCAGTATGTCACAATAACCTTCAAAACAACTTTCTACTAACACCATCAACCAAAAACGAAACAACAAAACAACCATCAAAACACATCAGAAACACCATCACACCCTAGCACAATGATCAATAGCACCATCAAATCCTAGCACAATCAACAACAATACCATCAAATCTTATCACAATCAACAACAATACCATCATATCCTAGCACAATAAACACCATCACCATCATATACTAGTATAATAAACAGCAGCACTAACAAATCCTAGCGCAATGAAAACCATCATCAAATCCTAGAACAATCAAGGTCAGTACCTTCATATCCTAGCACAATGAACAACAGCTCTATCTTATTTAAGAACAATGAATAACAACACCATCATATTCTAGCAAAATGAACAACAACACCATCAAATCCTAGCACAATTAACAACAACTCCTTCCTATCCTTGCACAATCAACAACAACACCATCATATCCTAGCACGATGAACAAAAATACCATCAAATCCAAGCACAATGAACAACAACTCCATCATATTGGAGAGCAATGAACAACAACCCCATCAAATCCTAGCACAATGACCAATAACAAAATCATATCCTAGAACAATGAACAACAATTCCATCAAATCCTAGAACAATGACCAATAACAAAATCACATCCTACCACAATGAACAACGACTCCATCACATCCCAGTACAATGAACAGAGCAAATCAAGCAACAACACCATCTCATCTTTCAAATCTAATATGCCTTAATCTAATACGCCTCAATTACAAGTACAAACAACAATATCACATCCATCAAATCTACCAAGTGTCTATGACAGCACAATGAAAAACACCACCACCACAACACTATCAGAGCACAATGTCCAATAACATCACCAGAATCCAGCACAATGACCAACAACAACATCACTTCCCAGGACAATGACCAACAACACCATCACACCCCAGCACATTGACAAGCAACACAATCACATCCATTCCAGAAGACCTACAACACAACCACCATAACCAACAACACCACCACATCCCAACACAATGACCAAAAACATGATCACATTCCAGCATAACGACAACAATACCATTTAATTCCAGCACAATGACAAAACGCCATCATATCCAAGGACAGTAACCAACAACAACATCACATCCATACACAACCAAAAACATAATCTCAACGACCATCAACACCATCACATCCCAGCACAATGACAAACAAAACAATCACATCCATTCAAAAAGACAAACAACACAATCACAATAACCAATAACACCATCACATCCAAGCAGATGACCAACATCACAATCACGTTCCAGCACGACAACACCACCATTTCATTCCAACTAAATGAAAAACAACGCCAACATATCCTAGCACAGTAACCACCAATAACATCACATCTATGCACCACCAACGAAAAAAAACAATGACCAACAACACCATCAGATCCTAGCACACGGACTAACAACACCATCATATCCAGGCACAAAGACTATTAACACCATCACACCCTAGCACAATAGTCAACAAAACCTATCAATAATTTTGATCAATCAATACCTTATTTCTATAGCAACCTATACCTGGTCAGCAATTTTCAGTAATCAACAAACCATCCGGTCAACTAGCTGACTGGTCAGCAGTCAGAAACCACTGCTCAGCAGAATAGACCTTACCGCCCAATTTAAATTATATTTTAGAATTATTTCGTCATAGGAAAGGTGATATAATTGTTTCCTTTGACGTCAAAAGAAAGGATATTACTCTTCCATTGTAAAACAATTAACTGGTATATTTATAGTGCAGGACAAGAAAGCATCCCATTTTAATGCTACCTTTGGTTCTTTTCCATGCTCAGTGTATAGCACTGATATATGGGACCTCAGTTTAACTTCTCATCCGATAGAGAATAAATAATTTTAGTGGAGGATCGGGCAGCGAAAGCGCGACCCCTGGATTACCTTTTTAGCGCGTTTCCACTGAACTACTGCTCCTGTAGGATGCCCGCTTAGACAACATGTTGAAATTTGACAACAAAAATGAAAATTACAGTAGTTTCAATTCAGATGTGTAAGTGAATATGATGCACCCTGGAAATGTTACTGTTGTAAAGTATAAAATTGCTGTGCTGTTCTCTTAAATATTTTCCAATTATAACTCTATTTACGAAACATGTACTTTATTATCTCTAATATAGATGATTTTAAAGATTATATTTTATAGAGTATTCATTATGACTTATAATACTATTATATTGTAATTAAATTGCTTGCTTTGTTTTTCACACTGACAATATTTACTAACATGGACAGAAACATTAAAGCAAGGAGATAACTATCAATATCGCAAAAAAATATTGAATCAAGATGTGGTCACATATACAATTCAATGATTGGGCATAACCCATTGGATGCTTTTTTAAGCAGCAAACTTGTTTTTCGTTTGTGATGATCTCTGCAGGGAAGGGGGCGAGTGTCTATATTTATTTCTCAGGTATTGCAAACCTTTGGTTATTTCTTAGTGGTGACACAGAATTCTTACAGTTTTATTAATGTATCATTTAAAAGAACTGTAATAGGAAAGAGAACCAACTCTAGGATTTGTTTCAGTGAACAAGAAGTAATCTTTTGTTTGATGACGTCATATGTAATGGACTTTTTGCTTCACTCATTCGTAAAGTTTAGTGTTACTGGGGTTTAACGCCAGTTTTAATTGCTAAGGTCATATCCCGGCGGTCAGTCCACCTAACCAGTGTTCCTGGGTGTCCAGCCTGTTTAATAACCAATTTCTCCGCAAGTGACTGACTACTCCAATTCATTCAGTCATTACTTACTCAACAACACTCAACAACACTAACACAACTCTCAGTACCCACCCAATTATTTGCCCTGTTTATTTATATTTTATTAATCTATAGCATTTCTCTTGGACCTTCCTTTTTCTTCATAATCTTCAGCTGCACCTGAAATAAAAAAAAACAAGAACAGAAAACAATGTAAGAATTAATGTTTTCTAAGCAATATATCAAGTAATCGCATTAGGCTGTTGATTTTTTTTATAGAATAATTTTTCTCTCAAATGCTAAGCTACCTCAGAAGAAAATATAAAGGTACTTCAGAACAAGTTGCCATCAAGGATTCGCATGAATGTATAAGGCAGCTACAACATCTTAAAACAGTAAGCTGGGAAAGAGGATCACTGCTCATACTAAGAAAAAACAGAGGGATCATTAGTCTTTTTAAGCAAAGAGCACAGAGGGATCACTAATTTATTAATAAAAATAGCAGAGAAAGACCGTAAGTTTCATATAGATAGACTACCCTTATTGATCTGTGCCCAATTATGTTACATTAACTTAAAACAATTTTTAGTGCCTTTCTTTATACGGGTTTTTCCTTTTTTTTCGCTCTTTTTTCATGTGACTTTCTAGAAAATATCCTTCTGATTTAATTTATCTTTTAAATCCATAAAGACAATGTTTTCACATCTTAATTAATTGCTCTATTTTAATACCATTTTAATTTTAAACAGTCTAGTTGATATTCACAATTTTCTTTTTTTCTCATCTTTTATTATCACTATCATATTATTTTTATTATCATAATCATCATTATAATATTATCGTTATAATTCACTCCATCTTTATATACTTCTTTGAGTCACATTCTACCATAAACTACCATATAAGACTAGCTGAATAGGAAGAACACGACAACAATTATATCATGACCCAAAAAAAAATTAACAACCATCTCAACACAACAACTACAAAACATAAAATACAGTCAATGAGATGATGAACAAAACATGAACATGACGAATAATCATCAAGACAACAAAACAACAGACCACCATGGCACTACAACAAGCTAAACACTAAAACACGAAAAAAGATACAATGCACAGATGTTAACAACAAAAACAACAACAAAAAGACAACTACTTCCATCGAAACCAAATCGATCAGTCATCATGACCAATTAGACCAACATTAATCTTAATTATGTATATTTATGCTCTATTGTAATGCTATTTTCATTTATAACAGTCTAGTTGTTACCCACAATTTGTTTCCTCATCTTTTATTATCACTATCATATTATTTCTATTATCATTATTATCATTATAATATTACCATTATAATTCACTCCATCTTTATATACTTCTTTGAGTCTCATTCTACCATAACTACCATATAGCTGAATAGCAAGAACACGATAATAATGATATCATTACAAAAATCCTAACAACCATCTCAACACAACAACTGCAAAAAAATACAGTCAATGAGATGATGAACAAAACAAAACACTCAAACACAAGGACCGATACAATGCAAAGATGATAACAACTAAAAACAACAACAACAAAAAAGACAACTTGTTCCATCGAAACCAAATCGGTCATCATGACCACTAAGACCATCATTATGACCACCATGGCCGAAACAATGCCATGGCCATTAAAATAAAACACTGTCAATAAAATGCAACCATAAAACCTATAAAGGAACAAAAACGTCAAAACCATGAAGATCAAAACAGCACCATTATCACTTAAACATATTGACATCTAAGACCATTGTGACTTAAAGACCACCAAGACCAGTATGACACCACAACCTTCAAAACAGCTTTCTACTAAGACCATCCACCAAGAACGAAACGATAATACAACCATCAAAACACATCACAAACACCATCACATCCTAGCACAATGATCAATAGCACCATCAGACCCTAGCACAATGAACATCAACTCCATCATATCCTAGCACAATGAAAAAACAACACTATTATATCCTAGTACAATGAAGAACAGCACCAACATAGCTTAGCACAATGACCAAATAACACAATCATATCCTAGGACAATGAACAATGTCATCACATCCTAGCGCAATGAAAACCACCATTAGATCCTAGAACAATGCACAGCAATACTATCAAATCCTAGCACAATGAACAACAACTCCACCATATCCTAGAACAATGACCAATAACAGTATCATATCCTAGAACAATGAACAACAACTCCATCATATCCTAGAACAATGAACAACAACTCCATCAAATCCTAGCACAATGACCAATAACACAATCACATTCCAGCACAATGAACAACATCTCCATCAAATCCTAGCACAATGACCAATAACACAATCATATCCTAACACAATGAACACAGCTCCTCAAGCAACAACACCATCTCATTTATCAAATCTTATATGCCTTAATCTAATATGCCTTAATTACCACATATGTAAAAACAATAAAATCACATCCATCAAATCTACCAAGTGTTTATGACAGCACAATAAAAAACAACACCCCGCATTGTCCAAAACAGTATCATCAGAGCACAATGTCCAATAACATTATCAGAACCAAGCAGAATGGCCAACAACACCATCACTTCCCAGGACAATGACCAACAACACCATCACATCCCAGCATCACAAACGACACAATCACAACCATTCCAAATGAACGACAACACAATCTCAACAACCAACAACATCATCACATTCCAGCACAACGACAGCAACACTAATTCATTCCAGCACAATGAAAACGCCAACATATGCCAGTACAGTAACAGTACAATCACACCAATACACAGTCACAACACCATCAAATCACAGCACACTGACAAACGACACAATTCAATCCATTCAAAAAGACAACACAATTACAATAACCAATTACCAAAAACAACATAACATCCAAGCATAATGACCAACAGCACTACCACATTCAAGCGCAACGACAATAACACCATTTCAATCCGGCTCAATGGAAAACAACGACAACATACCTCCCAACACAGTAACCAAAAACATCACATCCATGCACAACCAACAAACATCACAACGACCAACAACACCATCACATCTATGCACAATGACTATTAACACATCACACCCCGTTTGTGATTGTTTGTGATAATTTCCCCAAAGAAGAGGACAAAAGTCGTATTCATTTCTCAGTTATTGCAAACCTTTGGTTATTTCTCTTAGAGGTGACACAGAATTCTTACAATCTTATTAATGTCTCATTCAAAAGTGCTGTAATAGGAAAGGGAACACAACTCTAGAATTTTTTTAAGTGAACAAAGAGTAATCTTCCTTTTGTTTGGAATCGTCATAATTATGTTAGGGACCTTTTGCTTCACTCGTTTAGTTTTATTGAGGTTTAACGCAAGTTTTAACTGCTAAGGTCATATCCTGGCGGTCAGTCCACTTAACCAGTGTTTCTGGGTATCCAACCAGTTTATTAACCAATTTCTCTGCAAGTGACTGGCTACTCCAATTCATTCAGTCAATACTTATTCAACAACACTCAACAATACTAACACAACTCTCAGTTACCACCCAATTACCCTCCCTGTTTATTTATTTTTCATTAATCTATTTTTAGCAATTCTCTTGGACCTTTCCTATTTCTTTATAATCTTCAGCTGCACCTGAAATACAGAAAACAACGACAGAAAACAATGCAAGAATTAATGTTTTCGAAGCAATACATAAATTTATCGCATCAGGCTGGTGGTTTTTTCATAGAATATTTTTCTCTCAAATGCTAAGCTATCTCAGAACAAAATGTACAGGTACGTCAGAGCAAGATGCAAACAAGGATTCGCATGAATGCTCAAGGCAGCTATAACACCTAATTTAAAAACAGTTAGCTGGGAAACAGGATCACTGCTCATACAAAGAAAACAAAAGGGATCAATAGCCTTATTAAGCAAAGGGCACAGAGGGATCACTAATTTTATTAACAAAAAATAGACAGAGAAAGACCGTACGTTTCATAAAGATAGACTACCTTAATTTATCTGTGCCTAATTATGTTACATTAATTTAAAACAATTGTTTTTTAGTGTCCGTTTTTTATACCGAGTTTGCAAAATTTCTTACAGTTGTTTTTTTTTTCACTCTTCTTTTGTGTGACTTTCTAGAAAATATCCATCTGATTTTATTTATCTTTAAAATCCATAAAAACAATGTTTTCACATCCTAATTATGTATAATAATGCTCTATTGTAATGTTATTTCAATTTAAAATAGTCCAGTTGTTACCCACAATTTTCTTTTTTCCTCATCTTTTATTATCAAAATCATATTCTTTTTATTATCATTATTATCATTATAATATTATCATTATAATTGACTCCATCTTTATATACTTCTTTGAATCACATTCTACCAAAACCTACCATATAAGACTAGCTGAATAACAAGAACACGATAACAATGATATCATTACAAAAACCCTAACAACCATCTCAACACAACAACTGCAAAAAAATACAGTCAATGAGATGATGAACAAAACAAGAACATGATGAATAATCATCAAGACGACACAAAACAAGACCACCATGACACTACAACAAGATAAACACTAAAAACCCGAAGACCGATACAATGCAAAGATGTTTACAAGTAAAAACAACAACAACAACAACAAAAAGACAACTACGTCCACCGAAACCAGATCAGTCATCACGACCACTAAGACCAACAACACCATCTCATCTATCAAATCAAATATGCCTTAATCTTATATGCCTTAATTAAAAGTACAAACAACAATATCGCATCCATGATATCTACCAAGTGTTTATGACAGCACAATGAAAAACAACACCACCACGCTGTCCAAGATAGCATTATCAGGGTACAATGTCCAATACCATCATCAGAACCCAGCACAATTACCAACAACACCATCACTTCCCAGCACATAGACAAACAACACCATCACAACAACCAACCACACCATCACGTCTATCATATCAAATATGCATTAATCTTATATGCCTTAATTAAAAGTACAAACAACAATATCACATCCATGAAATCTACCAAGTGTTGTATGACAGCACAATGAAAAAAACACAACCACGCTGTCCAAAATAGCATTATCAGAGTACAATGTCCAATAACATCATCAGAACCCAGCACAATTACAAACAACACCATCACTTCCAAGCACATAGACAAAAAACACCATCACAACAACCAACAACACTATCACACCCCAGCACAATGACAAACGACACAATCACAACCATTCCAAAAGACTGCGAATACAATCACAATGACCAACAACATCATCACATCCCAGCACAACGACAAAAACAACATTTCATTCCAGAACAATAACAAACAACGCCAACATATGGAAGCACAGTAACCAACAACAACATCACGTCAATGCACAACCAACAAAACAACTACAACGACCAACAACACGATCACATCCCAGCACAATGACAAACGACACTATCACATCCAATCAAATGACAAACAATACACGCAGAATAACCAAAACACCATCACATCCAAGCATAATGACCAACAGCACTATCACATTCCAGCACAACGACAACAACGTCATCTCATTCCATCTCAATAAAAAACAACACCAACATATTCTAGCACAGTAACCAACAACAACATCACATCCATGCACAACCAACAAAAAAGTCAAAACGACCAACAACACCATCACATCCTAGCAAACGGACTAACAACACCATTACACCCCAGCACAATGATCAACAAAAAAACTATCATTTCCCTGCAAAAAAAAACAGAAAACATCACCATATCCCTTAACAATGACAAACTATCCATTCACAATGATTAACAACAAATCGCCACAACATACAACACCATATCAGCAAAATGACAAACAACACCATCGCATTCCGGCACAATGACCAAATAAACCATCACATTCTAGCACAATGACTATTAACACAATCACATCCATGCACAATGACCATCAATACCATCACTTTACAGCACAATGACCATCAACACCATCACTTTACAGCAACATGACCATCAACACCATCAGTTTCAACCACAATGACCATCAACACCACCACATTACAGCACAACGACTATCAACACCATCACATAACAGCACAATGACCATCAACACCATTACATTTCAGCACAATGACCATCAATACAATCACATTACAGAACAATGACCATCAACACCATCACAATCCTGCACAATGACCGTCAACACCATCACTTTACAGCACCATGACCATCAACACCATCACATTACAGCACAATGACCATCAACACTACCATATTACAGCACAATGACAATCAACACCACCACATTCCAGCACAATGACGATCAACACCATCACATTACAGCACCATGACCATCAACACCATCACATTACAGCACAATGACCATCAACACTACCATATTACAGCACAATGACAATCAACACCACCACATTCCAGCACAATGACCATCAACACCATCACATAACAGCACAATGACCATCAACACCATCACATTTCAGCACAATGACCATCACACCATCTCATTACAGCACAATGACCATCGACACCATCACATTTCAGCACAATGACCATCATAATCATCAATTTACAGCACAATGACCACCAACACCATCACATTTAAGCAAAATGACCATCAACACAATCATATTACAGCACAATGAGCAGAAACACCATCACATTACAGCAAAATGATCAGCATACAAATCACATTCCAGCAGAACGACCATCAACACCACCACATTACAGCACAATGACTATCAACAGCATCATATTTCAGCACAATGACCATCAACACCATCACATTACATTACAATGACCATCAACACCACCACATTACAGCACAATGACCATCAACACCATCACATTTCGGCACAATGCCTAACAACACCATCACATTACAGCACAATGACCACCAACACCATCACATTTCAGCACTTGACCATCAACAACACCACATTTCAGCACAATGACCATCAACACAATTACATTACAGCACAATGACCATCATTACCATCACATTTCAGCACAATGACCATCAGCACAATCACAATCCAGAACAATGACCACCAACACAATCACAATCAAGCACAATGACCATCGACACCATTACATTTCAGCACAATGACCATCAACGCCATCTCATTACAGCACAATGACCATCATAACCATCACATTTCAGCACAATGACCATCAGCACAATCACAATCCAGCACAATGACCACCAACACAATCACAATCCAGCACAATGACCATCGACACCATTACATTTCAGCACAATGACCATCAACGCCATCACATTACAGCACAATGACCATCATAACCATCACATTTCAGCACAATGACCATCAGCACAATCACAATCCAGCACAATGACCACCAACACAATCACAATCCAGCACAATGACCAACGACACCATCACATTTAAGCACAATGACCATTAACATCATTACATTTCTGCAAAATGATAAGCAAATAAATCACATGTCACCACAATGACAATCAACACCATCACACTCCAGCACAATGACCATCAACACAATCACACTCCAGCACAATGACCATCGACACCATTACATTTCAGCACAATGACCATCAACGCCATCAGATTAAAGCACAATGACCATTAACACCATCACATTTCTGCAAAATGATAAGCAAATCAATCTCATGTCACCACAATGACAATCAACAACACCATCACACTCCAGCACAATGACCATCAACACCATCACATTACAGCACAATGACCATCAACACCATTACACCCCAGCACAATGACCATCAACGCCATCACATTACAGCACAATGACCATCAACACCACCACATTCCAGCAAAATGACCATCAACACCATCACATTTCAGCACAATGACCATCAACAACACCACATTCCAGCACAATGACCATTGACACCATCACATTTCAGCACAATGACCATCATAATCATCAATTTACAGCACAATGACCATCAACACCATCACATTTAAGCAAAATGGCCATCAACACAATCACATTACAGCACAATGACCAGAAACACCATCACATTACAGCACAATGACCATCAATACCATCACATTTCAGCACAATGACCATCAACAACACCACATTCCAGCACAATGACCATTGACACCATCACATTTCAGCACAATGACCATCATTACCATCAATTTACAACACAATGTCCATCAACAGCATCACAATCCAGCACAATGACCATCATTACCATCAATTTACAACACAATGTCCATCAACAGCATAACAATCCAGTACAATGACCATCGACAGCACCGCATTACAGCACAATGACCATCAACACCTTCACATTTCGGCACAATGACACCATTACCATTAATGCACCATTACATTCCAGTACAATGCAAATCAAAATGATTTTATTTTTATGAAGTCCATTAATTTGTTGACATTTTGTCTCTTTTGCATTTTTCATTTTCCAAATCATTATGTTTTTGTAAATGGCTGGTCTTTTTTGTTTTGGCAACAAAAAGGAATCTCTCTATATTATCATTCTCACTATTGTTGTTGTTTTACAATCATGAGGTTAAAGATCTTATAGTTGTTATTATTATTACATAGTTTTCCATACATTTACATTATAAGACTCACCCTCTATTGGTTATTTTAATTTTTTTTCCCTTTACATCACATTTTCTTCTGAAAGCTAAAAATGCTCAACAAATATAGTTTCAATCAATTAAGGTTCACTAAATCCTCAAGCCAGAGGTCAAAATTACACATGCTTACTATCTCCTTCTCTTTGTTGTTTGAAAATCCTCAGTCATCTACATGAATATGTCTAGGAAGGAATAACCAAAAATACATTCAAGTTTTATTCCAGAAAAATGTCAAATTTGGGTCAGAGGCTTAGTCTGCATTCAGTAGTTCTAACAACATTGATTCATATAGATTATTCCATTCTATTAACAATAATTTATTACAGATTTTCAGAAATAATTTTTTCATTTTTTCAGTTACCTTTCCTGTATAATACTGCTCTATAAAACTGGTGCAGATTTCGTTATTATGTCAATAACATTTCATCTTAAAAACACATCAAAGTTATATTTACCCTAAAGTAGCCAACATCAGTTTTCAACAGAAATGCACTGGTTGACAGCAACCTAACCACTGACAACTCCAATACCACTTCATCAACCTAAAAAGGATTTCTTCCATGTTAAAGTACTGCTGTATTAATTACCTGAATTACGCATCTAAGCAAGAAAGTCATGATGGTCCTATACTGTTCACCTGAGAGTATCACTACTTGAATTCACAAGTGCATTGTAACAGATTCAAGGAAAAAATATAGACAGTGTTGCATGCCAAATTCAAATCTCTTTAGTTTAAGAAAAAAAAACATGCTGTGCTCAGGTGAGCTAAAAATGATTGAAGCAGAAAGTTCATTCTATAAAATAGACATATTTCTCTGACTAACAAAATGGCTCACTTATGGTTCATATTATGTAAAACCTACAAACTCAAGATTTTGAAAGTATTAAAATGAATTTTGGATCTCATTACCAAAATGAAGAGAAAGCCACAGCTTAAGAACTGAACTGTATTCTCTGTAGCCTTTGCAACAAAAACTAGTGTAACTCAAAAGTCTGCCATTATGAGCATTTCTACAAGACTAGCACAGCCAAATCCTATGACCACTTCCTGTGCCACATGGCACATGTATTAACTTTATTAAAACAAGAAATGTTTGTAAAACATAAATGCCCCCCGGCAGCACCTAATTGCTTGTGGTTGGGCCAAAGCGTTCTCTAGTTATTGATCAGAAACTGTTTTTAGGATCAAGGTCCCTGTGGCCTTGACCTTTGACCTAATGACCTCAAAATCAATAGGGGTCATTTACTGGTCATGACCAACCAGCACACCAAGTTTGGTGAACCTAGGTCAAAGCATTCTCTAGTTATTGATCGGAAACCGTTTTTAGAGTCAAAGTCTCTGTGAGCTTGACCTTTGACCTAATGACCTCAAAATCAATAGAGGGTCATCTACTGGTGATGACCAACAATCATAAGAAATGTTTGGTGAACCTAGGTCAAAGCGTTCTCTAGTTATTGATCGGAAACCGTTTTTAAGATGAAAGTCTCTGTGATCTTGACCTTTGACCTAATGACCTCAAAGTCAATAGGGGTCATCTACTGGTGATGACCAACCAGTATACCAAGTTTGGTGAACCTAGGTCAAAGCGTTCTCTAGGTATTGATCAGAAACCTTTTTTAGATTGAAGGTCCCTGTGAGCTTGACCTTTGACCTAATGACCTCAAAATCAATAGCGGTCATCTACTGGTAATGGCCAACCATCATACCAAGTTTGGTGAACCTAGGTCAAAGCGTTCTCTAGTTATTGATCGGAAACCGTTTTAAGGATGAAAGTCTCTGTGATCTTGACCTTTGACCTAATGATCTCAAAGTCAATAGGGGTCATCTACTGGTGATGACCAACCAGTATACCAAGTTTGGTGAACCTAGGTCAAAGCGTTCTCTAGTTATTGATCGGAAACCGTTTTTAGGATGAAGGTCCCTGTGATCTTGACCTTTGACCTAATGACCTTAAAATCAATAGGGGTCATCTACTGGTGATGATCAACCAGCATACCAAGTTTGGTGAACCTAGGTCAAACCGTTTCTACCTACAAGGTCAATGTGACCTTGACCTTTGACCCCTTGACCCCAAAATCAATAGGGGTCATCTACTGGTGATGGACAACCATCCTACTAAGTTTGAAGTTCCTAGGCCTGAGCGTTCTTTAGTAATTGGTTGGAAACTGTTTCTACCTACAAGGTCAATGTGACCTTGACCTTTGACCCCTTGACCCCAAAATCAATAGGGGTCATCTACTGGTGATGGACAATCATCCTACCAAGTTTGAAGTTCCTAGGCCTAAGCATTCTTTAGTTATTGGTCGGAAACCATTTGGTCTACAGACCGACGGACCGACCGACCGACCGACAGACAGACAAATGCAAAGCAATATATCCCCACTTCTTTGAAGAGGGGGCATAAATATTTTATGAGTAAAATAAAAGAAAACAGATAGCATTCTTTTAATTTGTAAGTCCAAGCCAATCTTCAAAGCATGACTGCCCACTAGAAAAGACCAGTTCTTCACCACTCCTTGCATGATGCTGCCTGGATGCTGTAGATAACTGAGCTTTTTCATTTGTATTATGCAGGCGTTAGGCAAATAATTACACAAATCTGACAGATACTTTAGAATAGTCTTGCTCTTAAAACAAAAATTACATAGGTCTTTCATCAAGAACCAGCTCATTTTTACATGAAGAACAGTAAACAAAAACATATCTAACCTGGGCATGAATCACCCGAAGAGTAAGATTTTCCGACAGTATGAGAACATGTTAGGGGCTGCATATTCCTATATTAGCAAATGTTTTATCATTTTCCCTTAGACAAATTTGTGCAGATGAGCATACCTGCCACTTTTTATCTCAACATCTCAAAGAGTTGGGACCCTCATGAATGAAAGGTAGTTTCTAAAACATTAAACTCAAGAAAATTCTTACCAGATTTTCCACATTTCTTTTTCTGTGCTCGCAATGAATGGTCACAAAAATATATGTCTCCAGGATATACCCCTCTCATAGCTTGCTGAAAAACCTGTGAGGAAGAAAAGAAGGATAATTGTTTAAAGCTTTAATGTTACAAGTATAGTTATTCAAATATATTATAAACTGATGTGCAACTGTATGTGGAATCACATGATCAGACAAACCTCTAAGCAAAGAACATGTGTTATGATTAACCAGACACAAGAGCAATTAACTACATATTACAGTTTTAAACTACTGCTTGTTACAAAATAAATGATTCTTATGAATAAAATC
Organism: Cyclina sinensis; assembly: GCA_012932295.1. Classification (NCBI taxonomy): domain Eukaryota; kingdom Metazoa; phylum Mollusca; class Bivalvia; order Venerida; family Veneridae; genus Cyclina; species Cyclina sinensis. The sequence continues at coordinate 29,936,106 of JAAONU010000004.1, forward strand.
TCTAAAAAGACAAACAGTAAGATGGAATTTAGAATTTGGTCTGTTAGAGTTTGAATTACCCTTCTCCTTTAGAGGATTGTTATGATCATGTGACTCCATAGTATTTGTATCTGAAAATATGAGAAAATTATATTGTGATATCAAAATGTACATCGAGCAATAAATTGATCAAGATGAACATCATACCATAAAGTCAACACTTTGTCTGTACAGACCAACATCATGGGCCTAAAGAGTTGGAACTCTCATGAATGAAAGGTAGTTTCATATATGAAAGTCACATGAAACGACCCCCTCCACCGAGTGGACTGAAGTTCATGCCACACAAACATCAATGTGAACACTTCCATGCATCTGACCATAAAATTTCTGCCCAAGAAATGTTTTATCACCTACCGGTTGAAATTATTACAAAACTTGCCAATATCTGTGCATGTGCAATTCTCCACTTACCAGTTTTTTGTTCCACTTATAGGTGTGGAAAAAACATAAAGAAGTACTTTTCTGAACTCAACTTGACTTTATCCAATACATTTAAGAGCTAGATTCACAAACCACCAAGTTTTTAATCACTTTATTATGTCTGTAGCACAATCATTTTCTTTTTAGATTTAATTTATTCCTAATTTGGTTTTATATGTTAATGTAACGTTAGTGAAAGTTGCATAGCTCTGTTTTGGAAAAAAAACTCCTAGCAAATTTGGGAATTTCCCGTCTTAAAATTTGTCAAATTGGGGAAAAAAATGATATGAAAAACTCCAATTGGAAATTTGCCACAACTTAAAACAACTTACCAGATAAATGCACAGAAAAGTCTGTATATTACTTTCATTTACTTTCTAACCATGTTTTCAGAGTGATGGAATTTGAAAAGATGAATTTACTACATATACATGTATTTGTCTATATAGTATTGCTTTGTTTCAAACTAACAGAGCTAATCTTGCTGCCTTATTAGCTACTATTTAGTTCTAATTGATGCAAGCCAGCAATGTAACCCATATAGTTACTTGTAAATGACAACGTCAATGGCCCATTCATTCAGTCTTGCACTATGCCTTAAGAATTTTCTGGGAAAGAAGATTATCAGCTTTTTCTGCAGTTATGAAATCATTTAAATTCATTATTATATAAGTCAAATATGATAAAAGATACAAGTATTGTTTAAATTACAGACTTAAAAAAGTCATGTATTATTAAGACAAGGTAAAGTTTTGTTATTATTGCTTTTTTATAACACTTCTGACATAAACAAAATGTTTTTCCTTTCTCTTAATCTTCCGTTTTGTTTCTCTGATAAGTGACTGAATTCTGAAATGACTGAATAAAACATGCACAAAAGCTGTGATTAACAGTTTACCAAATCTGCAAATTCATTCGAATAATTCTGGAGGAGAATTAATGATTGAAGCAAAACAAAATGGCAAAATTTGCAGAACTAACTGGTGTAGAAGCATTTCACATTCGTTGAGAACAATCTCAACAAGGAACATAATGAATGAATGAATGAATAAATAAATGAATGAATGAATGATTAAATGAATGAATGAAGAAATGAGTGAGTGAGTGAGTGAGTGAGTGAGTGCGCGAGTGAGTGAGTGAGTGAATGAATGAATGAATGAATGAATGAATGAATGAATGAATGAATGAGTTTTATGGCCCATCGAAAAATTGTTGAATATTTGAACTGTTAGCAGATGGCCAAGGAGTCACCAAGTACATAGACTGGTTTCAGAACCAGCAATTAATGCTATTCCTTAGTAATGATAGCTAAATGACTATTAAGTCCCTTTCTAACTATAGATTTATCTTTTCCTGGCTGGAATTGGAAGGATCATATAGCCTGTAGCCAGGCTAAGTACAATCAAGAAAGATCTTCTATTTCACCATGCATGTTTGGAGGTGCAGAATATTTTCTTTACTTTGCAGTAAGAAGATGGCACAATTAATCTTCTGCAAAACAATTTATAACTGTTTGAGTAAATATATCATAATAACAAGAAACATGGCAATGCCACGAAACCAGGTTTTCAAAAATGTTGTTCTGATTCTATACTATAGTATGAATTTTGGAATGAAGATTGCTATGAATATTCAAAAGATTATAACATGACATGAAGGAAAAGATAATATTCATGAGAATACATGATAATGAGTAGGATGTAAATTTCGGCTAACAATACTGTCTGCAAGGAGTATACTTAATAATGAGACAACAATTTCTGCACGTCATCTTGATGTGGTAAACATTTGTCTGAAGTTTCATCAAAATTCTTCAAAGGGTTGAAGAGTTACAGAGCGGACAGGATTTTCAATGTTAATGTCACTGTGACCTTGACCTTGGAGCCATCAAAATTCTTCAAAGGGTTGAAGAGTTACAGAGCGGACAGGATTTTCAATGTTAATGTCACTGTGACCTTGACCTTGGAGCCAGCCATGCGGAACATGCGTTCTGCACGTCATCTTGATGTCGTAAACATTTGTCTGAAGTTTCATCAAAATTCTTCAAAGGGTTGAAGAGTTACAGAGCGGACAGGATTTTCAATGTTAATGTCACTGTGACCTTGACCTTGGAGCCAGCCATGCGGAACATGCGTTCTGCACGTCATCTTGATGTCGTAAACATTTGTCTGAAGTTTCATCAAAATTCTTCAAAGGGTTGAAGAGTTACAGAGCGGACAGGATTTTCAATGTTAATGTCACTGTGACCTTGACCTTGGAGCCAGCCATGCGGAACATGCGTTCTGCACGTCATCTTGATGTGGTAAACATTTGTCTGAAGTTTCATCAAAATTCTTCAAAGGGTTGAAGAGTTACAGAGCGGACAGGATTTTCAATGTTAATGTCACTGTGACCTTGACCTTGGAGCCAGCCATGCGGAACATGCGTTCTGCACGTCATCTTGATGTCGTAAACATTTGTCTGAAGTTTCATCAAAATTCTTCAAAGGGTTGAAGAGTTACAGAGCGGACAGGATTTTCAATGTTAATGTCACTGTGACCTTGACCTTGGAGCCAGCCATGCGGAACATGCGTTCTGCACGTCATCTTGATGTGGTAAACATTTGTCTGAAGTTTCATCAAAATTCTTCAAAGGGTTGAAGAGTTACAGAGCGGACAGGATTTTCAATGTTAATGTCACTGTGACCTTGACCTTGGAGCCAGCCATGCGGAACATGCGTTCTGCACGTCATCTTGATGTGGTAAACATTTGTCTGAAGTTTCATCAAAATTCTTCAAAGGGTTGAAGAGTTACAGAGCGGACACAATTTCGTTTGACGCCCGCCCATCCGCCCATCCGCCCGCCATACCCCAATCTAATAACCAGGATTTTCAAAATTGAAAACCTGGTTAAAAACTAATGAGCCTTATGAAAGATACCAACAGAGCTAATTAAAAGAGAACCAGAAATTATTGAACAGTTTGAGGCATAAAGCTGACCTATGTAAATTCAACAAGACAGATGAACAAATTCATATTAAAGTGATTAAAAAGTGTTATTCATTCAAATTAAGAACCAATTTGTCAGAAAAGTGAAAAGACCTGCAGCTAGAAGAGTAATGTACAATTTATTCGACCATGGAGCTGGAAACAAAGTCAAAAACAATGGACAAAAGTATCAAAATGTGAACTTCATCAGTAAAGACTGTGCAAAAAGTTAGGAATGGAGGAGGACCCATACTACATGCTTCACAACTGAAAAACACAATAACTCCTGCATAATTTATGGGTGAAATCCAAACAAGTAAATTTGTGAGCTAATGCTCACTAGTGATACCCCCGCTATCAGAAATTTGACTTTCATAATGTAATTTGCATTTGTCATATGTATAAAGAGTGTCAAATTTTTCCGATTATTTACCTGAACTTAATACAACTTCACCCAAGGCACAGCTAGATGGATATGAAAATGGTCAGAATAATGAACAGGTATTACATCTGTGATTTCTGATTCATCGAAGTCTTTATTAACAAAAACACGATCAAGTGAACATCCTTTCCTGTGTGTTGGTAACTTTTTCCTGTGTGTTGGTAACTTCTAAGTATTCGGTAAACAGGAAGTAGATGAGCAAGGAGCATATAATCGCTTTATACCATATGAGAATATAGGATAAAGCAATATGCAAAATATCAGGCTGCTGCATCTTATAGTTGCTGAGAAAACTGCCACGGAAAATAAAGATGTCGTTTGGTTGATTAATGCACCTATATAGTGACAAAATCTAAAAATATTCGGTAAACAGGAAGTAGATGAGCAAGGAGCATAAAATTGCTTTACACCATATGGGACTATAGGGTATAGCAATATGTGAAATATCAGGCTTCTGCATGTTATAGTTGCTGAAAAAAATGCAACGGAAATTTGTTACGGACGGACGGACGGACACACGGACAAGGGTAAAACAGTATACCCCCCACTTCTTCGAAGCGGGGGTATAATAAGCAACTTAAGTGTTATAGATACAGATGAGTGGCCATAGGAGCATGGATAAAAGTTGCCCTGCACTTGACAAAAGGTGTGATCAGTGAGGCTTTTTAGGACATTTTAGGAAGTGTTGTACAATCCAGTTAGGAAAGAATGTGAAAATCCAGGAAATGAGAAAAGAAATAATTATGTGCTATAGAGAAAGAATGAATGAATGAATGAAATGAAATTAAATTAAATGAACTGAATGAATGAATGAATGAATGAATGAATGAATGAATGAATGAATGGAGTTTTATGGCCCATCAACATTTTAGGTGCAAATAATATTGTATAAAAAAGAACTAAGAAGAAACTATTTTGTTAAAAAGTTGCAATGATGTTAAGTTCGAAATCATGTGAAATATGATGTAGTTAAAAGTTCCATATGTAAAAAATAAAACAATAGTATCTTGTTAAAAATGTTGATATCTTTTAAAATTTAAATATTAAGTCTGGCCGAACAGAATTAAACAGTTCATGCATGTTTTGTTCATTGAAAAATTTATTTCGTATTGGAGCAAGTCCACACAGTTGACTTCAATAAAAATGTGTTACTGTAAGATCTGTAAAATCAATGAACACACTGTGGGACTTGTTCACCTTTCAGAAGATAAGAGTGAGTAAGGTAAGAATGTCCAATACATAGACGACAAAGGACAATTTCTTCTTTTTCCAGAAACAAACTGCAAAGAAATCAGGGCTTCTGAAATTTTAAATAAATTGGTATAAAAAGATATTTTGAGTTAGCAGGTCAGTTGTTATAGAGATGTCAGGTGTCTAGAAGACTTTCAGTTGAAACTATCAGTAGATGATTAATAGTCAAACCTGTGGCAAACAAGACATACAGGACGCCGTTTTCACTTGAACAAAAAGTTTATGATCAACTTGATGAATTGGAGGCAATGAATATCATAGACATGGTGAAAGAACCAAGTTCCTGGCTTAGTCCAGCTATTATTGTTCCAAAGAATGATGGCACAATAAGAATTTGTGCAGATATGAGGTAGGCTTACATAGCTTTTCATAGAGAAAGGCATCAAATGATGAAATATTATACAAAATGAATGAGGCTGAAGTGCACAGTAAATTTGATTTGATAACAGCTTTCCTTCAGATGAAGAGACATACTTCATCAAGACACAATAGAACTTTAATGATCCATAAAGGCTTGTATTGATACAAAACCTTGAACTTTGATATCAATACCACTCCTAAAACATGTAAAATGTATCAGAAAATTATTTCACAAGTATTTGCAGACTGTGAAGGGTTTGAAAAATTTAGGGGATGACATTTTTCATGGGAAAAACAAACAATGAATGCTTGGAAAATGTATTTCGAAGATTAAATAAAAAAATCTAAACTGAATCAGGCCAAATTTGATTTGGAATTGACAGAAAACATTTATGGGATATGTACTGTCAAAAAATGGCACTGAACCCACAAAGGAACAAAGTACAAGCAGTTAAGAATTCTTGAAGTCTGACAAATGGAAAGGAATCAAGAAGTTTTCTCTAAACCTTGCTAACTTCAGTTCAAGATTTTACAGATTATTATTCTAAGATATTTTAACCTTTGCAACAACATCCAGAAAAGATGCTAGGGTTGAATGGCAGAAAAGCATAGTTTCAGGACAATGAAAACATTTTTGACAAGTGTTCAAACTGTAGGCTATTCTAGACTTGTATGGCATACAATTTGAGATCTTAATGGACCATAAGCAACTGACTGTTTTGTTTGCCCTGAAGTCAAGACCAGGTGCAAGAATTGAAAGGTGAATTGTGAGGCTAATGCCATGTTCCTACACAATCCAGTATATTCAAGGGCAAGAAAATTGTGTGAATTAATGCGCTTTCATATAATTGGCGAAAATCAGTTTTCAGGAAATGACTTTTTACCTTGAAGATGAATAAAAAACTTGCAGAATATATGGGTCAAAAGGAGCCAGACTGAAAATGCCTTGCTTGTGGATGAAATCCTAAAATATATTATAAAACACTCAACTCATATATATAGACTAGGGCTTTACATTAGGAAATTGGGTAGGCCTTGATATTCTATTATCATGTGACATTTGAAGAACAGGACTTCTAAGTGGCCAGTGATTACCAGTAAATTGAGGTTAATGTTCATCAAAATTCTAATTTCTTGAAAGAAATATGTCAGTTTTTGGAAACTATTGCTGCCACAATTGGGAACACACCCTTCTCATTTTCATTTGGAAAGAAGCTTGTAATTGGCTCCTATATAGATATAAAACCCATGATGTTTTGTAAATCTTTTATGACTTTACCCTGCCACAAAGTCTGCAAGTAAAGAGCTGAATAATTAGAAGTACCATAATGACAATATACACATCCATATCCTCTTGAAGTTTAACAATAATTCTTTTATTTTTCTTTAAGATAAAATGACTAATTAAATGTATACCATTAAGAAAAACTTTCAATCCTGGTAAAAAGTAATTCAAGTTGTTTTTCCTTACACAAAGGGAAATTCAATGCCTGTAGCTTGTTTGTTTTTTGGGGTTTAACGCCAATTTCAACATCTAGGTTATATCTCGGCGGTCAGTCCACCTAACCGGTTTTCCTGGATAACTAACGAGTAATTACTAATTTCTCCGCAAGTGACTGACTACTGTTCCCACATGATCTACTCTGAATCAGTGGTGAGAGACAAATGAACATCAGACACAATGCCTGAGATCAATTGTCATGGAGAAATTTTGCCCTGCCCAGGGGTCGAACCAGGGACCCATGGATTACTAATCCAGTGCTCTACCTATTGAGCTAAGTGGGTGGGCGCCTGTAGCTTCAAGGTAACAACTATTTTTAAGACCTTAAAACATGTTTAAATAGTAATACAGAGGTCTTGTAATTCTTCAGTTTGTCTATGATACCATATTTTGCCAACGAGTATGTCTGGACAGCTTCCTGTCATCCCCTGTTTATCATACTGCCAGAGGGTAGCTCTCAATGTTACAGTAAGTTTCAACAAGGTCTGAGTTATGACCCATTGTATTTTGATTCGAGTTACTGGATTTTACCAATATGCTGAACATTTCCCAAATTTTTCTAAAGGAATATGACTTTTTTCATCATGAATCAAATGTATTCAGTTCTGTTTTTCTGTTGATACTATCCGATCAATGTGCTTCTTAAAAGCATAAATTACCCTCATAAGAATATTGGCCCTTACAATAACTTGTTATCTAATGCATTGGTGACACTAGCAAGAATGTGAAATTTAGTTTTTCATAAATTCAATGTTCTTGACATTTATATCAACAAAGATACCTTTAATTTTACCTGAGCAAAAAATTCAGGTTTACTGATTTTCATAAATTTGCAAAACTTTGACTACATCATCCCTTCTAACTATATAAACATTTCTTTCATCTTGTGCAGAGAAAATGTATACCTTAAATGTTGTCTTTATTTACCCCAACACTTAACAATATATGCCACAAAGATGATCAAGCAAAAAGAAATCAAATATACTTTTAAAAGTTATTGAATGCAATGTAAATGTGAGTACAATTCTTTCGAGGCAGAAACTGTACTGTATTATTTAATAAAATAACAAAATAATGCCACTTTACCTTAACAAAGCTTTTCCAAAATTCTTTGCTATGGACAAAAAGAAATTCATTTAAAAAAAAGATTTCATTAAAACAAGGACAGTTTTGGAATGTTACAATCAATTAAAAGATATTTTCAAATACTGCAAGACAGTGAACAAGAATTCCAAGATGTCTTGGGCATAAAAAATAAAGCATAGTTTTGTCCAACATTTCAGAGAGAGAAAAAATATTTTCTTCCTTAATCATGCAAATATAAGTCACTTGCATGTAAAGTGCTTCCAAAAATTAAGAGAAATTTCTCAGAAAAGTGCTAAACACATTACCTAAGCCCTGCTCAATGAGTCCTGGGGTTTTGGTTTATATATATACTATTTTGTTTTAGAAAGATTTGTGGAGATTCGCAAAAGGCTAATGCCCTGGAAAGAGCAGTTTGAAGTTGATGCCCTGAAAAGGCCAGTTAAAAAAAATATGCCCTGAAAAGGGCAGCTGGAAAAAAAGAGTTGATGCCCTGAAAAGGGCAGTTGTAAGTCAATACCCTGAAAAGGGCAGTTAAAAAATGATGCCCTTAAAAAGGGCAGCTGGAAGTCAATGCCCTGAAAAGAGCAGTTAAAAGTTGATGCCCTGAAAAGGGCAGTTAAAATGATGCCCTGAAAAGGGCATTTGGAAGTCAATACCCTGAAAAGGCAGTTAAAAAACGATGCCCTTACAAACGGCAGCTGGAAGTCAATGCCCTGAAAAGGGCAGATAAAAGTTGATGCTCTGAAAAGGGCAGTTAAAAATGATGCCCTGAAAAGGGCAGTTGGAAGTCAATGCCCTGAAAAGGGCAGTTAAAAAATGATGCCCTGAAAAGGGCATTAGGAAGTCAATGCCCTGAAAAGGGCAGATTAGTGTATTCAAATTGAGACTAACAGGTGGTGAGGATCTTGTCCACTATCTTCACAACCAACAACAGATCTGTCACATGTTTAGCACAATTTAAATTTCAGGGCAGTAGAGTGTATTACAATTGAGACTAACAGGTGCTGAGGATCTTGTCCACTATCTTCACAGCCAACAACAGATCTATCACATGTTTAGCACAATTTAAATTGTGTGGTGTAAGCAAACAGGCTCACATTGATACTTAAATAATAAGAAAACAGAACCCTTAATAGTTTTCACTATTTTCTATGAACTTGTAGCAAAGTCCACAGATAATGTTCAGCAGCCTCAAAGCAAAATAGATCTGTAAGACATTTATAATGAAAAAAAGCTGCATTATGACTGTGATAAACACTTTGGCAATCTCTTTTATGGCAAAAAAACAACAAAAAAACTTAAACTTGATTAACTCTAAGAAATGTAGAAACTGATGATATGTATCATTCTTGTTCATTATCTATACACTAGAACTCAGCAGATCCTTGACAAGTGACCTAACGCAGAATTGCTTTCAACTTTCTTTTCATTTATATTCATTGTATCAACAATCAAATTCAACATGGTGTGAAGTTGTGAACCAACTTTTAGCATTTAAGGCTACATATTTTCAACATTTATGCATATATGCCATGAAGTGTATAATCAACCCAACTTTGATCTGGCATACATATATTTACATTTGTATACTTACATCTATGTGGCATAATTTAACTGTGCATTACATTAATAATTGTATAACCAATCCAATATGGCATGGCTTAGCACTGTTTGCATTTCACTCTCATTATTTAATGCTCTATCTCATCAATATTACTCATATCAATAAAACAGGTATGGTTTAAACTGCTCCATACTGAGTTTTATATTTTTTTAATTCATTATATTCCATCAAACTCAATGCATTCAACTAAATTTCAAAGACTTTAAATGTCACAGATACATAACATGTATATCAGCGAGTCCATTTTTGTAGTAGCAATTGCCCTGACGGGGTAACCATCAATGCAGACACAGATGAGTTGAACCTAAAATGCATTAAGATACTTTTATAATAAGTTTTATTTATTTGTAAATCGTACTGTACAGAACATAAACATTTTCCACCCTTTAAATATGTGTATATGTATTTCATAGCAAAAGCGAATAATGTCAGACAATCACACTGGCAGAGATAAGTATATTGCACATGGGTAAAAATGGAAGATGAATGCAAGAGAAGGTGCATTGTGACCTTCAGCAGTATTACAAAAACAAGGTCAACCATTTTGAAGAAATATGGCTATTTTCAGAGTCAAGCATAGACTGCTTGCCAAACCAGACATTTATGTGACCACCACAATGCTTAACCATGTTCAGGACAGCTGCCACCTTTAAACATTATGTAGTCCATATATCCCAAAGCACCCCCCACCCCAGCACCAAACTGGCAGGAGTATAGTTATGGTCTCTGTCCGTTCACATCTCGGGCGTTTACTTCTGTCTGCAGCATAGCTCTGTTACCCAAGCAGCTTTTTTCCCTTTGATAACTAAGGTTATCTCAATAATCCTTTTATGACTTGACTTGGAAATTTAAGGATGTTTAAATGGTGTTGTTGAGAAGTGCAGAAACCTTAAGTCTCCTACATTAATTACAGAGTCACTGCCCTTTGTTAAAATTTCTTACTAAGACTTTGTCCAGAGCACAACTCTGTTGCCCTCTGTTGTTATGACTCGAAACTTAAACAATGGTATTTTAACCTCAGTGTGACCTTGACCCAGGCATTTTTATGGGAATGATGTTTGTAATTAGGCAAACTTGAATATCCGCTAAGTACAGGCAAACAACTAGATTTTACATAATATCATGTTAGAGCTTCATTTTCTTAAAAATTAGATGACCTCTACAGTTTTAAAATGTATAATTATAGCATTTTTACATCATGTTTGTTCTAGGTAAACTCTTATACTGTTTATTGTCTAACCTACAGAAAAGGACATAAAGTCAAGTAAATCCAATGAACAGAATTTTAATCATTTTCTGCTCAGAATTTTGTTTCCAGACAGGTAGGGTAAAGAATAAAAGATGTTTTCAAAAAATATATATATACCTTCCTCAGCCAAAGTCACTTGGATAAAGGGAAATAATACAGTTTAAATTTAATCCTTTTGTATTTCTCGATTCTAGGCCATATAACTTTGTCATTCATAGACAAGTAACATGACAATTTGGCCCAAAGTATTAGTTAGGTAATTTGAGGAGCATTCTTCACTTCTAGTGATCTCTTTTGTCCTCATTTTTGACACAGTTCATGAACTGTTAGCATATAGGCTTTAATTGATAGTAGTCTAACTAACTGAATGTGAGTCTAGATATGTACGGAATACCGGGCCATCGTGATTAGACATTATAATCCAGAGGGCGACAATGGGATAGTGCGATGGCGACAGTGCGATAATGCAATGGTGACAGTGCAATAATGCGATGGTGACGGTGTGATCACGCGATAATGCGATGGCGACAATGCATAATGCAATGGCGATAACGCGATAGTGCGATGGCTACAATGCGATAGTCATATCATAATGTCGCCATCACATCATAGCATTGTCGCCATCGCACTTTCGTGTTTTCGCATTGTCGCCATTGCATTATCGCACTGTCGCCATCGCCTTATCGCACTATCGCATTGTTGCCCTCTGGATTATAACGACAATGCGATAGTGCGATAGCGACAATGTGAAAGTCATATCGTACTGTCGCCATCGCATCATCACATTGTCGCCATGGCACTATCACATTGTCGCCATCACACTATCGCATTTTATAGTTTGTCACAGTTCGTGTTTTAGTCATATTAATTTTGTTGTTCTTTTCAAAGATGTCCTACTCAGACAACGAAGGTAATATTTATTGGGAATATAATTTTGTACCTCGGGTGTCATGCATTGCCTGTCTTAAACAAAATTATATTCCGAATAAATATTACCTTCATTGTCTGAGTCGGACATCTTTGAAATGAACAACAAATATGACTTAAACTAGAACTGTGACAAACTTTAGGTGAACTGTAAATAATTTTTAAAGTGGGTCCAACTATACACGAAAAGAACGATGTGCGGATGTGTACTGAAAGGCGATAGTCGATGATGCAATAGTGTGATGGCGACAGTGCAATAATGCGATGGCGACACTGAGATAATGCGATGACGACAGTACGATAATGCGAAAACGTGATAGTGCAATGGCGACAGTGCAATAGTGAGATGGTGACAATGCGATGATGCGATGGCAACAGTACGATATGACTATCACACTGTCGCCATCTCACTATCGCATTATCGCCATCACATTATCGCACTATCACATTGTCGCCCTCTGGATTATAACGTCTAACCACGATGGCCCTCACGGTATTCCGTAGATATGGTGTACTCTTTTGTGTGCGAGTCTGACCCAAAACAAAAGTATCTCAGAATATGCTCAAGACACTCACTTAAATTATTTTGACTATCACTGAAAGTTACCACAACTTAAATTTTCTCACTCTCCAAAGTCACAAGAATGTTGTCTAAACATTAATTTCAACTTTAATGAAGGAAAAACCTGCATTCACACAAACTCATGAGTCAAAAATCAGCAACCATGATTAACTAGTGTCAAACTGTTCTGAACAAGTTACACAGAATTTGCCACAAGAGAAGTGCCAAATAGAACTGAAACATTTTTTGCCAGATGCTTTAAAGCGACTGACTCACAGATGGGCCGACAAACTAAAAAAACGAAAATGTCCTTACATCTTGAAATTTTTGCTGCAATTATGAAGAACATATTAAACTAAGTTAAGATTCATTTTTTTGATTCAGAAAAACATCAAAATATAAAGTTTTACCCACTTTTATTGGTAAAAAATTTAGATGCTGTGGCTCAGTGGTCTAGATCATCGCTCTATATTTTACTGACCGAAAGGTCGTGGGTTCAAATGCTGGTTAAGTCAAAACTTTTTTTTCCAGTTTCATGGTGTATAGAAGCATAATATTATGTTTTTTCCATAGCATATTAAATTCTCTTAAATTTTAAAGAAAAAAAAATTTCATCAAAATTCTGTGAGTCAGTCGCTTTAACCAAAATAAGTCTTCTCTAAGTTTGACAGTGTTAACTATACACTCTATTGAGTGTATTTGAATTACAGGCCACATCTACTCATGATTTTAGAGAACAAAGTTAAATAAAGATGTGAGGACTTAAACAATGAAAATTGTTTATGTATGCCCCAAGAGTTACTGACGGAGGACTGAATAGTTAAATAGCTGTCTTCTAAAAAACTAATCCGGGATGGTGCTGCATAATAATGCCAGGAAAATTGAGCAGCTTAGGTGCAAGGGACTGGCTGGATAAAAGCAAAAAGGTGGGAACTGGATTTAATAGAACAAGGTTATGACAGGGGAAACTGTTGAAGGATTATTCTCAAAGTTAGACAGAACTGTTCAAGTGCCACCCACCAAACAGCCGTAGCAACATCTCAGGCAGCCAAAAAACAAGAACAAAAACAAGTATATTCAAGTACTTTCACACTTCAGCACCAAGATGTAATCATCTTGATTTTATCTTGAACTTGCTCAATCTGCCAGAGATAAATTTTGTGGAAGTTCAGTCAGTGAGACAGTCGAGTCTTTACCATGCTGTGTAATTATTAATCATATTAATCATTTGTCTTGTGCATGGCATTGGTAAAAGAGAACTTTCTTTAACAAAGCTGCAAACATTCAACATAGTGTTTCAGTTCAAGTTCCATAAACTCACTTGATGATATGTATATTCTCTCTTCCAGCTGTCTTTCATGCAAAGAAATTTCAAGGGAAAGTGTGGAAGTAAGTTTTGTAAAAGAAATTCTTCAAAACATGAAAGTTTTCGTCCAGAAAAAAAAACTTTCCAAAAAATCTGTTTCTAAATACATTTAAAAGACATGAATTACTTAGCCAATCAATTTGTGCAACATCAGCAAAACATACAGAATATGAGCCAGACAAGTAGGATATGAGCCAGACAGATGGGATATGAGCAAGCAAGACAGGATATAAGCCAGACAGACAGGATATAAGCCAGACTGACAGGATATGAGTCAGACAGACAGGATATAAGCCAGACAGACAGGATATGAGTCAGACTGACAGGATATGAGCCAGACTGGCAGGATATGAGCAAGACTGTCAAGATATCAGCTAGAGAGAGATAACAGAAATATATGGCAAAATATGACTGAAGAAAAAGGTGTTGCAATACATGACTGAAGAACAAGGTCTGGCAAAATATGACCGAATAACAAGGTGGCAAAATATGACTGAAGAATAAGGTGTGGCAATATATGACTGAATATCAAGGTGTGGCAATATATGACTGAGGAAAAAGGTGTGGCAAAATATGACTGAAGAACAAGGTGTGGCAATATATGACTGAAGAACAAGGTGTGGCAAAATATGACTGAAGAACAAGGTGTGGCAAAATATGACTGAAGATCAAGGTGTGGCAAAATATGACTGAAGAACAAGCTGTGGCAAGATATGACTGAACAACAAGCAGGTTTGACAATGCAGTGTGGCAATAAGTGCAAGTATATTGTTAACTGATGAGCATTGTAGTCATGTTTACCTTAAGCAGTGCAAGAGATACACAAGAGATACTCAAACATTATACTGGTATGACAAGTGGCCTCTAGGTGTGCCCTTGACCAAGACCTGAGTCGGTAAATGCCTGTGCTCTGCACATCATCACAGTATGGTCAATTTTTCTGTCAAATATATGCAATATTTCCTTCAAGCTTGTGTGATCCAGAGTGGACACAAAATTTCAAAAACTCTCAGTTTCTTTCAAACAGTTAAAATGATACAGGGTGGGACATGTGGCCTATAAATGTGACCTTTACCTTTATCCAAGCCTGGAGCTAAATCCTGTGCTGTGCACCTGTGTTAGTCTTATTATGGTAAACATTTTTGCCAAAAAGTTTCAATTTCCTTCAAGTGGTTCAAGAGATACAGTGGGGACATGAAATATTCACATGATATAGTGTATGACATGCAGCCTCTGTTTCCTTGACCTTAATCTCAGCAAGGAATGTCAGACAAAATCCCCTTCGGACAAAATCCCCTTCATGTATTTTTGTAAATCTGGACATAATCCCCTCCATGGGTGGACATAATCCCCTTCATGTGTGAAATTTTGAAGTGGACAAAATCCCCTCAATAAAATTGCTACCTAGGACAAAATCCCCCTCAGATGAATTTTACTTGAGTGAATTAAGACATCATTTTAAACAATTAAAATGAACACTGTTAAACTAATTAAAATGTTTTTCATACTAATCAATTTAAAACAATTAAAGAAATCGCCTAATCAAATATATTTGTTATGCAGTTGATAATTTACCACAATTATAATGAACACTTCTAAACTAAATAAATTGTTTTAAATGATAATTTGGTTGAAACTTGATCTGAACAAATAAAAAAAATATGTCTTGTCAATCTTATATAATTATAACTTGATACATAATAATAAATCAAAAAACAAAAGTTCATTATTCATCAATTTTTATGGAGCATTATTATGCATTAGAAACCTATGAAACAAGGGGATTTTGTCCGGGTAGGTAAGGGGATTTTGTCCAGCCTTGCAAAACATAAGGGGGATTATGTCCACCCATGGAGGGGATTTTGTCCGGGTATGTGAAGGGGATTTTGTCCGAAGGGGATTATGTCAGTACACCCTCAGCAAGATGAAACCTGCACTCTTTTAGTCATTGTATTTATGGTTAAGAATTCTGCAGAACAGTTTCAATTTCCTTCAACAATATTCCAACAGGTGTGATGTTAGCAGTTTTTGTAAAGGTTAAGCTATGGATGTTAAATGCAAAACTTGGAATATTCCTTAGACATTGTTGTTTATGATGTTTCCCCAATATATCTCTGTATAAAACATTAAGTAAGCCATGAACCCAACAAGTATAATCTTAGGAAACTTTACACAAATCATTATGCAAAACACAAAAGGTCTAGGCATTGTGATTTCAGACAAGAAGCATTTTCCTATGATCTCAGACAAAAAGATTCTATAAGATTTTCTTTAATTAGTATCCCCTTGTGCAGAAAAGTGACCCCCCCCCCCAATCCATGGGGTGGGACCAACAATGACTACATGATAATGACATACTTTTAGAAATTGTTTAAGTGTTTGACTGGACAATGCAAAATACATGAATTTCAGAGCTCTGGACTATGTGAATTCTTCCCTAAAGTTTTATCACAGCAACACGTACTTTAAACTAATGACAAACTGCCTTCTTCAGCTAAAGATTTTGTGTTTTACTATTTCATTTGTTACAGATGTAGTTCAAATCTAAATTACTTACAAAAACATTTTGCTTTTTAGACCTGTTTGGGGTAATTAGGCAAGAGTTGACTGATTTACAGGAGAGCCTGTCCTAATTAGTGCAAATTCAAAACAAAGAACTTAATCATCATATAATATTTAGAGAGATATTTGATCAACATAAAATTTGAGAGTGCGATTTTATTTTATTTTTTTCGCCATATACACTAGTTTTTTAAATTATTTTTTAACTGTCGATTGTAGATAGTTTCCATTAACTTATATGTCTTCAATATGGAATTCTGACTGGTTAAATACAGGAATTTTGAACATATAGTCAAGTTTCTTTGGCAGGAGTCATTTTTTTAACCGAAGACATTTGGGGTGGAAAAGAAAAGCAAGATGGCAAAAAGAGACCTTTCGAAATGTCGTTGTAAATTTGCTTGTTAGTATGAGTGATCTTTGAGAAATGTTACAAACCTTGGTGGGACCAAAGTCCTAAGATACCATTGTATTTTAGGTCTCTGGTGGGACTTGCAGGATAATCAATGCCTCGAAGGGACTTTTTTTTAATCCTGGATGGAGTTATCTATCTATAAGTTTATCTCATCTGTCAGTGACAAATTCCAATTATCTTAAGTTAAAATCATTCTAAATGGTATGCTATTACAAAATTGCAAATATTGTAAATGTGCAATTTAGTTTTATACAAATTGGTGTATTATGTTTGTCTAACTATTTCATAAATTGAAGCTTCATGTTTATAAATGGTTGACCACATCATTTCCTTTACCATTTTCTTAAATTAAAGGCAAAGAAAGTTTACATTTTGAACTGTATATTACCTAAACTAATTTTACTCTGTGTTTCTGTGTTTGTATTAGAAGTGTCCAGTCAAATGTCCCCAACATCAATGGGGGCACACAGACACAGTGTTATTTAATAGTAAATTTCATCATGAATAAACAGGTCTGAAATTTATAAAGAACTTATTAGATGCAATTTTAACTTTGTTCACACCGGCAGTATCAAACTTTCTGAATCCCCCATTGAATCCTGTTAAACTAAAATAAAAAAATAAAACCTATTTCATTCCAGTTCTTCGCATGCAATTTGCCCGATTATGTGAAAATCCAGTTTGCAGAGTTTGGTACATAATGTTTATGTGACATTCCGTAATAGCTTATTTTCATTGAATTTGTCTGCTTTTTTAAATAATGTGAATTCTAAATTCAACTAATTTTTAGCACCCATGGGTAAACTGTGTTCACAGAAAATTGCACATGCACAAATTTTGGCAATGTAGCTGTTTTGCCCATATTAAAGTTTTATAATAAGTTCAACCAGCAGGTGTAAACCTGGGCAGTAGTGAATGAACAGTCACATGAAAATGATCACACTGGTGTCTATATGACATGAACTTGAGTCCATTCGGTGTTTTAGGGGTTTGTCGTTTCATGCGATTTCCATGTACGAAACTACCTTTCAAACATGAGGACACTGACTCGTAAAGCCCCAAAATTGGCATAGGCAGATGATTGGCTGACAATCCACTTTTCCAACTGTAAAAAAGGCTTTCAGGGTCAACTGTTGATACCTGCAAATTCTGCTAAAATGTTGCAATACCACTTAAACATTTAAAGCTACCCGCTTACATGCAAAAGAAAACTTAACTTCTTTCAGTTAACTGCATTAAAATGAATACAAAACAAGAGGACCAAATGGTCCTCATGGGTAGCTCACCTGGAAAGAAACTATCAAACAATTGGCACGGAAGGGGTGGGTCGGGGGGCACATGTGACAAATGGCAGATTGCTAAAAATTACCACATTAGATATTAAAAAATATTTTTTAAACCAAGAAAGAAGGTCAACAGTTCAAGGAAAACCAAAGTCAAACTGGAAGTCTATATGTAAACTTATACAAATAGTTAAAGCTTCAATGACATATCTTCAAGAACAAGGAAATAGGTCAATAGGTCAAGGCCATCCATAGTCAGAATTGAAGTAAAATTTTAAAATAGTTAAAATTTCATTGATGTAGCTTAAAAAAACAAGGAAATAGGTTGAAGAAAAAATGGGGTTAGAGGTTAAGGCAGCCTTCCTATGTTAAACATTTTTTTTATCGTTTTATTTCTTTTTTTTTTTTTTGGTGGGGTGTGTGGGAGTACCCAGGTGAGTTGGGGTGGGGGCTGGGTACCCTGGTAAGGATCAAGATCTTCCAAAGCCCATCTAATTAACTATGCAATGCTGATCCATATACATCTAAGCTCAAGGCCTTTCACTTTCTGACGAAGATTTTTTAAAAGTTTTTTTCCTATATAAATCTGTGTAAAACAAAGTGACCAATGTGGCTGGGCCATTTTTGATCCAGGGGCCATGGTTTGTGCAAACTTGGTAGAAGTCCACTAGACAATACTACACACAAAATATCTTCACCCTTAAAGGCTTAATGATTTCTGGTAAGAAGATTTAAGTTTGTCCCATACAAGTCTATGTAAAGTCAAGTGACCCCTAGTGTTGGACAAATTCTGACCAGAAAGCCATGATTTATATACTTTGGTCGAAGTCCACTAGATGATGCTATTAACTTAATATGTAAGCTCTAGGCCTTGTGGTTTATTTCTGTAAAGTTTAATTGCAATTGACCCAGTGAAATAGGAGGAGATGGTGTCTGAAGTCAATACGGACGACGGACAAAATAGCATACTAATGCTACAACTGACCTTCAGTCAGTGAGCTAAGAAACTGTAACGGATGAAATTTATGCCAGTAGAGTATAAATATCCAAAATGAAATATGAGACATGGATGCAGACATGAATCATAAATACATGTATATTATCAAAGTAGTAAAGAAGGTATAACTCCTGTACATGTAATATGTCCTAATATTTAGAGGTTGTCTTTCCTAAAATAAATAATAAATTTACAAAGATATGATGGTACTTTTGAGATTAAAATTTACATCTTTCTAAGATTTTCCGAAAGAGGCTTCCATTGAAATTTGTGCACTTAACAAAAGACAGATAGATGGACAACCAGAAGTATAAAATTAGTTGGCTACAAATTTTGAAATAAGGGGGCCATAATGGCCCTGTATCGCTCACCTGAATATGACTGCTTTTAACAAAGTTGCTATGGACCTGGTTAATTGACCCCAGATGACCCATATTTGAACTTGACCTAAAAATTATTGAAACAATCTTACTGACAAATTTCCAGGTTATTTGGACTGAAAATGTAGCCTCTAGAGTGTTAACAAGGTTTTTCGATATTTGGGCTCTGTGCCCTAGTTTTTGACCACAGATGATCCATACCCAAATCTGAGCTAGAAATCACTAAAGCAATCTTTCTGACAAATTTCCAGGACATTTGGACTGAAAATGTAGCCTTTAGAGTGTTAACAAAGTTTTTCGATATCTGGGCTCTGTGACCTAGTTTTTGACTCCAGATGACCCATATTCAAACTTGAGCTAGAATCATTGAAGCAACCTTTTTGACAAATTTCTTTGATATTTTGACTGAAAATGTAACCTCTAGAGTGTTAACAAGGTTTTTCTATTTTGGGACTCTGACCTAGGTTTTGAACCCTCATAACCCATATTCCAACTTGAGCTAGAAATCATAGAAGCAACCTTTCTGACAAATTTTCAGGTTATTTGGAATTAAAATCTTAACTCTAGAGTGTTAACAAGGTTTTTCCATATTTTGGTTCTGTGAGTCACCTAGTTTTGGACCAAAGATGACCCATATTAGTACTCGAGAAACAACCTTTCTGAGAAATTTCAAGGATATTTGGACTGAAAATTTAACCTCTAGAGCATTAACAAGTTTTTTATATTTTTTTTCCCAGTGACCTAGTTTTTGACCCCAGATAATCTATATTGAGCTAGAAATCATTGAGACAATTTTTCTGAAAAATTTCAAGGTTATTCGGACTGAAAATGTTTCCTCTGGAGTGTTAACAAGGTTTTTTTCATATTTGTGGTCTGTGACCTAGTTTTGGACCCCAGATGACCTATACTGATCTCAAAATCATTAAAACAACCTTTCTGACAAATTTCGAGAATATTTGGACAGAAAAGTAGCTTCTAGAGTGTTTACAAGTTTTTTTTTTCTATTTTTGGGCTCTGTGACCTAGTTTTTTACTCCAGATGACCCATATTCAAATTTAACCTAGAAATGATTCAAACAACCTTTCTGACAGATTTCCAGGTTATTTGAACCGAAAATGTTACTTCTAGAGTGTTAACAAGGTTTTTCCATATTTGGGCTATGTGAACTAGTTTTTGACCCCAGATGACCCATACTCGAACTTGAGCTAGAAATCATCAAAGCAACCTTTCTGACAATTTTTTAGGATATTTTGACTGAAAATGTTGACTGAAAATGTAACCTCTAGAGTGTTAACAAGGTTTTTCTATTTTTGGGCTCTGTGACCTAGTTTTTGAACCCAGATGACCCATATTCGAACTTCAGCTAGAAATCATACAAACAACCTGTCTGACAAATGTCCAGGTTATTTGGATTGAAAATGTTACCTCTCCTTCTACAAGAATATTTTCAAAGTTTTCACTATATAAGCCTATGTAAAACCAATGACCCCAGGGTGGGGCCAAATTTGACCCTAAGGGTATAAGTTGAAAATACTTGGTAGAGGTCCACTAGACAATGCTACATACCAAATCTTAAAGCTCATGGCCTTGTGGTTTCAGACCAGGAGATTTTCGAAGTTTTTTTCCTAAATAAGCCTTTGTTAAACCAGCTTGGTAGAGGTCCACTAGACAATGCTACATACCAAATATCTAAGCTCTATGCCTTACGGTTTCTGACAAGAAGATTTTTAAAGTTTTTCCAATCCTATATAACTCTATGTAAAACAAGTTACTCCTGGGGCGGGGTCATTTTTGACCCAGAGGCCATGATTTGAACAAACTTGGTAGAGGTCTACTAAACAATGCCGCTCACCAAATATCTTAACTCTAGGCCTTGTGGTTTCTGAAAAGAAGATTTTTAAGTTTTCCCTATATAACTCTGGGTAAAATTAACTGACCCCTGGGGTGGGGTCAGTGTTGACCCCAGGATGATAATTTGAACAAATTTGGTAGAGATCCACTAGATAATGCTTTATACCAAATATCTAAGCTCCAGGTCTCAGAGAAGAAGATTTTTAAAGATCCAACTTTAAAAGTCTTTTTTTAGCTCCTGTGTCCCAGGAAAGCAATGGACCGGAACCATTTGAACAATCTTAGTAGAGCTTCATGCAAGGAACATCCCGGGCAAGTTTCATTTAATTTGGCCCAGTGGTTTCAGAGGAGATGTCGTTTGAATGAATTGTGGACGACGGACAACCACCGATCCTAAAAGCTCACGAGCACTACGTGCTCAGGTGAGCTAAAAAAGCAGGCAAAGAAGTAGTTTTAACTTAACAGGTTAAGTATATCCCGAAACATCTGTTCAGTGCACAAAATTACCAGAGCTCTAGCAGTCAAATTTGTCTTTGTAATTGTAAGCGAGTAACTTATAACTACAATTTTACTTTAACTACATTTTGAACTGGATTTGTCAAATCCTCTATTTCTACAAATACTAATATAAGGGTTACTCATCTGTAAATTTCATCGAGAGTCATCAAGTAACATCTTCCCACTTCTGTCACACCGCCTTCCTCAAACACCAACGTGTACTTTTTCCCCGTGTCCCCACTGTTGTTACAGCGTCTTCGATTATTCCATAGATCGCCATGTTTATCCGTTCCTAAATACAAGAAAAATTCATTCAACATGATTGTTTCCATGGATTACCACAACAAGAACATGCAATTTGACTCAAAGTTTCGTTGTTTCCAGGTTCAAATTAGTATAATCAACTTCTGCGAGACGGCACTATATATTGCATCTCTTAAAGTTTATATGACATAAATAGTAAAACCTATGCTAAAAGAGATATATTTTACCATAATAACCTCCACGCCACCTCCTCATTGGCGTTCTTTACAAAAATGCGTTCTTTTAGCTTTTACACATTGACCATTTTACAAATATGTCGCTTTGCTATAATACAAATAAGTAATCCTTTTACAGAGCAGTGAAACTTTGTGCATTTTGACATTTAGTAAAATTGCATAAGATTGCTACTGAGGCAAGCTAAGTGTCTTGTCCATACGAAAAACCAGGAGAAACTTAGCATTACAAAAATATAAAATAACTGTATTTTACAATAACTAAAAGTTTACCTTTTCACTGTTTCATTACGATGCTCAAAAACATCGAAACATCACCAACTGCACCAAACCAAAACCAAACAATGGCCTCTAAACGGCGGAAAACACGAGCAAGGTCACGCATTAAATGTCAAAATCGCCCGTGCTTTAGTGAGCGATTATCATAATGGTGAAGATTTACCGTTAACATAACATAATACATGTATAAACTTTTGGGGCATTTAAGAATAGCACATTTATAGCCACCACACAATGAATGTAGCAAAGTTACAGTATTTAAGAGACAATCGACATAACAAAAAAATAGCAACCCTCGTTAACTGACCATACATGAAATAGTTACTTGGCTTGAAAAACAGAAAAAAGAAATATTCGATAATTATTAAGTTGTTTACAAGTAATTTTTGCTGTACATTTAATTACAGTTGGCTATCTAAAGTAGCATTGTTTAAGATATTTCCTTCGTCAGTCATAATATTGCGGGTATTACTTGTAGAAAATGATATTCATCTTCAGTTACATTCATTCTACTTTTCTTGCATTTCTTTGACCTTCTGGAATGCCGTTATGCCTGCCTTATTCAATTTCGAGATTGTAGGAAGTCAGTCTGAACTTTGTCAACGCAGTTCTGAATTACCTGTCTTTATGTCATTTGCTACTTTAATCAACTTATTTTTTATTTTATTTATATTTTATTTGGTACGTAGTCTGGGTATTATAAGTAAATAAACCCTTTTGTTTTTAAGTCCACAGTATCAGAGAGTAAAAGTAAGGTCACAGGAGCCTACATCTTGAAAACACTTTCCGATCATTAACTTTAGAACAACTGCACTAAGGACCTTCAAAAGGAATGGTTCGGCATGATGCATAGATGAATTCTATTGTCTAAGGCCCACATGGTCAAACGTTAGGCTCACAGGGGCCCATACTTTAAGAAAACGATTTCCGATCAATAACTCAAGAACAACTGCACTCAGGAGATTCAAAATTGGTTGGACAAACTAATAATGAACCCTAACGTCTTTTTGCCACAACATCAAAAGTCAAATCACAGGTATATCAGGGTATGGCAATGTACTGCTGATCACATTTAAGGCACACTATAAACGTCCAAATGAAAAAAAAGGAGCCCGAACGGCTCTTAAATGAAACTAACAGGAGCCTATACATAGAATGCGGTTTCCGATCATAACTGTTTCCTGGACATAATCATAACTGCTTCCAGGACATTCATGAATCCTTCACAGGATGGTGGGACATGTGTAGATATGTGAAGTCAAGTTTACAGGGGTCTGTTCTTCATGAGTAGTTTTCAATCAATTACTTAAGAATGAGAAAATCCAGGAAGTTTTCATGTAACACAGTTCAGATTCATGAGCAGATAACTCTGCATCTAGAGGTTTTTGGCACACTAAGCTGAGTAGCCATTCTTGAATGATATTAGAAATTTCTGATTCGTATAAGAGGGTCATCAGTGTCATTCTGACAGCTCTTGTTTTAACTGTTGAAGGTTCTTTTATTAACGTATCGATTTAACCATAGGTTCGGCAATCCAATGTTTTTCTAATGAAGATTGGATATGATATGCCCATTATCTTTTGGCTTTTCATATGTATTGTTAATGTTGGCGTCAGTTCTAGGAATGTTATACCTTTAAGTGAGCTATTTTCAACGAGACTATTTTTTCAGCTTTTATATGTAGTAATCTGCCAAGTTCTCCAAACATTTCTTTTCCATACATTGAGGGTTTTTTTCGCAAACATTTGCAATGAACTATTTCTTTTGCTTCGCCGTACCCAAAATATTCTGTTCCATATTTAAGTGCTGAAACTACAAGCTTTTCGAATCATTCACATTTATCTATTAGATTTAATTCAAACTGTCTGAATAAAATAAAAAGGTTATGAATCTGATAAGATGGATGTTGAGAAATATATTGTTTTTTTTTGTTGTTTGGGTTTGGTGCCAGTATCTTGTTTTAATAAAATGATTCCTAAGTATTTAAAACATGTCAGTATTTCTAAAGCTTTGTTACTTAGTTTATATTAAAATAGAATGTCTTCCTTATTCAAAGATCTTTTTTTTTAATATGTTAGTTTTCATACTCCAATTCTGCACAGTATCGATATAGATCGTTAAGCATGACTGGTAACTCTTCATATGTATACGATAACTGCCCCGTCCGGAGTAAAGTAAAGCTGAACTCCTATTGTTTTTACCTTTATTCGAATGGAAAAACAGCGATGCAGGTTTCTTATACCTTATTACTGTTTTCATCAAACTATGTATACTTTGGATGGCTTTCACAAATGTAGAGCTCACATTTTCTCGAAGAAGTTTTATATAATGTTAGCAAAATTTGTTAAGTAGTAGTCGAAAACAGTAAGCATACGTTTAAGTCTTAGACAAAGTTGATATTGTTACATTATTTAGATAAAAATTTAGAAATCTGAAAGATCCACAAAACATTTTATACTTAACCACAGTTATAGCACTAATTTTGCTAAAAATTACAAATTCATATCAAAAAGGTTATTGATTTGCATTCACTATCGACAGAAGTATTTTCTTGATCATCTTTTCATCTTTTTACCTACCCCCCTACCGTATCGAGGCGAAAGATCAGCTTGCGACAACTTACCACGTGGTATGACCACACCTGAAACTGGCAGAAAGAAAGATAGCACATAAAGAAAAAAAACACAAACAAGTTTAAGCTTCATCTGTGGTATTTTGATAGGAAATATATTTTATTAGAATACCTGATTATTAACCTGTTTAAAGTATGCGGTAAACATTTCAACTGGGTATTCAGATCAGCTGTAAAAGCGAGTAATATTGATTTTTATAACTAATATACATAGGTTCATGCTTATTGATTATCGTGAAATAAATCCTATAGTGTACACGGTTACTCTACAACCGTGTATCCAAAAGAAAATTAAACGCAGGGTTAGTACAGAATGCGGTTGGATTTATAAAAAAAAACAAGGTAAATGTCTAGATTTTCTCCTTATTTGTCCTATAGAATATTAAATAATGGAGCTATCCACTGAGGTATACCACAATTTACTTTTGTTGTTAAATATATCTAACAAGGGCAATATGTATGCATACAGTTTCTTCTAGTTCTCTGTACGGTAAGGTTTTTTTTAAAATGACATTTAGATGTAATAGTATGTGAGCTGTCGAGAAAAGGAAACGAGTAATTAAAAAAAATGAAGCAAAGTGCCTATGAACACCACCGCCTGTTGATGTGCTTCATTCGGAACACCTCGGGCGACTTCAATAAGCCTTTATACGAAGTTGTCAGGAAAAGGCCGAGTTGTTACGATTGGATGTGCTTGTGTGGATTGTGCTTGCCACACTTAAAACACTTAGGAACCTAACGTCAGTCAAGAAGACAACGTGATTAGCATTTTGTCAACACAGTCACAATTTACAGTTCATGTGTAAAACTGTAATTTTGACCAGACCGAAACTCGAGCTAGCGATATTGTTTCATCATTTGAAATTTTGCTAAATCGTTAAAGCGAAATAAACCTAATCTTTAAATGCTGTAGGCTTTTTCAAAATCGATATTTGACTAAATCAACATCGAAAATTTTACTTTTATTTCAGTGAAAGAATAGTTTACGGTTAAATTCAGTAAATTCGACAATTTTAAACGTGCGCAATATTATATTTACCGTTCCGTATAACCGCATGGAATCCCGACCTTGCTAAAAATGGATAATATTAATGTAATATACATATTATTATATAATGCTTTCAGCCATGGGGTCTGGCTCATCTAAGAGATCAAGCCCGACATCCGGGTCAGCAAAAGCTGACAAGTCTGCTATAGCAAAACAGACTGCTTGAAACATGTTCTGTTCCTACGCAAATAGTCGAGTCAGGAAAAGTGTTTAAAGATGAGAAACACTCTACTGAAGATAAGTTCATCCGTTTCCATAGAAACCAAAGGTAACCTTGAACACAGTGTTCAACCTGATGTCTTCCTGACTGAAGTTCCACAGTCGTGGATTGAGCTTTTAAATGAAGTTGCAGACAGCGATCTCTGGTCTGGGGGTAAACGATGTGAAAGACCGGCATGGCGGGAAAACTTAGCAAAAGCAGACGAACTTGCAAATCTTCCTCGGAAACCCATATCTTTGGTAATTTAGACAATTTATTTAGCCTTGTTATTGAAGGCAAACTGTTTAGTAAAAAACTGCGACATTTACTGAAAGACATTCATTAACTTGCATAAAAACAAAGTCAATAATGCGCCATTAACTGTTTTTATTTTATGCCTACCAATGAAATATAGGGAAATATCAGTGAGATAAAAGTGATAATCCACTGTTTTGAATCAGTGAAATTACCATTTTGATAATCCACTGTTTGTGCCGGAACTACTGCTTGATGAAACTTCAGGAATTTCCCCACCACGTAAATACAAGAGAATCCGCTGCTGTATTTCAGACTGTGACAGCGAGTGAAATTTATTTACCTTGTTAAATCCAATTATAATATTGAATTCCTGAACCTAACTAGTTGTGAACAATGATGAAATTTGCCATAAATTATTTAAAATGTCTGATTTGTTTACATAACTCACATGGACAATATCCAGTATGGCCGACTTTCAATTCAATTGATTGAATATTACTCGGTATTAATCCGCTTTTATAATTAAAGTATGTATGGCTAAAATTCAATAAATATTGATAAACTGTGTAGAGAAAAATAAATGTTATTTGATGAAAGTGTATTCAGTTTATTTCAGCAGTTTTTTATCATTTAACACCCACCTGTTTGTCATTTATGACACTATGATTGTTTCAGAAAACAAAGTTGGCGGCTTTCAATGGAGAACTATTTATTCCGGATCTTCCGGACATGCGCAGAAAAGTTCTCGTTTTTGTGAGCTCAACGTTTACGGACACAAAAGCTGAACGGAATCAGCTCATGAAAGGTAAGAAACGAGGAGGAAAACGAGTTTATTTTTACTTTCCTGGGTCAGAAGAACTTCAATTTAAATTTTGATGATACGTGATTGTTTTCTTTTTTCACCCATCATCCATTTTATACTTGTTTTAGAATTCACGTTCGGAGGATTTTTTTTATCAAAACGGACTCCCGATCCGGTGGTCGAATCACACAAGCAGGGTTGAGAGTCTCCAGTGACTTACCGCGTTCAGTGGGTATCTATGCTGCTTTGAACCAGCAGTCATCGAATAGGAGTCATATAGGTTGCAAACCCTCGTGCCCCAATCAATGTTTAAACTAAAATACATATATGTTGAGAGGAACTGTGATGTTGGACGTTCAGAAAAGTTTCGAGTTTAATTATATTTTGTTGTATGGGATCAAGCATAATCTTAAATCCCTCCAATATAACACAGCACGTAATATGCACCAAAAGATCATATCTGGTAATAGTTCTTGAAATATGCAGCTGAAATAAATATAGCTATGTGGCTAGCTTAACATGTGACAAGGAAAGGAAAATAACAGTTGTGTACATGAAGTTGTATATGTTGCAGCATTTTTGTTATAAAAATTGCGAAACAAAACTTGACTTTGAACTTACACAAATAGTAACTTCTAAATGAAACTGTAAGTACCAGTTGCACGTTCTTTGTTTTTAGACGTTTACCCTTACATCCGAGATGTATGCAGACGACTTGGTTTGGAATTCGGCACAATCGACATGAGATGGGGTGTCACTGACGAAGCAACAAAACATCACAGTACAGTGAATATGTGTGTTGACGAAATTCAACGGTAACGTTTTACTGAAATTGCTGATTCATACCAACGGATTTGAGATTTTTATTTTCAATTTTGAAAAATATATCATACATGTTTGAAAATTTATCCATTTGAGTGTATTGCGTTGATCAGCGTCTCTGGACTTTTGATTAAGGCCTTACACTTTTGTTTTGTCTCTGCCGTGTCATTCTCCTCTCTGGTATAAATTGTAAAAAAAACCCAACTAAGTTACTAAAACGATCTCCTGTGCAGAGATTCAGGGGCTGATACAAACTTGATTGTTCGTAGCAGCCTCATATTTGACAATTAGAAACTTCTAAAACAAATCTGGTCTATTTGTTTGGTCACTTTTGATGAACAGAAGATCTACGTACAGATGAAAACAATTGTAAACACTTTTCATGCTCAGTCAAACTGATATATGAAATAGAATTACTTATTTTATTTACTGTTTTTAGATGCATAAAGGAAAGTTGTGGACCAGCATTTCTTTGTATTTTAAGTCACAAATACGGGTACCGACCAATTCCGGCCACAATCGAGGAATCGGAATTTGATATGATCTTGGCGTACTTGATTAACAATCAGAGAGATACAAATTTACTGAAGAGCTTTTATCGTCTTGATAAAAATGCGTTAAAACAGGAATATGTTCTGCGCTCGATGAAAAACGAAGAAGATAAAAACCAATGGTGGAAAAACATAGATATTATTCAAAATCAAATTCGGGAGGCGGTTGTTGAGTGTTTCCGTGGTAATCCTGCTTTTTGTGATAAGTATTTTATTTCAGTTACGGAGACAGAGGTACAGTCCGGCGCATTTTCAAATTTAAAGCGTGATCGCCAGGCTTGCTTTTTTATCAGAGAACTTGGCGACATGCAGAATAAAGTGCATCATCATCGAAGACTTAGGGATATGAAAGAGTCAGAGGTCGACAAGGACGCTGACGAAAGGTTACAAACTCTTGTCCATAAGACACTTCCCAAAAATATTCGACAAGAAAACATAAAGACGTTAAAATACGAGTACGGAAATGCCCAAGGTGTGATGGATTCTGTAAGACAGTTTTGCGACGGAGTTTGTCAAAAACTAATTGATATGGTTTTTGAAAACTTCAAAGAAAGAACAAATGTGGAGAGTGATTCTGACTTCACAGAGGTTGTTCAACATCTAAAGATGGCAGAGGAGAAAAGATCGCTCTTTGTTGGACGTGACAAGGAACTTGCAAAGATAAAGCAGTATTTTACATCTGCACCAGACAAAAGAAAACCAATAGTTATATACGGCGCTTCCGGAAGTGGTAAGACTTCATTAATGGCTGTTGCCTCGCAGGAGTCTAAACAAATCTTCAAAAACGGAGTCGTAGTTGTAAGATTCATCGGTACTACAAGTCAGTCTGGGTCTCTCAGGAGCCTGCTTCAAAGTGTTTGTAAGCAGATCGCGCATGCGTATTGTCAAGATGCTAATTTGATTCCCGATTCAACCAGAGAGCTTGCGGATTATTTCAGAAACGCCCTTGTTCACGCCACTGCAACAACACCATTGATTCTTCTTCTTGATTCGCTAGATCAGTTATCCGCAGACGACAACGGAAGAAAACTGGAATGGCTGAAACTAGATGAGGACTTACCCGAAAATGTCAAGATAGTGTTATCTTCTTTAGAAGCAGATACACTCACAGTGTTACAAAAGCATTTACCTGGTGATAATTTCGTTCAGGTCTTAAAACTTCTGCCTGGCGAAGGACCGGAAATTCTTAACAAAATGTTGAATGGCAAAGGTCGAAGGCTAACAGAATCCCAGATGAAAGTAGTTTTGAATGCTTTTCTAAATAGTCCCTTACCATTGTATTTAAGCCTAGCATCTGATGTATCGAGTAGATGGAAGTCATATGACACCGTGAAAGCTGACGACATTTCACCTACAATTAAAGGAATGATACTACTGCTATTTGAACATCTGGAGAAGACATACGGTGAGAATTTTGTGAGGCATGCGTTAGCGTACATAACTGCTGCCAAACATGGCTTGTCTCAAGAAGAACTCGAAGACATTTTGTCATGTGATGATGAAGTATTGGACAGCCTGTTTCAGTACTGGACCCCGCCTATGCGCAGAATGCCTCCGTTACTGTGGGCAAGAGTACGTCACGAACTCGGGCAATACCTTGCAGAGAGAGGATCGGATGGCGTCACGATTTTTACGTGGTTTCATAGACAGTTTAGTGATACAGCAAAAGA
Organism: Cyclina sinensis; assembly: GCA_012932295.1. Taxonomy (NCBI): domain Eukaryota; kingdom Metazoa; phylum Mollusca; class Bivalvia; order Venerida; family Veneridae; genus Cyclina; species Cyclina sinensis. The sequence continues at coordinate 29,966,643 of JAAONU010000004.1, forward strand.
AAGGTATCTTGACGCTACAGATGGTTCAGACAGAAGCATAAAAGCCCACATTGCTCTAGCTGATTACTTTGACGGCAAATGGGTCAGTGGGAAGCCATATGTTCCGCAGAGTTCAACAAACAAAGAAAAACCAGAGCTAAAAGACAGAGGTTTACCTAGTCAACCATTTGTTTTTGGTGACAGCAATAAAGACTTTAGAAATATCAACAAAAGGAAAATAAGGGAACTCCCCTATCATCTGCTGAAAATTAGTGATTCTGAAAGGTTTAGTTCGCTAGCATTAGACCTTGATTACGTCAGAATAAAGTTTGAAGCTGAAATGGGTCATGAATACTTTTCGGAACTTGCAGAGTGCGTAAAGATTTCAGGAGCAGATAGTTTACTGAAAATGTTACGTTTTATTGGCTCGAACTTATCATTCCTGTTAAGAGAGCCATTTTCTGTCTATCAGCTGGCCTCGCAACAGTTAGATCATCATGCAGCGAGACAGAGGCTGAAACAGTTGAACGATTTACCAGTGAATGTGGTAACAAATAACACATCGGCTAAAGAGTCTTCTGAAGAAGCATGTGAAGCTTACCTTGCAAGGCCATAAGGAAAGCCCAATGTCATGCGACGTTTCAGCCGAAAGGTGAGCTCTTGTCATATATATCATGAATTCTCAAATTTTACCGTACATATCATTTTAAAATTTTCATGGACACAACCTAAAACTAACCGAGTAAATACTGCACATAAATTTAATTGGCTCCTTTTAAAATGAAAAATAATTTGAGCATATATTCAAAAACATTTCCTTTGGGCATATTAACAGTGTTCAATAAATAATGGCTATCCACCCAAAAATAATACAATATATAAAAACAAATATTACTGCATTCAGTTTCCCTGTTGTACTTAGCATTTTTGAACTGACACCTTGACGTCAGGTAATAATCCATTAAATATCATTTAGTTTCACATGATTTTGAAGAAAATTAATGTTCAGAATTTAAGGTATGTTTCTTATTAACTGCGCTTTTGGAAACTAGACATTTAAAATTCGATTCTCGTTAAAGTACCTGACGTCATCTTAAAACGAGTAAAATGGTGGATTTTTACATATTTGTTTTAGTTTGTAGGGCTGTAACTATGTATAAACTCTGATTACAGGTGACAAGATCGTTTCCACTTCTATCGATGGGTGTCTGATAATATGGGACGTTCTTACGGGATCAGAAATAGCTGTAAATACGTCACTTCCGGCGGCTAATGACCCAGATAAAGTAAACGCGCCAATGAGGATGTTGGTTCATACTGCAATTCCATGCTGTTTTTCAAGAGATGGGAAGAATATAGCCACGGGCACAGAGGATGGAGGTGTGATTATCTTTGATTCTGACGGATCAAAAGTAAGTGTAATTTACTGTTCTGCGTCAGGCCTATTCATTCTTACCTGCGATTTGTGTGTTAGTAGCCTTCATAGATCTGCTAGAAAGGACTGTATATTTTTCTTATCTGAATAAAAGATGCTTACAAAAAAGACCTAGCTGTTTAACCAGAGTTCTTACAAGTGCTCTGTATATGACACTTAGAATCCGAAAACATATCTGTTATTGTGAAGGTGTAGTACTGGTTTCAGTCCAGTAAGAAGTCATCGGGCGGGATTTATATAAGTTTAAGGACTTATTTCTCAATCGATTTACGATAATAGATTTCAGCTACATTAATTTAGTGAACGGTGGACATTGTACCGAAATACCAGCACTAGTAAAGCTTGAAAGATACCAAGATTGCATTGGACTGGATGCACTGACAGACTTACAATCAAGATTTTACAGGTTTAGCTTTTCGCTCCTTCAGTAAAAAATTACAGTCTGTCAGACGATATTTAAATCGAAGTAACATGTATCAGTGCTTTAAACAGACTACGAAATTTGTCTTTGGTGTTTGGTTATTGTTTTATCAGTTGCACAGTGTTACTGGATCTGAGATGCTTTGTGTGTTAGGCACCATCCCTTTAAAAATGACAATTGCTCATATGAGAGACCGATATCAAAGATGAATAAACTCAAATCGATAAATCGTAAAATGTCAAATTGAATGTATTTGCAGTTGAAGTGTGAGCCTACAGAAAATGACATGGTGACATGCATACAATACTCCCCGGACAATAAGTCCATAGCAACAGGATTTATGAACGGCAAGATATACATATGGTCAGCAGAGAAGTTAGAACACCGTGGAACATTGCAGCTGGAAAATGATATCTTAGATTTAGATTATTCTTTAGCCGGAGATACGTTGGCAGTAGCCTGTCGTAATGGTAAGACTTAATTGATGTTCTTTTGTCACAGTTCTAAAAATACTCGTAACCTAGGCCTACTCTTCTTGGTGTATAAAAAATAACCTTGTTTATGTAGAACACAATAGGGGTTTGGTCAGAATGAAGTCTTTAACCATGACGTTTTCCTTATACACAAGACATTTCACTTAACCCGCGTACAGACACCTTGGAATCGAAATACTAGTGTTGACACAATTGTCCCTCAACAGAGAACGTCTATTAAGTGTAACTGAAAGTAAGTGATAAAATATGACAGTTTTACTAGAATATATTACGTACCTTTAAAGTCTAAAGGGCATAAGCGTTGAACAGACTCGGCACATGATCCAGTTCATATTTAGTGTTCGACAAACACCATTCTGGGTATTTTTAATTTCCTTGCTAAATATGTGACACACAGCTGATTTAAAATGTGATTGAGACTTAGTTTGTGAAAACAGTTTTCAAACATGTAAGATCGCAGATGTTGAATACATACATATCAGTTTCACTATATGTACTAAGCTTAAGAAAGTGATGTTCGCCAACGTTTGAAATACTCGTCTTTAAAACAAGATCATTTATTTTAGGCATAGTGAAAGTCAACCTTAACCCTCTATCAATCGACTGGTTTAAAGGTAATCAACCAGCCCTAAAGCAGAAAATGCATTCCCGTCGTGCACAAAGGCCGGAACTTGTCCTGTGTTGTTGCTACCACCCTGCTGGTAGGAGGGTATGTATTTGTCATATCAGTATTAAACCAGAATGAGGATTGTCTGTGCAGGCTCCTCGCAAGGTCTTCAAAGGGGTTGGGGTGTAGAAGAACTTAGTGGGCTCCCAGTTCTGCATAAACAAGCGTGCATAACACTTCTGTAGTGAGGTCGCAGTGGTTGATGATCGTCGTGGAAGTGTATCAGGGTCCTAGATGGATCATTGTTGCAGCACTAGGGTTCGTGCACATCAACATAGCTTGGTTGTCAAAAGTTTAAAGCAACACACTGTATTACTCAACTTACCCTTATAGCCTTCCACTATTTAAAAACATTTTTGTTACTGGGTTCAGGCCTAGGCTACGACCGCGAACTTAAGGAGTCAGTGTGGCTTTAAAACGTGTTTCAATAATACCGTGCGCTAGTTCCGTAGCACAGGAGAGCGTCTCGGAGACGCAGTAAAAAATCCCACACACACAATAACTAAATCAAATCCCATAGTATTTCATTGTAGCATCAAGTCCCAGTCTCAATTTCTGTCAAAATTTCCTTTTTATTCTACAGCGATAAAAAATAGCCAAGAATTGTCACTCCGCAAACTCCGCGCACCGGTTTCGCTACGCCTTCACACGAATCACGTGATGATGGTCTTATCACATGATTGTGTCACGATGGCGGATACGCCAAAGAAACCGTTGAAAAATTGTTTCATCTGTGATAAACAGCGACACTATAATTTGAGCTCCGGTGTCAAGTCTGAAGATATGAGTAACAAAATTTCATTTCGACCTGCTTTGCCTTAGGGGTGAGCGTAGAATCAAAATTATTGATGACTTGAATGATTTCTCTTTCAAAAGCGGTCAATTTGATTTGAAATAAACGGTGCGAATATTAAAAATTATTCTCATAATATTTATGTTTCAGAAATTATTTTTTCACATCTTACACCTTACAGTCTTGAAACATTAGCAAAACCGTGTTTACTTTTTTTAAAAATCAAAATTGAAAAAAATCATATCGTCAAAAATCTTGAAGAAAATGTGACGGCAGAGATCTTATCCTGTAAGGGGAGATCACTGCGTGGGATGACAGCTCCGTATTCGGCACAAAACTGACTGGTTCCCGGCACTGATTTGGTGGTGTATAACCAACCAAAGGTGTAAATGTTTAGGGTACTTTACATTGAACTTTTCCGTGAAACAGTCACGTTCTTATTGGTCGTTAAGTTCGCAAAAAGCGGGGTCTTCATGCAATGTTAAGGTTGCTTTATGGAATACATATGGGCTTACTATAATTATGTTGGTTTTTGTGTCGCCCTTTCGAAGAAACGGCGATACATAGGGATCGCTTTGTCCGGTCCGTCACGAAAACTTAACGTCGGCTATAACTTTGCCATTTCTAAACATTATCTTATCAAACTTTCAAATTATATTGCTTATGACAACAGGGTCGGGGTGATGCCAAAATCTTTAGGTCAAGGTCACATTTGACAGAGTTATGCCCCTTTTTGTACTTGGATTTTGTCATGAAAACTTAACGTTGGCAATAACTGCCATTTCTTAGCATTTCGACATCAAACTTTTGAATTATATTGCTTACGACAACAGGGTCGTGATGATGCCAAAATCTGTAGGTCAAGGTGACAATTGACAGAGTTATGGCCCTTTGTGTACTTGGATTTTGTCATGAAAACTTAACATTGACTATAAATATGCTATTCTTCATCAAACTTTCCAATTGTAATGCTTACAATTGTATCACTTTAGACAACACCATTGCTCAAGGGCAGATAACCCTCAAATTTAGTTTTGCAGTGTTATGCCCCCTTTTCAAGTTAAAATTTCTTTGTTAACCTTTTTCTTTATATCCATGTCTCAAAAAGTGTCACAGATATTCCATTCAAACGTGGAATACTTGATCACCAGCAAGACCCATGCAAAGATTGTTGGTACCCATGTCCCTGGGGACACAGTTAGCCCCACCCCAAGGGGTCACTTGATGTTGCTTATACTTATATATACGAAAAAAACTTCTTAAGCCTGGACTGACATGACTGACAACTGATATGAGATGGGTAAGTACTCTCCCCCTCCACCGTCCCCTCTGCATAGGGACCCCCCCCCCCCGTTTTTTTACACACCCCGGGCCCCTTTTTTTCAATTTTAATACAAAGGTACTTGACTCCCCATCCACCATCAACCCCCCACCAACCAGTCACTTCCCCCCCCCCCGCCCCCGACCCATTTTTTTATACATAGGTACTTGACTCCCCATCCAACCCCCAAACCAGTCACCCCCCACGGGGTCTGAATTTTTTTAAAAAAAAACGTAAGTACATGACCCAAATTTTTTTTCATCTTGTATGACTAGGTACTTGCCCTCCCCCACTCAATTTTTTTCACTTGGGCCTCTTGTTTAACTTGGCTCATAATTAATTATCCAGCACTGAGAAAAGTGGAGCATGCTGTCTGTGGACAGGTCTTGTTGTACTTTGACTAGCATGCTGTCTTTTCCAGCAGGCTCTTGTTGACCTTTTTAGTTATTCTAACAGAGTAGCCAACGGCGACACAAGTGTTCCACTGAACACCCATCTAGTTTTAATGTTAGTATTTAGATATGAAAATAAAACACACATTTTTGGGGGAAAATGAAGAATAAGACGGATATAACCACATTTGGGTCAGTTTCACCTATTCAAGAATGTAGTACCTTGATTTTGATATTCATCTGAGCATCAAAAGCCATGCTTCAAATTGATCTAGTCTTATTGCGTATTTAGAAGTTTTTATTTTTGCAGATCATGTCGGGATCAGCCGACAACTACATCGGGATCTGGGATACAGCAAGTGGGAAATGTGTTAAGAAAATCGGGGACCATTCTGCCTGGATATGGTCAATAAAGATAACGAAAGATGGCTGTTGCATGTTCTCGTCGTCTTCAGACAGAAGCATCAAGGTTTGGACATCTGCCATAGAAGACCAATGGGAAGTTGTCTCGACAGTTTACGGACACTCACACAGGGTTGTATGCCTGGCTTTAGACACGAGCTCAGAATCAAGACTGGTCTCAGCTTCACTTGACTGGTATATTTTTTTCAAAAAATCTTTTGAAGTATCTTCAGCTGAGTACCATTGGCACTCCAGTTTTTTATTGATTATAGTTAAATCATTTCCAGATAAAATGTTTGAACCAGTGTATATCCTTGGTCAATAATTACAACTTATGACTTGTTAATTATTGAACAACCCCTTTCCCTAACTTCCTAAGTTACTGGGTCGTGGGCCGTGTTTTCTAAATACTGTATCCTTATTGAGCCTCATAAAGTTTCTTACTACATGTATTTGCGAAATTACATCCCTAAAACATTAAAAAATAAGAGAAATCCCAATCCACAGAGGCATTATCATTCAAGGTTATTAAACGCTTGATAAGTCAAGAAAACAACAGTTTTTAAACAGTAAATTTTGAAAATTTGTGATTTTTAGTAATCAGTGCTGACACAGACTTGTAAATATTTCGATACAAGTGATAACATACACTCGTCACATTTGCAGTACACTGAAAGTATGGGACGTTAGGGCAATGAAAACTGTCAAGAGCGATGACATTCCCGGAGAATCCGAGTTACATTTCAACACGTTAGCTATATCTCCAACCTTAACTCAAATAGCTAAGTCAAATGGGTGGTCAAACCGGTGCGAGATCTTGAACATTAATTCCCAAGATGACAACAATAATATCCAAACTGAGAGTCATCGTGGTTTTATAAAGAAGGCAGAGTTCACGTGCGACGGAAGCAAGCTTGTTGTCCTCGACCATGGCCATGAGGGTGACTATTTGGTAGGTACGGGGTAGGATAGTTGTTTGGGTAAGGAACGCTCTGCTGATTCGATGTCTGTGTGTTTGGCGCAGGATCGGTATACTGTACTTTGTTTAGGATTTTTCTGTACGGAAAAATGCCAGTATTATATTCCTATATGTACAATTGGAGCGGGGTTAGTGTTATCCAATATTATGTAATTCTATGTTTTGATTGGCTGTTAGAAGATCCGATTATTGCCGAAGCATTACGTACTTTTACGATGTACTACCTGTTGACAATCGTAACAACTCGGCCTTTTCCGACAACTTCGTAAAAATACTTACTGAAGTCGCCCGAGGTGTTCCGAATGGACTCAGTTTGCAAAGTTGTGTTATTCCGGGAATCCTCGGACAGAATCACGTGACTGTCTGATAATATTGTGTAGGAACATTGAATGTAATTATTTTGAAATCTATTAATAGTAACAAGTAACTGATAAGAGATACAGGTAACTTTTTGAAGGTTGGCAAGAATATGGCGGTTGGTAAAAATGCAAAACATAGCAATTTTGTAATTACAGTTACAAAGTCATTTTTCATCAAACAATTCAATATTTTATATCATTTAAATGTCTGTAAACTCATATTTTACATATTTAAAAAAATAATTGTCAAAACTGTTTACTTTCTTGTTTGTAAATGGTTAAACTTAGTGCATCTAAGCCGTTAGAAAAATGCTGAAAAAATGCTGAAACGATAGGTATAAATTAGTTTAGTTTTTTTTTTTAAAGTAAAAATTCAAAATCTGCTAATAGTTTCAAAATATAAATTTAAAGAGCTTTCAAATGATGTAAAATGATACAATGTTTATTATGTTTAATGTTTTCAAATAATAAAATTAGGCTCACAAAGAAAAAAAGATATCTAAAGTTAAAAATTCTGTCTGGTTCCCGGTCGTACTTTGCTACGACAGTGACTGTATCTCACCTGGTCTTTAATATGTTGAACTATATCAAAGTAATCAAAGCATAGTCATAGTTTATTATCATTTTTCATATTACAAGTATATTTGTTATTCTACTCAAGCATGTTTGTTATTCTGTTCAAGCATGATATTCCATGAAATTCATGTTATTTTGTTACTTAACAAAACAAACAATGTTTCAGTATCATAATTATAACCATTAACATCAAGAGATATATGGAAATAAAAGGTTGAACAAATATGTTGTTGTTGTTCTTCAAAAACTGTGCATTACCTTAGTTATAATTTGTCTGAAAAGACAGGTCTTCAATTTAAATATATATATTGAATTTCTTTGTATTAGCATCTGCAAACAAAATAGAGTACTGTAGCTTAAGGTTCCTTAAAAATACAGTAAAAAAACGTACACTCAAATGGATTGAAGTCCATTTGAATTTTCCTTGTTATTACTTTTTCTGCTGACCTTTTTACATTTCAAAAAGCCTTTAACTATGACACCTAAAGAGCATTGTGAAAACACATCTATCGCTTTATAACACTTATTATTTTCATATAATTAGGTGTTCTTTCTCTGCAAGTGACCAAGGTAGTTATTAAGTTTCCATAGGTGGTCACCTGTTTGCTTCACATTTCAGTAGGTCACGATGCAAAGTGTAGTGTACAAAGCTCCACTGGGACTTGTGACCAGTATTGTGAAAGTCAGCCCAAAGATACACGTGTCATTGCAATTAAACATTAGTCAAGCTTGGCACTGCAAAATTTCAACGCTTTTCTATACAGGAGTTTATGACAGCAGCTTTTGGAAATCTTTTTATTGCCTTTGGCTTTATTTTAATGTTGTAGGTTATGCAAAGTCAATATTTTCTTACCTTTATCAACTATCTTTAGAACAGCAGCCGTCTCGATGATAGTTTATAATTCTTATTTCATTTACCTGTTTCCTTTTTTCAAATCTTTCAGGCAAATTCTGCATTAAATGCAAAATGTGTCGTGTATTATGCTAAGGGTGGCAAAAAGCTTCAAGAGTTAAACGTTTCTGCAGATGGAACTGACGGGCCTACGTCATTTTCTTGCAGTCGCGCATACATCGTCGTTGGTAAGTTCTAAACTGTCTGCGAATCGAGAAAATTCGACAATGTCTTTCAGACAAAACCTGATAGACTGCAAATGCATGAAAATTGCCATATGGGATAGTTCAAATGCTTTGTTGACTAACTCAAATTGCTTTCAATATGTAATTTAAATCGGACTGAAGCATTAAACGTGGAATTTGTTTTTACAAAAGACAACATTCGGATTTAGTTATGACTTCAGATTGTCATAACATCTTTGGCCCGAAGATGCGGTAATAAATATCATTTGAAAATCTTGACAAATGTAGTTATTGTAATGGTCCAGTGAATACTGGCCTATTGTATAAATACAACCTCTGACAATTGCGTTAGGGAATCGATTCTTTGGCTCAGCGGTAAGAGTTTTGGTCTTCAATGCTGAAAGACCTGAATTCAAATCCCGCTCTGGGTGATCTTTTAATACAAGATGCATTGCATCTTTCTGTTACGAACTTACATGTTCATAAGATTATTTGTATCATTTCAGGCACGATGTTGGGTTCTTTGTTGTTGTTTGACGTGGACACCTATCAGCTTATGACAAAGTGGAATTGGAAACCAAATGAAGTTTCTCCAGTCTCGTCACCTCTCGCGAATGATAACATGATCTCGACATCTGGATTGGACGTCAACACCTTTCAGCCAATTACAAATTTGTATAAGGAACCAAATATTTCTACAGTGTCGTCATCTCTCGAAAATGGTCACGTAATCTCGACATCTGGTTTAGACTGCACGCTGTGGAAGATAAGGTATATTGTTCGGCAATAGAAACACCAGTTTCTTTTACGACATTGGAATTTTTCCTCAAGTTTAAAGATAGAGGGGTTTTCCTGAAAATATACAGTCAATGGGAATTAAGATGAACAAGTACAGCATTATTTACGAAACGCTGATAAATTTCTGGCCTGTTTTGGTTAACCAAGATTGCTTTAGATGTGATACGTTGAAAACGTTGTTATAGTACATGTATATTCCTCAGCTTAACGCGGGTAATCGGTCAACGCTGAATGCAGTGCGCCTGAGATATCCTTGCCTTGCCAGACGGGCACATAGTATTAACATCTTCTGTATTACTCAACATATCCTTTATAGCCTTCCATTATTTAAAAACATTTTTGTTTTAAACTTTGCATCAGTTACAAAGAGTAAAACAATCTAACAATCATGTTACACTCAAGACAGCTTATGAAATATATATATCAGGAAACAATACTGAGTGGCCATTGGCTACTGACAACAGTGAGTGTTTATTTCATACAGAAATAAAACATTGATATTAGTACTAATTATGTGAATATTTATCAACGACAAGCTTGTATTTTAGAAACATGCGTTTAAATCAGATCTGATATTTTCTATGTTCTTAGTTCACTATTGGTCATTATTGGTTCCGTTAAGATGTTTTTACATTTCTGACATGTTGTCGAAACTCCGTCGAAATTTTCCTGAGAAAAGTTTTTGTGTTTATGATATTATTATAAGCATGTGTAATCTGAAATCTAGCGATATCGTTTCTTAAAAATTATAAAAAGTACTCCTTATATTTTAGTGACAAAGAACAGAAAATAGTGTCAGAATTACCTGCCCATGACTCAGACATCACCAGATCTGCTTTCTCACCAGATGGACTCTCTTTCGTAACAGGCGTGGAGTCAGGAAATGTCTACATTTGGGATATCTTGGACAGTACGGTTAAACTACATCAAAAATTAACCAGTCATACAGCGCCTATTAAGGATATAAACTTTTCTAAATCTGGAAGATTTATGGTGACATGTGCAGATCTGAGTACCAGAATTTGGGATACAAAAAACAACTATGTTTTAACGGGGGTTTACTATGCTCCTGTAAACTGCACTGTGTTTAAAAATGAGCGCGAGATACTAGCAGGGGATGCAACTGGCAGATTGAATACGTTATGTTTTTAGCTATGTATTTAAAGTATGATATTTTGCCCTTGCATTTAGATTTTATTGTTATTTTTTTCTATTTCTCCCAAAATGAAACAAGTATTTCCAAATATTCCAGGGTCATAATTTTGCAGAATATTTATCATGCAGTTATTCTATAATTAGAAACTGACGGTTGTGAATTATAGCTGCGATAAAAGTCATGAGAATTTTGAAAATGACCGAAAAATAGCCACTGCTATAACATGGATTGCTCACCACGTAGAAAGTGATCTTGACCTCGATATTGTCTCACCTATATGAATAATGAAACAATAAAGAATGTAAAAAAGATAGTTATAAAATGTGTGATACTGGTAGTCACTGATTGATACTAACAGGTGCGTGGGGAATACAGCAGACGACAAAAGCTGAGAAAAGAGCTGTGAAAAAAGTTGCTGTAATAAGAATCTCTCGTTTTTTCCCACCAGCAATTCCAGTGATGAACAATGTATTACAAAACTTACGACATATATTCCGAAATGGCATTCCTTACCCATGAGTACAAAGTAAAAACATATGTTATGGGGACCAATGTTTACTTTACAAGATGAAATGCAGACGATGCCGAGATACCTTTATTTCGTGTCGGTATTTTTTTAAATGAACACCAGGATTTGCTTTCACCAAGAAATTATATCACAGAAATTTCTAACAAAAGGAGAGAATGTGTAGAGTATAAAGTTGCCATTTATCTTTTGCAGAAAGGGAAAAGTACATGCTGTTTCACTACTTTTTATCAGCTCATTAAGTGCTCGATTCATTGTAACTTTATAAATTCACGAAAATTATATATTATAGACCGTGTTTAACTGACTTCATTTATGAGTAAATGTCGATTCTGGCCTTTATCGAGTTTTTTATTATTAGTAGTAAATACTATAAATTAATTCTATGTTTAACATTATATTGTTTGCCTTTATGCGCCTCAAGGCCAAGATACTGACTTGTGCCTTAAACGTAAATAAAAGCCGAAAGCTATTAAAGTTGTACAAATGGAGTTATCTCCCATAGAAGCGTTATTTATGTCATTCGCCTTGATGAATATATACAATTTTATGTAAGCTATTATCTTTGAAGGATGGGGCCGCCTCCAGAGCCATCTTGTATGGTAGTTGCAACTGACAAAGTGGGACTAAAAAAAAAAAAAAAAAAACAGCACAAAAATACTCTAAATCGTGACACTAGACACGTTATCCGGTATTGAAGATTTACCCACTGGTGAAGGTCTTTGACATAGTTAACTCATGAATATACAATGAATTGCTGCATTGTAAAATGTTAAAATCTTTTATCTTTCTATGAACATTTTTTTATCACGTCACGTTTCTTTCACCAATATAGAACCACAGTCTACGCCCTAGCTGTTAATGGAGCCTACTGTGAGTATGTGACTTGCAAAACGCTCATGGGGCGTTACTCTCGTGTCAATTAAGGTCTCCTTTAAAACATTTAATGAGACAAAGTTCAGCTAGGGTACACTATAATTACACTTTATTAAAACGTAGTATTTACTTCTACATCAAAAATATATAATCACGGACATACTGGTGTCACGTGTGCGATTTTGCACTCAAAACCAGACGCTGGTTGCAAAGGGGTTTTACTCTAGTGTTTACGCGCCATTGCGGAACTTCACTCTTGAAACTATTTCCTATACAATCTCGAAAAACGATTTAAGTGAATTACACTAATTTATGTGTTTGATGTATTCACAACTTATTCTTTTACTCGGTTATTAAACTAATAAAAACTAAGCCGAGGGGTCAAAGTATGGAGTGTATTATCGTGTAAATGCCTGAAATATTGGTTTACTAAAAGTACGGACTTGGAAAAAACAGGTATGTTTAATTTTAGCTTATTATTTTTCTGAGTGAAATATGATAATAACGAAACAGGATTTTATGAGTCATAAATTCAGCTAAATTGATTTCATTATTTAAGTACAGTAGGAAGATATGTTTCTGGGAACAACAAAGATCGTTTTGACGGCCTTGTACCAAACATTTGAAATATTAGCAGAGAATTCGATGATTGAAATAAGACAAAGTATTTTCAGTCTTTTCCCTCGTTTGAATATTATAGCAGGGACGTTTTAGGTAAGAGCGAAGTTGGGTATGCAAAAGAAATTTAACATCTGTTCGGAGGCTTTATTCTTTCATTCAATTTGACTTGTAGAATTTGAGACAGTAAGTGCAATCTATAACTTACATGTTATGTTTTCAAGAAAAAGATTATTAATTTTGACATTACAATTTGTTCTAGGCCTTTTGAACTACTCCACATTCAAGATGATTAATTTATTGTCTCCTTTATATATTAGCATAATCATGAAGATTTACTACCTTCATAAATTATACGGGTCTCACTTTCCCTTCTTATCATTTGCAATGGGCTATATTGTTACGTGTGGCATTTTCGTACAAATATTTCTTATAACTTTCATACCTCCCTGTTGGAGATCGCGTATTTTCGTGCTGAAGAAATTAGCGTGAATTAAGTATTATTCGATTTAAATTGAAGTAATTTCGACGTGGAATTTATACAAAAATGATTGCAATATTACAGAAACAATTTCTCATGTTCCAAAGAGGAAAAAAGCGGCCTGTCAGACTAACTTAAGCTGGGTTGGTGTGATTCTCACTGGTTTAATATTTCTGAAGAAAAAAAAGAGAGTTAAGCTTGGATGATTGTAATGAGAAAATACTTAATAATGAAACAATAAACAATAGAAGAATGCCCTGCACAAACCCTGGTAATCGTATACATAAGCTGAAAGAACAAATCCAGTGTTCTCATAGAATTGTGCAGTGCCGATAAGAGCTTTGTTTGTTTATCAATTTGTACACAGAATTAATTCTCTCACTGTGCTGCTCTGTTCTGTCGGACCGAAAAATCTCGAGATAATTGAATTCGTCTGACATCTAGATCTAAATGGATTTAATTTCCATTTTCTTTTATAGAAATGTCGACAAAATCCGTGCTCCTTATCCTTCTTTTGTGTGGAATTCTACTAGATAGCAATCTTGGGGCACCTGATGGGATGAAAGAAGATTTCGTGAATGAACAAGAATGCCCTTTTCTTTGCGCGTGCATTGGATATGACGTCAACTGTTCGGATACAAACTTATTTCCGGATGCTATTCCTCAGGAGACAGAGCGAGTAGTCATTATGAACTCGACGCTTGATTTTGTGCCAATAAACGCTTTCCTTTCCTTAACGAATCTGCAGGAAATTCATTTCATTGGATGTAAAATCACAAAGCTACGAGCATGCTCTTTCGCAGAATTAGAAAATATGGCGACGATCTCGTTTGAAAATACAAAAATAGAACAGATTGAGGGAAATGCATTCTCAAATCTAGCCAACATTTCAAACATTAGATTCACTAGTTCCTCAATCGGAGAAATGTTTTCTTTCTCATTTCACAATGTACAGAATATCCAAAGACTTGAATTCTTCGATACAACTATTTCAACGATTCACCCATATGCAATGCTTACTTTTAAAAACATTGAAGAAATTGGCATTATGGACTGTACGATACATAAATTCCTCAGAGATGGATTTTCGAGGTTCACAAATGTATATCTGATGTATATGACCAGTTCATCGATTCAAGAATGGCAATGCGGGTCATTTGACACAATCGTAAAAGCTGGCATTGATTTCACCGTTTCAAGGTCAAATCTTATATGTGATTGTAAACTCGCATGGCTATGGACAAAACATCCAAATTCTACAATTCTTAATCGAACAAACAAGTGTTCAGGAACTGACGACACATTAACAAGCGTTGATATCAACCAAGTGTGCCCTTTAGAGAAGTCACGTGACAATGGATGTCCGCCACTACTGCCATCGACGCCGCATACTTGCTCAAGAAGTTTCGATTCGCCAATGAATCCTGTAGAAAAAGTCACTTACCCCGATTTCTTCTCTAGAACGACAGTGTCGTCGTCTGCTCCCGTGAGAGCAAGCTGGAGCTTAATGATCAGTGCAATAATGATCACTCTGGTAGATCTATTACCACGACATTTTCGCTTAATCTAATCTCGCTTAATGACTCAAATATCCATCGCTAGAGCAACGAAACTACATTCTATTGAAATATTTTCACTGCAGAGATGTTGGGTTTTTCAGTACAGATGAAAGCGACTGTGCTCTATAAATATTGGACATCTCAAATTTGTGAAAATATCCAGTACTATTGACATTGGCAGATATCTGCCTTACTTGAGACATAGTCGGATACTCACTTGCAATACATATATCGATGAATGAAGTGTCACGTAATGGACCAACCTTGGGTATCCGACGAAGCACTCGAGATAACATGATTAGTGCTGTTAGTGTCATTGAAGACTGTATATGTATACAGCAGAATTTGTCAATATTTCTCGGTTTTAGCGCTACTAAGCATAACCGTATATAGCGTTATGTCGTACTGTAATTTTATGGATCCGTCATATTTACGGATTTGATAAGGATAGAAAACGAAAAAAAAACTAAATATAACCAAGCTATCATACCGATGGCACTTAAATACGATTAATGTATTTAAATCTATTTCATTTGTTTTACCGCCGTTTTTTACACTTAAACTCGTGTTTCGAGTACACATTTCCTATTCAATGTAATTCTTTGTGCAGCTTCCACCATCATGTATGTAAAGTCTCACCACTAAATTTTCTTAGATCAAATGTCTCCCTTTTTTATGCTGGGGTGCGTTTTGTAATATAAAGACATTTCTTAGATTTTTGTTGAAGTATACCGCTTCATATGGCCAGGTCGTATACCAAGTAGTAAGTAATCATCATCATCATCGCCATCCCTGTCATCGCCACCATTATCGTTGTAGTTAATAATCATTATTTGTACCTCTTCAAACAAATAACGTGTGAGTCAATTCAATGTTAAAGCTATTTCAACAATGCATAATTGTTAAGGCAATTTTTATCATGTATTAAATATGAATACACCCTCATCTGTATCACAGCGATAACCTGCTTGATATTTAGTTGATCAAGTGTTATCGTTAACTATTACTTGTATTGAAAGAAAAATCTCAGTCGTACTTTTATTTTGACGAATAAGAGTTTACATGGGAGGCCCAGCACGAACCTTAAATGCAAACGTTTGTGACCTGTGAGACTGAATGATTGGCTTGTTGCAATGTAAATAAATTTCAAGTTAAAATAATGTCTACGTGTGTATCATATAGATAAATACAATCATAAGACAACCTAATAGGGATTTGTTTGTGCGCGCGCGTTTCTTATTGTTTTTTTTTCTTTTCTTTTTCTTTTTTTTCCTTCTAATATAAGTTTTAGAAAACTTTGGGTTCCCAGAGACGGGGCCTGCTAGTCTATCTATTTATTTGAGTTTATATCATCAGTACCGGTCGACCATATAACCAACGCATCCTGCAGAGTTGTTATTTCGGGTCGTCGAGGATAGTGCGAGCAACAGTATTCCAGAGACACCCCTGGTTCTTTTCTATGCTCAGTATAGAGCACAGATACATGGAACCTCAATGTAACGTGTCATCCGAAAGACAGTTAATCATGTTAGTGGAAGAGCGGGAGATCGAACTCACGACCCCTGGATTACAAGTCCAGCGAGTTAAATCTGATCCGCCCCACATAACGCTCCGGCTTGTGTCTGAGACTTTCTGCCTAATGGACACGTATGTAAATACCATGTAAATAGTAGATTTAGTATGTTGTTATCATGTAAAGCATAAAAGAAGCTTACATTGTAGGTACCATGTATATTACTTACATTATAGGTTTTTCGATATTAGCGTCAAAAAACTTTTCTTTTACTTTACTGTTATTACGCAGCCGTAAAAAACAGCCATGGCTTTAAAGTTTCAAAATATTTCGTTTGCTTTATTGTTTGTGTGTGTGTGTGTTTTTTTTGTTTTTACTAAATAATGGAATGTAGAATAGATTAATTGATTCACGGACTTTTGACA
The DNA here is from genome assembly GCA_012932295.1 of Cyclina sinensis. Classification (NCBI taxonomy): domain Eukaryota; kingdom Metazoa; phylum Mollusca; class Bivalvia; order Venerida; family Veneridae; genus Cyclina; species Cyclina sinensis. The sequence goes on from JAAONU010000004.1 coordinate 29,983,490, forward strand.
AACTGACTGAGTGACAATCTGATTGATTGATCGTTCGATTGATTGATTGAAATATGATTAGTTTATTAACGCTCCTCAGACGGGCCTCATCCATTATTACAGAATAATTAGATTATTGACCCAGCAACAATAGAATATTTATTTTTTTAAATAGTGAGATAAAAAAACGGGATTTCACCATCAAAACAAACTCAGTATTTGTAACAATGTTAAATAAATTCAGGTCGTTTATCAGCTGACGGATGAATCTATTTCTTTGTGAATGTAAGCATATTGTTTAAGCCAGTTATAAAACTAAAACAATAATGTGAACGCATAAAGATATGAATGAATGCTACATAGTTTAACAGAGTTTCAAAAATGTAGTTTAAAAGAGACAGTTAGTGAAAACGTGTCAGCAATCTGAATTCAAATTTGTTGAAAAAAAAAAGTTGAAATAGTGTTTGGACAATGTAGGGAAAAGTCGCAGTTCAATAGTTTGTCAGTGGAACCAGCAATTTTGACTAACGTATACAATAACAAAAGTTTTAAAATTGTAAAGAAAAGTTCATACGGTTGTCATGGAAACAAGGACACAGATTATCGTTGCTGTATTCACAGCTTTAGCTGGAATACTTCTAGCAGTTTTCGTGGTTATGCTGGCAGTTTGTTACAGGTAAGCAACAAGTTTCGAGAGCTAAAAAATAAATATTCTCGGTTAATTAACTCTGACTGAAATGCAGATTAAATCTGTTTAATTAAGTTCCGAGTGTCAGACATGTTTATACTCGAACTATGAGGCTAAATTCACGGTTTAATTTTCTTACGCCCTTTGCAAATTTGTTTTGTTGCTTTTGTTCTTGCCTTTTAAAATTAGTTTTAATGCACAGAACATCAAACTGTTTCTGTTTCCAGTCACTTTTGAAACTAACTTTAAAGCCTCTCAGTACGTTGAAGTTTTTTAGACTATAAAAACTAACTTTTGTTCCACGCACAGGAAAACACACAATCTGTAAACCCAGTTTTACACTCGGTCCAGATTTACTTAGCTAAGGTGTAATTCGTTTAAAAACAGTCTAAGACATTGTTTTTCATTTCCTATACTCCAGGCGACGGAACTCGCTCCAACGAACCTCCAGTGCCCATCACCGAAAATATAATCGAAACAACCAAGTAAACACTGAAGTTGGAATCAGTTTCGGACATATGAAAAGTCGGAACTCTAGAAATTTTTCATCAGTTAATATTGAGCGCACATTTAAAAAGAAAATCGGACAAAGACCAACACTGAATCAAATAAAACGGAAGGAACAGTTTAGGAAAATGGACAAGCTTCAGTCCAGCCTACGGAGACAACACAGTTTTGACAGTAAACACAAACACAGGACTATAAATATAGAAACGCACCAAATTCCAATCTTACATTTATGGCCCGAAAAAAGCCGCTTACAGGAAAGCGAAACATATTCTATGGGACGCCAGTTGCCGCATATTGTGAAAATACCCCGGCCAACTGTACGGTCTTGCAAAAGTGAACTTTTCGAAGACAATAGAAATAGTGTCTACAAATATATCAGTGATTTTCAAAGTGGCAATATATCAGTCAGAAATAAATCATCGTGTGGGGCTTATCAATAAAATTACCAGAAACAACATAGAAGTAATGTGTGACGTAACTGTGATGTCATGCTATTGTAAATGAGGAAGTTTCAATTTGGACGGATCAATTTATCATTCTGAGGGACATGGGTGATAAATCGACCAGTGAAGACCATTTTCATACTGTGCAAGTCTGCGGGCTATCATAATATGTACTGGTTGTATAAACAAAACCCATTAATTAGTTTATGTAAATATAACAGCCTTTTTTATTACACCATTAATCAGGTTTTTTGTATCCGTAACATAACAACAGCAATGTTCATTGTATGAGTAGCTAGGTTTACAAGTACAACGAACACTTCATCCTATCATTTGCACAAGCAACATAAAACAATAGCAAGGTTCAAAGTGTGATAGTCTATTTTAAGATGTACAACAAATGCTTAACCGTATCGAATATTGTAGGCTATTGTTTGATAATTATATTTCTTTTTGATATAAGATTGCATCATCAAATCAGGGTATCACCTATGATACCTATAGTATATAACACCTCTTGTTCAGGCTATCAAGAAGAATAGATGGACTGTTATCTATTTATTATTTATTTATTCAAGTCTGTTCAATATACACATTTTTACAATTGTACATAGCCTTTCAAAGATATGAGTTACAAGAGAATATGAGAATACTTGCATATCATTCTTTTGATGAAACGTACGTACGTATGTAGCCATTCAAAGATAAGAGACTATGAGAAGATTTGCATACCATACTTGTGATGATACTTATGTACGTACGTAGCCTTTCAAAGATATGAGTAACAAGAGACTATGAGAATATTTGCATACCATACTTTTGATTAAACGTATGTACGTACGTAGGTATTCAAATATATGAGTTACAAGAGAATATGAGAATATTTGCATACCATACTTCTGATGAAACATTTGTACGTACGTAGCCAATCAAAAATATGAGTAACAAGAGACTATAAGAAGATTTGCAAACCATACTTTTGATGAAACGTACGTACGTACGTACGTAGCTATTCAAAGATATGAGTTATAAGAGACTATGAGAATATTTGCATACCATACTTTTGATAAAACGTACGTACGTACGAACGTAGCCATTCAAAGATATGAGTTATAAGAGACTATGAGAATATTTGCATACCATACTTTTGATAAAACGTACGTACGTACGAACGTAGCCATTCAAAGATATGAGTTATAAGAGACTATGAGAATATTTGCATACCATACTTTTGATAATACGTACGTACGTACGTTGCAATTCAAAGATATGAGTTACAAGAGACTATGAGAAGATTTGCATACCATACTTTTGATGATACGTACGTACGTACGTTGCAACTCAAAGATATGAGTTACAGGAGACTATAAGAAGATTTGCATACCATACTTTTGATGATACGTACGTACGTACGTTGCAATTCAAAGATATGAGTTACAGGAGACTATGAGAAGATTTGCATACCATACTTTTGATGATACGTACGTACGTAGCCATTCAAAGATATGAGTTACAAGAGACTATGAGAATATTTGCATACCATACTTTTGATAAAACGTATGTACGTACCTAGGTATTCAAATATATGAGTTACAAGAGACTATGAGAATATTTGCATACCATACTTTTGAAAAAATTATGTACGTACGTAGCTATTCAAAGATATGAGTTACAAGAGAATATGAGAATATTTGCATACCATACTTCTGATGAAACATTTGTACGTACGTAGCCAATCAAAAATATGAGTAACAAGAGACTATAAGAAGATTTGCAAACCATACTTTTGATGAAACGTACGTACGTACGTATGTACGTACGTAGCTATTCAAAGATATGAGTTATAAGAGACTATGAGAATATTTGCATACCATACTTTTGATGAAACGTACGTACGTACGTTGCAATTCAAAGATATGAGTTACAAGAGACTATGAGAAGATTTGCATACCATACTTTTGATGAAACGTACGTACGTACGAATGTAGCCATTCAAAGATATGAGTTACAAGAGACTATGAGAATATTTGCAACCCATATTTTGATGATACATATGTACGTACGTAGCCATGAATAGATATGAGTAACAAGAGACTAAGAGAATATTTGCATACCATACTTTTGATGATACATATGTACGTACGTACTTACATACGTACGTAGCCATTCAAAGACATGAGTTACAAGAGACTGTGAAAGGATTTGCATACCATACTTTTGATGATACGTGCGTGCGTGTGTACGTACGTACATACATACATGAGTTAAAAGGTTTTCGTATGAAAGACTAAAAAAGGAAATTCTAACATCCTTTTAGTAAAATTCTTCAAAACTATAAAGATTTAACCAATAATGGACACACCTCATGTAGAAAATACACTCATAAAGATCATGCTGCCTGCTTTACTATTAACTCGGTCACCGTGTGTTACCACATGACCAATGATCCAATAAAGATCAAGCAGCCTGCTTTACTATAAACTCGGTCACCGTGTGTTACCACATGACCAATGATCCAATAAAGATCAAGCTGCCTGCTTTACTGTAAACTCGGTCACCGTGTGTTACCACAGGACCAAAGATCATTCCAAAACACTTTCGCCTTTCACACAATGTAGTTTTGTCAACAAAATAGACAGACATTAGTGTATATAGTAGATGTAAGCCTTGAAGTTCATGATGATGTTGATGTTTCGGTGGAAGAGACAGTGCAAGTTGTCACAGAAATAGTTATATTTGTTTCAATGGTATCAAGTTAGAAGAACTGTGTGCGGTATGAACGGGCATATGTTGACACATAGATCTCTAGGAGCAGGGACTCCTATGGATAAAGAGCTCTGTGTATGAAGCCTTTATGGGTAGGGAGCTTGACAAGTAGGGAGCTCTGAGAAGGGACCTCTATGGATAAGACGTGTTTTATTGGTAGGGAGCTCTATGAGCAGAAAACTCTATGGATAATGAGCTCTGTGAGTAGGGAGCTCTGTAGGTACGAAGCTCAATGGATAAGAAAATCTGTGGGTCGGGAGTTTAATGCATCAGGAGCTCTTTGCTATCTCATAATGCCAATATCCCATGGATTGGGAACTTCATATCAAACAAGGTGGCCATTGTTCCCATGTCACACACCTGAGGACAGAACGGTATTGGTGTAAAATGTTAAAGCTAATTAATGAAAGTGTTTATCACAAGAATTTGAACAAGATGAATCAGGTAAGATGAGATGAGGGGAGTTGTAGGATTTAAGTGCAATGTCTGTTCATGTATCACAAATAAATATAGCTAGATTTTTCAAAAAGTTTTCCCTATATAAGTTTATGTAACATTGATAATCCTCAGGGCGGGACTAATTTTGACCCCATTAGGACATAATTTGAACAACTTATGTAAAGGACCTCTAGGTGATGCTACATACTAAATACGAAAGCTAATATAATGGGCCTTGTGGTTTCAGCTTTCTGATAAGAAGAGTTTTTTAAGTTACCCCTATGTGAAAATTAAGAACCCCAGGGCGATTTGAAGAATCTTGGTAGAGGTCCACTAGACGATGTTTCATGCCAAATATCTAAGCTATTGTGGTTTCAGTGCTCTAGCCATTTGGGTTTCAGAAAAGATTTTTGAAGGTTATACTATATACAACAAGAAATCGGTAGAACTGATGGATGCTCCTCAAATAAATGCCAATTCCAAAAGGGCTATTGTTTAATATGTATTATTTTTTAAAGTATGAAAAATAACAAAGGGCAATAACTCCTTAATTATGAAAAACAGAGTTACGGTTCTTACACGCTGCACTTCTCCTCATAGTGATCTATCTACCAATAAAGTTTCATGCTAATATCTCTTATCCTTTGTGAGATATGCCCCGGACAAAAAATAAGTATGAGAAATTTTAAAGGGCAATAACTCAAAAATTAAGAAAGCAAGAGTTATGGTTCTTGTGCAGTGCACTGCTCATCAATGAGATCTATCTACTTATAAAGTTTCAAGTTGATAACTCTTATACTTTGTGAGAAATGCCCCAGACAAAAAATAAGTATGAGAAATTTCAAAGGGCAATAACTCAAAAATTAATAAAGCAAGAGTTATGGTTCTCATGCACTGCACTGCTCCTTAATGAGATCAAACTACCTATAAAGTTTGGTCTTGATATCTCTCATACTTTTTGTGTTATGCTCCAGACAAAATTATGACAGACAAACGGATGGATGAATGGACAGACGGGACGGACAAAGCAGCAACTATATGCTCACCCTTTGGGGAGCATAATTATCTCAAAGGGTTTTCAGGTTATGCTCCGGACAAGATTTTTCTAAAAAGGGAGATAATTCAAAAACGGGGAAAAATAGAGTTACGGTTCTTTGGCACTGCACTCCGCGTCAATGCCCTCTACCACTGTGTGCAGTTTAAACAAATTGTGTCCAAGGGTTTTCAGGATATGCTCCTGACAAGATTTTTCTAAAATGGGAGATAATTCAATAACAGGGCAAAATAGAGTTATGGTTCTTTGGCACTGCACTCCGCGTCAATGCCCTCTACCACTGTGTGCAGTTTAAACAAATTATATCCAGGGGTTTTCAAGTTATGCTCCGGACAAAATTATGATTGACGGACAAAGCAGCAACTATATGCTCGCCCTTCGGGGAGCATAAAAAAGGAAAACCCAATTCTGACTCCAGAGCAATAATTTCAATAATTACTAGCCTAAAGGATTTTAGAGAAGATTTTTGAAGGTTTTACTATATTTTTACTTTATATATATAAGGAAAACTCATGACTGCCGCACCCACCCCCCCCCCCCCCCCCGGAACATAATTTGGACATTCTTGGTAGAGGTCCACTAGACGATGTTTCATGCCAAGTATTTAAGCTCTAGCCCTTTAAGTTTCAAAAGAGAATATTTTAGTTTTTACTACATACATATAAGGAAAACCCATGACCCCCAGGCAGGGCTCCTAAAATTTTGAAATCTCAATCGGTCCGAGACCTCGATCCACCCCCCCCCCCCCCCCCCCCCGAGACCAAGAACCAACAAAAAAAAATAGAAACGATTTAAGGGCAAAGAACAATTTGAGTTATGATAGTGTTGACGTCGCGAAAATATGTGTTTTTCAAAGCGAAAGTAGAATTAGAGCTAATTTTACAACGTCAAACTAGTCACTGATATTTTCTTAAAAGTGTGCTTTGTGCTGCAGCTAGCCACTACAATTACTATAAAGCCTTTAATGAAATTAAGCAGACGACAGTTATCGCCTATTTCGATGCACACTCCTCGCACCGGTTACGTCACGCTTTTCTAATTTAACTGTTTTCTGTACTGATCAGGGGAAATAACCGCTCCGGGGAGTATGATTTCGATGAAATTATTTTTTACAGTTGAGCCGGTCAACTTTAATCGATTGGCCGGCTGCTAATCAAGCACACTTTTACTTGTTTACAAGTTAATTGGCGATAATTGCCGCGGGCAACATTGACAGTTTTATGGTTTAATGATAGGTGTGAGGTACCGGATTAGCGATCAATTGAGGTTTTGGTGTGAGATTTTGACTGTTTTTTGAAAAGTTGGACAGATTTTTTTTTTTTTTTTGGAAATTATCTGGACCGATTTTTTAAGGACCTTTGGACATCGAAATCGGTCCATAAAGATAAAATTCGGTAAAAACCGGCAAATTTTCGGTTTTCGGGAGCCCTGCCCCCAGGGCTGGGCCAATTTTCACCCCAGAGGCATAATTTGAACAACTTAAGAAGAGGCTATCTAGATGATGTTACACACCACATATCAAAGCTCTGGACCCTGTTGTTTCAGACAAGATTTTTGAAATATGCATTTTTGAAACCCCTTTTTTGACCCTGTGAGCTACTTACGCAACTGACAGGAACCATTTGAACAATTTTGATAGGGGACCACCCAAGGGTCATTCCTGTGAAGTTTGATCAAAATCCAGTTATCGGTTTCAGTGGAGTTGTTGTTTAAAGAAATTGTTGACAAGCCACAACGGATAGAGGGGGATCACAGAAGCTCACCATGAGCCTGTTGTCAGTTCAAACTAACAAACAGCAGTACAATATAGCTCTATACTTTTGTTTTCTAGCATAAGGTATTCAAGTAACCATTATCATGTTATGATTTCTACATAAATCTTTCATTTTTTTCAGTGGTAAGCAAGTAGTTTTAAATTTCCTGTTTTTTATATATATATATATATTACATGGCAACAGGAAAAAAAATACTGTACTTCCTTTACTTGTAAGTAAGGGTATCAACTTCCTTGATTGAATTGCATTACATGTTTTATAAACACTTTCATAAATTTCCTCAACACATTGTTAAGGCATACCACCTGCTAGTTTAAGTAGGAACAGTGTAATGGTGATGTGACCTTTCATCCAGTGGTCAAGGACAGTCCTGTCAGTGCAGTCTGAGTTTTAGTTTCAGTTTTATATTTTAAAAGCAGAGTAAGCAGATTTTTCAGAGGTTGTTTCAACTATGGGTCACAAAAAGTGTTCATGTAAAAATTTTAATATGAATTATAATTAAAATTGTTTCAGAGGATTTATGGTTAGTAAATGGCAACATAAGGCAAGTGAATTGATGAGAGTTTGGCACACATTATGGCGGCTACAAATGGTACCAACTCTTGAAGTTTGACGTATTATTCTCAGATGTTGTAACTTTTAAAATTATACAAATTTTAAGCTTATAAACCAACTACAGTTCTTTTTTTCAGCTCATTTTCGTTTAAGAGGTTACAACTGTTTATCTATTTCTCTGCAATTTTTGAGGGGTAAGTTTGATTAGAAAGAATCATTTCTCATGTACTTTTATCGACTCCCCACTCTGGAACTCTGAATTAAACCTCTACACAATGTCAAATGTTTAATACCTGTATACGAACTTTATAAAGCAGCACTGTCACATTCAGTGAACCCACTGTGCTGGACTAGTAACCCAGGGGTCCCAAGATCATACCCTTTGCTCCACATTGCTAATTATGTTTCGGATAAGATGTCAAACCGAGATCTATGCATCAGTGCTGTATACACTAAGCATTGAAAAGAACAAGCAGTGTCTCCGTAATGACCACTTAAATAACATCAAATAAAATTTACCACTCTATTAATTGAAGTATTTCCTAGAATTATTAGGTATAGCATAACTATACCACAAGTATAATTTCCGTTTCAGTTTCGAGGACAGAAAGAAGGTAAACAATCAATTTTACAGTAAAATATGGTTAAAGGAATCTGACTTGTGGCAAAAAGTTTCAGAACTAAACAGATGTTAAACACTTATAATTGGTCAAAAGAAATTTTGTGAGAGTATTCTGACTTACTTTGACACCAAGAATGGAAGTGAGACCAGAAAGTTGGAACTATGCCAGGTATCCACTGTTTGATGTAAGACAACAGTGTATAGTATTGCTTGATGATGTGAGCCATGACTGGCAAATGAATGGACAGTAATAATGAAAATAAATAAACACTCTGACTCTTGCAAGTTTGTTGAAACATCTTTCATTAAAAACGAATTTCATAAAACATTTCATTTTCTTACATATGTATTTTAAATGATTTCAACATTTATTTTAAGTTTTTCAAGTCTTGAGCTGTGAAGAGTACCAGTTCAAATCGGAAGAAAATATCTTGTCTAGATCTTCACTTGATACAGATTCATCAATCATTTTAACGTTGTTCAACTTTTCACATACTGCTGAAACTGTTACTTGTCTTTTATTTTTCTTCTTTTTTAAAACTGCTGAATCATCTTCATCTGAGTCTGTATCATCCTGTGATTGGCTGCTATTTAAAGCTAAACTAGACTGTGTTTCAACTGTGTCCACTTCCATATCTGAATCCAGTCCAGAATCTTGTGCCACTGTCTGGCTCGTTCCTGATTCCATTTCCTCATCAGATGACTCATCATCACTGTTATTTTCTGGCTGTCTATTAAAAAAAACAAAACAACAAATTTCCTTTGCTAATGATTATGCAACAATAATGAATGAATAACATTACATATTCCGAGAAACAAGTTTTCATTCCATACAACATTTAAATCAAAATATTCCGTTTACTTTGTATTAAATATCATTCAGCTTTCAAGCATGAAATAACTCTTCAATAGGGAGATTTTGTTGTAATTTTAGCTTTTACAGATAGACCTCATAACAACATTAATTGCTGCAGGCAGCTTGATTTCATTTCTACTGGAAAAAAGCATTACAAGTTACCTCCTTTAGGCACATACAAAAACCAATTACTCAGGGTTTCTTTTACGGAGTTACAAGTTTGTCCTTGAAACTGTAGGAATAACAGATTACAAGTCCTTGACCTTAGCCCTAACATATCCTATCAAAGTCAAGTCAGTAAAACTGAAGTCGCTTACCTTCTTTGATGCCAAGGTATCAATAAAGACTGTATGAAAGGTCTACATAATGTGTTCACAGATGGCTGAACATGTGCTGCTGAACTCAAAATCTGAAAATTAAATATCAACACCAATTAAAGGTAGGAAGCCTTTCAGATGACTTGAATCACAAATACAATATGAAAACATCTGATGTATCCCAGAAGTCTTTCCACTGTATTTTTCTCTTTGAACAAAGATGTTCATAAGAATAGCTAAGCCCACCTGCCTACTGAATTTAATTAAGATGAAAGAGATGTCTTCACAAAATAATATATATATATATATATATATATATATATATATATATATATATATATATATATATATATATATATATATATAAAGGTTAGTGCTTGTAACCAGGGTTTTCTTACAGAGAACAGTAGACGTAATGGTGGTTACATGATTTTAATAAAATAGGTCTCTAAACATACTTCAGTTAAGAAAATGATATGAATGCAAGCACCAAACACATACCTCTTTTGTAAATTTACCATCAGGATGGCGAGGAACTGTATCGGCAGATGTCCTTGACCTTTGGTTCTTGCCACGCCCACCCACAAGGATACTAAGGGCAGTCTGTGGCAGTTTCTGTTCAAATGACACCTGTTAAAGAAAAGAGCTATAATCATTGTTATATGTTTTATACAAATTCAAAAAATCGAGTTTCAAGAAAAAATAATCTAATGGGCAATTCTGATATGCCAGCACTACAAAAGTCAGCAGTGAAATTAAAAAGACAAAAAGACAGCTGGTGATCCAATATGCAATACAAAATCCCTGTTACTTTATTGTTTTTCTTTGATTTTTTTTTTTTTGGAAAAACAGATTTTATTTCTGCCAAAGACTAATAATAAATGATAAACTTATGTTTTCAACAAGACCATGTGTTTGGTAAATACGCATGCCCAAGGAGCATTCTTGTCCGAAACCAATCTTAAAATTGTGGCATTTAGCACTAGACTGTCTACTACAAAATTTAAGGACCAGCCAGTGTCTATCAAGGGGTATATCATAATAGCATAACTGTATCTTAATTACACACAAGTTTGTAATGAAGTTAATTTCAAAAACAAGAGCTACATTCAAATGAATGCCATGCCCCCGGGAGGGGCATTCTTCTTTGTCCCTGTGACCTCTAAGTGGGTTTGGCCGGTAGAGCTCATCAAGGTGCATGCACCAGTGAAGTTTGGAGGCTGTAGGTGGAAGGACTTCTTTGTTATGGTCAAGGTTAAAGTTTTGTTACCAACAAACAAACAAACAGACAGACCAAAAACAGTATGACTCCATGACTTATGCAAGTCTGAATAATCTAAAATGTATGAACAGTACTGATTTCCTACCAAGCTGTCTGTTATTTGTAGAATGGAATACAACACTGAAGAAAAAGGTTAACCTATTCACTAGGGATGGCAACGAATACCAAAATCAATACTCGAGTACTCGGTCATTTTCCCGATCGAGTACTCGGTTACTCCGATGATTTCCAATGATCTTCAAAGTTTTATCGCACAATATCAACACCGTCTGCAGGTGGCATTTTGACTCTATGGAAATCTTAATATCTTATTCTAAGCAAAAACTTTATCAAGACATAAAAATTTAATGATATTTCTGGATTTAAATGCGTAAAGAAGAAAAGGTAGTTACTCTCCTTTATTTAGTTAAGAAAAACAAACGTTTAATCGGGTCTAATTTCTACCTTTAATCTAACATTCATAATAGCAATCCGGCCCTTTGCTTTTTCAAAACAGTTACCTTAAAACAAGTTTCAGCTACAAACTGTTACACAATTAAAGGTAATTAAATATCATAAGAGGCCGAAAGATGTAAGCGACACAGATGCTCAATCCCATGCGCGTGTCAAACTGTTGATCGCCTGGTTAAATTTACGATATCATTTTCGCATCTCTGCAAGAATGTTTTGATTGCATTTATGAAGATACATGTACTTCTCTGAATTTCTGAACTAATTGGATACACCAATCTTTCTAAATCGCAAAAAAATATAAATTATATATTTTTTTCCGAGTAATCGAATATCAATTTTGTTAACCGATATTCGGACGTTCGATCGAGTACTCCGTTAACCGGTTACTCGTTGCCATCCCTACTATTCACTAAGTTCAGGAAGGGGAGATTACTGCAGAAAAATGGTTGACACAGTTATTTAACTTGACAGTGTCATGACCTTTTGTACTTGTTAGTAAAAGTGTAAAGTGCCTAGTCATTGCTATTGCTGGTGTTGAAAAATATCCAACTTGCTGAAAAAGGTCAACTGTACCTACTTTAAAAGTGCATGAAGAGAGGGAGTTTACTCAGGAAAACTGGAAGCCACATTTATGTAACTTGCCAGAATTGGGCCTTTGTATTGGTTACTAAGTGTGTATAGTAAAAAGCCATTGGTACTAGTACTAAATTAGATATCTAACTTGCCAAAATAGGTAACCCCTACCTATTATCAGTGCATAAAAGGGAGGTAACAGATAAGAAAATGGATGTCGCAGATATGTCACTTGCCAGGATTATTGGTTAGTAAGTGTGTATAGTATAAGGCAACTAGCCAAGTAGAAGTTAAAATATATCCAACTTACTGAAATAGGTTAACCGTATGAACGTACAGACAGATGGTTCAATTACTATAAGCCGGGGGCATAAAAACTGAACCTTCAGTAAGTTACCCAATGGTTACCCTTTTAAACTTACAGCCATGTTTTGAGAAAACTTAACAACATCACAGAAATTGACAAAACTTTCTTTCTAAATGCAACTGACAAAACTTTCTGTCTAAATGCAAAGTGACACTCCTGCATTTTAAAGTAATATTAGAGTCCAACTTGCCAAGATACTTGATAATCAAGATCAATGCTAAAAAACGGAAATCATGTAAATTAGAAGTAACACTTCTTTCATTTCTCAGATTTATATGAAAAATATCATCCAGTGTAACTGTTAACTTAATAACTACATGTAGACCAATCATAACAGATTATTACTACTTCAACTTTTCCTGATGGGAGTGAAACCCTTTTTTCCCCCCAATGATTATATGTTAAGGCAAAACATTACGCATGTATTTGTTTTTCTAACAATACACATAAGTGGAAATTTATGAGTCACTTTGATACTTAATTATACAAATATATACATGTTACTTAAGAAACAGAATATAAATTCCTGTAGGACTTAAATGTGATTTTTAGAAAAAAGGCTATGGATTAGCATATCTGGAAGTAACATCTCTTGTTTACTTACAACATCCTTTTTCGTTCTTCTAGATCTGGAGTCATCTTCAAGAGACACAGCCAGTAGTTCTTGGTCCTTGTTCATGAAATATAACTCAGATTGTGCTTGCCAGGACAGAGTTGTCTTTTCATACAAACTCTTCTTTCTGTGAGGTACAAATACTGCACTAAGAACCTGACTATTACTAACTCCAGCACTGGAGAACACAGGTGTAGGGTCACTAGGTCTAAATACAAACACTGTAAAGAAATTGCAAAATTCACTTTCATTTCATTCCATGAGACTGAATTTATATCTAGTGGCAATAAAATAAAACATGGTTAATAAAGTGAAACTGAAAAATGTCATTTTAATTATTCCCTTAATGGCATGCTGGCACTGAAGTTTTAGTAAGAGATAGTCTTTGTAAGAATATAAATCCTGCAAAGCTTAAACCAAACTGTCATGAGCAACAAATACCCTCAGCAGAACAGTCATTTAGTTTGGTCTACAAAAAGTAGATAATGTATTCAAAATAAACAATAAATAATCAAATCATACATCTATTCACCAATTTCATGTTTTTAAAATAATGTTCTAGTACATGTAGACTGAAATACCCGAGTGTTTCTTGAAAAGAGTAAAGTTTCACTATAGGCTCTCTAATAAAAGTAATATTGTCAGATTCTATGTATATTAACTGTCGTGAAGGAAATGGGCATTGTTGTTACTCACAGTCATTTGTTTTTGTAAATGCAGCTATGATGTCTGTCTTTGGGTCTTTGGTGAGACAAACTATGTGTGCTGCAGCGCTCCACAAAACTGAAATAAAAGCAACATAGAGTCCTTCAAAGCTACAGGGGAAATGCAATGAATTGAATCACCGTGTAGCAAAATTACACTGAATAATGAAAAAAGACACTTGTACCTCTAGTGCTTTCTTCAATAACTGAAAGTTGCACGACAAGGAAAATAGTGATTCTACAAAAAATAGTCCATCACTTATCAACAACCTATATTTGGACTGTTAATTTACATAAAGTAAACCACATTTAGTCAAAAGATGCAATGACTACAATGTATAAAAAATGTTCAGCCTGTTCTTTTTTCAAAGAAATAACCTAATGTTCATAAAACTGAACACTGTCCATAACAAGAGGACCATGATGGCCCTATATCGCTCACCTGAATATGACTGCTTTTAACAAAGTTGCTATGGACCTGGTTAATTGACCCCAGATGACCCATATTCAAACTTGGCCTAGAAATTATTGAAACAATCTTTCTGACAAATTTCAAGGTTATTTGAACTGAAAGCATAGCCTCTAGAGTGTTAACAAGGTTTTTCCATATTTGGGCTCTGTGACCTAGTTTTTGACCCCAGATGATCCATATCCAAACCTGAGCTAGAAACCATCAAAACAACCTTTCTGACAAATTTCCAGGACATTTGGACTGAAAATGTAGCCTCTAGAGTGTTTACAAAGTTTTTCGATATTTAGGCTCTGTGACCTAGTTTTTTAATCCAGATGACCCATATTCAAAGTTGAGCTGGAAATCATAGAAGCAACTTTTCTGACAAATTATCAGGTTATTTGGAATTAAAATCTTAACTCTAGATTGTTAACAAGGTTTTTCCATATTTGGTCTCTGTGACCTAGTTTTTGACCAAAGATGACCCATATTAGTACTTGAGCTAGAAATCATCAAAACAACCTGTCTGACAAATTTCCAGGATATTTGGACTGAAAATGTAACCTCTGGAGTGTTAAAATGGTTTTTACATTTAAGGGCTCTGTGACCTTGTTTTTGATCCCAGATGACCCATATCCTAATCTGGGCTAGAAAACATTGAAACAACCTTTCTGACAAATTTCAAGGACATTTGGACTGAAAATGTAACCTCTAGAGCATTAACAAGGATTTTCTACTTTTTGGCCCTGTGTCCTAGTTTTTGACCCCACATAACCCATATTCAAAACTGAGCTAGAAATCATTAAAACAATCTTTCTGACAAATTTCAAGGTTATTTGAACTGAAAATGTTAACTCAATGCGTGTTAACACCCTTTTTCCATATTTGGGGTCTGTGACTTAGTTTTTGACCCCAGATGACCTTTGTTCGAATCTGAGCTAGAAATCATTAAAACATTTTTTCTAACAAATTTCGAGAATATTTGGACTGAAAAGTAGCTTCTAGAGTGTTAACAAGTTTTTTTTCTATTTTTGGGCTCTGTGACCTAGTTTTTGATTTCAGATGACACATATTCAAATTTAACCTAGAAATCATTGAAACAACCTTTCTGACAAATTTCCAGGATATTTGGACTGAAAATGTTACCTCTAGAGTGTTAACAAGGTTTTTCCATATTTGGGCTCTGTGACATAGTTTTTGACCCTAGATGACCCAATTTTGAACTTGAGCTAAAAATCATCAAAACAACCTTTTAGACTAATTTCCAGGATATTTGGACTGAAAATGTAACCTCTAGAGTGTTAACAAGGTTTTTCTATTTTTGGGCTCTGTGATCTAGTTTTTGAACCCAGATGACACATATTCGAACTTGAGCTAGAAATCATAGAAACAACCTGTCTAACAAAGTTCCAGATTATTTGGACTGAAAATGTTACTTCTCCTTCTACAAGAAGATTTTCAAAGTTTTCACTATATAACCCTATGTAAAACCAATGACCCCGGGTTGGGGCCAAATTTGACCCCAGGGGTATAATTAGAACAAACTTGGTAGAGGTCCACTAGACAAGAAGATTTTTTAAGATTTTCCTATATAAGCCTATGTAAAACCAATGACCCCAGGGTGGGCAAAATTTGACCCCAGAGGTATAATTTGAACAAACTTGGTAGAAGTCCACTAGACAATGCTACATACCAAATATCTAAGCTCTATTCCCTACGGTTTCTGACAAGAAGATTTTTAAAGTTTTTCCTATATAACTCTATGTAAAACAAGTTACCCCTGGGGCGGGGCCATTTTTGACCCAGAGGCCATGATTTGAACAAACTTGGTAGAGGTCCACTAGATGATGCTTTATACCAAATATCTTAGCTCTATGCCTTACGGTTTCTGACAAGAAGATTTTTAAATTTTTTCCTATATAACTCTATGTAAAACAAGTTACCCCTGGGGCGGGGCCATTTTTGACCCAGAGGCCATGATTTGAACAAACTTGGTAGAGGTCCATTAGATGATGCTTTATACCAAATATCTAAGCTCTATGCCTTACAGTTTCTGACAAGAAGATTTTTAAAGTTTTTCCTATATAACTCTATGTAAAACAAGTTACCCCTGGGGCGGGGCCATTTTTGACCCAGAGGCCATGATTTGAACAAACTTGGTAGAGGTCAACTAGATGATGCTTTATACCAAATATCTTAGCTCTATGCCTTACGGTTTCTGACAAGAAGATTTTTTAAAGTTTTTCCTATATAACTCTATGTAAAACAAGTTACCCCTGGGGCGGGGCCATTTTTGACCCCAGGATCATAATTTGAACAAACTTGGTAGAGATCCACTAGATGATGCTTTATACCAAATATCAAAGCTCCAGGCATTGTGGTTTCTGACAAGAAGATTTTTAAACATCCAACTTGTAAAATCTGTTTTTAGCTCCTGTGACCCAGAAATGCAATGAACCGGAACCATTTGAACAAACTTGGTAGAGCTTCATGCAAGGAACATTCTAGGCAAGTTTCATTAAATTTTGCCCAGTGGTTTCAGAGGAGATGTCGTTTGAATGAATTGTGGACGACGGACGGACGGACGGACGGACGCCGGACAATCAAGGATCCTAAAAGCTCACATGAGCATGCTCAGGTGAGCTAAAAAAGACATCAAGATAAGGTATTACTTATAACTCGCATTAAACTCAATTTTATGAAAATGTAAAATGAAACAGGATATTCAAAATCATTTACAACAGCAAGCTTCATGTATTTTATATAACCCTTTTTCAAAATAATGATGCCACAAAAATCCTTACCATTACAAGAGACAAGACTCCACACTGTCAAAGTGGTGTCTGTTGTAGTCACCAAGCAGTGACAGCTACCATGGTTACCAAACATTACATGCCTGTAAATAAACAGAATGCTTGCTACACAACAGCTCAAACGACCCTAGAGCTATCACTAAATGTGATTAATACCTCCGCAACACTGCTTCAGAAGTGAGGAAGGTTTTAGTAACAGAATACTTTGTAAAAGAATTGAAATAGAGTTATGGTTGTTGGCAATTAAAGATAGTTGTGGTTCTTGTACACTGCCTTTTGTTTCACTGTGGTTGATCATTGTATGAAGTTGCACTGAAAATGTCGAATTCCAACCATTAGTTTTCAAGTTATGCTCTGGACAAGAAAACCAACAAAGGGCAATAACTCTGCAAATACTGAAGATGGAGTTATGGCTCTTGTCCACTGCACTTCCTGTCATTATGCTTGACCACTGTATAAAGTGGCAATGAATCCCAACCAGTAGTTTTCAAGTTATGCTCTGGACAAGGAAAACCAACAAAGGGCAATAATACTGCAAATAGTTAAGATGGAGTTATGATTCTTGAACACTGCACTTCCTCTCATTTTGCTTGACCATTGTATGAAGTTGCACTGAATTCAAACCATTAGTTTTCAAGTTATACTCAAGGAAATTGCAACAGACAGTCTGACCGACCAACCGACCAACCACTTGGTGACTCCTATATACCCCCAAACTTCATTTAGGGGGTATAATTATTAAGTAAATATATCTGGCTTGGTTTTTTTCTCTCGCTTAGTTTAAATACTCTACTGCATATAAATTCTTAACAGTTATGAAAACAGAATGAAAACATACATGTATGAAAGAGTATGAAAACCAAGTTGCACATGTATTTCTTTCTAATATTAGATATATGGTTTTCTTCGCTTTTATCTGTTTTACAGAATACAGATGGGCGCTCTGTTTGTGTATCATAAGCAGTTTTAAAACTTTAATGAAATATTCAGGTAATCAAAAGATACCCATCAAAACCCATCAAGTACTCTTGGAAGGTTTTCAGAGAGGTCTACCCTAAAATTAACATCATTCCATTCCCTATAAAATCATGTTAACTTGAATGATATTGGACAACCTATTTCCCAATGTCAAGGTGTCAGTAAAAATCTAAGAACAAAAAAATGAAAATTTTAAAATTAGTCTTTGTATAGAATTGCTGCACTATTTTTGAGAGGATAACCATTCATCATTACACAAGAACAATTTCCTGGTCTATATATTAAAAAGAAAAATTTTGACTGTTTGTCTTCTTTGATTAATCAATTATTTTTCATTTTACAGAATATGAGCTAGTGAAATTTATACACAACAAATCAGTTTAGTTTAAGCGAAATTCTCTTGAATGTTTCAACATAATTTGAAATATGTAATGCAAATAAATATCCAGTACAGATTCTTACTAGTCTAATGTTTATTATTATTGTAACTGCAAGTCAAAAGACATTAATCTTCCTTCTTACCTTACTGGATCTTGGAACACTGTGTTCTGTAGGGTCTCTTTTAGCAGGTTATTTTCTGGGTTCCAAAGGGTTACACAAGATCCGAACACCACTGCTAGTAAAGAACCATCTTCGGAAAACGCTGCTTCACCAGCTGTCAGGTTCCGGTAAAATCCCACTGACTCACAGATCCACTTCTGATTTTTTCCTTGAAATTAAAGATGCAGAAATTATTGGTTTTTTTTTTTTTTTTTTCAAGTACATGAGACTTAAATTCGATATCAATTATTTTTGGTAACCTTGAAAAAAACAAACAAACAGGATACAAGCTTGAAACTTAAACTTCAATGTTGTTAAGACAGAAAGGCAAAGGAACTACATGTACATGTAGTTAGCTATATTACCAATACCAATAGCTACTACCCATTTACATCCATACAGACTGAGGGATGTCTTGTCTAGGTATCTCTGACCATGAGCAAAACTGAGCACCATGGCTCGACTTCAAAGCCAGGTACTTGCAGACCTGAGGCAAGTATATTAGCAACTGCTCGAAAAATTTTACAAAGCCAGGTGTTCAACAACTTACATGTATGGGTATTTTTTTTTTAATTAAATCAGTTTTTTCTTTCAAATAATTCATATTTTCATCAATTCTTTTTGATCCATAATTTTCATCAAATCTTTTTCGATACACTACTGAAAGAATCGCAATAAAGTGAAGTATTTATAAGTCTTGGACTTAGAAAACATTTTTTTGCCCTTAGTAGATCTGGCAATAAAAGAAAGACGTCACTTGAGAAATATAAAAAAATGCAAATCTATGTCTGTGCAGTTCCTTAGCTAATTCAAAAAATTACATTATTTACACTATAAGGCTTACTATATATATCTGTGTCATCCACCAGCATCCAGATTTTAAATTTCCCATCATTACTGGATGTGACAGCCATACATTCCATGCCTGGTGAAGATGTCAATGGCACTGGACGGAACTTCAATGAGCAAACCTTTTCATCATGCGGCATTTCCACAGTTGTATTGAGAACATAACTGTTAAAAACAAAACATAGCATAATAACAATCAACACAAAAATTTGTTGAACAAAGGATAATTGTTAAAAAAATTTAAACACTAATACCTGGACTTCATATACAATGAAGTCCCTCTATTAATACCAGTTCAGTTACTTCAAATCAGATTCAAATCAAATCAAAATGTGAAATTCAGCAATTTTAAACAACAAAAGTTGAAGTATTTAGATCAGAAATGGTCCTATTTTCAGAACAATTTATTATAAAGATCACTTATTGACTGGTCTTCTTAGTGAAATTTCCTTGTTTCTTTATAGGAAAATAAAGCTAAAACTATGAACAAATTTCAAGCTGATGTCCTATCACTTACGTTTGAACAAAGAATAGAATAAAAACAAGTCACTGGTGTTGTTAGTAACATTAGTCCCCTACCAGCGGTTCCACTTTGAAAATAAAACTAGAGCTTTAAATGAATATGATTATTATTCCTACAATACCACCTTGTCAAAGGAAAAGGGGAAATACAGAATGCATAATGAATATCTACAGTTACTACTGACCTTGCACACCAAGTTTCAAATCTATAGTCAAATTATTGTCCGTTGTAGAGATGTGGAAGTATTTTGCTTCACAAGATTTTGCTACGACCAACCGAAAAAATGCACAGTGCCCATAAAAATGTGTCACACATCATCTCTATGATGATGAACATCAAGTTTCAAAAGGGATAGTCCTAGAAATGTGGAAGTTGTTCTCATTGCAAGATTCTACAATGGATGGCTATTATACCGCAGAGTAGGTATTGGCATGCATGAAAAACATGTAAAGCTTATCTTCACTTATAGGTGATGCACACCAAGTTTCAAATCTACAGCCCCAGAAATGTGGAAGTTGTTAGTGTCAAGAGTTTTTTTATGACAGCCTTTAAAACCACAGAATTTTGACTGGATAAAATTAAAACCACAGAATTTTGATTGGATGAAAAAAAAGAGCATAGTCTCCATATTCATATACCAAGTTTCACCAACTTAACTTACCCTGCTTTTAAGTTAATGTGGGTTCCAGATTTCCAGACAGCTGGAAGAATAGACAGACAGATGGACAGAAGGCAAACCTGAAATCCACTTCTGTGTAAACACACATAGGGAACTATTAAGGAATGTTGAAATTCTATAGGGGTATTGGATATTTTTCTTCTCATACACAACTTAAGGTATTTCAAGTTTGTGTCGATATTTATTCAGAATCAGTAATGCTAGCAGATCATATCAATTGAAATACTGGGAAGGGCATACCCCAATATGAATGAATGAAATTCTACATAGCATATTTAACTGGCTCATTCTCAACAAAAGGATAAATAAATGACGCTGTAAAAAAAAACAATCTTCAGGACACACAGTATTCTTTTTTAAAAGTTAGCATCCACCCGAAAATAATACAAAACTACTCTAAAGTATTTTTAAATGACACTTTGACATTCATGTAGGGTAATGATTCCTTCAGTATCATTCATAATCATACTATCTTGAAGAAAATGAAAATCGTAAGGTGCCCCTTATATTAACATGAGGAAACCCATACCTTTGCTTCTTGTCATTATATTGCCAGAACTTCAACCTCATCTCAGGGGTCATGACCTTGTCATTCCAGTACTCAATTGTTGCTAACCACTCCCCTTTGCTGTCGAAATCTGCCTGCATTACCTCAGTAACAGTCAAAGGCTTGTCTAGGTTTTCTGGAGAAATGTAATTTTGGCATACTATATCCAGCTGTAAAAAAAAGGAAAAAATTCATCAATAATGAATACTTTAAATCTTAAGAGCAATTAATTTCTTAAGTAATTAACCCTTACTATGCTAAATATTTAAAACAGACTTGTCAATCTTTCAGTTTGGCCAGATCCATAAATGGTTTATAGGAGTACATACTAATAAGTTACTGACTGACTGTGAAAAATGCAGACCATGATCAGACTGCATGGATGTGCAGACTGACCCTGGTCTGCACTGGTCATAAATGCAGAGGCAATTGCCTCCAGCATGATGGTAAGGTTCGATTTTCTTGTTTTTCTTTTATTTATCTTATTTTCATTAACAGATCATAAACAGGTCATTTTGCTTATAAGAAACTTGCACTAGGAAAATTCTGACACTGAAATGCAGTTGTCAAAGTATGCACAGATGTACAGACATATTTGATATTTTTTATAGGCTATTTTTTTGGAGTGTAAATGAAGTACTAACATTATACAACTGTTTGTCCTCATACACAGAGTAGAACTGTATATGACCAGGTTTGCCATTCAGAACCAGAGCCTTGGACTTGGGGTCACAAGTCATGCCTGCTGGGAAGGGGTCCACACTCCTACTCTCATTATGGCCCCTAGTCAGTCCCTGGTACACCTGTAGAATGTTGAAGTTACTGGAAACAATCTGGATCACTGAAACAAACACACAAAAAATGAAATAAACACAAAAAACTGAAATAAACATCAAACAGCGCTATGTTTGAATGAATGCTATGCCCCTGGCAGGGCCTCATAAAGGTTAAAGTTTGTGACAAACACACATACAGACCAAAAACAAAATACCTCACTCTGGGGGCATAAAAATAAACAATAAATTCCATTTAATGACTATAAACTAAAAATAACAACAGTTAACTGGACTGAATAATAATCTTGTATCGAAATCTTTGTCTTAAAACATGTCTATTCTAACGCAGTTCAGTTTTATCTCAGTGTTTTCTTTGGAAGCCGAAAAAAACATGCTTTAGGTCTCTGTCTGGTCACATTAAGAAGGCCAAAGTAACTTATGACTAACAGTTTACTTCAGATACATCAAAACAGTTGAAAATTGATGAAACTGCTAAAAAGCTCAATTCAATACTGTCGAAATGCTATCAAATGAATCATGCAGGAGCCAAATTACCATGTACATGTACACGAATGAGATGCTAAGCAATGAAAAATGAACTTCTAGAAAAAATTATAAGGTCTAACACTAATTGGAAGAATTTAGTTAGATGTATCTTCTGAAATATGAAATATAATAGATAATTATATCCTCACCATTATCATCATAACACGTGGCATACATTAGGTTGTCTGAGGAACAAGCTATGTGATTAAGAGGTGCCCCAAGCCTTGGCATGTAATCCTTGTAGCCAGAGTCATGATGCCACTTCACTAACACACACTCATAGCCTCCACTCAACAGGTAAGACCCTGAAGAAAAAGTAGCAATTATCAAAGATCTGTTACAAAAAAAGGCAGATGCTTTGGAAATAAGAGATATGTAACATAACTTTGGAGTAACTTAGCCTTACCCGAATTAAGCAGGACTACATTTTCATGTTTATGCTGAATATAATCAAATAAGACCTTGTATTATGGAGCAGCAGTGGTCTTGGGGTAGAAAGCCAGACCTATTTCCTTGAGGTTGCTTGCAAGGATTCAACCAGGGGTGAGAGTCTCATGTTTCTGTGTTCCACAATTTGAACAAAAATACTGCTATGAACCTAGAGAGCAGTTTCCATGTGGGATTAACACAAGTTGCAGGAACTAGATTCTCAACAGAGGTAAAATAAAGTTTAAATTTAACTAAATTTTCACTGTGTGTTTACACTCGTGCTCAATTTTCCAAAGCAAATTCATCGATTCTGAATTTAGTCCCATTTGACCTTATCTTCAGTGCTAAAAACAGACCTGTCAGAAGAGTGATAGAGTCACATGGTCCTTATAGTCTTATCTATTAATACAAAGCTATACACCAGAAAAAAGGGAACATGTTAACACCTTTTGATATCAATTTCTTACTTGGCTATTTTGAAATATTACATCTGATGAAACAAGCAGCACATAACCTTACCTTCTAGTGTATAGCACAGATCTCTTACTGGAAGAGAATGCCAATGCAGTACTGTCTTAACACTCTTATCAGGCTGTAGGAAGTTATACCATAGATATATTTTGCCATCTCTACATCCAGTGGCTATACACTGACCATTCGGATGACCCTTCACACATGTAAGCTTCTGGTTCTTCTCTACTTCGTGTCTACAGTGGAACATGTATTAAAAGGCTTTAAGCAGCAAATACTGTTATCAGAAACTGTAAAGATTCTTTTTATATAAGGAAGTGTCAGCCAAAAACAAGATCTGTCACTAAAAGATAACAATGTGCCTAAAGTGGTGCTTTGAACTTTGAGCTGAAGACCAGATGAAGATAAATTGTAGATCCTTCAAAAGAAGTGGTTTTTTGACAGTTTGACCTCAAGGTCAAGGTCATTTAGGGGTCAAAGTAAAAAACAAACATGTGTCATTTGGAAGAGATTTCCTAAGGGTTTGTTGGGCACAAAACATGAACCAAATCTGTCCAGTAATAAGGGAGTTATGGCCAATATTAAGTATTTTTGACAACTGGACTTTTAAGGTCAAGGTCATTCAGAGTTCAACGTCATATAAATGTAAGTCAAAGGGATGCTCTTGTCAAAAGGTGTGTTGTGTTCAAGTATGAAGTATATCTTAATAAGGAAGTAACGGGCAATGTTTCAGTTTTCATATGCTCTGCTTTAGGGGCATAAAAATAAGACTTTTATCAAATAAACTTTTCCAGAAAAAAGGTGGCTGTATATGGTCCAAAAACAGCAACCAACTGTGACACATGTTCAAATACTGTTAAATGTACTAGTCCTTTGCAGGAAGATGGTTTGATTAACTACCTGATATGACTGACTGTTAGAAAGCACTACACTACATCAAACCAATCAAAGAATTCACATGAATAATATATCCAATAATAACCAGTATTAAGTAATAGCTGATAATAAGGTAATCAAGTGTAAAGCACACATTCTTACCTGTACGTTTTATTTGTTGGTGTTCTCACAAACATATCCCTTCCTCTTACCACAGCACAGTAGGAACCCTGTTTATTTGTAATAGAATAATTTCACCTAAATGTATTAGCATAAAATTCTGTGAAAAATTTTAACCAGGTTAATTTTACATGCAGAAGAAAAAAAAGTAACAATTAAATATGTGGAATAACAATCCTGAAGGTTTCTGAGACATGCCTTTAATATAATATCTGCTTTGCTATGATTCTATTAAATCATCACTTTTGATCTAGAGAAAAGCACTGGAAGTGAAGACCAAAGAGAGTTATGAATCATTTTTGCTATGTTTTTCCTAAAGGGAAGCCAATTTTGTCTGTTTTAATTCCCATATGCTAATTGCTGAATGGAGCAGTTTCACTAGTCTAATTTTATAACTAGAAACAAAGCCGCACTACACTACCTTCGGTCCGATGCATGCTTTCCGACAATCTGCTTGACAATTTGACAGTAAACATGTACTTTTCAGTTCTTTTGTCCCCTTTGATATTGACAGTGTCAGAAGGTCACACACTGAAACAAACAAGACTCCCTATATACATACATGACTTGAATAAATGCTAAACAAGGTCCATTCTTAGCTTGTTCGCTACAATCACTGCTATAAATGACATTTCCACAAGAAAGATTTATGTTCTCCATGTCCAATTGGTGAAGTTCACATTTTATACTAATCTATATCATTTAGATCAATTAGCAACAATTTTTTTAAATATCTTATCTAATCTGCTATTAAGACTTCGATCATAGGACCAATCAATTTTCACAGAAATTGGGATTCACATTCATCAGACAGGTGAACTAAGACATGTGTTAAATTATAATTATATGTGTAACAAACAAAGTAAGTGCAAACATGATTCAAGAGTAATTTATCAGGATAATAGACACTTTTAATTTATCACCTTTGTCTACTGTGTTAATTGCTGATATGGTTTCCAACATGACTGACACTCTCAGAAGAGTTTAGGTATCTTACATTGTGAGGGATAGTGCAAGAAACAGAAATGATGCCAGAAACATTCCTGGTTCTTTTACATGATCAGTGTATAGCACTGATATAAGGGACCTGGGTTTAAAGTCTCCTATGAAAGACAATTACTGTTAGTGGATGAGCTGGGAATTGAACCCTCGACCCCTAGATTACAAGGCATGTGCATGACCACAGATCTGCCTCTGCTAGCAAATCAAACCCTGGTAGAATAATGAAATAATATAAAATGAAAGGCAGGGAAATTGAGGTGATATTTCTTCTTGAAGCTATAACAACTCGGATAAAATTGTGTATATACAATACCAGACTTGTTTCGAGTATTCTGTTGTAGCAGATAAAGTTTCTCATCTCCCTCGACTGAATAAACTGCATAAAGTTTGCTGTCCCTATGGATCTCCTGAAAAGCAAAACTAGGCAGTCCATTTCCGTCCACATTGTTTGAGAATGTACAAATTAAACAATTTGTGAAATTTTGCAAAGGTTTCATAAATGTTTTGTATAGAAATATGTATGTTTCACATAGTTAAATTTAATACCTGAACAACACTTTCAGGCTGACCCTGTTCAATAAAATCCTTAAATTTAACATCACTCCAGGCAAACATTTACCTTAGTGTAATGAAAATAATGCAAATACCAACCCTGAGTAAAACCCCATCTGTATAATCCCACACAATGATCTTCTGGTCAAGTGAACAAGACACAAGCTGAAAGAAGGTAACATAATTGGTTGATAAAATTTAAATGCCAACCAATGCTCTTGTGTTTCAAAAGTCTTTCAAAATATTCTTATAAAAGTATTAACTTTTACTCTGCTGGAGGCAACTGACTCTGCCTTTGCAACCAGTGCAGACCAAGATAAGCTCGCACATCCATGCAGTCTGATCATGGTCTGCACTATCTGCCATACAGCGAGTAATCTTTCAATAAGCACTCCACAATTATATAAACAATTAATGGCACTGTCCAAACTGAAAGACTGGCAAGTCCATTTTAGATATTTAGTATGGTAAGAGTTAACCGTCATGTTTTCTGTAACTCATTTCTAAATGTTCAGTATATCCATTCAGTTACATTATGGAAGAAGTTCATAAACCTTTATCAAGATGAAAACAGTGACTTGCAAGATAAGCAAGTACTTTAAAATATTTTGGCACAGTCTTATAGCTGGGAGGTCAAATGCACCAGTGGCAATATATTTCAATGTCTGAATGATCTATAAATAGCAACACAGTTTCTTTACCTGCTCTGGAACTAAATACTTGACCTTCTTACTGTAAATGAATACAAGATATACAATAAAATAAACAAGAGCGCTATGCGAAGCAAAATACGCCCGTCAATTGAGCAATTTGCTTCAATAACATCTATCCACCTATGAAGTTTCAAGTCAATAGCTTTGATCATGTAGTGGTATGGTCCAGACAAACATCAAGTAGGAAAACTGAACTAAGGGAAATAACTCCCAAATCATGAAGTGTACAGAGATGGCTCTTGTGCACTGCATTCCATCTCAATGAGATCTATCCACCTGTGAAGTTTCAAATCAATAGCTTTGATAACGTAGGAGTAATGCTCCGGACAAGAAAATTAAACCAAGGGGCATAACTCCAAAATCATGAAGTAAAGAGTTATGGTCTCTGTGCAATGCACTTCATCTCAAAAAAACCTATCTATGTATCAACTTTCAAGTCAATAGCTTTGATAATGTAGGAGTTATGCTCCAAAAAAAAAAAAAATTAAACAAGGAATAACTTCAAAATCAAGAAGTGCAGAGTGATAGTTCTTGTGCACTGCACTCTGTCTGAATGAGATCTATCCACCTATGAAGTTTCAAGTCAATAGCTTTGATAGTGTTGGAGTTATGCTCCGGACGAACATCAGGACGCCGCCCGTCCGCCCGCCATGGGTGATCCCATAATATGTCCCGTCTTTGACGGGCGTATAAAAAGTTCATATTGATATGACTGTAAGAGGGCAACACTGAAACTTCATAATTTGTTATAATAGAACACATCATACCTGAAGTTTATTTTTTGGGTGTAGTGCTATGCCAGTGACATAGTCTCTGTGTCCACACAATTCATGAACACACTGCCCACTTGAAATACTGTATACTTTAATGACCAAACCAGAACAAACAAATAACAACCTGCAAGAAATAACACATATTATAAGATGGAATATGTTTCATACACGAGACAATGTTTCTGACATCATTTATTTCTTTTAGTACTACTTTAGACCTATTCTGTTGGATTTAGTACTTTAGACCTGTTCTGTTTTATTTAGTACTTTAGACCTAGTCTGTTGGATTACAGACACTTTTCTTTCCCATTTCTCTGCATTTCCTCCCAGATTTGTATTACTTTTCTTTCTTTTATAAAGAAAAACATAAACAACAAATTCTTTCAGCTCAATGTACATTTATTGCGATTTATTTGCTAATCCAAAAGTGCTACATTAAGACAGCATTGAATTTTGATGAGAAGAGTCTATTACATTTTTCACAATGATATTAATATAAATGTATGGAAAACAAGACAGAGAATTAAATGGAAATTAGGAAAGTCTAATGTACATGTATTTGATGCAAGCTTGGGAAAAAATTCTGGTAATTTTGTGTTGGCAGTATCTCCACTTGCTTCATTCTTAAGGATTCTTGTCACAATGTCTATGCAAAGATAACTGGTTAAAGTGTTGCTGTTGACAGTTATATAATTTTAGGGCAGAATTTGTTATTGTTAGTTTAATTGTGTCTGGAAATAATGCAATAATATTAACATTAATACAGCCGTAACTTAAACATCATTGTGTTTTTAGCAATGGACAAGAACTGTCACTGTAAGATGACAATGCCCCCGAACGTGGTGCTTTGACCTTTGAACTGAGAACCAGTCATTCAGTGGTCAAGGTCAAATAAATATAGGTCAGTGGGAAGGTCTTATCCAAAGGGGGTTGTGTCCAAGTATGAAGTAATTCCATTTACTTATAAGGAAGTTATGGGCAATGTTAAAGTTTTTGGACAATTGGATCTTCAAGGTGAAGGTCATTCAGGGGTCAAGGTCAAACAAATGTAGGCCAGTGGGAAGGCCTTGTCTAAAGGGGTGTTGTGTTTAAGTTTGAAGTGTATCCACTTACCAATTTGGAAGTTATGGCCAAATATTAGTTTTTGGACAATTGGATATTCAGGGGTCAAGATCAAATAATTAAAGGTCATTGAAATTTCTGGTCCAAAGGGGTGTTGTGTCCAAGTATGAAGTAAATCCACTCACTAATAAGGAAGTTATGGGCAATGTTGAAGTTTTTGGACAATTGGATATTCAAGGTAAAGGTCATTCAGGCGTCAAGGTCAAACAAATATAGGTCAGTGGGAAGGTCTTGTCCAAAGGGGTGCTGTGTCCAAGTATGAAGTAAATCCACTTACTAATAAAGAAGTTCTTGCCAATGTTAAAGATTTTGGACAATTGGATCTTCAAGGTAAAGGTCATTCAGGGGTCAAGGTCAAATAAATATAGGTCAGTGGAAAGGTCTTGTCCAAAGGGGTGTTGTGTCCAAGTATGAAGTAAATCCATTTACTAATAAGAAAGTTATTGCCAATGTTAAAGTTTTCGGACGGACTGACGGACGGACTGACGGACAGTTCAAAAACTATATGCCTCCCTTCGGGGGCATAAAAATTACAGTAATTGAAATAAATTAATAAGAAATATGACTAAATATTTAATTTTATTCATTGAAAATGATACCAGCACATTTCGCATTTAACTCAACATTTTCTTCTTTATAGCCTTAATTGTTATGGAAATAGGACATTTAAATTCAGAAAATATACACTTATGAGGCATTAATTTTGTACTGTATCAAAGCCCATCATCGTTTTTGATGAAAATTTTGGTTTTACTTTTGACTGTAAACTGTCAGTCTGAAGTCTGCATTTGCATTCAAAATACAGAGATAAAAATTAGATGTGAGGACAAGAAAAATGCTATCACCTGGCTTGTTGCCATTTTGATGATGGCAAAACTCAATTATTCTGTTAAGAATGTGTAACTTAGGTACTGTAGTGGACACCATATAGATAAGGAAATCTGAACAACCTCCCTTTTGGGCTAGCTCAATAGCAACATAGTTAGAGTGTCCAACTGGCAGCAAGGTTCAATCCTCACTGGTGACTGTAGGATAACTTGGTGTGTGGTTGGGAGTGCAGGCTGAGGTTCAGAGTTGCAAGGCTGCAGAATTTCAGTGAGGCTATGACAATGGTGGCAGTGGTATTCCACTAATCTTTGCCGGCTGTTTACAATAATGTGCCTGTGTGTACTTGAAGTACAAGGTTAAGTTCCCTACAGGGTTGTAGCGAAATTGACTACACTATGTAGGAAGCTGTATATTTGATGACCTACTCTTGAATGTTAAAGAAGGAAGGAGTTTAGTGGACACCAGATAAATAAGGCATTCTTAACAGCGTACATTGATAGCTGTAGTGGACACCAGATAGATAAGGCATTTCAAACTGCCTCGCTTTGGGGCTAGCTCTTTAGCGACATGGTTAGATATTTGAAGTAAAGCAACATAATCCATGGTTAGTATTTGGATGGGTGTTCCAAATGGAGCTCACTGGCCATATTACTACATTGGTGGCAGCAGTAATTCCATGAATCTAAGTCAGCTCTTTTTTTTTGTATAGTGCATATGTGCGTTGGGAGTGCAGGGTTGAGTTGAGTCCCTTGCACAGTTGGAGCGGAAATGGGTCTCTGTAGGAGATGCCCAGCTCCTAAGGGTTAAAGAGGGGAGGACTGTAGTGGTCAAGGGATATATATGGCATTTCCAACTGCCTCACTGTTGGGCCACTCTTAAGCAACATTGTTGGAGTGTCAAGGAACGTTTTTAAGTTGGATGGGTGCCCTAAATTGAGCTCACACTAGTCATAGGCCAGGTTACAACATAGCTCTTCAGCGACATGGTTAGTGTCCCACTGGCAACCGGGAGATCTGGGTTCAATCCCCAGTGGTGACCAAAGGATTTTCTTACAGCATGAATAATGAACGAACCGATGTCTATTTGCATACTTATCCTAATTATCCTTAACAAACTTTGCATTTTTTTACACCAGTTAAAATTGGTGGGAAACATGAAACATTTAAAACAAGAACAAAAGATAAGGCTGAAGTTTTGGTATACTTTTGGTCTATGGAAAACAGCGGCCTTGTTTTCACTAAGCTTGCCCCTGATCGGAGAGGAAAATACACTTTTTCGTCATTTCGATCCATGTGTTCCCTGGGCGCAGCCATCTTGGAAAGTTTATAGCCGCATGCGTACTGGTTACAATTACAGCACATCCGGTGATAATTTGACCTAAGAAAAAAAAGCAAATTTGTATAATAATGCCGACTTTAAGCACGGAGACCAAGCAAAGAATAACTACAGTAGTTTCAGTTGCAAAGACTACATTTAGATATGGATTCATACCTTATGTTCTTTATTTAGGTGAGTTTATTCTCAATATCATTATAATTCGCGAGCCTGTAGTTAAGGGACATGTCGTGAATTACATGTATGACACCTCGGACCATGGCCATTTCGGACCGGACATTACGGACCAGATTTGGAGACACTTCGGACCATGTTCAAAAACTCATTTGTTCATGTATAAAAATGAATACAACTATTGTTACTGTATAATAGGTTTTATAGGAAATATCTAGTCTCACTATTTCGCCTCCGAAAGTGAACCCATTTTATAGGCTGATATTTTATAGTTGTTCACCGTCTACGTCTCACTTTGATCTGCTCTGGTTAAGTGGACTTGGTTCGGCACGGTTTTTACCCTGTCCTGGTTATCTATTAACCTAGAACACCGAGTATTCCGATTGCCAAATTTTGAATAAAATGGTGGATTAATCAGGTACGAAATAAATGTTTCAGTTCTATACTTATGTATTTATGTGTTTTCTTGGATTACAGGATCAGGTATGAATTTAGTTATCATATTTTTATCATTTTTGCCTTAAACTCTGTGAACTGTTGGACAAACAAGCCATAAAATGTGCCCAATCGTATACGATTGGGCGAGTCCACTTAGCCAGATGCAGATCAAAGTGAGACGTAGAAGGTGAACAACTATAAAATATCAGCCTAAAAAATGGGTTCACCTTCGGAGGCGAAATAGTGAGACTAAGGAAATATCCTACTTGTAGCTGAAATTTGTATGATTATACCGCCGAAAATACCAAAGAATACAGGAAGACTAAGACATACAGTACATGCCAGGAGGAACTCTCGTTTTCCTCGAGTTCTTCGCGGACTACCCATTCCTTAAAACGCGACCAAATCCGCCACATTTCGAGGACGACCGCCGCGGACATGGTCACCAAATATTGCGGCGGATGTCCGCTTAATGGTTCCGCGAACTTTTTCACAGGTAAGAATTGACGTATTGAGGCTCACAAAGTTCCTGATTACATGTATTTTGGCAAATTTTACGCTTTAAAATATCATTTAAATGTATAAGACTCTCATAAAACTCTCATTCTGATGCATTTGTTTACGAATGCTCGTATTTGTTAACGGAAGGAATGACAATTCAAAACTGAAAGTAATTGCTTCTCGGAACAGCTGACCCTATATTCTATTTTCAGAAAATAAATTGACTGGTTTTCGATTTACACGTGTTAAAACTGCTTTCCTATATTTAAAGAAAACATAAAACATGTAAACCCTACTGCGACATCTGTATCGTCTATGCGCTTGACAAAATTATTGATCGATTTTGCTATACAATAACAAGAGTTTTCAACGACGGAAGTACACATAAACCTACAAATGTATGAGAAATTTTGGTTTTAATTTTACCAAATGTCACATAATTGGCAGACGTAAAATGCACAGTTTCATTACAGTCTTTTCATTAAATGTTCAGCTTATCCAGGTGAGTTATGACTCTAATTATTTTCGCGCTGGTCGTCAAATATCGCCGAGATATTTCGCGATGTCGAGACATCGAGGAAATCCGTTTTTTTCCTCGATGTCGCGGCGGATATTTTTTATTCCGCGTCCGCGAAATAAAGCAGAAAATGTGAGTTCCTCCAGGCGCGTACTGTAGAGAAAACATTTATTGCCTTCATAATTTACTATCTACATTGTACTTCATATATTTTAACTATAAGCCTCAGAAATTGTTGCCATTGTCTTAAATGCTATGTCTAAATGTATATGGAATTACCTTTCCAGACCAAATAAATTGGCAATTTATCTACAACAAATGTTTTAGATATGATACATATTAATTAAATATGTATTACATCATAGAATCACCAAATAAAATCTGGTCCAAAGTGTGCCCAAATTCGGTCCGTAATGTCTGGTCCGAAATGGCCATGGTCCGAAGTGTCCTGATACCCATGTCATTTATTATGCCCCCACTTCAAAGAAGAGGGGGTGTATTGCTTTGCAATTGTCTGTCTGTCGGTCGGTCTGTCGGTCTGTAGACCAAATGGTTTCCGACCAATAACTAAAGAATGCTTAGGCCTAGGAACTTCAAACTTGGTAGGATGATTGTCCATCACCAGTAGATGACCCCTATTGATTTTGGGGTCAAGGGGTCAAAGGTCAAGGTCACATTGACCTTGTAGGTAGAAACCGTTTCCGACCAATAACTAAAGAACGCTTAGGCCTAGAAACTTCAAACTTGGTAGGATGATTGTCCATCACTAGTAGATGACCCCTATTGATTTTGTAGTCAAGGGGTCAAAGGTCAAGCTCACAGGGACCTTCATCCTAAAAACGGTTTCCGATCAATAACTGGAGAACGCTTTGACCTAGGTTCACCAAACTTGGTATGCTGGTTGGTCATCGCCAGTAAATGACCCCTATTGATTTTGAGGTCATTAGGTCAAAGGTCAAGCTCACAGGGACCTTCATCCTAAAAACGGTTTCCAATCAATAACTAGAGAACGCTTTGACCTAGGTTCACCAAACTTGGTGTGCTGGTTGGTCATCACTAGTAGATGATCCCTATTGACTTCGAGGTCATTAGGTCAACGGTCAAGATCACAGAGACTTTCATCTTTAAAACGGTTTCCGATCAATAACTAGAGAACGCTTTGACCTAGGTTCACCAAACTTGGTATGCTGGTTGATCATCACCAGTAGATGACCCCTATTGATTTTGAGGTCATTAGGTCAAAGGTCAAGCTCACAGGGACTTCAATCCTAAAAACGGTTTCTGATCAATAACTAGAGAACACTTTGACCTAGGTTCACCAAACTTGGTATACTGGTTGGTCATCACCAGTAGATGACCCTATAGACTTTGAGGTCATTAGGTCAAAGGTCAAGATCACAGAGACTTTCATCTTAAAAATGGTTTCCGATCAATTACTAGAGAACGCTTAGGCCTAGAAACTTCAAACTTGGTAGGATGATTGTCCATCACCAGCAGATGACCCCTATTGATTTTGGGGTCAAGGGGTCAAAGGTCAAGGTCGCATTGACCTTGTAGGTAAAAAACGGTTTCCAATCAATAACTTGACAACCCATGCGCCGTTGACTCTCAAACTTCATATCTGCATTTGTCTTGGCCAGTAGATGACCCCTATTGATTTTGGGGTCAAAGGTCAAGGTCACATGTATGTCAAAACAATTCAGACCAATAACTTGGCTACCAAATGGCATCAGGTTTTGTGGACTGTGAGACTTACATTTTAGATAACATGTATATTTGGTCACTAGGTCAAAAGTCAGTCACAATAATCTGGCCACATGACTAATTGGCTGCCGATAGGGGGCATACATGTTTTACAAACATATCTTGTTTCACTTGGTTGAATGCCAAACTCAACTGATACAGCTTTCGAATCTATAAACTAGATGCTATTTAACAAATCAGGTTTTCCTGCTTTAAACAATGTTTACGTACATAGCCCTTAGTTTTGGAGCCACTGGAATCTGCGAGTGTCTTTGTAGGAACCTCTATAAATAAGCCATCATGTTACATTTTTCTCCAGAAACAGTCATTTTTTCATTATTCATGTTATACTATTTGCATATTACATGAAGTCATATGGCTTGTCATACACTTTCAGACCACGCTCAAATTTCTTGGTGGCACATTTTACTCTTTTAGGCTGTAAGAAAGATCACAAACTTTTTTTAACAACATTTATAAATTTATTGTCAGCTCAGTGTACACTAACAGCATACATATAAACATAAGCTATGTATAGCTTTTTACCAACATCAAACATAAAAACAAATATATTTGAAACTTAAAAATACGAAACATTGCACTACTTATGGCTTTCCTCAGATAAAATAACATTTTATCATTTTTCATTTAAAATTTGGAATGAATTAGGTAAGTTATTAAATTCTTTTTTCTTCTTCAGGTTTTAAGAAAGGAGCTGATGAAGGGATGCCAGAACTATCACTGTTAAGGTATATACTATGATATTTTGAACGTTTACAAAAGCTTCAGCACCTTAAAAATTTGGTGCCAGTGATAAAAGTCATTATTTGTAGACATTTCAAAGGGCTGAACTGGGATGTCAGAGGTCAGTGTATGAAATTGGACTTGGAAAAGCTGACAAGCATCAGGATATTTCTCTTGTAACCTGGTTAGGCAGTTATGGTATCCAAATATAAATGCTAGATTTATTGAAATCTATTAATCATAGATATTATTGCCTTTTTTCCAGTTTACTGTGGCAGTAGGTTACATGTGAGGGCAGTGAAGATATGTTGGATGCTTATGGTAAAAGCTTGCCTCCTGACCCAAACAGATGAAGAAACTGAAATAGGAAAAACGTGGTTAAAACACTTCATTAAGTAATCACAGGATATTCTTTAGATTTTGTGAAACTTTTAAAAGACCAGAAATGAAACTAATTCAACTTAAAAAAAGTGAAGAGGAGTAAAAATAAAAAAAAAGTAAAGAAGCAGAGTTTTTATTACATGTTGTCATTTTGTATATACATGTGTGTCATCTTTCACCTACCAGTATGTAATATTTGTTATGCAGAAATTGTTTTGAGACTTAGAAATAAAAATGAATGAAAATTTCAGAAATTGCCAATTTTTGTATATTTTTATTTCACATGAGCTAGAGGTTCTGGGTGTGCCAGTGTGATCACATTCTTGCCGTTGTCCAACATCATTTCCTCGGAAACTATTGGGCAAAAGTTAATGAAATTTGGCAGGCAGCATTGTCCACTGGACTTCTACCAAAACTGTTCAAGTTATATTCCTATGGTCTTCTCTGAAAGGGCGTGGAGTCTATATGTTTGGTGTGCAGTATTGTTTTGAAGACTTCTCCCAAGATTGTTTAGATAATTTCCCTTGGGTCACTTCTGGCACTGCTGCAGCAGTCACTTGTTTTTGGGTAGACAACCTAGGAAAATGAAAAAAAAATTGTCAGAAACTGAAAGACAAGGATTACATTTATAGGTTTAGGCATTGGGTTGTGGTCATATGCATACTTACATCTTAGGAAAATCCAGCAAATCAATATACAGACGAGTATCTCTAATTTGTATTCTTTGCCAAATCTAAGAACACATAATTGCCTATGGCATGCAGCATGGATTCAGAGCATAAATGGTCTTGTTTTACCCACCTTCTGTTCATGATCTTTGAAAAAGATTAGTAATGCTAATGAGCAACAAACTGATCTTAACCTTTTTAGCTTTAAAAAGAAGACATGATTAACTCACTGTATAAACTTTATAAACATGGTGTCTACAACTCCACCATAGCATAGGGTTCAGTCTTTTCTTACAGGTTGAACACAGGAAATGACCCAGATGGTTAAATATCTTTAGAAGTATCAGTAACAGCCAGTGTACCCCATTTGTACAAGGTCCTTACTCTATCTTGTGTGCATTAATTGACCTTCCAAATACAATTAAATCACAGTATGTCTGTTTGCAGATGATACTCCAGTAAACTTAACCATCAACAACATGCTTGACAACCAGATACTTTAGAAAGATCTTGACTATCTGACCCATTGGGAAAAGACTTGAGAAATGGAGTTCAGCCTCAGAAAATATCAGTTGTCAAATGTCAAAAAAAATAGAAATTATATTTCATCACAGGTTAATGGTGAAATACTAGTCGGTAGATAGTGCAACGTATCTTGGTTTAGATATATTAATTGACCTTTCATGCAAAAATTAAATTAACCAGTGACGCTCACCTGCCGTTGATATTCGACATTAGGGTCTGGCACTATATATAGACAGAAAAGGCTATGATAGTCTGGCCTGGAGGTCACTGAGCAAAGTTCCCAGTGGTCACTGGACAACACCAAGACCCCTCCAAATCCTCATATCAAAAGTTATCAACAGTTCTATCTAATAAACGTTCAGGTCTATATCACTATGCAATTTTAGAATCTAGATCTATCTATTTAAGCTTATTTAACGTCGGTACCGGTAGCCCATATGACCGACGCCCCCTGAAGAGATTAGTTATTTTATGTTGTGGGGGTAGTGCAAGATACAGAAAGCATCCCATTCCAGAGACACCCCTGGTTCTTTTTCATGCTCAGTCCAGCGCGTTACCACTGGACCACATCCGCTCCTTTAGAATCTAGAGAAAGATTTAACCAGTTAAATATAGCCGGCAAAGCATCTTCGCTAGCCAAGGGTTACGATCCGCCCCCTCCTCTGAGTGGGGCGGATCGTAACCCTTGGCTAGCGAAGATGCCGGCAAAGTGGGTGACTTCCTATCCAAAGTACCAAGATGCACGAGCTAAAGCGCAACTGGTTACAACAGAAAGCAGGAAGAGCAATATTAACATTGCTAATATAATGGGAGTACATCATTGTCACTCTGAAATAACATATCCATCTGAGAACATAGATTTGACGTTGGACAAATTTAAATTTGAGTAAACATATAAGTTGTTTACACATTGACAAACTTAAAATAATGTTGAAAGGCGGTTTAACGTTTCAAGGACAAACCTCCAATTCGTCTACGGAATTTAGAGATGTAAATTCTTTTCTTTTTTAATTTTGGCAGTTCATGTAAATCATGTGATTTCGCCGCCAATTAAGGAAGTAACGTATTTAAACCAAATCACTTACAGCGGGTAGAACGTAATTTGGTTCGATAAAATTTTAAGCGAGGCACTACAATGGCGGGTAATATGGCGGATATTTCCATTTTTAAAATAAAGGAAGAAATGTAAAAGAATGGGGAAAAAGTTAACGTTTTTAAAGACATGTGAATAATTTGTTTACATTCGTAACCGTTAATACATTCAATAACTTTCACATCCTGTTAAGTTTCTTGTTTTCATTTCTATAATCAGACGCAAGGATAAGTTCTTCACCGACTGCATATGGTGTTTCGAACGCACAGTAGCATAAAAATGTAAAATATTAAGAAATAAATGATCATTTATCTACTTTCGCTTTCATTTTCCCCCCATTTACTCTATCGAACCTTTTTGCGACCCCCTGATTTATTTCGAAACCAGTAAACGTTGCCTTCCATAATTAACGGGAAAAGAAGAAAATAACAATATGTAAATATGCAAATAAGTTTTTATGTCATTAATATCACACTTTTGCAACCCTAAGCATGCGTGTACCTGTAACTGATTGTCATACCTTAATTACGACTGAGAACAGAGTAGTGTAGTAGGCAGCGATGGGTACGGCATTTCCAACAGCCTCATTGTTAGGACAAGGTTTGTGTGTCTGCATTATTGTAAGTTAAACGTTAAACAACGTTATCCGTGGTTAGTACTTGAATGGTTGTCCGAAACCGACGTCATTGGCCAGGCTACTATAATAGTGGCAGCGGTATTCCTCGAACCTTCGGCGGCTGTTTACCTTGGTTTGTGCCTGTGGGCACCCTTAATGTCTCTCTGCAAAGTTCAAGCGAAAAACGGACTAAAATCTGTATGAAGCTGTACAGTTGATGCCCGGCTCTTGAAGGTTAAAGGGAGAAGTGTAGTGGACAGTGGATGTATAAAGCATTTCAAACAGGCTAGAGCTGCTCTGTTGGGCTATCTCTTTAGCGCCGGGAATGTTAAGTTTTTGGAACGCTTGCTAGAGAAGCTTTCGCTATCCATGTTCAAACAAAAAGTACTTGGGTGGTAGTCCTCCGAAACCGAGGTCAGCGGAATATAAAAAAAATGATAAATTCTGCGCAATCGATCAAAAAATACCTTTTTTCTTTCTAAAAAACGTTGTATTGCCACAGTCAGTTTTGATTAGAAAAGCTTTAAACGTAAAAAAACGTATCGACATATCAGGTTTACTGAAGCTTGTACATTGATTACATTTTGATAGAGCTAATTCAAAATAAACTAAATGTATGACCACACTGCGACGCTACATCGCTTTTTAAGGTATTTCAGGGCCGTAACCAGAAAGTTGTTATTACATTTCTCGATTATTTCCCCTTTTCTCCAGTTCACCTGTGCATGTCGATAATAAACAAATATTTACCTGTGTTTTACGGCAATAACCGAATAGCTACGGTAGTCGCATTACAAAATGGCTGCCAGTCATATGACAACACGTTTTGTCTGGGCTAATAACATAATAAGATTTTGAAATGAAAGTTTTATGAATAAATCAAACCTTTATGATAAAATAGGGTCTGAAAGGAAATGGACATTGTTGCATTCGTGACATATGCGTATATGTTTCTACTTAACGGGGGTAAGTTGTGCTTATTATATATTTTTTACGTATCTTCAAAATATAAACGAGAAATCATCTTGGTTTCTATTTGACAAATGTTTTATTAGGGATCAGTTACACTGTATTTACGAACAATTAAACCATTAGAGAAATTCTAGGTCACTGTAGAGATTAATGTTTTATTAAAAACTTTGAATTCGTTTTATGATAAATATTCCTGTTGTTTCGGTTTCAACTAAGTTTTACGTTAGTGAAGATTGGTATTGAAATCCATAGACAAATATGTTTTGGAAGCTAAAACCTCATCTGTTTCACCCATCAGAAAAATTTCCAGAGATCTGCACTTTACTGTTAACATCACGAATTACAAAATCGTGTGTTCTAGATAACACCTCAGGCATGCATGATCAATAAATAACATAAGAAGTACATCCTTTATAGAATGCAGATTTCATCTGAAAAAACAAATCATTGAAAGTTGGCGAACGTGTGCATATTTTCACAAAATCAATTTCTGAAACGAACTCGAGGTTTAAATGTTTGACAGATAATAGTTTACGACATGTAGCCCACTTAATGTTATATTTTATGACACTGTATTTGTTTGAACGAAATTACATTTTACCTGTGCCAAAGCCTCGATCAGTGGTCAGCTTTTATTGATTTAGAGAAATTAAGGTCAGGAGCATTTTGTATTTTTTAAAGGTGCTGAAACAGCATGTGTTTGGTCCCTTACCTTTACCTTGCCGGCGGTGGACTTGCCTTTTTTATAGATTTGAAAATGATGTAATGTTTATCCATATACCAAAATCATTTGTAGTGAAACTAGTATATTTTAAGTGTTTGAATTCTTTTTCCAAGTCAGTGATCTTAGAACATGTAAATTCGTGAGTTTGTTTTGTTCTTATCTGGGACGTGGATAGTGACGTAACAATTTTATCGTTGCACTATGGCAAAATCACAAATTGCATGCAATAAATGCTACTTACACTAAACACTTGCCAAAACTTAACGAAATCATCCACTTCGCTGTCGTTTTTCGAAAATCTAGTCAGTGATAAGAAGCACTTTCAGTATATCAGATAGCATTGACTTAGACTCGAAGGAGAAGTGAGAATTTGCACTAAGCTTTTAGCATTAAACATGAAGTCACCTAGAAAACTTCTTTGTCGAAAAGTCAAAATAAATTTTGCCTGAATTCATACCGTTGTCTGCGTTAAGCAATGTTTAACGTACTTGCATTTTATGAACTGACCCAGTTCTGACCATTGTGAAAAAAGAAAAGATTTAATACATTTACAAGTGTAGGTAAAATTTTAAAATCAGCTAGATTGTTGCATTAACATTTTTTACATATTTGCTTGAACAAATCTACTAAAATCTTAATCATGGTCTTTCTGTTTACTTTTCAGAGTGTCAAGTGGAATCTGCACTCGTCTAGAAGAAACTCGAGTAATATTTTAAAAATTTATGATAAAGCAGCCATGTCACCAATCAGAAAGTAGAATGAATCAGAGAAGAAACCACATCATAGAATGATATTTGAGATGAAAGAGTTAACACAAACTGAAGTATTTCAGCCACAATAACCACATTTCGGTCAACTGGACAAAGAAAGTGAGCGGAAGTATACGTTTATCTTGTAACTGTGACTCACAGTATAAAGAAAGTAAAATTCGGAAGGGTCGTTTACGTTAAAAGCATAAACTATTGCGTAATATCTTAAATGTTGACTTTATCGATTGACGAGTTAAAGAGTAAACACATTTTGTAGTAGCTTATTCATTTAAGTTTTCATTCAGTCGTATAAGCGGGATGTGAATTCAGACGTGAAATATACGTTGGCAAATGGTTAAAGCATGAATGAGGTTGTAATTGAAACCCCATTGAAAGGTGAACAATCTCTCTTGCGTTGCATAACAGAAACACTACAGTGAAATTCTATAAACCAGAAGTTTACTATCGTATTGTATATTATTCGTCTGGCGAAGAAATCTGTCTTCAAAAAAAGTCAGGAAAATGGATGTTTCATCGTGTTCAGCTCCAGACATACCACCACGACGCTTCACTTTAAATCTGGTTCCACCATCACGTAGTACGAGCGATATAACTCCTTCCCCAAACCGCACAAGGCAAAGCGTGACACCACCCCCATTCCGGACAAGACAAACCGTTACTCCGCCCCCACACCGCACAAGACAAAGCATAACCCCGCCACCGCAACGAAACACTCAGAACTTAACATCTCCAAGAAGATCTGCTGAAAATACATCACCGCCCCCTGTGCCTTCGAGATGGGATTTGTGTACTGAACATTCAGGCAATAGA
Organism: Cyclina sinensis; assembly: GCA_012932295.1. Classification (NCBI taxonomy): domain Eukaryota; kingdom Metazoa; phylum Mollusca; class Bivalvia; order Venerida; family Veneridae; genus Cyclina; species Cyclina sinensis. The sequence continues at coordinate 30,025,144 of JAAONU010000004.1, forward strand.
TACACAGCCTTTTGTACATCGTGCGTAAAATTGTTGTGTAAAACATGTTTAGTGTCCGAAATATATTTTCACCAGCAGTGTTCATTAGCGTACTTTAACGACGATGTGAAACAAGCTTGTCACAGTCTAAAGGAACATTTATGCGGAAAGATGTTAAATGTAAGCAAAACGTTGAATAATTTCAAAACAAGCCTGTGCAAAAAGAGAGACAGAATGTTGAAAAAGAGAAACGAAACGATAAGTGAAATCAAGAATTATTACAGCAGGCTTAGGGAACTCTTACTCTCAAAACTTCAAAGAGATGAAGAAGACTTGCTAAATCTGCTGAAAGATAAGGTCGATAATCAAAACACAGTAATTTTAGAGAAAATACAGCAGTGTTGCGCATCGGACTGCGCAGCTCAGGAGAAACGTTCCGTGATTGAAAACCTGGAACATTTATGTGAGTCTGGAAGTACTAGGAACAATTTAGAATACATAAAAAATCTTGTAAACGTGGCCGACTTTGTGAAAGAATGTGAGCAGACGGAGATAGAGGTCGCTGACGTCAGAGACGGGTTCCTCTTAATAAGATTTTTTGTTAACTCTGAAACCGAGCAAACTGTTTTGACTAGTAAAATAGCGTGCGTAGAAGTGTTGAATTCGCGGTCTGAGAATCAGGATAGTGCATCACTCGAAAGTGAGAGAATAAGCGAAGTTACAAAGGCAGTTTCTGATGAAAACGAGACTGCATTCGGTATTGACGATATTGAACTTTCTAGCGGGGCATGTTCACTGAGAGTTGCTCTTCCGCCGTTAGATGAACAGAATGGCCCGAATATTGAAAATGAAAAGGAACACACAAGAGACCTCATTGATATTACAGGTGTTCAGCCACAGGAAGGCGCACCAGTCGAAAGAGTTGAAGAAGAAACCCCATGCCCCCTCCCCGATCAAATAAGTGATTTAATTGATGAGTTTGATATTGGTCTAGGAAACCGTTCCAATGAAGGAACTTCTGAGACTCTAGGAAGTGCAATAAGTAATGAAATGATCTTATCGAATATTCGAATAGAGGTTCCCAGAGACGTATCTACAGTAAATGAAGCTGAGGATAACAGGTCTAACGAATGTGACCGAGATACTCAGAATGTAGAGGCTGAACAAACACATATTGCTGTTGGGCAAGATAATGTTTCTATACAGTCTGGACAAACAGATGCGAATCCGACAGGAAGTTTCGATGCAATTCCTCAAGAAAATGAAAGTGTTGATGCCGAAACAGCGTCAGCGGATCGGAGACAGTCAGTGGCAGAAACTGAGACTAGTGGTGCCAATATTCCACGAGTTGACGACCCTCCGCCGCCCTATCCTGGTCTTTTATCCCCGGAACCGCCTGGCCCGGATGAATTACCGCCCCCATACCCAGGGACTGGACCACCTCCGCCTTATTCACAAAATCAAGTTCCAGAGGCACAACAGCCGTCAGGTCGCGGCAGACTAAATGGAGAATCAGGACGTAATGAAAGACTACCGAGGCCATCCAGTGAGTCGGACTTTAGATCAGGGTCACGTGACAATGTATTACCATCTAGGTCCAATATTGTAAGGCTGTCTCGACCTAAAGTTTCAAAAGTGTTTTCGGTTAATGAGGCAAATGATAGACGAGTGTCAGGGATTTTCGCTGTAGCGTCAGTTCGTGGCAATGCATTCCTGGTTGTTGATAGGTGGAATAAGAAATTGAAATATTTCAGTGAGAACGGCGTTTCTTATGGTGGACTCATATTTCGAGAAGAACCATGGGATATTACAGAGATGATTGATGATTTAGTCGCAGTTACCGTTCCTAAATTGCAAACTTTCTATAAAATAAAGGTCACAGACAACAGTGTTATCACAACGAGCACGGTGCCCACCCTTCGCTCTTATAGTTCTATCGTATTCAGTAAAGTAACGCAAGTATTTGTTTGCAGCCAAGTTCCACAATTTGGGGAAGCAGTGGTTGACATTATTGGTATCAATGGTGGACAACTAATTCAAAGTTTCAGATCTGGGTTTACGAATGAGTTGGTTTTTTCTTATCCACGGTACGTCAGGGCAACCGAAGACGGAATTGTTATTATTTGTGACTGGAATTTAAAATGTCTCCTGATGTTCAAACTAGATGGATCGGTAGTCGGCAGATACAGAGGAACCGCAGATTTTCCATTGAACGAACCTACAGGAATTGCTTATAACTCTGCCATGAAAGAAATCTACGTCATAGATGCCAAACATACGAGTACATTAGGAGCCTTACATATTGTGAATCTGAACTGCAGGTGCAAAGAAATAGTTCGTTGGGACAACGAGTTCCGGGTCGCGCGTGCAATTACTCCACATAAATCCGGATATGCACTCGGAAACAAAAGTGGCGTACTGAGTTTGTTTGCTGCAAGACAGAGGCGTTAGAGCTACAGAGAGGGAAATGACTGTTGTGTGTTTTTTATGTTTGATAGTTTCAACATTGTTCGACATTTTAGCTGGTCTTTATTTTCGAACACAAAAAATCGGACATATTAACATTCCTGTTTTGAAACTAACGCCAAATTAATTAAATGCAGGGCGTTACAACGTAGAATGAGCACAAGACAGTATAAAGCAGTTGTAGTAGTATAAGTTTCTTCCTAGAAGAATACGGGAATGGGAGAAAGTTGTTCATGTAAATTCATGTAAGCATATTCTAAATAGCATAATTTAAACATTTCTCAAGTAACTGTGATTATGTGTATATCTTTATCGTGTTTTTGTGTACTTCTGTTATTCCAACATTCGTATGTGTTTTCCTAGTTATCGCTGTTACTTTCTTCAAGCAGGCGATGTCGTAAGATACTGGAGTTGCACATACTGTCAATGGACAAAGTAACAGTAAATAACGTAAAATGTCGATAATGATTGATTGATTACTTAGGCTGTTGACATACTGTGTTTCACCATACATGCAGTCGTTTTGGAGTGCTTAATGAAATTTTTCATAGCAGTTACTGGTTGTGGGCGTAACTATTCGGCCATCCTTTGATGAATATTTCTGTTACACACGTCACTATAAGGTATCTTGGATAACATAGATTTGTTAAATGGCCACATAGAACTGACTGCCATATATTCCATATTTTCCATTGAAAAAATCTTTCCACCATTTCAGCACTTCAGCCATATGTGCAAACTGATAAGAGTTTTTGTTGAATCTTAGAAATATCGATTGTAAGGACTACTTGACAAGAAGTTGCTATTTAAGAGGACTATTCTATTCCTTTTCATACCCTTTTGCAGTTTATTTTTTTAAAGAACAAAAGCTCAGTAAAAAAGAAGGGCCAAATATTAATGACCCCCGACAGTGAAATATGTACTATATAATTATGTACTTTTTATTGCAATCTTAAAAGTATTGTTTGGTAGGAAAATATCACAAAATATCATCGTGTAACCATGTAAACCTGACGAAAAGTTGAAAATTTGCCGGAAGTTCGACCACAGCCAGTTGTTAAAAACCCTTGTTTCTGCTTTTTCCGCCTTTATTTTGCAAGAATCATTTAAACTGTATTGCTCTCAGTTTGTTTAAAAGAAAGTTTGCAGATCAAATATGTCATATGACATACATATACTATAGTATGAAATCTTAAGGTTATGCGAAATGAATTGTAGTTTGCTGGTCAGACCTTTTCATGTATTGTTTAGCGTTGTTTCATTAGTATGTGTATGTGTTTTCATGTAATCGGGTATGAACTGAGGTGTATCCAGGGATATCTGAACTTAATTAAATACCCCCTTTTTAAATGCATTTCGGAATGCTTATAAATAGACTGATATACTTTACAACTTTAAAAACGTAACAAGAAATCTGATTTACTGAACTTTCAAATAATCTGAGGCTAGGTGAACTTACGGTAGATGATATAATACGTTGGATGAACTATATAGAAAGGTTCCGATTGAACAATTTTTAATAACAATGTTGCGTTGTTTAAGTTGCAAAGTACATTGTAGATAATATGATTATTTTCCCAATTAATTTTCAGTTGCAAGCACTATATTTATACTATTAAAAAGATTGTTACTGGATAACTTTAATTTCAGATCTCTTTATGTTTCACTTTAAACTGATGGGTTTTAAGCATAAGTTCTTCAAAAAATTATTGTCGGAAATTGAAATTGAAATATGTAAACAAGCAGCTATGTTTGCTTTGAATACAGATTCTGGAAAAAGTATCTGAATTTAATATTTGGAATAAGCAACTTCCTCAGTAGTCAAGAAATGTTTCCAAGCCGCTAATCTGAGTATTACGGTCCTAAATAATATGTCTATGATAAGATCTTTTAGTTAAATGACGTAATTTTTATTCACTGTAACAATTCTTTCTTGTGAAAGAGAACAGCAAAACATCCACTCATTCTGAAAGTTTACAAGCTTTTCCTTGGAGCTGGTGGCCATGTATTTGACCCATATTTTTGACACAATGTGATTAAGTTTCATCATCTTAACAAACAGACAGACCATGTTTCATGTAGATTGAGCTAACTCACAAGTATTTCCAAAAATCTGAATTTGTGACCTAGTTTTTGACTCCAGTGTGATCCAGCTTCACACTCATACAAGAAATTATCACACAAACATACTGAGAGAATTTCTAGAAAATTACATAGAGCATCTGACCTCTAGTGTTTACAAGATATCAAACTGATTTAAACTGCTGAACTAGCTTTTATGCCAATGTAACCAAAGGCAAACACCTTGAGCAAGTTTAAAAAAAATCGGCCCCTATAGTGTTCACAAGCTAAAATTTGACGATAAAGGGAAGACGATGGACAATGACCGATAACCCCCAGACACCCCCCCTCCATATTGAACGCATGTGCCAAAAAGGATGTAAGACATTACAGTTATGTATGCCCGTAGTAAATAGGTATCTAAGCTTTTGATTATGGTTTTAGTTTTGCAGGCATATAACACATCGCTGACCATTTCCATAATACAACAATAGCTTTACATATTCTGCTTGATCACAGGGTGAACCTACAAACCTGATGTAATAGATATGCGATATAGTTTGGCGGTTAGAGGCGTAATAATCTTAGTAAATATGCAACAGTAAAAACAACATTGATAATGTTTCTTTTACGGAAAGAAATCTAACATTGCAGCAGTAAGCAAGTGAACTTTAATCGCTGTAAAAAATATTTACATTTTTAGAGAGCATAGAGAACCTATGGCGAAAACACACGGCACACTTTTCTAAATCGTATGGAAAAAAGAAACAAAGTTAACAAGACTGTAATTATGGCATCGTCTGAAACCCGAGTTCGATCCATTCCGTTTCACTCTATTTATCTACCGTGGGACAATTGGCTGGTACAATTTCGTACTCATGAATAATTCATTACCTACTTTCATTGGTTTCCGTAAGATTTCCCTTGCGGAATCTCAGCCAGTGAAATTACTTGTTACAATTTGCCTTCCGCGCCTATGTTTAAATCCTGGGAAATACGTCTATTTTAAGTAACTTGTCATTATGCCTACTCTCCACACTGAAGAGTGTCTATTTGTAATTGTACTTTTCCCACGGTACATAATGTAGTTGTGCGGAATATGTACCGGGGGTCACCGACGATGTAATTATGATAAAATAGCTACAAATTAGTTGGAAAGATTTATTTATCCAAACGCTTAGAAAGAACAACGAATGTCCAGAAACGGATTTTCATTATGATGTAAATTTAGTGTCATTTAATCTTAAAAATACACAAGAAGTACATCTTCATAGAAGATACATAGTCGTTTCATTACAACAAACATACATTCGTAAAACAAAAGATTTCAATATTGAACTCATCGAATATTAACATGAAGGAAGTATTTTATCAGAGGCTTTTGAACCAATTACAGCGTTATCTACTTTTTCACACAATCAAGATCTTTGCCTTCTTTTTCAGTTGTAACTGAACTCCTTGCTTGGTAAGCTTTCCACTTTTGAGCAAACAATTCGCTTCTTATTCATGCCTTGATTTAAAACACGAAATAACTACAAGATCCATGAAGAAATTAACCGTTTTCTTTAATTTTCTTTTTAAAAATATTTATGTGAAGAATATGTAATTTCGGTTGCAAGGACACTGAAGATTGAGACGTAGATGATTGCGATGAGGATGAAGAAAATGAGGAAGATTGTAGAACTACTAGACACTGAAGAGGAAGACGGTTGGCTAGATGATGTTGAGCTAGAAAGCAGGGATGAAAGCGTGAGAGTTGATGAAGTCAAGTAAAGAGAAGAAGTTGAAGATAAAGTTTCAGATACGTCTGATAAACTAGCTGTGCTTGAAGAAGTCATTGTGGAGGATGAAGAAGATGCTGATGAAGATGAACTTGATGCTGATAAAGATGTTATATAATTGATGATGAAAGAGACGAAGGGGAAGTGGATGAAGAAGATGCAGTTGCAGTGGACGATAATGTAGTAAAGGTAGATTGTGATGTTAAAGAGGAAGGGTTGAATAGTGCTGATGATAATGGCATACTGGAAGATGATGAAGGACTTGATGTTGTTGTAGTTGATTGCATTGATGACGCCGTATAGCTTGTTGGATAAGCAACAATTTTTATCTGTTTTGAATCATAAGATACATCCTTGTCTGAAACTGCATTTGCTTCAGTTAGTCCAACTTTATCAGTGAAATCGATCTCAATCTCCTTCTGTGTCCCTTTTGTGGTTGTATGTAACTGAGGCATTGGAGACACTGCAGTCTGGTTTACATGTATTTGTTTTTTAATTGTTTTCACATTTCCTCCAATAACTGGTTGTTTTGATTTTACCTTTGGAGAACTATTTTTCTCCTCATTGTTATCACTTATATGGCCTATTGGCGGCTTCTTTGGTGGGTTTGATAAGCTTTTACCTCTCTTACGTGGTGCAATCCCCATTAAACTGTTTTTCAATTATTTCCTTCAATATTTCTACTGGTATATCCTCCGGTGCCCCTGTAAATCCGTATCGATTCTGATCTATACGATGCAGTTTTTCAGAATCGAAGCTGTTCCTCACCTTTTGCCATTCTCCCATCGACAGTTTAATCTTTAAATCGTTTGATTTCTGTTTGCCTTCGCCATTGGCATTTCTGTTTTCTTGTTTTGGCAATAGTGCAAGACTGTCTTCGGGTCTTTCAGATAAAGCAGGTCCTGCAGGAAATCCTAGAAAGCAAAGCAAAGATACCGACAGAAGTGTGAACAATTATATTTTTATATTGGATTTAACTGGTTCTAGTTTTGACTCATCAAGTCAGTAAAAATTATATCTGTTGGGTGGTTTACCTAACCATCGTTCCTGGGATTGACCTGTACTAGACTTCTATTTTCTGAAAGAAATTTTTGTATTTTACAGTTTATTTAAGAAGTGTTTTATAATTGGTCTAGTTATGTACTAAACGCCTGAAATTTTAAGGCGCAGATCGTTTCACTTATAACAAAAGCAATAATTCTTTCGGCCCCAGTCCTTTAAAATGATATCTGTTATTTAAACTTAGGTGAAACAATTTGATTTGGTCGTACAACAGGGCAGAAATAGTTACAAGTTTATTAAATTGTGTTTAAATAACCGACATGGTACGCTCCAAGTGATTACATGTCTTTATCTTTATTTAAATTTGAAAGCGCTCAACAATGTAAATGAAGAGACTAAACGCAGAAGTGTGAAGCCAAGAACGGTATGTCATGGAATAGCAGATTAGCAAAATTCTGGTATTCACAAGTAGACGTAAAATATTTATAATAATTATTATTTATTGTAATATATTCATTGTTCAAATGTATTCAAATAAAGGCAAATGATACTTTATGATAATGAATAGTTTTTTAATAAACCGTTATTATAATCAGTGATATAATAGAGTCCCTGTTATTTTTTGTGCTCTAAACGGTCGTATTGTTTCTAGGCCTTCCTCCTCGGGACCAAAAAAAAAAAACAATGGACCTCAGAGAAATAAATAGGCCTATCAGTCATACAAATACTATAGTCTAGCAAACTTCTTGTCTTCCTTTCTTTGACAAATCGTACACCTGACTTATCTGTATATTTGTCTGTTTTTTACAACTGGAATATTTTCCAGTTTATATTCCTCTCTCAATACCGTGTAACATTGTAGGAAATCACTAGAGAGACCAGGCAAGCACATCATTACTTACTTGTATCGTCTCACATTGGACCAAGAAATGTGACAGAAGAGTTTTGCGTTCAGGTTGAGATTTTAACTCACGACCTGACCAATCGGAGGCAACGTGTCTTTGTGCTCACATTACACAGTAATTAGTCAGTATTTAATGGCCTCTTTGTGACCTCTATGACATTTTATTGATCTACCTACCATTAACAGTGGTGATATCAAACAATAGCATTAGACAGTAGTTCACCAGGATGACTCTGAGTTTCATCTGCAATATAGAAACATTAAGTTCAAAGTTAGAGTTTAAGTCAAATGGAACATTTTATTCACCACAAGATGATATTGATCATTAATTTTTTATAGAATATATGATATATGGATATTTCAAATAGTTTTATCATACCTTTTTATTGCTTGAAACATCCTTATATTTACAGAGATTTGTAATTTTTTTATAGTCAGAAAAACCACACTCTTTTTAGTATGTTTGTTTGAAAACCTTGCACTGCTAAAATGTCAATCACGACGTTAATACATTTATTTGCTTACTTAAAACGCTGTCAGCTTAATCTGCACGTATTTGTTTAAGACGAGGGTCTTCACACAATTTCGTTTCGCATTCTTCGTTACATATAATATAACATTTTTGTCTTAAAGCTAACGTATAACATACTGCCTAGGTCAAAATACAAAACTTTTGATATTTTATGCCAGTGCATTTATATTAAGCCCTTTTTTATTTTCAGTTTGTCAGACAATCGTCATCAAGACAGTCTCAGATTTTAGCGATATATTGACCTTATCTCGAGAGAGTAGGGATCATGTTAACTCTTCTTCAAAAGAGATATTTTTAATCTGTTGCTTCTCTCTACGACATGAATTGTTAAATCTGCTAGCGTACATTACTGAACTGTGCCACTGTCGATTTTATAAACTCCTATCATCCAGAACTCTAGTCAACAGATAAGCAAAGTTTGACTTCTTGTGTAAATGTGTCTGAGATCTTTCTGCGTATCATATCACTAAAACCTGCGGATGAGGTTTGAGGGAATAGTGTTTATAACGACAGTGTAACAATTCCAAAAATACGCCTGGTTCATTTGCACTGCCTCAGTGTATATCAACCATAACTCTCTCTTTGATGTTTATTATAAATACATATAGTTCGGTAGGAGATCGGATATGCAATCGCCCATACGGATTTTCAGTAAAAGCGCTAAGATCTACTTTTTGACCACGGATACGCTCTGAGAAAGTTGTAACTTTAGTATGAAACACATAAAAAAGGAGAAGAAGAAAAAAGAAATATACTATCTCCTTGTTTCATACGTTCCGTACGTTCATAATCAAACGTTACATTTTTATTGAAGTTCCTCGCATCCCCAGTTGATTTGATTCACACATTTGTCTAACGTATAGTCGTACATGGCGTTCAAACGGAAGCAGACAGTATTTTACCACATATGTAAAACAATGGTCACGTTTTCACTCGGTTGTTTCCGTTCGCCAGAGAAAAGAACAGTCGTACTAAAATAAAAGTCACAAAGTTTTGAAATGACCCTCGTCGGAAATTGTATCTTTTGACTTCATCCTATCTTTTTATTGTTTGCCCATGTGCTTCCTTGCAATAAAGGTGATCCGATTAACGCGTAAACCGCCGACAGCTTACTGGCATCCAACAAAGACAGAGTAAAACTTGTAAGTTGTACTTAGATATTAGTTGACGTGTGCAAGTATTGATAATTATAAGTAATTGATATACTCAACATTGCATACAAACACTGTGAACAACTTTCACGTTTACTGCTGACGTGATGAATATAAACCGTAACGCAGTCCGATTCTTTTAAGATGTACAAACAATTCGAAACACTTATATTTGGCACTATTAACAATTCTATAGCGGAAGAGACCCATGCAATGTTGTGAAATGAATTTCTCCATGTTTCCACCTTTAACATTGTGTACAAGACTACTAGTGATATGTTCTTATACCACAAAGTTAATAGAAAAAGGTGTAAGGAGAATATGAGGACATGCTTCTGCCTTTAATCATTTACAAATCGCGAAAAATCTCGTACAGTAAAGATCCGCTTTTAAGACTACTTGTTTTTAACCGCAAAAATTAGCAATTTTTATGATATAAAGTCTTAAACTTCGAACAAAAGAGCTCCGTTATCTAAACTGCTTCGTTAGTAAGATCACATACAGTACTGGTCGTATAAGTAACTTTTCTGTACTAGTCCTATATAACTTTTATGGTAATTGTTCGGATAGAGAAACTTTTTGTGCTAATAAATCGTGTGCTTGGTAAAATGATTTCAAAAATCTTTCAAGAAATGTTTCAGAACAGTTTTAGGTCTTCTTCTAGTATTTAGTACAGTTTTAGGTCATGCCCTATTACTCAGTACAGATTTAAGTCATGCCGAGAGATTAGTTTTAGACCAAAAGAGATACGGTACCCATGTATCAATACAGATGTTTGTATAGAAGTTTTAATAAACACAACTCTTTAATATTCGGGAAATTGGTGTGTTACATTAACAGGGTGGGGCTGGATTGCGTGGGACCCCTTTACGTAAAATATACACAATTGTCAAGTCCATTTTAACAGCTGCAATATTAAATTAATTCAATACAACAAAACAATCACTGTCTCAGTGCGGAAAATCAGTTTAAGTAAAAGTTTTACCAAGCTATTGCGCTGAGCCATCGATGCTGTTATTGATAGACCCGTATATATGATGAATATTTATTTTATGCCTACCAATGAAATATAGGGAAATATCAGTGAGATAAAAGTGATAATCCACTGTTTTGAATCATTGAAATTACCATTTTGATAATCCACTGTTTGTGCCGGAACTACTTTTTTATCAAGGGAAATACAAGAGAATCCGCTGTATTTCAGACAGTGACAGCGAGTGAAATTTATTTACCTTGTTAAATCCAGTTATAATATTGAATTCCTGAGCCTAACTAGTTGTGAACAATGATGAAATTCGCCATAAATTATTTAAAATGTCTGATTTGTTTACATAACTCACATGGACAATATCCAATATGGCCGACTTTCAATTCAATTGATTGAATATTACTCGGTATTAATCCGCTTTTATAATTAAAGTATGTATGGCTAAAATTCAATAAATATTGATAAACTGTGTAGAGAAAAATAAATGTTATTTGATGAAAGTGAATTCAGTTTATTTCAGCAGAAGTAAAGTTATCATATGTATTGGAGATTGTCTGCACTTTTTTTCGGCGGAGTAACAGTTTGACCAAAGTACGCATTGACTGATTTGGGGCTCACCATGGGGAATTTATTGAAGGCCCTGATTAAAAATGTTATAAAATACCCATTTTTGACGTGTTGGCATAAAATAAAAAGAAATTTGTTTGTTTTTTAGTGGAAGATGGGAATTTATTTTATCTCGTGAACACCATATGTTTATATTTTCACTCGTGGCTGCGCCACTCGTGAAAATATCACATATGGTGTTCACTGCAATATTAAATTAATTCAATACAACAAAACAATCACTGTCTCAGTGCGGAAAATCAGTTTAAGTAAAAGTTTTACCAAGCTATTGCGCTGAGCCATCGATGCTGTTATTGATAGACCCGTATATATGATGAATATTTATTTTATGCCTACCAATGAAATATAGGGAAATATCAGTGAGATAAAAGTGATAATCCACTGTTTTGAATCATTGAAATTACCATTTTGATAATCCACTGTTTGTGCCGGAACTACTTTTTTATCAAGGGAAATACAAGAGAATCCGCTGTATTTCAGACAGTGACAGCGAGTGAAATTTATTTACCTTGTTAAATCCAGTTATAATATTGAATTCCTGAGCCTAACTAGTTGTGAACAATGATGAAATTCGCCATAAATTATTTAAAATGTCTGATTTGTTTACATAACTCACATGGACAATATCCAATATGGCCGACTTTCAATTCAATTGATTGAATATTACTCGGTATTAATCCGCTTTTATAATTAAAGTATGTATGGCTAAAATTCAATAAATATTGATAAACTGTGTAGAGAAAAATAAATGTTATTTGATGAAAGTGAATTCAGTTTATTTCAGCAGAAGTAAAGTTATCATATGTATTGGAGATTGTCTGCACTTTTTTTCGGCGGAGTAACAGTTTGACCAAAGTACGCATTGACTGATTTGGGGCTCACCATGGGGAATTTATTGAAGGCCCTGATTAAAAATGTTATAAAATACCCATTTTTGACGTGTTGGCATAAAATAAAAAGAAATTTGTTTGTTTTTTAGTGGAAGATGGGAATTTATTTTATCTCGTGAACACCATATGTTTATATTTTCACTCGTGGCTGCGCCACTCGTGAAAATATCACATATGGTGTTCACTCGATGAAATAAATTCTCATCTTCCACAAAAACAAACAAATATCCTCTATATATTCCTTTTAGTCTTTTCTGCATCTTATATTATTTTTTCCGGTATCTCTGATTATAAAAAAACCTGCGAGATATTATATACCTAACATAATAGATTTCATTTCAGTAAAATAAAAATATGAAATAAACAAAATAATTATAGTACGATTGGATAAAAGGAACCTGACCTTCTCATAGTATTGTCCTTTTGAAGAAAATAAAAGATTACAGCCAAATTATGCTCCGTAGCGTTTTTATCTTTATCATAATTGTCATACTGAAAAGGAGTCTGGAAGAAATCAACTTCTTGTTGAATTTTATCACAGAACAGAACACGAATTTTACTACGCGATGTTAAACCTTTCTGTTTTTCCTACAATGTCAATGTTTTAATACAAAATATAAAGGCGATAAGAGAAAAAAAGACAAAAAGACAAACGGGATATATAACAACACAATTTTATTTAACAATTTTCTTTCAACTTAGACGACGACGATGAGAATGATAATTACGAATATGATAACGAGGACGTGCAAAGTGACTTTTAGGGTCTTGTCAAGACTTTACTGACCAATTTGATGTAATCGGTTATTCTCTTCAAAATGCCCTAAATAATACATGCATTTTGGAACTGGTTTTAAAATGTTCTATTACATAGGCGAATCACATGTATTGGATTTTTGTTGCAGTATTGGGATTTAAAATCCACGGGGTAATTGTTATGGTAATTGGTACGTAACGACAGAACTATTTTCAGGCAATGTTCTGTTTTAATAAAAGACGTGAAAGGGCTTAAAATGCACTATTTTGCATAGGACTGTAGCTGGACCTAGATCTGCGATTTGCTTTTTTTAAATGAAAAATCATTTTTTTTTGCATTTGATATTCGTAAAGACTACGATACTATTAAAGATATTTCTAATGTCAACGACAATTAACCCTTTACGGTCTATGATAGTATAAATATTTCTGATGGCAACGGCAATAAACCGTCTACAGTCTATGATAGTATAAATATTTCTAATGTCAACGACAATAAACTCTCTACTGTTTATGAAAGCATCAAAGATATTTCTGATATCAACGACAATAAACCCTCTACAGTCTATGATAGAATAATATTTCTGATGGCAACGGCATTAAACCGTCTACAGTCTATAGTAGTATAAGTATTTCTGCTGTCAAGGACAATAAACCATCTGCAGTCTATGATAGTATAAGTATTTCTGATGTCAAGGACAATTAACCCTCTACAGTCTATGATAGTATAAATATTTCTGATGTCAAGGACAATAAACTCTCTACAGTCTATGATAGTATAAATATTTCTGATGTCAAGGACAATAAACCCTCTACAGTCTATGATAGTATAAATATTTCTGCTGTCAAGGACAATTAACCCTCTACAATCTATGATAGTATAAATATTTCTGATGTCAAGGACAATAAACCCTCTACAGTCTATGATAGTATAAATATTTCTGCTGTCAAGGACAATAAACCCTCCACAGTCTATTATAGTATAAATATTTCTGCTGTCAAGGAAATAAACCCTCTACAGTCTATGACAGTATAAATATTTCTTATGTCAAGGACAATAAACCCTCTACAGTCTATGATAGTATAAATATTTCTTATGTCAAGGACAATACACCGTCTACACTCTATGATAGTTAAATATTTATGCTGTCTAGGACAATAAATCTTGTACAGTCTATGATAGATAGATATAAATATTTTTGCTGTCAACGATAATAAACCCTCTACAGTCTAAGATAGTATAAATATTTCTGCTGTCTTGGTCAATTTACCCTCTACAGTCTATGATAGTATATATATTTCGGATGATAACTCGACTCTTTCAGACATTTCTCCTGTCTTCCAGTCCCTGATAGTGTTAACATTATTTCCAGACAATTTATCCCGCCTTCAACTCGCAGAAAGCATCAGTCGGGCAATATTTCCCCTTAAGTCATCGTTAAGTTAAAATGTTCGTGTTGCTACGGACTATATCGCTCCGCTTGACTGATTGTGTCAATACAAGTATTTCTTCAACTTCAACTTATTACTGCCAAAAGTCAATACTGACTATACTAGGCAGGCGCGTGTCAGGAACATTAAAATTATAAAAGATAGTTACAAAGAAAACAAGACTTAACTGAGGATCTTACTTAAACATTTATTTTAAGTACTTAAAATCCTATAAAACTTGTTTAGTCCACTGATAAAAGCTGGTACAGTTGGGGTAGCCTTAATCTCGGTCGGTAATTCGTTCCAGAGTCGTATAGTCCTTGGGAAGAATGAGTTCATGTGATGTTGTGTTTTTAGACTGTGATTTCTGCTGCCATGGATGACTCACTACGTGTACTATTAGGATTTGTATAATAATTTCAGTTAGATACTTTTTATTGTCAGTTTGAATTTTCAGATTCGTTGTTTGGTGACAGGTCTTTGTCCGTCGGGTTTCATGTGTCATCAAATTTAATCTTTGAACACTACATAGACCACATTACTATTTTATTTCCCCAGTCTTCACGTAACTTACATAGGATGCTTGTCATTTTCGTTTAACTTAGAAATGGATCTTGTAGAATCCAAAACTAGTGAAACGGTTTATTTAAAAGTAGGTTTACTAAATTCTCTATCTCTTGCATATGGTTTTGTCAAAAAATTGCAGTTGTGTTAATTAATAGGTAAGAAGATAACACAATAAGGTTGCCATCTTAGATCAAAGGAAAAAATGAACACAATGAATGTTAGAGTTTTACAAATTTGTATATAACGTAGTAAGAAGTCCTGGCTTGATGATCAGTAGAATCATTTTGTGTAATACATGTGCAAACTTTAGATTTGTGCAAACAAACACGACATTTGTTTATATCTTATATCTTTGACGTAGACAAACATTTTTGCTTCATGTTTTATTATTTCAAACCAATAATTTTCTAGTACCTATTTCAAGATTATTTAAGGTTTCTATATATAAATTAAGTCGCATCTGATTTTTATGCTCCCCGTCTGTCCGGTTTTGACCGGTGTATAACTCAAACACCAATGAAGAGATTTACTTTAAACTTCATAAGCTGATAGGGGATACTGAGAGTAAGTGCAGTACACAAGAACTATAACTCATCTGGTCTAGTTTTCTCATTATCTCCCATGAGTATATTTTACTTCTTTTGGAGCATAATATCTCTTAAAACAGAAAAGGCATTTAGTTGATTATTGGCACATTGATAGAGAGTAGCAGAAAGTGCATTATATAAGAACCATAACTCTGGCTGTCCTCATTTTTGAATTATTTTCGTTTATTAGTTTTGTTAATATGTTATAATGCTTGTCCAGACATAACTCTAACATTATGAATGGGATATATTTGGTATTTAATATATTGATAAAAAGTGTATACAAAAAGCAGTGTTGAATACCTAAACTCTACCTTGCCCCATTTTTCAGTTATCTCACTTTATAACATTTTATATGCATGTCAGATTTTTGTCCGGAATATAATTCAAAATCCAGGGAAGGTATTAACTTTAAACTCCGTAAGATGATAGAGGACACTAAATGTAAGTGCAGTGCACAAGAACTGTAACTCATCTTGAATAGTTTTCTCATTATCTCCCCTGGATACATTATGCTTGTCCGGGACATAACTCTAAATCTATTAAAGGTATTTTGTTGAAATTGTGTACATTGATAAAGGGGAGTGGTAAAAATGGAAATTATAAGAACACTAACTGTAGCTGCCCCCGTTTTTTAATTACTTCCCTTTATATGTTTTGTTAATGTTATAATGCTCTTCCTAAGCCTATTTCTTAGATTAAGAAATGGATTGAAACCTCAAAGCCTAGGGCTTAGATATTTTTCATGAAGTGTCTTCTAAGGTTCTCTATAAAAGATTATTCAAATTATACTCTTAGGGAAAAGTACCCCACCCCTGGGGTCTTATTTGTGTAAAATCTTTGAAAATCTTTTTTTTAGAAACCGTAGACCCTAGTCTTTAGATATTTTGTGTATAGCATTGTAATGCTTACTTTTGTAAAGATTGTTCAATTCTTTTCCTTAGAGTCAAAATCAACTCTAGGTTTTGGGGGAGGCTCAGTCGTTTCATTTGAAATCTTCTTGTTAAAAGTCATAGGCTGTAGAACTTAAATCTTTGTTGTGAAGGATTGTTTACTTGACCTCTACAAAGATTACTGATACTCTCCACAGGGTCAAAATTGACCGTCACTTGAGGATGGGGGTCACTTAATTTATATATACTTTTATGAAACACAAATAATTCCTTTTTACCTTGACCTATTGACCTACTTTTTTGTTGCAGTATGTAAATTTTAACCATACTTATAACTTTGCATGCAGATTTCAAATGCAATCTTAGCCAACATTTAGCTATAGTATGAAAAATTGAACTTCATTATAATTTTGCATGCTGATCATACCTTTGACCTTAGATCACATTGACCTTGACCTACTGACCTTCTTTCTCGTTTTTTGAAGCTGAAGTATGGACATTTGGACTATTCTTATAATTTTGCATGTAGTTTTTAACTTAACTTTAGCCAACACTGACCTTGACCTACTGACCAACTTTCTTGTTCTTGCAGTTACAGGATAGAAATTTGAACTGTAATTTTATCCTTGCATGCATATTTCAAATACAGCATTAGCCAACATTTACCTTGACCTATTGACCGTCTTGTTTATTTTTGCATCTTCAATATGGAAATTTGAACTATACTTATTATTTTACATGTCGATTTAAATTTGACCTATCTTTTGTTTCAAAGCTACAGTGTGAAAATTTGAATTAAAATTTTTGCAGGCGGATTAAAACTTTGACCTTAGCTCACATTGACCTTGACCGGCTGACCTACTTTCTTGTTTTTGCAATTACAGGATGAAATTTGAATAATAAATATAAGTGTGTACGCAGATTTCAACTTTGATCTTAGGTGACACTGACTTTGACTTACTGACCTACTTTCCTATTTTTGCAGCGACAGCTACTTATAACTTTGCATGTGGATATCATCTTTGAAATTAAATGACATTTACTCAATTACTGTATTTGAAGCTGTGTTCATGAAATTCGGACCATATGTACAATTTTGCATGAAGATTTCCTTCACTGGCCTTCTTGTTTTACATGGTGGTTTTCAGATGAGGGAATTTAAGGCCATCATGATCCTCTTGTTTGATGCTTTTGAAGTGCATAACTCCTAAAGTATTCAAAGGATTTGGTTGACATAACACCTGCTGATAGAGGGCAAATAGAGGAAATGCATTATCGAAGAAGTATGACTCTACCTTGCCCACTCTACCTTGCCCAATTTTAAACAGCTTTCTTTACTATTTAATGATAATTATTCTAAGAATAACTTAAAAACTGTTCAACATATATGCTTGATATTCAAAACATCACAAACGAAGTTTGGATGAGTATATAGGAATCACTATGTCGGTTGGTCAGTTATTCCATTTCTTTTTTCGTTTTTCGGCTGTAACTTTGTAATGCATGAAGGGATTTTATAATAAGTTGGCACAAATCTTAAACACATAAAGACTATGTGTTGCATACTACTCCAAGCTTTTTAACTCAAAAGTCAAGGTCACTCTTAGAGATCGTCCTTATTTTGTGTTTGCTCTGTAACATTATCATTAATCGAGTGAGTTTGAAATAATTTGGCACAAATGATGCCTGTAAGACAACGATGTGTCGCCCTTAATCTTTTTTTCGTGGTACAGAAGACCTATAACTCTACCTTGCTTGCTTGGAATTGTGGGGGTATTGATCACATTCAGTGATAGCTTTAGTTAAGGTTAATAGTAGTATCTATACTTCTATTTATACCTAGAAAATATTAAAACAGATACACCTATTTTGATATAGTGTTGTTATGGGGAGCATCCATCGGTTCTACCGGTTTTCTTGTATAATTATAATATAATATAGATATCCAGGGTTATACTAAACAAGATCTGCAATGAAAGCACACCTTGCAATTGTGTACTTAATCCACAGGGTATTGCAAACAAAGCATAGATAAAGATATAAAGGGAAATGAAAAAACAAAACTCATTTTACTTCAGTAATATTCTGCATTGGTTTCTATACATTCATATATAATATATCATTTTATTGCATTTATATATACTGCATATATATGCATACTAGCTGTTCAAACACTGATGTAAAGTTTGTTAGATTTCCTTAATAACCTAAACCCAAATGACAGAATATACAATGTTAGAAGTATTTCATGTATTGCCTAATTTTGAATATTCAATTCTATTTATAGTACCACTCATATCTTGTCATAGCTTGTGCGTCTTCTACATTTGCTAATACTAAACAAAACACCACCCTGAAATGAAAAAAAGTTCAACATATATCCAGTAATATTCCATAACTAGTCAGGAACTGTGTAAGAGGTCTAAAAAACATAAACTGAAGACAAAACAATTTGACCCACTTAGATTCCCCGTCATCGCAGCCCCCAAAAATAATTTTCATTAGACTGACAAAAGATATAGGTATGATATATAGCAAGCAAGAACACAGTTTCTTGCTGAAACAATGTTTCTGTAAGCTTTAAAAGATATAGATATGATATAAAGCAAGCAAGAACACAGTTTCTTGCTGAAACAATGTTTCTGTAAGCTTTAAAAGATATAGGTATGATATAAAGCAAGCAAGAACACAGTTTCTTGATGAAACAATGTTTCTGTAAGCTTTAAAAGATATAAGTATGATATAAAGCAAGCAAGAACACAGTTTCTTGATGAAACAATGTTTCTGTAAGCTTTAAAAGATAATTGTTTTAAGATTATAAACATTTCGTTTTTTCCTTAAATGTTTCCAAATTTAGTTGAAACATAAAATTTTCCATTGTATGGTACAAAATAAACTTTTCAGATTTCTTTGAAATTATTCAGTTTAAAATGCTGCATGACATTTTATGAAATTAACATATGTATGGTAAACGAACATAAAATAACATATCAGGAAAAGTCAATGATTGTGGAAATAATGAATTAATGAAACAAAGTTCACCTTTATCAAAACCGGAAGAGTTCTCCAGAAGGTAACATTTGGAATAATTTCTATTCCCTCCTTTCTCTTTACAAACTTCATAGTAAGGATTCCAATCACAAAATACATGATCAGAACAGATATCGCTCTGAAAATTAAAATTTAAATCCTGAATGTTCTTGAAATAAAAAGAATTGAATGTTTCTTTACTGTACTGAACTTTCTTATAAATATAGATTTATGGCATTTTAACATTCAACAGAAAGTGTAATCTCACTTTCTAAATGCAAATAAGAGACAGAGCAATTATAGAAATATTTTATTATAACAGTTATGAAATTGTATTACTCTTCAGTAAAATTTTTAATCTACGTACTATTTGCCAATCATATACTTTCACGCAACTTTATTACAAGCTCTCGTGTTTTTTTCCGAGCGTCTCGAAATTACAGCTGTAGTGAAAATAAAAGTAATACTGTCGGGAAAAACAGTTGCATTTATTCAAAATTCATTAAGTGTCAGAGAGATAAAACAAGATTACCATCTGAAGTATGCTTTTTTGTTTTATCATGTACTTACATAATGCAAATTATCGTTCCACCGGAAATTCCATTATCACCGCAGTTCTTCGGACCAGACGCGCTGCAACCATCTGGGCATGCACACACAGTTTTCAAAGTAAGTTGCTGAAAATATTGTTGAATCTTATAGTAACATTTTTATTTCTATATTTTTAATTACTGTTCATGTGGTTAAAATCCAGGTCATCAAAATGCTTGAAAAAACGTGATAAGATAATTTAAGATTGGAAGTATCCTAAACTTTAAAAACAAAGCAAGAACAAAACATTAGCAAGAGCATAGCATTTCGACTTTCTAGATATTATCTTGTTCGTTTCTTATTAAAAAGTGTTATGTGCATGTTCTGTGTAGTAATTGTTTTTTCAGCATTTTTCTACAAATGCAGTGCTTTTGATTGCTCACATCAGTATACAATCTTGCTTTGATTAGATTTAGTGTAATACTGAAACAACTGTTGTTTGAAAAATCTTTAAATAAAGGTTGTATTAAAAAACACACTTAAGACTGCAGTAAAACTGTAGTTATAATCAGTTAAAGTAAAATATATTTCTGTCTCCGCTATAAAAAGTCACTGAAGCTAGACTTAATCCTTACAAAATATCCTTGATCCTGTTGGCCGTCAGCAGATATTTCCGGTTCACAAGCGCTATCGTCACAAACAAGTAGTACTTCAGTGAGTCTGCAAGCAGTGGCAAGGTTGAAATTATGTTTTGACCAATAGCATATCAGTATTTTTCAAATGCGTTGACAGTTTATATAGCAAACACCGCTATCGATTTTCGTCAATAGACACATATTATCTTAAGCACCTAGGCGATGAGTGTTTTTTTTAAAGCAAACTTATAAACACTTTTTATACTTAATTTCTTCCTCATCAAACATTGAAAATACTTATAAAAACTAGAAAACTGGCGCTCACTGTAAATTAAACTGTATATCAAATAAGTCAAAAGTAAACATCAAGTGAATAAAAACAGTGATGTATATACTGCTAATTTACTATTTTACTTATATCTGTAACCCTAAATGTTGAACAACTATTAAAATGCTTGTCATGACTAATAATGTCCTCCATTCATATATAGCGGAAAAAAACATGTTGTTATTGGCAGAAATGTCCGTCCATCTATCCGTCCTAAATTTTGTGTTGTGCGCATCTCGAAAAGTATTTGAGGTAGAGTCAATAAACTTTACAGGAATGTTTATCAGCTCATGTCATTGCATTGTCGCTTGTGATTTGTTTTTAGGAAGCCGAGTAAAATCGGAGTTATGGGCCTTGACTTACTTAAAATTTCGGCCACAACTTTTGTGTTACGCCTTTCTCTGAAAATGTTTGAGGCAGACCTATGAAAGTTTACAGGAATGGTTATCAGCACATTCTGCTGTGCACGTGCTGCTTTGTTTTTAAGAGAACGCAGTTATAGCGCCATTGTGAGCCATGGCATAGTTAAAATATGCATGTTGTAGGTATTTCAACACTTGGCTGTTGATAAGCTGAGTGGCCAACTGGTGTCTTTCATCTGTAACAGATATTCATCAATTCTCCTATTTTGTCATCTCTTTATTGCGGACCGGCAAAAGCCGGTCCGCTATATTTAATCCGGTGTTTGAAAAGACCCACGGGGTTATGGGGTTACGTTATAAGTAGAATGTGTCCTAACATCAGTGCAAATATTGTTCAGTTGTTAAGAAAAGTTCTAGACACAGTCTATTACACTAACAGATCTAGAGGGAGGCGCACCCGGCGCGTGCCCCCTTAAAATACCCTGACCATAGGTGTTATTGTAGGTCTATTTAGAATATGTCTTTAAATAATGTATACTTTATTGTTCAAAATTGAATTGAATAATCAGAGGCACATTTGATATTGCCAAACCAGCATAACCACAACCGTTAAAAAGAGCTTGAAAACGGACACAAATTGGGCCGAACATTTTGCGCCCCCTAACCTGAAATCCTGGATCCGTCCCTGCGCACCTCTAATAAGCCGCCATCTTTGACGAAGTCGTTAAGCAAATTGGTAAGTTATATTATAGCTATAGGTGCTAATTTTGAAAAAAAAGTTGCCTAAAACATACACATGATATTTATGAAGAATGCAGCGGCCAAACAAAGTAGTTTCGTGGCTGAAACGATTATTCTTACATTAATGTTTGAATGCTTACGACCTGTCACAATTGTTTACATATCCTGGAGAGATGTGTTCTTGATAGTTTAAGATTTTATGTCATTTTTTTCAAAAAATTAAAAAAATCTTCTCTATCTTGTTGGTAATATATAAAACAGCATTATTTTCGAGTCAATCTGTCACAGGAAATGGTAAAATTTCAAATGTTTTTCGGGCTGTATCTATTTTGATCCAGTGACCTACTTTCGTTTTCAGGGAATCCTGACAACTTTCTTTTTAAAAATAGAAATACCAGTGACAGTTATAATAATCTCATGGAGACACGTGTTCTATTTCGTTTAACAAATAATGCCAAACTACAAAAAAGGAGGAAAATCTGTAAGATACGTGAATTTCTTGAGTTTTTAATACGCATTCGGTAATGAAAACCTTTGAAAAATTGCACACCAACATGTGTTAACAAAAGTTGTCCATATTGGATTATTAATGCATTTGTTTGTCACATTTCGTAATCCGGTAGGTGCTTTTTACTGAATAACATACACAGAAATGACAATATCAGCTGTAAAATTAAGTGCATATGGGCATTTAACTTTTTTTGGGGTCATTTACTTTTTTTGGTCAAATGAGCATTGCTTACACTAGTAATTTAGTGGCACATTTATATATTTGCAGACATTGTAGTCCATAACAAGTTTCAAACCTGCTTGAGGGTTTCAGCATTTAGCCATTTTAAATCTTTATCATCTGTTGAGAGGAAAAGGATCCCATTAAGTCATAGATTTCTTAGCTGCTAGAGTTCAGTTTAAACTAACGAAGAAAATTCATTCTTTCACATTTTCATTTAATAAAACAATACAAAAATACTTCATCTTCAACTGACTTTTGGCAGTAATGAGTTGAAGTTGAAGTAATTACCGAGATTGATTAGCAGTGAATTTGAGTGAAAGAAATGATTAAATGGTTATTTCATTTTGACATCTGAATAATATTTTAAGTGCACTTTTCTACATATAATTTGGTGGAAAGTTATCCACAATATAAACAAGAAAAGAGAACTCCAGTGTTAGCATTCAATTTTCTTATATGTTTATTTTTTTAGATTTGCCAGCCTAAATGTTTGTTTTTTGCCATTTTTTGTTGTTTTTATGTCGTTGTTTTGTGACAGTGTAATGTTACTTCAAAACTCACAACATTTAAAGTTATTAAAGGGTGAGCTAATCTTGTATTTCATTCTAGTGTCAAACTATTTGAAATATTATTTGCATTTGCAGTGATGAAATCAGTATTGACTCAGATGACACAAAACTTATTTCAACAAGAGTTATATACTTGCTAGTGAAGCTGAAAAAGTGAAGGCGACCATTCCTGAATATTGCAGAGTTTCTGTGTACCCATACTGCACGAAAGAAGGTACATAAATTATTCTAAGCTTTTTCTTCTACAAGCAAATAAAGTTTATCCTGAAATCCTAAAAAAATCTAATTGTTTGAATTTTAAGGAAGCATCAAATGTGGGACAGTGTGATGTTTGCTATCACTTGTTACTTCATAAACTTTAACTTTTTTTCCAAAGCAAAATGCACAGTAAAGAAGGTACATATAGTGTCAACCTTGATCTTGCTGAAACATTTAATACAGGCATGTGTCAGGTCAAAAATAGTCATACCAGTGTCATTTCATGTTGAAATATAGATGAACTGATTGTAACATAGCTAACTGAGATAGTTATTTAACAACATAAATTTGATAATTTTTTCCACTGTAACTTAATAATTGGACTACATAATAACACAGGCACACGGACCAAATCTTTTTGAAACTAGTACTGTTACTTCCTTTTCAGCACAGTAAACACTGATGCTAAACATGTCACTGTAATGATATTAGAAAGTAAATATACAAAATTTAAACCTTATAAAATTCTTTTCTTTTCAGTTTTATTATTTTACAAAACAAAAAAATAAGGGGGTTTTCTTAGAAATATTCAAACATGTGTACACAGCTAGAAACAGTTAAAACTAAAAGTTGGATAGTAGTGGCAGAGATCATAGGAAACATCATTTTCAGATAGTGCACATGCACATTTCAAATGTGTTGGTTACTTGATTGTCTGCAAATGTTAACTTTTATTATAACAGATAAAAGTCTTAGGCTGATATATTATATACCTTAATGACTAAAGATTGCAAATAAACAATTATGTCTAATTAAGTTTGTGTTATTTATAGAAATAATTATTCTATGTCCATTATTTCTCTTTAGGGTGCAGGCCTAAGGGTTTTGTGGATGGCAAATGTCAACTGTTCCAGAACAAGGAAGGCACCTCAACTTGCCGCAAAGAAGTGATGTTACATTGTACTAATGGACATTTGGAAAAGGCTGTTCATTTTCAGCAGGTGTTGGAAATAGTTGCCTGCAAATGTACAAGGCTTCAGAAAGTTGATGAAGATGAAATCATAATGTTAATGGTGTCCTTGTTACCTGTAACATTTTCTGCTTATGTTACTTCAGACAGCAAGATCAAAAATGTCACACATGAATAGATTTTATTTGCAAATTAAGACCCTTTTTGGACTTAAAAAATTGTATTTAGCTTTTGCATGATGGTTATTTTTGTGCTATATTTCAGTTAACTGTTTTGAACTTACTTGAAAAATGAAAGAAATGTTTAGGGGCATCAAGAAGCAGGTTAGATAACTCCAGACTGAATGTTTTATTTATATTTTTGGACAAGACATCAAACCATCAAGTTAGATAACTGTAGCTGCATTTTGAAATATAGAAACTATTACCCATTTTAAATAAATAACAACTTTGAACAACATTTTGAACAGTCGAACATCCTGTCTTAAAGACAGATTTTGCGATATTCTATATCATTGCTTGTTATATTTTTAAATATTTGCTTTGTAAATCTTTTGGTTAATTACCTATAGGTTAAATCGACATGGTTCTGTTGTTCATCTGCCCTGTCCCTCTTTGGACCTTGAGAGCAACTCATTTAATTGTGCAAACCTACCACAGGTTAGCAATGATCTTGTTACCTGGTAAATTGTTCCCTTAATTAGGCAAAATATTAGAGGTGATATCAATTTCTATGAAAACTGTAATTTTTCTTCCTTTTATATCCTTAAGGCTCACCTGCCATTAGACATTTTAGCTATTTGCTAAAATTGTATTAATTTAGCTACAGAAATTATAATTTTGCTACAGGATGTCTTGCCTTTGTTTTGCTATTTTAATAAAATTCCATATGAAATCAGAAAATCAAACAAACTTAGCTTAAAGAAATTTTCATCCAGGGTTTACTTTATACATTTATGAAAGAGTCATTTTAATGCTTTGTAACACCAATGTATAGTGTAGCTGTCTATGTATATTATGTAATTTCACATTAAACTTTAGATGATCTCAAACTGTTTTCACATAAGTTTGCTTCAAACTGCTTGATAGTAACCCTCTTTTACATAATTTTTATATTGCAAATCCTATGTACAATAAATCCAACATTCAGAATATCTGAAATTAGACATTAAGTACTTAAGGTACTTTTGACATTTCATATTTCACACATATGTGATGTTTGTTTGATCGTTGCTTTTTCATGAAACTGTCAAGTGTTCCAAATGCATAGTACTTGTTTAAATATTTGTTTTTTTTAAAGTATTTCTGTATGTGATCTTTGTTCAAATATCTTTTTATTTTTGAATAAATACACTGCTTTTAGTTTGTGTTTCTTTTCTATATTATGAACACCTTGGTGATCTATCTCCGAATTACTAATGTCCAAACAATTGGTACTCTTATAATTATCATATTTGAGCTTATTTTTCGTCGATACCAGTTGCCCATTTGACAGGCGAC
This sequence comes from Cyclina sinensis, assembly GCA_012932295.1. Classification (NCBI taxonomy): domain Eukaryota; kingdom Metazoa; phylum Mollusca; class Bivalvia; order Venerida; family Veneridae; genus Cyclina; species Cyclina sinensis. Next base: position 30,051,355 of record JAAONU010000004.1, read on the forward strand.
CCCTGAAGTGATTAGTTATTTTATGTTTTGGGGGTAGTGCAAGATACAGAAAGCATCCCATTCAGAGACACCCCTGGTTCTTTTTCTTGATCAGTGTATAGCACTGACACATGAGTCCTCGGTTTAAAGTCTCATCCGAAAGACTATTAGTAATGACGTTAGTGGAGGAGCGAGGGATCGAACTCAGGACCAGTCCAGTGTGTTACCACTGGACCACATCCGCTCCCACTTGGTACAGTGCTTATATTTTGTGCCCAATATAGACTCCGATTTCTTCTAACATGTTTATGTTCCTCTATAGTGACTTTCCGTCTGTCGTTCTCAGTATTGCTGTACTACTGCCTAACCACGTTGAGAAGTCCATACTTTTAGAAGTGTGTACACAAAGTACAAATTAAGTTAAAAAAGCTTACTGATATACCTGCCTCAAGTCAAGACGGCTAATTCAAAAAATTCTGTTCGTCGGTCCGCTGTGATGCTTATGTATCACTGCTTTTGATACACAGTACTTAATATACCAGACTTGAACCTAAATGCACAGCTTTAAATCCAACTAATGTTTTGCACGACAATATTTGCCGACTTGAGGTCAATTATGCCTATTCGAAGGCAATTTAAATATCATAAAGCTGCTACATATATAATGTCTATATATCCTTTAATTCTACACATCTAGTTGTATCAACATGTGATAGAATGTGTGGAGGGGAAGACATATACTTTTTGTCTTAATAACGACCATGTACTTAATGACTGAACCTTATGGATATCAAGCTGAATATTTACCTTAGATCTTTTATCGCCCCGGAAGTGTAACCGATAATGACGTTTCCGGTGTCGTCATCGTAATTAAAAGCTGCCTTCTCAGCATCCCCGATGGTTATAGACTGAGATTTGTCAGGATTCAAAATACAAGCCTGAAAGAGAATCTTGAATTAAAAACACAAGCCTGAAAAGTCACAGTTTAATAACTTTGAACATACATGTACAAACAATCCAAACTATACCTTTCCATGCCAGGGGAGGTAACTTTGAACATATAAAACATCCTAATTTAAAGTCCTGAAACGTCAAAGCATGTAACCTTTGTACGTACAGAAAACCAGACAATATAATTACAAGTCTGAAAAACCAAGAGCTGGTAACAATGGATATAAAACGAAATCCAGTCCACAAGTTTTCATGCCAGGGTAGGTATCTTTAAACATATAAAGCGTCGAAACCTAAACGCCTGAAAAGTCACAAGTATGTTATTTTGGACATACAGATTACCAGACAATAAATTTACAAGCCTGAAAAATCAAGGGCTGATAATATCAAACATTTAGAAAATCAAAATCATAACTTTAAATGCCTGAAAAATCAGCGGTTGGTAACTTTGTATCTACGTAACTGCATTCATCGGTTGTAGTATACATTTTGAATGCAGATATTAAAAGCCAGTATAAAGATATTAATGAAAACACTACCGTGTTCGAAAATATCCCTTTACTAACTTAATAAAATGCGTTCCAGTCTCATGCTAGTTCGAATACTGAAAATAATACAAGCGTATTTGTATGGAAACGTACTTTCTTACAGATGGTCGGTCACAAAAGGCTTCTTTATATCTGACTTTTTCCAAGAAGTCGTCACAAAAAAAAGATATCTACACATAATTTAACTGAATTGTTTAGTTAACGTAGCCTCCTTTCGAATGTTGAGAAAGAGTGCATACCGCAGCGTCTTTACATTCCTTCTCCTGAAACGGGTTACAGGGGTTATAGGAGTAATAATTGCCTTCACCTTTTGATAGGACATCCTTGAATCTAAAACAAAAAGTAAGAATAATATAATATCATTTGCTAACTTACCACACTTGTCTTAATGCAGACAAACGTAGTGTACTAATTTGTAACAGTAAGAGCTTGTTTTCAGGTTGTTTAAACTCAGTTTAATATGTATGTGGTTTTTGGTGAAAATAACTACTATAATAACAAATTTAAACTATAGACTTTCTCTCTAGGAGAGGGCTGTAGTCTTGTAAACATAGTGCCCCCGGTTTATACAGCCACCGTAACTATAGGAACGTACTAACTTACTTAGCATACCTCGGTACAAAACAAAACTGTGTAATAATCAGTCAAGGTATTGCTCATTACTTGACTCACAAGTATGACTTGACTGCATTCTACAACTTGTAGCTTGGACACAAAACGTACATGTAAACTTTACGTTACATGTACGTTTTGTGTCCAAGCTACGATGCATGTACCTATGTATACATGTAACATTACATACATTAATTCTCAAAATACATAGTCTTCACATTTTTTTCATTTATATTTTACACCAATAGAGAAGTTTATTACCCTTCCAGATTTTTTTCTCTTTTTTGATTGGCTATTGATCCGTCGAAAGAAATTGATATTACCGAGCCAGACAGGTAATATACACATTTAATTTCCCCTTTGGGTACCCAATGGTGTAAACAACATGCGTTGTGACGATGCGCGTACGGTTCGATGTTGTAAAGTGCAAATTCCGATATACACGCACTTTTTAATTGTCAAATAGAATATATTTACCAGAATAGAGTAATGATAAATATTCTAATCAGTATTTGAAACAAATATGACCTCGCCAAACCTTGATATTAATCACAAAAGTGTCTTCAACAGACTACTCCTTTTCTCTTGTTTACATTCGTTAGGTACGAAAGCAAATACTTTTTGTAGAAATACAGACAAACTATTGAAATAGAATTTTAAAAAAGTTTAAGAAAATAATCTGTACTGAATGTGCGGAAGTATTAACCCAAATTTATGGCTTTCATTAAAGATATATATTTAGTATTCAAACAAACAGATCACTTCTTGGAAAATACCGCTTTTCGCCAGCACAAATTATGTTGTGACGTCATTTTGCCGTGAAAGGGTACCCTAAAGGGAATGTTATTTCGACGTTTTATTTGAAACAGCAATGATTTAGCAGGGGAAGGGTAATAAAATTATTATTTGGGTTTATGAGTGATATATGTGGATATATTACCTGCCAAGATAAAATATCACCCTCGCCTAACGGCTCGGGTGATATAAAATCTTGGCAGGTAATATACCCACAAATATCATTAAAAACCCAAGTAACATATAATAGAACTTAAAAAGCGCTAAACTTGTTTAAGCACTGGGCTGTCATTATCAAATAAGGAAACGCTAGAACTACTTTCGAAACTACTTATTTAAATATTCACTTACCTTGGTGTGTTATCAGAGTTTCCTAAACTTGTAAGGTCTAGCTCGCCTCCATCATCAAACTTACATTTGCATAAAGAGTCCGGATCTTGTTCGCAGTCCTTTAATCTTACTGCTACAAAATTTAGACATAAACTAATTGTTAGTAAAAGAACTGTTCTTCCTGACATTTCTGCGTTCTTTTTTTTTCAGATGAGTTCTCCAAGAAGCTGGTCTTAATAACAGATTCTATTTCCGAAATATAAACTTTAATTGTCAGCGGTTGTCCTCTTTCGTGGAAAGAATCTTACGTTTCTCAGTATCTGTTTGTTTGATTCTAAATAAACACATGTAACTAAAGAATAATGGCAGTCCCAATTGTAAGGAAATAATTAAAATAAGTTGCTTTTAGTTGTATTTTCGCCAAATGAAACAATAATTGAATGCTGTATTCCGAAATCACATCAATTAATGACTTCATTTAATTCTTATAGTCATATTTAGTAATTATGTCTTACAAATAACATACTTAAAAATGAAGTTTAAACATTCAATCATATGACATTTGACAAAACCCCAACAGATCAAATATCATGTACATGTATAAGGTTTTTATATCGTTAAATTAAACACCAATAGTTATCAGAGTAAAGATAACAAATTGGGAGCAGACAACTTTGGTCACCATCATGTGTATATATCACTTGATAATATCAGTTTAATTAACATTAACATAATGTTTGAGAAATTTATATTGCCACGTTGCGCCATTTAGAGATTTGAGCTACGAATGAGAGAAATGTAATTTACCTAAAAGTGCTTAGGACTGGCTCAGTGTTTTTATAGCAATCATTATAATTCAAAAGTAACTCTCGCATCATCATTTGATCACTGTACTTTAAAATTGTAAGCCTCTCTGAAATGACCGATATCTTTGTTTAACGATGCAAATGTTTGTTTATCACTAACATATGAGTGCTTGATGTACATTTAGACTTTGTTGCAACTCATATGATACATATGGTTGTACTGATAAAGAGAAAATAATGCTTCGTAAATATATACGTTGTACTGTTTCTTATGACATGGATGGAATTTTTAAAGTAACGTTATTAGCGTTAAGTTTTGCAATGCTCGTGACAAACGTGACGTGTAAGGACTGCACTTTAGATGACGAGTGTTCATAATCTTTTACTGACGGAAAGTGGCAAAGTAGACCTGACGAGCTTAGGTAATACAAACAATACCCCAAGGTAAATGTTTTCATAGATCTACAAAATTGAATCTAAAATTGTTTTCTTAAACTGAATGCTATATTTTGAAAAATATATTTTCTTTTCTATTTTGTTGTATTTATGGTGACTTTATGCTACCGTAAAACTCTAATTAATATTTCTCTGAATATAAACTGTAATATTGAAATGTAAGGTAGAGGCTAAAAAGTTTTTATCAAGTGAAACTATTGATAAATAACCTAAAATTGTAATTGTACAAACATGTAGATTTTTTACACATTTTTTCTGTTCTTGTTAATGTGGCAGACTACAAGCCTGTGGCTTGATTAGGAAAAAATAATACAATACAAAAATTGTTTTGAAATAAACCTTTCAGATCTAATGTAGGTAATGAGTTGCACATGTAGTATCTATTTCTTCGTATTTTCAGATTTAAAGATGTGCTGTATAAAGACGAGGGTTATTATTACTCTTTTAATCCATGTGGCGGATTTACTGAAGGAGATTGCTCAAACGCAGCAGTGAGTTCTATGTCTTCAACATTTTCCATTCTTTGACAAGCTCATTGACCTGTTTCATTTTTTTTAAATACAACATTTTTTTTGTTTAAACACATTTGAATTTTAATTAAGTAAACATGCATATTCATATTTAGTTGTTGATTAGAAAGGTTTAAGCTAGGTCAGTTTCTGTTCTTTAAATGACAGCCAAAATCTTTGAACAACATTTCTTTTAGACAATACGCAAGTCAGTAAGTGTACGTACTGAAACAAAATGCACTTATTGATTATTTACATACAGATCGCGTGATCTTGTTATATTTCAGGTATGTGTTTCTAACCAAGACAAGTCTAAGCAACAACAGATCGGCGACCCTTTAAAGGCTGCTTTTAAATGGGATGACGATGGTGGGAATGTAATTGTAGCATACACATCCGGCAAGGGCGTACTAAGGTAAACAAAATCAATATTGGCAACAGTACGATTATTAATTTCATCAGCTTAATCATAAGCTGCAACATCAGAAGCACAACAGCAGCTGAAGTAGGCAACATAATCAGCACAACTTTTACTTGTACAAGACTGAAAGTGTCTTGTCTTGCGTTAAAAACAAGTTCAGTTTAGTACTTTGTTTAGAAATGTATCAACTTTTACAAGAAAGAGATATCTTTTCGAGAACAAAAACATTACTTTACCGATCTGCAAACAGATCGTTTGGTAAATATCTTGTTATAGATAGACAACGGTTAACCTGGTGTGCGATCCAAACGCTTGTAAACCAAGCTTTGAACCACAGGGGGAACAAGGGGCTGGCCAGTTTGTAAGTTCTGAAAGACTTTTTTGTTATCATTTAAAAGTGGTGAAACATCATTCAGTTATTTGTAAGAACTAATAATTGCATTGGGTATGTATCTATGCTTTAAAATCAAGCATTTCTAAGTTAATAAAAGAACAAATTCATTTTGTTTTAAAAAAAAAAGTTTAGTTTTTGGACCATGCACTACATGTTCTCATGTGTTAATCAGCATGATAATGTCTTCGAGAAAACAGCAGTAGCAATTGTCCATCGCTAAGCACTTCTGTTTGCCTGCATGCTTTCAAGTATGAGCTGGTTTATTGTAGGTCTAATATTAATGTACTGTGACGGTTATCTTATATATGGCCTTGATTAGATTTTTAAGTGCTTCTGTGTTTGAGAGAGAATATCTACATAAGTGCAATTCAAATAACAGCTTAAAATTTCACCGATTAGAATTTAAATATTGGCTGTAAATATTGGCTATGATGGTTATGATACATCAGGAATCCCCATTTAAAACTTATCGCTTCCTACTCTCTTTTATAATGTGTTCAGAAATTAAATATAATGTCATGAATTGCATCTAAACCATCAAGAATAAGATCATTCATACCGTAGTTCTGTTAGAAACAAGTGATCGAAACTGTTACCATTGAGTTATCCTGCTAGAAAATTTTCAATTACTTTCTTATCATTTGTGACAGGAAATGACACTGACCACTATTTGCGCATGCCCAGGCAAGTGTACAGCTAGTGGTCCAACTTCCTGCGGTGGTGGTGGCGGTCCTAGTTCCGGTGCTGGTGGATCCCAGCTTATAACAAATCACCAATGAAAGACCATAATTTTTTACCTACCACCAAGAACAGTTTTATTCGATTCAAACATTTAAATATTACCTATTTAGAAGACCAGTGATCATTTATAAAAATAAAAACTACCTAATTCGATATCTTTCTAACAATCGTGGTTTAAGAAACAGTTGTTTTTGATTTTCTATTGTTTTACAATTTTCTCTCCAATTTTCTCTCCAATGTTATGTGTAATGCAGTGATACAATGTCATTATAATTTTTAGAATATGCGTTATTCATCATCTGCTAGTCTACTCATGACATGGCCTAGTTACGCAACGATTCAGTTTGATTAGAAAGCAATAAGCGAATTTAGTTAATATTTTGGATGTAGAGTGCAGCGACCGTTTTGATTTGCTTATCTATTCCTAATTATTGGTATATGTGGTTACAAAGTATTTTTTATCTATCTGTTCCGAATTTAAATCTCTAGAGCGTGACCGAGTTGCCATAAACGAGATTACACAGGATGAAAATCGTGAGAAACTTTAATATGGACAATCGATCCATCAGTTTTTGTAAACTTTGATTATCTTGATATCAATACATTTTAGAAGGATAATGCTTTAAAGCTGCACCTCCATATGGCTCTAAAAATTCGTTTCAGGTGATTTTAAATCTGACTTGATATGCATGCGATAATAATATGCATTTGTTGTAAACACGTGACTTCTAGGCATAAGAAACAAGAGCCTACATTATTTTCTATAATCTCTAAGGAAACAAGTCAGTTCTTGACTGCATTGTGTAACTCTGGCGTAAACTGTTAAAGGGGAATACGCAAGAAGAATGCCTCATTGAAACATGTTTTCAAACTAAATTGTTATTTCTTTGTTGTTATAAACCTTTTAAATCTAATTTTCTGTGTGGGACACGTTTAGAAATAGTTGATACTATGGTGATTTACAGACTAAGAAAAAAAAAAGGTTTACCTTGAAAACAATGTCGTTGATCTTATTAATGTCCCATTATCATGTTGTATGATAGTTGGATAGCCGTTAATTTCTTTATTATGCATGTTTGTTTTGTGTCTACTCAATTTTTCTAGTATAATTGATGTAAGCAACATGTATCTTAAACTGAATGATCGTTGCTTCAAATAACGTAACACTGATAAATAATAATAATAAGCAGACGACAGTCTTGATTACCTGTTTGTATGTTACTGCTGTAAATTCCATGTTTTAAATTCTTAGAAATTAAGACGATTGCATTTAACTAGTAAATAAAAGCACACATTGATTTAAAATATTTAATGTAACATGTAACATGCTGAAGAAATCTGACAAATATGTTAAGCACGTGTAAGTATAGGTTTTATTATTTCAGCTTTTTCAGCATGATCTTTGTTCATTTGAAATTATTTCATCACTGGAATCCTGTTCATGAATTTCAAAATCCAGGCCACCGGGACAGACAACAGTTTATGTTCAAGAATTCCAGGCTTCATAGTGGTAAGTGTTCTTCTTTTAGTGGTGTTTTTGTTTCAGATAGTAATGTGTACACATATAATGTAAATTTCATTAGATAGCAAAGCAACAAAATTTATTAATTTGAATATTTCGACTTTGCAGAGCAGATGTTAGCAACATATAGATATTACTGTGTCATAAAAATATTTTTCAAACGCATCATTTTTTCAGGATAGAAATAAATTCGTCTTCAACAAACTTACGAAGAAACAAATGGAGTATGTCCAGATCTGACGTACAGAAGAGCTTGAAAAGTAAACCATCGTCATATTAATTAAGACATTATCATTACTTATTTTGCCACATGACAACGTTTTGAGGATAAGTTCGAAACTACATTAAAGTCATTTTTGTACCCAATGTGACTACTGTATGTATAGTGGATATGATAAACACTTTTAAGTAGATCAGACACAGAAAAACGTAGAACACAGACGTTTAAACATTTATAAATGAATACATGCTTTTATTAACTTTAGTAAGCTGACTTTTTCTGCTTTTTCAGTTTTATATTTTGCAAGTATTGCATTATTATAAAGTAAACGTTCTATTTATAATTATGACAGGTATGTTTATAATTATAGCAAACTGTGTAAGACATAGGTTTCACAAAATGGCAAGCTATTGGATAGATTTAATTCCACTATACTATAATTATACTACTCAACCTTTGTTAAGGACCAAATGTTTTAAGTGTGAATATTTCGGCAATGATTTGATTACAAATCGTACAAATGCTTTTTAATGTCAATTTCGTATTTAATCAGTTTGATCGAAAGAAAATTTAACTACAAATACTACAAAGCCTATAACATCATATAAAAATCATATAATACGTATCAAAAACACATAAGCCTCTTATCTCTATATTATGGGATAAGGACGTTGTTATTACGACATGGTACCTACGCAGCCCTTAAATCGTATTTATGACACTGTATCACGTAATTGAAATCTTGAATAATTACAATATTCTTTTTTATCTCATAACTATTGAAACGCATGTCATTTACCTAAATCTTATGAGAATCGTTGACGAAGAACAAGACTATCCGCTTCACGTTTCATCATTTCATCAGCAAGAGAACCAGTGAATTTCTAGTACCTTTTGCAAGATTATTTAAGGTTTTGGCATCGAGAAAACTGAATATAAATTAAGTTTATGTCTGATTCTTAAATGTTATCTATGTATCCTCTATTATACTAAAAACGACATGTTAGCGAAGCATATCTTGAGAACAAAAGTTGACTTAATCCACAGGATATTCTAGACTAAGCACAGATGAAAATACACGAGGAAATGACGAAACATAACTTTTTTTACTTAAGTAATATTGTGCATTGGTTTCTACACTTTGTCCATATATGAAATAGCTCATTTTAAAACATTAATATCTATTAACATTTCAAAGAAAGTTTGTAAGATTGCCTTAATAAATTTAACTGAAGCGACAGAATATACAGTTTATTACATTAATATCTATCAACATTTCACAGAAAGACAGAAGGTTTGTAAGATTGCCGTAATAAAATTAACTGAAGCGACAGAATATACAGTTTATTTAGGGCATTCCCTATTTTTGGATATTTAATTTTAATAATAGTACCACTCATATTTTATTATAGCTTGTATTTGGCTTTAGCTTACAATAAACAAAACACGTCCCTGAAAAGAAAAAGAAATATATAACAAGTATACTAGTCACATAGAAATTAAGAAATCTCATCACTATGTACTGAAACAGAAACAACACGATCTATTTGGTTTCTCCCACATCACAGTCGCCGAAATATATTTGTTTGACTGAAAAAGTCATTTTTTTCGCTGTATGTTAAAATATCATTTTCACAGATTTTTTTATATTATTCCGTTTAAAATACTGCATGACATTTTATGAAACAACACCTTTTTTGTAAATGAACATAACAGACTGAGAAAGGTAAATGATCGAATAAAATCACCTTTATCAGTTTGGGATGATTTTTATTCCCTCCTGTTTCCTTTCAAAAATCATAGTAAACGTGCCCATTACAAAAAACACATGACCAGAACTGACATCGCTCTGATTTATAGTATTTTTAAACTTCAACAGAGTGCTTAATTTTCCCTTTTATGCAAATAAGATAGAAAGCCTTTGTAGAAATATTTTATTATAAAAGTTTAGAAATTTTATTATTCTTCAGTGAAATTTTTAATCTACGTAGTGTTTGGCAATCAAATTCTTTCATGCAACTTTATTTCAAGCTCTTAAACAGTAAGGTCATGAATTTTTCCGGGTGCCTCGAAATAACAACTGTAGTGACAATGATTCCACATGAGTCATACTATCGGCAAAAGCTTAAATTCATTACCAGTTTCATTTATTTACAATTTATTATGAGAAGTAAAACCAAGTTCCCATCTGAAGTATGCTTTCTTGGGCTTAACATGTACTTATATAATGCAAATTATCGTTCCACCGGAAATTCTACTTGAACTTCCACCAGTGTTTCCACCGCAGTTCTTCGGACCAGACGCGCTGCAACCATCTGAGCATGCACACACAGTTCTCAAAGTAAGTTGCTGAAAGTTTTGTTGAATCTTATTGTAACATTTTTATTTCTATATTTTCAATTACTGTTCATGTGGTTAAAATCCAGGTCATCAAAATGCTTGAAAAAACGTGATAAGATAATTTAAGATTGGAAGTACCCTAAACTTTAAAAAAACAAAGCAAGAGCAAAACACTAGCAAGAGCATAGCATTTAGACTTTCTATATGTTACCATGTTCGTTTCTTATTAAAAAGTGCTATGTGCATGTTCCGTGTAGTAATTGTTCTTTCAGCATTTTTCTACAAGTGCAGCACTTTCGATTGCTCACATCAGTATACAATCTTGCTTCGATTAATTTTAGTGTAATACTCTAACAACTGTTGTTTGAAAAATCTTTAAAATAAAGTTGTATTAAAAAAACACTTAAGACTGCAGTAAAAATGTAGTTATAATAAGTTAAAGTAAAATATATTTCTATCTCCGCTATAAAAAGTCACTGAAGCTAGACTTAATCCTTACAAAATATCCTTCATCCTGTTGGCCGTCAGCAGATATTTCCGGTTCACTGGCGCTCTTGTCACAAACAAGTACTACTTCAGTGAGTCTGCAAGCAGTGGCAAGGTTGAAATTATGTTTTGACCAATAGCATAGCAGTATTTTTCAAATGCGTTGACAGTTTATATAGCAAACACCGCTATCGATTTTCGTAAATGGACACATATTATCTTAACCACCTAGGCGGTGATTGTGTTTTTTTTTAAAAGCAAACTTATAAACAATTTTTTATACTTAATTTCTTCCTCATCAAGCATTGAAAATACTTATAAACATTAGAAAAATGGCGCTCACTCTAAATTAAACTGTATATCGAATAAGTCAAAAGTAAACACCAAGTGAATAAAAAGTGAATAAAAACAGTGATACATATATATATATATACTGTTAATTTACTATTTTACTTATTTTTGTAACCCTATATGTTGAACAACTGTTAAAATGCTTGTCATGACTGATAATGTCTTCCATTCATATATAGCGGAAAAAAACATATTGTTACTGGCAGAAATGTCCGTCCATCTATCCGTCCCAAATTTTGTGTTGTGCGTATCTCGAAAAGTATTTGAGGTAGAGTCAAGAAACTTTACAGGAATGTTTATCAGCTCATGTCATTGCGTTGTCGTTTGTGATTTGTTTTAAGGAAGCCGAGTAAAAACGGAGTTATGGGCCTTGACTTACTTAAAATTTCGGCCACAACTTTTGTGTTACGCCTTTCTCTGAAAATGTTTGAGGTAGACCTATGAAAGTTTACAGGAATAGTTATCAGCACATGCTGCTGTGCACGTGCTGCTTTGTTTTTAAGAGAACGCAGTTATAGCGCCATTGTAAGCCATGGCGTAGTTAAAATATGCATGTTGTAGGTATTTCAACACTTGGCTGTTGATAAGCTGAGTGGCCAACTGGTGTCTTTCATCTGTAACAGATATTCATCAATTCTCCTATTATGTCATCTCTTTATTACCTCCTGATATACAGTAATATACCAGACTTGAACCTAAATGCACAGCTTTAAATCCAACTTATTTTTTTGCGCGACAATATTTTCTGACTTGAGGTCAATTATGCCTATTCGAGGGCAATTTAAATATCATAAAGCTGCTACATATATAGTCTAGTTGTATCAACATGTGATAGAATGTGTGGAGAGGAAGACATACATTGTATACTTTTTATCTTAATAACGACCTGTATTTAATGACTGAACCTTATGGATGTCAAGCTGAATATTCACCTTAGATTTTTTTATAGCCCAGGAAGTGTAACCGATAATGAGATTGCCGGTGTCATCATCGTACTAAAAAGATGCCTTCTCAGCATTCCCGATCGTTTCAGACTGAGATTTGTCAGGATTCAAAATACAAGCCTGAAAGAGAATCTTGAATTAAAAACACAAGCCTGAAAAGTCACAGTTTAATAACTTTAAACATACATGTACAAACAATCCAAACCATACCTTTCCATGCCAGGGGAGGTAACTTTGAACATATAAAACATCCTAATTTAAAGTCCTGAAAAGTCAAAGCATGTATCTTTTGTACGTACAGAAAACCGGACAATATAATTACAAGTCTGAAAAACCAAGAGCTGGTAACACTGGATATAAAACGAAATCCAGTCCACAAGTTTTCATGCCAGGGTAGGTATCTTTAAACATATAAAGCGTCGAAACCTAAACGCCTGAAAAGTCACAAGTATGTTATTTTGGACATACAGATGACCAGGCAATATGTTTACAAGCCTGAAAAATCAAGGGCTGATAATATCAAACTTATAGAAAATCAAACTCATAACCTGAAGTGCCTGAAAATCCAGAGTTTGGTAACTTTGTATTTATGTAACTACGTAAGTGCTTTGTCATCGGTTGTAGTATATCTTTTATATGCAGATATTAAAAGCCAGTATAAAGATATTAATGACAACACTACCGTGTTAGAAAATATCCCTTTGCTTACTTAATAAAATGCATTTCACTCTCATGCTAGTTCGAATACTGAAAATTTGTATGGAAAGTTATTTTCTTACAGATGATCGGTCACAATAGGCTTGAAGTTCGTTATATCTGACTTTTTCCAAAAGTCGTCACAACAAAATATATCTACACATGATTTAACTGAATTGTTTTGTTAGCGTAGCCTCCTTTCGAATGTTGAGAAAGAGTGCATACCGCAGCGTCTTTACATTCCTTCTCCTGAAACGGGTTACATGGGTTATAGGAGTAATAATTGCCTTCACCTTTTGATAGGACATCCTTGAATCTAAAACAAAAAGTAAGAGTAAATGTATTATCATTTGCTAACTTCATACACTTGTCTTAATGCAGACAAACGTAGTTTACAAATTTGTAACAGTAAGAGCTTGTTTTCAGGTTGATTAATCCCAGTATAAGATGTATCAGGTTTTGGTAAATATAATAATTGTATTGCTATAATAACACATTTTAACTATAGACTTTGTCTCTAGGAGAGGGCTGTAAACATAGTACCCACTGGTTATACAGTCACCCTAACTATATGAACGTACTAACTTACCTCGGTACATCGTCGGTGACCCCCGGGACATATTCCGCACAACTACATTATGTACCGTGGGAAAATTGACTGCCGATTATTCGTTTTCATGAATATTTATTAGCAAAGGGATGTAACTCTTCGTCGAATGAAATGCCGCATTACAAATAGACACTCTTCAGTGTGGAGAGTAGGCATAATGACAAGTTACTTAAAATAGACGTATTTCCCAGGATTTAAACATAGGCGCGGAAGGCAAATTGTAACAAGTAATTTCATTGGCTGAGATTCCGCATGGGAAATCTTACGGAAACCAATGAAAGTAGGTAATGAATTATTCATGAGTACGAAATTTTACCAGCCAATTGTCCCACGGTAGATAAATAGAGTGAAACGGAATAGATCGAACGGGGGTTTCATTACATGTACGTTTTGTATCCAAGCTACGTTTCATGTACCTATGTATACATGTAAGAGAAATGTTACTGTACTTTGAAACATAGTGATTTTCTTTTCTATGGAACATTGCATCTCAAAATACATGGTCTTCACATTTTTTCATTTATATTTTACACCATAAGAGAAGTATAGAACTTATGTAGAGCTAATCTTTCTTAAGCACTGGGCTGTCATTATTATCAAATAAGGAAACGCTAGAACAACTTTCGAAATTACTTATTTAAATATTCACTTACCTTGGTGTGTTATCAGAGTTTCCTAAACTTGTAAGGTCTAGCTCGCCTCCATCATCAAACTTACATTTGCATAAAGAGTCCGGATCTTGTTCGCAGTCCTTTAATCTTACTGCTACAAAATTTAGACATAAACTAATTGTTAGTAAAATAACTGTTCTTCCTGACATTTCTGCGTCCTTTTTTCAGATGAGTTCTCCAGAAATAACAGATTCTATTTCCGAAATATAAACTTTAATTGTCAGCGGTTGTCCTCTTTCGTGGAAATAATCTTATGCTTCTCGGTATCTGTTTCTTTTATTCTTAATAAACATATGTATTAATGGTAGTCTCAATTGTAAGGAAATAATTAAGATATATTGCTTTTAGTTGTATTTCCGCCAAATGAACCAATAATTGAATACTGTGTACCGAAATCACATCAATTAATGACTTCATCTAATTCTTATAGTCATATATAGTAATTATGTCTTAAAACATGATACTTAAAAATGAAGTTTAAACATTTAATCATATGACATTTGACAAAACCCCAACAGATCAAATATCATGTATAATTTTTTTAACTGCTAAATTTAATAGCAATAGTTATCAGAATAAAGATAACAAATTGGGAGCAGACAACAAACTTTGGTCACCATCATGTATATATATCACTTGATAATATCAGTTTAACATGTTTAATTTACATTTACATAATGTTTGAGAAATTTTTATTGCCACGTTGCTCCATTTAGAGATTTGGGCTACGAATGAGAGAACTGTAATTAACCTAAAAGAGCTTAGGACTGGCACAATCGTTTATAACAATTATTATAATTTAAAAGTAACTATTGCATTATCATTTGATCAATGTACTTCAAAATTGTAAGCCTTTCTGATATGACCGATAACTTTGTTTACCGATGCAAATTTTTGTTTTATCGCTTACATATGAGTACTCCATATACATATTAGATTTAGATTTTATTGCTAATCATATGATACATATGGTTGTACTGATAAAGAGAAAATAAATCATGACTTTGTGTATGCTTCTTAACTAAAGAATTTCTATGTGAACTTTCTAAAGCATTTAGAACCATACTTTAAAGAAACAGCTGTGAAAATTGGTATACTTCGATTTTATTTTAATCTTTTTTCTTCTGTTTAACCAACAAACGTTGTACTGTTGCTAATGACATGGATGGAATTTTTAAAGAAACGTTATTAGCGTTAAGTTTTGCAATGCTCGTGACAAACGTGACGTGTAAGGACTGCACGTTAGATGACGAGTGTTCATGTTCTTTTACTGACGGAAGTGGCAAAGTAGACCTGACAAGCTTAGGTAATACAGACAATACGCCAAGGTAAATGTTTTCATAGATCTTCAAAAGTTGTTTTCTTAAACTGAATACTCTATTTTGATCTATTGAAGCTATATTTTCTTTTTTATTTCCGTTGTATTTATGGTGACTTAATTCTACCGTAAACATCTAATTAATATTTCTCTAAAGATAGACTGTGATACTGAAATGTTAAGTGAAGATTTATTCTTTTGATTAAGTGCAACCATAGATAAATTACCTTAAAGTGTACAAACATGTAGATTTTTTAAACAATCTTTTTTCTGTTCTTGTTACTGTGGCAGACTACAAGCCTTTGGATTGAACAGAAGAAAATAATACAATACAAATATTGTTTTGAAATAAATCTTTAAGATCTAACGTACGTAATGAGAAATACATGTATTATATATTTTTCCGTATTTTCAGATTTAAAGATGTACTGTATAAAGATGAGGATTACTATTACTCTTATAATCCATGTGGCGTATTTACTGAAGGAGATTGCTCAAAGGCAGCAGTGAGTTCTATGTCTTCAACAAAATGCTCATTTTCCATTCTTTGACAAGCTCATTGACTTGTTTCATTTTTTTAAAAAAACAACGTTTTCTTCGTTTAAACACATTTGAATTTAGATTCAGTAAGCATTCATATTAGTTGTTGATTAGAAAGGTTCAAGATAGGTCAGTTTCTGTTCTTTAAATGACTGCCCGATACTTTGAACAACATTTCTTTTAGACAATACGCAAATCAGTAAGTGTACGTATTGAAAAAAAAACCCGCACTTATTAATTATTTACATACAGATCACGTGATCTTGTTATATTTCAGGTATGTGTTTCTAACCAAGACAAGTCTGAGCAACAACAGATCGGCGACGCTTCAAAGGCTGCTTTTAAATGGGATGACGATGGTGGGAATGTAATTGTAGCATACACATCAGGCAAGGGCGTACTAAGGTAAACAAAATCAATATTGGCAACAGTACGATTATTAATTTCATCAGCTTCACCATAAGTTGCAACAGCAGAAGCACAACAGCAGCTGAAGTAGGCAACAATATCATCACAACTGTTACTTGTACAAGACTGAAAGGGTCTTGTCTTGCGTTAAAAGCAAGTTCAGTTTAGTACTTTGTTTAGAAATGTATCAACGTTTACAGATACAGATATCTTTTCGAGAAAAAAAAGAAACATTACTTTTTTTACCGATCTGCTAACATATTGTTTGATAAATATCTTGTTATAGATTGACAACGGTTAATCTGGTATGCGATCCAAATGCTTTTAAACCAACTTTCGAACCACAGGGAGAACAAGGGGCTGGCCAATTTGTAAGTTCTGAAAGACTTTTTTGTTATCTTTCTAAAGCAATGAAACATCATTCAGTTATTTGTAGGGTCTTTGTACAATATATTTATGCAATGCAATTAAGCAAGGGGCGGATCAAGGATTTCAGGTTAAGGGGGGCGCAAAATGTTCGGCCCAGTTTGTGTCTGTTTTCTACCTAATTTCAACGGTTGTGGTTATGCTAGAGTATACTGATTTGGCAATATCACATGGGCCTCTGATCACTCAATTCAGTGTTGAACAATAAAGTATACATTATTTAAAGACATTATTCAAAATAGTCCTATAATAACACCTATGGTCCGGGAATTTTAGGGGGCACTGTCTGGATCTTTTAGTGTGAGCATCCCTAATATAATATACAAACATATTCAATTTTGTTTTAAAAGGTCATATTTAAGTTTTTGTGCCATGCAACCAATGTTCTCGTGTATTTATCTGCATGTTTATGACTATTAGAAAGCAGAGTCAGCAATTGTCCGTTGCGAACCAACAATTCTACTGCTCCGTTTTCATGTATCATCTGGTTTATCTTTTGTTTATTTGTAGACCTTATTTTCGTCTTGTATGGTCCTTGATTAGTGCTTCAGTATCAAAGTGAATATCTGTCTTTATATAATTGTCATACTAGTTATGCAATTCCAAAACCAGCTTTGAATTTCATCGATGAAAACTTAAATATTTGCCTTGAAGATTAAAATACAGCATAGAATCCCATTTAAGAAACCTTATATTCTCGTATTACCTGTTTTAACGTGTTCAAAATTAAATTTATTGTCATTAATATAATCTAAACGTTTAAATTCCATTTCGTAGTTTTGTGAATCTCTAACCACTGAATTATCTTACTAGAACGGCGCCTCTAACTTTCTTTTCATCTGTTACTCTGTTCCTGTTATAGGAAATGACGTTGACGACTGTTTGTGCATGCCCAGGCAAGTGTACGGCTAGTGGTCCAACTTCCTGCGGTAGTGGTGGACTGAGTGGCGGAAGTATTCTTCTTATCGCGTATGTACTGATTATTTAATGACCTCTCATTTTTACTACAATACTTTAGGCTAGGGAAAATAAGATACACGCATTCATGGTCTAAAATAAACAAAACTCAACCTTTTGGAACTGTTATAATTCTGTTTGTAGTAAATATTTTTGAGACAAACGTCAATCACGTAGGTTTTCGACGGTAGAAACCCATGTTCGATCCTTTCCGTTTCATTCTATTCATCGACCGTGGGACAATTGGTTGGTAAAATTTCGTACTTATGAATAATTCATTACCTACTTTTATTGGTTTCCGAAAAATTTCCATTTCGCAATCTCAGCCAATGAAATTACTCGTTACAATTTGCCTTTCGCGGCTATGTTTAAATCCTTGGAAATATATCTATTTTAACTAACATGACGTTATGCCTACTCTCCACATTGAAGTGTATCTATTTGTAATGCGGAATTTCATTGGACGGAGAGATACTTCCCTTTGATAATTAATTTTCATGTAAACGAATGATCTGCCGTCAATTGACCCAAGATACATAATGTAGTTGTGCGGAATACGTACCGGGGTAACCGACGATGGTAGTTTTTAAGCGAACTCACCTCTGTGCGGCTTTGAAATATCCTTTGAAATGATTTCAAACATTACTTTATATGCTTTTGATATTTAATTACAACTTATTATTGGCATTAGAAATAAAGAGCCTACATTCTTTATCAAAATAACCCCTAAAGAAACCAGACAGTTCTAAAGAAACCAGTCAGTTCTTGACTATGGTTTATAATGTTAGAGATGTAATGCGATATGTTAAAAATCTTAAAACAATAATATTTTACTGATAAATGAATTCACAAGTTTATTTGAAATTTTTATAACCTCTTAAACTTTGAAGAATCTAACAAATATGATACGGTAGTAGTAAAGGCATATCCGTTCTTTTTTCAGATTTTTTAGCATTATCATTGTTTATTTCATCGCTGGAATCCTGTTCATGAAATTCAAAAATCAGGCCACGGGGACAGACCTGATTCCGAACAAAAGTTTGTGGTCAAGAATACCAGGCCTCGTAGTGGTAAGTAGTGTTTAGCTCAGCTGACCATATATTGCTCGTGAGAGTTTTTAGGGTCTGTGGCTGTCCGTTGTCCGTCGACCACAATTCAAAGAACATCTTCTATGATACCACAAGGCCAAATTTGATAAAACTTGTCTGGAATGTTTCTGGAGTGAAGCTCTATCAAAGTTATTCCAGAATGGTTCCAGTACATTGCAGATCTGGGTCAAAGGGTTAAAATATATTTAAGAAGTGAAAACATAAAACAATCTTCTTCATCGAAACCACAAGACATCGAGCTTAGATATCTGGTTATGAAGCATTGTCTTACTGACTCTTCCAGCTGCAAGATGATTATACCTAGAAACTTCAAAAATCTTCTTGTCTGAAACCACTACGCTTTGGAATTTTGTGTTTGGCATATATGTTCATTTAGCGTCTACAAAGACTTTCAAATAATGCCCCTAAGGGTCATTAATGGCTCCGCCCGGAGGTCACTTAATTTAAAATAAGGCATAAATAGGGAAACCTTTGTAAATCTTCTTCTTATGAAACGACAAGGCCTATGGCTTAGATATTTTGCATGTAACATCATCTAGAGGTTTTCTGCCAAGAATTATCAAATTATCATTCATGGGTCAAACTGATTTTGGTATGTGGCTATTCTTTTAGTCGTAATAGGCTTGTCTATTAGTGTTGTCGCCTGTGTTTTAGTGGTAAATCATTTTTTTTACTTGTAAGTGGCCTGTCTTTAAGTGGTAAACAGCCTGTCTTTTATTTGTGCATGGCCTGTCTTTTAGTCGTAGGTGGCTTTTCTTTTTGTGGTAAGTGGTTTTCTTTTAGTGTTAAGTGACCTGTCTTCAGAAGAGAGTGGCATTTCTTTAAGTGATAAGTGGCGTGTCATTTAGTGGTAACTGATTTTTCTTTTAGTGGTTATTGGCCTGTATTTACGTGGTAGTCGTATTTCTTGAATGCTAAGTGGCTTTTCTATTTGTGGTAAATGTCTCCTCGTTTTGTTATGAATAATATTTTAGTTGTTAATGCTTTCTTTAAGTTGTAAGAAGCTTCTCTTTTAGTGATAAGTGGCATGTCTATTTGTCGTAAGAGGTCAGTCTTTAGTGGTATATTCTTTTGTTGGTAATTGGTTTAGCTTTAAGCTGTTAGTGGTCTCTCTTTTACTGGAAAGTTGCATGTCTTAGAGTGGTAAATGGCCTGTCTTTTAATGGACAGTTGCCTGTGTTTTAGTGGCACGTGGCCTGACGTTTGTTGGAAAGTGGTTATTCTTTTAGCGGTTAGTTGTTTTTAACTGGTATGTGACCTGTCTTTGAGTTTAGTTGTAATGGCTTTCCTTTTTGTGGTAAGATGATTTTTAGTGGTAAATGGATTTTCTTTTCGTAATGAGTGTTGTTTTAAGTGGTAAGTGGTTTTTCTTTAAATGGTTGTGAGTGACCTGTCGTTTAGTTGAAAGTGGCCTGGAAGGTCTTTTATATATATTAGTGTCCTGTCTTTCAGTGGGAAGTTACTTGTCTTTGAGTAGAGACTGGCCTGTTTTTAGTGGGTAGTGTTTTTCTTCTATCGTGGTGTTTTACTTTTATCGGTAAGTGACCTTTCTTTTATTTGTAAGTGATCTGTCTTAAAGAAGTAGGTGACCTATCTGTTAGTTGTAAGTGACCTGTTTTAAGTGGTAAGTGGTCTGTCTTTTAGTTTAAAGTGGCCTGTCTTTTAGTGGACAGTCGCCTGTCTTTTAATGGACAGTGACCTTTCTTTAAGTGGACAGTTACTTGTCCTATTGTGATAAGCGGCCTGTCTGTTGGTGGACAGTGGACTGCCTTTTATGGACAGTCGCCTGTCTTTTAGTGGACAGTGACGTGTATTTTAGTGGACAGTTACTTGTCCTATTGTGATAAGCGGCCTGTCTGTTGGTTGCCAGTGGACTGCCTTTTAGTCGACAGTCGCCTTTTTTTTTAGTGGACAGTGACCTGTCTTTAAGTGGACAGTTACTTGTCCTATTGTGATAAGCGGCCTGTCTGTTGGTGAACAGTGGACTGCCTTTTAGTGGACAGTCGCCTGTCTTTTGGTGGTAAGTGACCTTTATTTTAGTGGGAAGTGACCTGTATTTTAGTGTACATTTACCTGCCTTTTAGTGGACAGTTACCTGTTCTTTTGTGGTAAGCGGGCTCTCTTTTAGTGGAAATTAGCCTGTCTTTTAGTGGTCAATAGCCTGTCTTTTAGTGACAAGTGACCTGTATTTTAGTGGTTAGTGGCTTGTCTTTCAGTTTAAAGTCGTCATTGGTGGCCTGTGTTTGAGTAAACAGTTACCTGTCCTTCCGTGGTAAGTGGCCTGTTTTTTAGTGGACTATGGTCTGTCTTTTAGGGGACAGTGGCCTGTATTTTAGTGGTAAGTAGCCTGTGTTTAGTGGGAAGTGGCTTTTATTTTACTGGTAAAGGGTTATTCTTTCAGTGATAAGTTCTTAGTCTTTAAGTTACCTGTCTTTTATTGATCAGTGATTTTAATGGTAAATGTCTTTTCGTTTAATAGTAAGTGGCCTTTCTTTTAGTGGTAAGTAGCCTTTCATTTAGTGGTTAGGGTTTTTTTCCCTTTTAGTTGTCAGTGGCTTATCTTTTTACGATGCTTTGCTTTTAGTAGTAAATTGCTTTTATTTTTATGGTATTTTTTTAAAAAGTGATATGTACGCATTGTACGTATTTTTCATTAACATAACAAAGCAATATAATTTATAAATTTTGAACTTTTTAATCTTGCAGATAAGACTGTAGCAACATGATGGAATATGTATGACTCGACCATAATAAAATATCTCTTATGCATAACTATTTTCAGGATGGAAATAAATTCGTCATCAGCAAAGTTACCAAGAAACAAATGGAGTATGACAAGATCTGAGGCACAAAAGAGCTAAAGAAAGATCCACATTACATACATTAAGACATTATTTTTTGTTTTGCCTGTAAACCAGGCGATGTTTTTTAGGATAAGTACAAAACTGCATTAAATTCGAAATTTGATCTTCTAAAACATTACTTTTTGTTTTGCTTGTAAACCAGGCGATGTTTTTTAGGATAAGTACAAAACTGCATTAAATTCGAAATTTGATCTTCTAAAACATTACTTTTTGTTTTGCTTGTAAACCAGGCGATGTTTTTTAGGATAAGTACAAAACTGCATTAAATTCGAAATTTGATCTTCTAAAACATTACTTTTTGTTTTGCTTGTAAACCAGGCGATGTTTTTTAGGATAAGTACAAAACTGCATTAAATTCGAAATTTGATCTTCTAAAACATTACTTTTTGTTTTGCTTGTAAACCAGGCGATGTTTTTTAGGATAAGTACAAAACTGCATTAAATTCGAAATTTGATCTTCTAAATGTGTGTATTTGATGGAGATGATAAACACGCTTCTGGGAATCAAGCAAAGTAAAACCTTAGGACAAAGACGTTTTAACAAGTATCACTGAATACATAGACGGACTATTTTTGCGAATCTAGTCGTTTGCATGTTCATTTAGTTTTATAGTTTTATCTGTTGCAGGTGTGATATAACTAGAGTAAACATTTTATTTGTAATTATGTTCGATATGTTTGTATGATAAACTGTTTAAGACATAGAGATCCCCAAATATGACCAACCGTTTTGTATACTAAATATCACCACGTTGTATTATAATCATTTTGTTCGGATGGTTCTACAAGCAAAACTGTTATTACTCGAATAGAACTGTATCTCATCATACAGATTAGTTACCCTACCTCTGCTATACATTTATAAAACAAGCAGTTTGAAAACAAAAACAAACTTCAAACCTTTAAGCGACCCGCACCACCTCCCGCAACTACAATAACAACAAAAACAAAAAGGAGTGTTGGATGAAATTACTCATGGAGCAAAACTTTCAGTATCTAAAACATGCTTTTGAAACGCAGAATTGGTTAGGATGGTTTTGAAACAATCGTTTCATTGAGTAATGAATTATATAAAGAACACTGGTTTTAAACACAACTTTCCCTGATTAAAAGTTTTTAGTTGTTTTTTCCACTATCCGCTCAACAGAGTACATGTACCTACCTTGATACTTTTATTTACTTGTTATTTATTGTTTATTTTACTTGGAAATTTATGTACATATTATTATGATTGTTAATTCCGGCTGAGTGTAAATACTACAAAAAGCCTAATTATATCATATAAAAAACATACATGTCTTATCTCGTATGTTGATCTTGTTATCACAACATAGCCTCTCGTTTCTACGTAATTATGACATAGTATCACGTAATAACGAGATCTATCTCTCGTAATTTCGACATTCTTATCTTCTAAAAAAAATCTTTATTTCGTAACTACGGATTCCTTATCTCATACAAACGACAAAATATTGCATAAACGAGAAAAGGGTTCTCGTGGTAACGACAGATATAGATTTGGTTTTGGAGGTAGATCTAACGTGACGTCATAATGTATATCTGAGAACTGATAAAGACTGGGCAAACTTCTTAAAAAGTAGACAGTCTGATGACAGTCACGTGGAAAAGGGGACAATATCCAATAAAACACTTTTTGTCGAATTTCGTTTCCTGGGAAAAGGACAATTACAACATTCGTAAAAGTGCAGAATTTTATAACAAAAATAGACTTTTATTAACCTTAAATCATAGATCTCTTGAGTGATAAGTCATTTGATACAACAAATTAATAATATGAACTGTAATAAACTGTTTTAAAGTGGTACAAACACTTCTATAAACAGAATATTATCTCGTTATTACGAGTTCTTAATTTCGCAAAAACATACGTATAAATAAATATATCTGGGGCATAATATATACTGACGGAAAAATATAACTGTGCACACTAAAATACTTAATATCTTTTATTAGGTATAAAATTATTTTAGCAGATTTCTTTTGTGTAATTCACAAGGTAATCTTGTTTCAATAATACTGCTTTTCGCGAGTTGCACGTGCAAAATTTATAGCCCGTAACGGTCGCGCTTTTTACGTGTTTCTTTATGTTAACATCCTCGTACATGCTGTTTCGACTTATTTTAACCGTCAAATTATAGTGAGCTACCCAGCAGTTCAGAAAAACACCTTCATTTGGATTTTAAGTCTTTGAAGACAATGCCACGCATCTCAGAAAATGATCGCCTACGTGCCGTCGGTATGCTCCAAGCAGGCATTGCTCAAAATGCGGTTGCGCAGCGTTTTGGTGTTCACCGAAACACCATATCAGCACTTTGGCGACGATTTCAGCAACGTGGCAACGTCCGTGATCTACCACGTCCAGGGCGTCCACGTGTGACGTCAATCCGTCAAGACAATTATATCCGGCTTACACACCTACGGAATCGATTTCAACCGGCCACATTAACAGCACGAACAATTCCTGGCTTGAGACCTATCAGTGGACGAACTGTTAGAAACCGATTAAGAGAGCACAGCATTACTCCACGACGTCTTGCGATACGTCCTACTCTTCTCTTACGTCATCGACAACGTCGACGTCAGTGGTGCAGACAGTATCTAAGGCTTCCAAGAGCATATTGGAATAATGTTCTGTTTACTGACGAGTCGCGGTTTCACTTAGAAAGTTCGGACGGACGAGTTCGTGTATACAGGCGTCGCGGAGAACGTTACTTGGATCCCTGTGTTTTTCAACGTCAACGTTTTGGTGGTGGTGGGTCGATAATGGTTTGGGGAGGTATCTCATCTCAAGGCAGGACCCAGCTTGTAATTGTCCGTGGCAATTTAACGGGTGTTCGTTACAGAGATGAGATTGTCATACCCCACGTGCTGCCATTTCTTCAACGTCAAGGGCGTAACATGACGTTTCAGCAAGACAACGCTCGGCCACATGTAGCACGTGTAGTTACCGGGTTTCTGGCTCAGCAAAACGTGAGTGTCTTACCCTGGCCCGCTGTTTCACCAGATCTTTCACCAATTGAGCACGTTTGGGATGAGATGAAGAGACGCCTCCGTCAAAGACGTAACCAACCTCTCACGCTGGACCAACTAGCGCAGACATTGGTCAACATCTGGAACACCATTCCACAGGCAGTTATCGCCAACTTAGTTGCCTCTATGCCTCGTCGCTGCCGTGCTTGCTTGAACGCCAATGGAGGCCACACACGATACTGACCTTGTGAAATCAGATTTCATACCTGTCAACTTCTGCGCCTTGTTACTGTAAAAATTGTTTTACATGATGAAGTGTTTGTATTGATTGTTAGAAATAAAACGTTGATTGGCTAATTTGCAAAGTTTTATGTTACTATTCCTAATATTAAAAAAAATTCTATACCTTGAAGTATGCACAGTTATATTTTTCCGTTAGTACATGTATGTCGTCATTACGATAAAAGATATAATGTTGTAATTACGACTAAAGGGTCTTGTAGTAACGAGGCACTTTGTTGTAGAAACGAGACCCTTATCACGAAATGGTAAAGATTATTTTTCTTTTTATATTAAACTGTTCGACTTTCGTAGAACAAGGATAGTATGATCAGACAATTATATACTGTCACTATTTTATCAAACCAGTATATACATGTAACACATAATATACACAACTGATAAAGGGATGATCGTAAAAATAGCTTATCATATTGACCAAAATTTTGAAGGCTCACATAAACTCCTTATACCCAAATAAATGATAAAAACCCGTGTATATCTTTAAACGTTATCTTATAGCCAATTGCTTACATCTCCACGGATATCTTTTAAAGTGATCGCCCTAACTGAAAAAAATGGAAATCTAAAACGCTATGGGGTGTAAAAGGATATTTTGTGACGTGATTGTTTCACTCGTTACCTATGCATGTGTAAGCAGTACCTATGCACCTGATGTTACACCTAAAGAATGTTTGCCGAATGACCTGCAAGGGTGCACATGTAAATTTACAGACGGTAGCGGAATAATCGATTTAACAAATCTTGGCACTACAGACAACACACCAAGGTAAGCAAAATATATGCCTTTATCTTATGCTAACCAATGAAAAACTGTGTTCTAGCAGTGACATATATTTTATGCTAACCAATGAATGACTATATTCTATCAGTGATATATATATTCCATATCATTTTGACTGATACAAATATTATACAACTCATAGTACATTTGCCGGAACTACTTTTTATATAACTTCCTTTGAACTTTCAAAATTTGTAGACTTCATAATATTATGTTGGTTTTTTTTTTAATCAGTTACTTGCTTGCTAAACAAATAATCAGTATAACTCAGTCTTTCATATTTACAATTAGAAGATACTTTAAATTGAGTTTTAAGTTCTTACTCTTAGGCAAGATGACAAACTATATTTCCAGCATCCATTTGCAATGTAAATTGGTTCCAAGCAATCGTAAATCTTTAAAAGAAAATACTTATCTCAATACAATGTTACATAACACGGAGGTAAAAAATCATTGCCATATGTCTCAGTTTTAAAGAAACTGAAATGATTGTCATCAATTTTGCTTTGTGTTTCCAGGACATGGATCAAAGTTGTCAACTCTTAAGAATTTTTTTTTTAAAAACAACAGCGAAAATAATCACTGCAGAGTCATTTATATTAAGAAATTAAATGGTTCACTTGGCATTTATCGACCTGAATCATTGTAACTCTAGTATTAAACCTTCTTGTTATTGATCACCCATCTTTACACTAGAAAACTTGTTTTTGCACTTGACAGATATATGATATCATCAAAATTACGTTACTGATACTACAAAAATTGATTTTTGATTTAAATAAAGTGTTTACCTTTATGATATCAAAGTTCAATTTGTGATTCAGTATCACTTCTCAAAGAGATATAATCATAGAAAACAAACAAATATCCTCTATAAATTTAAATTAACATACAAATGTATGACTTTAAACAGATAATTTTAATTTAATGCACACAGTCTTCTATAACTTCGGGTTTGAATAAAACGACATTCACAATAAAATATATAGTCACCGATCCTCATAGATTTATTTGTTCACCTGAGTTCATACATATAAAAAACTAACACACATTTCAATAACTCTGTCACGCTGGAAAAATATCGGTGTGTTTTTTATGATAAAAAATGTAGCTAACTGCGATCTTATTACGAAGATTTTTTTAATTGCCTGCTAAACATATTAAAGGTCATAATATATAAGAATTAAATGTTAGCAATGATTGAAATAAATTTCAATGACCATTTTGTCTTCCTTTAGGTTTAAGGACACACGTGGGAGAGACGGGAACTTGTACTCATTTAGTGCATGTAATGGTTTTTCGGAAGGGAAGTGTACAAATGCTGCGGTAAGAAGAAATTGATGTCAGAATTGACGCCACCAGTTTTCTATGTACCAGAATATGCCGATCGTAACATTTCAGACTTTGATATTTTACAACGAGTACGATTTTTTTTATCCCTTAGTGATGGCTCTTGAACATAATTTCTTTGATTAATAAGTCAATCCTTAATGGATTAAGAGTAAAGGGTTTAAGAGGTGTTTAGGAATACAGTTGAAAAAAAATGCTAAAAAATCAAATGCAGTTTTTGAAATTATCGCCATCGTAGGATGCATAAAAAATCTAATAACATCATAAAATTTATGATACTTCTTTCGAAATTCAGATGGCAGAATGATTTGCCTTTTTAGACACACATATTATTATAGACAGAGATGTAGGACAGCGTTCAATATTTAATTATGCAATATAGATGTATTACTATAATCAGGATCAACAATAATTAATCTTGAAATTTCTTTCCACATATCAGTGCTAGCTTTTTTCATCTTTAGATGTGTATGACAGAGGAAGGTTACCAAACACAAATAGGTGACGCAGGAAGGACGTTATTTAAATATTCGGAAGAAAGTTCCACAGTTACAGCTGCCTATATAGTTAGAGGGAGCTTAATTAAGTAAGTGTCTGCTTAACAGTATTACTGCTCACATTGATAAAGTAATGTAGAAAAACATGCAGTCGACTGAACAAAACAACAAAAGAGAGAGAGAGAATCAGAGACTTACAGATAGAGAGAGAGAGAGAGAGAGAGAGAGAGAGAGAAAGACAGACAGACAGACAGAGAGAGAGAGACAGTCAAGCAGACATACACACAGAGAGAGAGAAACAGAGAGACAGAAAGGCCAAGTATGGAATGCAACAAGTCACAAAAGAAATTCACCTATTTTGGACTCCGATTAGCAATCTAGGGAGACGGGCGCTGTAACTATTCCATCACTCCTCTGATTATACTGTTATTGCGCTGATGGATTTTTTTTGCGACAAATAAGACCAGAAGTGTTCAGAATTTTATCAAATATGTTACATAAAGGTATGCAAGTTATTATAATCAATTTAGTCAATATATGTCAAATTTTAAAGTCTAAAAACATTAATTAAAATAAATTCTGGTTCAAATTAGTGGCAAACTATGCATTAGAAATATATACTCTAAATACGAAGTTGTCCGCAATTGAAAAAAATGAGACATGATATTTTAGAATTTTATGCACGTAGATTAAGAATACAAACTCGTAACCAGTCAGTCAAATTATTTGGTTAAGCTATGGAGTATTTTTGTGTATACTTAGAATTCGGCTTTGAGAACATTCACTGAATTTGCATCGCTTTCTCCTTAAGAGTATCGGAAGTGCAGTTTATTTGTGATCCAAATGCTTGCGACCCTGAGTTTACGCCACTTGGACAATCGACTGTTGGTCTTTATGTAGGTATCAACTAACATCTTAATTTATTCATATGTAACAAAGGGAACATTAATAACATTAAAATTAAGGGCAGAAAAAAGATCTATTTATCAATTTTCACTGATTTCAACAGTAATAAATTTCTTTTCTGTTTTGCTAATGATACAGTCTGTCTGTTTTCTGATAATAACAACTTATACCTGATCTGACTTTGAAAATTTGACAGGAAATTTGACTGAACACCAACAAATATTCTATGCATGGGTACAAGCGAATACATTCTTTTAGATTTTACCAGAATCTTATTTTAGATTTTATCACAAACTTACTTGATTTTTCCCTTTTGTAAGTTGGAAGTATCAATCCAGATCTACGCATTGTAATATAAAAGTACTGAAAGAACATTATATTGGATAACTCTGAAATATACTTTATACTTGCAGAATTTTAAGCTTACCCATGTATGTTCGTGTCCAGGACTGTGCAATGAGAATGGACCAACGAATTGCTCTCGTAATGGAGCAGGCTTAAGCACGATTGGTCCAGGAACCATTGCTCTTGTTATGTAAGTATACCCAACAATTGATATGTCATTTCCTTTGTACATTTTGTACAATAGGGAGATACACACAATGTCTTTAGAAATCAGATCGATTCGGACTGAACATTAGAATGAAATTCATTTAACTTACTGCGGTAAATTACACTATATGTCAAAAGTTATGTTTTGTTCAGCAGTACACTTTGCTCCGAGTGATTTTTTAAAAATATTTCACTTTGCTCTCTTCCTTTCCGTATATTTTCATTTTTTATATCACACAAGAGTTAATTGAAAAACTATGAATATTACAAAAACATTTATAATTAGTTCTGTTTTATTTTAGAATTTTCAGTGTCCTTATTATATATCTTGTTGGTGGTGTACTGTATCTAAAAGTGAAGCGAAAAGCGTGTGGAACCGATCTGATACCAAACAAAGACATCTGGATAAATCTTAAAGGTCTTATAACAGTAAGTAATACCATTGTTCGAAAGAACAAATCACCATACAATACTATGAAAAATGGATTTATTGCATATAGAATCTAACGCAATAACCAAAATTATCATTGAACTTCAGTATCAATGGTTGATGTTTTGGCAGCATTTGTTTTAGAAAAGACTGCTCATTAGTTAAAATAAAACAGTCCAATGAGTAGAGATACAAGATTTACAACACTAAACCTTTGTGACAGAATGAGAAGTAATAAATATCAAAGTCTGAGAACCGGCATATACACTTCGCATTGGCTTTTAGTGTTACCGATAATTATAGGCTTTGCCAAGTAAGTAGGACATAACATATTGCCATATCTCAGTCCTTCACTGGGTTTGAATATTATTAAAGACTCAGAAACAATTGGTTTGTTATCAAAAGTAATACTGGTTGGTATTTGCTTTGTATTTCAGGCGGGGATAATGTTTACATTCAGCAAATGTTTACCAAAAAAGCTTCGGTACGATTCTGTGAACTGATGTTCTTTGATGTCATTATCTTTACCGAAAGAACATTAATTATATCGTTACACTTACTGCGAATATTGTACATGCGTTGTTACTGACTTCCTGCACATCATGAAAACTGAATACCTCAAAATACAACCACTTCCGGCGTCTGCATTTCGTGTTATTCTTTACATGAAAATTATCATCTCGTCTATATGAAACGTAATCGTAACATGAAAATTATCATTAAAGTAACATGAAAAAATGTCAAACATCAATGTAACATGAAAATTATCATTTAGAATATATCAAACATAACATGAGAATTATCATTTAGTATGTATCAAACATGACATGAAAATTATCATTTACTATATATCAAACATAACATGAGAATTATCATTTAGTATACATCAAAATGAATATAAACGTTATACAACATTTTTTGTTTTATTTGACTGGATGATATGTATTAACGCCTACGTTGTGACATGGAAGAATTGGTTTATGTACTTGAACCCTGTTTCTTACATGTATTTTCCACTGTAATGTATGTTATGGATAGCTCACTTCACAACTACGTAAGCCCCAAATCGGATTTATTACATCGAGTTGCATTGTGTTACACTTACTGACGAGTGGTGACATCTGGAGACGAACAAAGAATTCGAAGGTTTTATATTTTATCCTCAAAACAATGTAACCATTGGGTTACAGAGAACCACTGGAATACTTGTCAGGGCAGATAGACCACAGTGACCGTCAATATTAAGATAACGTGAATCAAACCCTTGCAACTTGTTAATATCCCTGTGTTCTAATCAATAATAATTATAAAAGTTTGAACAATGTCGCGCCAATGTGTATGTAAGAAATTGAAGAGTGTCTCATAATTGGCGTTCTGTATCACGCGAGGATCTTGTTTCACAAAGGACGCATTGGAAGAATATAGAAATGAATATTTTTTCATCTTATTTTAGATTTAGAATGAAGTCTGATCCCTATGGAAACGTATTTATTAAGAGAGAATATCTGTTGAATCTGTCTAGTAGATACAACTTTAATCTATTTAATTGTCAGAATTTATACATTTCACCTCACTGACTACACTAGTTTCGTATTTTGAAAAGGTTTTCTCCTAGACGTTATAAGCTTTGTAAGTTTTACACATACGCGAAAACTGCGTTAACCTGTGAGTAGCAAAACACGAACGGCACGGTTTTTATTACCAATACTTGATCTACCTTATAAATGTTATAATAAATTACAGAGTGACACACATCTAGCATGTTTTTTTAGGGTGTATAATTTTTAGAGTCATTTTGCACATGAGCAAACGCCAAACCTTATCCGTAAGTCAGTGCGGCCATACCACGTGGTAAATGGTGTCATTTAGGCTGTCGCAAGCACCATTCTTTTGCTGCGATTTGGAGGAGACAACTGCTTTAAGTATTTTATTTTTGTTATTAAGCGCGTGCGAAGCGGAAAATTATGCCCTACACATTGGCCTTGATGATCCTTTTGTCAGTATAGAATTTTCTAACATTCTGGAACACCGATGCGCTTTACGCGATAGCAAACATATTTTTACGAACTTTATTTCCCGAATGTTAAGAAAAACTGTACATCTGACAAAAGAATCATTAGGACCTATATGTAGGGCACAATTTTTCGCTTTGCATGCACTATATCCTCCTTACATTCATGAAGAAATGAAATACAGGAGTTTTCTCCTTCGAATCGAGGCAAAAAATGCTGCTTGCGACAGCCTTAATTACATCATATACCATGAGGTATAGCCACACTGTGTCACATGCAAAGGTTACATACAGTCGCATGTAAAGTTCACAACAAGATTGGAAACACCTATTTACCAAGCATAATTGTAAGTTTTGCAATTGTAAAGAGACCTCGTTTCCTCTGCAGCAATAATGATGAGATAAAAACTTGAATTTCGATAACGAATTGCACGATGACCTAAGTACTGAAATTGTCCAGTTTAAGGTTTTGAAATATTACTTTTTTAAATTTCAGATTCGTTTCGTTTTGAGCATGAGCGCTTTCAGACCATAATAAATTATAACTGCTTACAGATCATTGAAATTTTTGACTGAATGGTTCTAATTTATTCAAATTTGATATCAACTCTTAAAGATTGCGATATGATTGTTTATTTAAAATTTCTACTTTTTATGAAAAAAAACTGGTATCGCAATATGTGCACAGACATTGAAAATTATACGATTAACATAGGTCGAACAAGAATACGATTTATATAGGTCGAACAACAATACGATTAACATAGGTCAAACAAGAATACGATTAACACAGGTTAAATAAGAATGCGATTAACATAGGTCAACAAAAATACGATTAACATAGGTCGAACAAGAATACGATTAACATAGGTCGAACAAGAATACGATTAACACAGGTTGTACAAGAATACGATTAACATAGGTCGAACAAGAATACGATTAACAAAAGTTGAACAAGAATACGCTTAACATAGGACGAACAAGAATACGATTAACACAGGTTAAACAAAAATACGATTAACATAGGTCAAACAAGAATACGATTAACATAGGTTAAACAAGAATACGATTAACACAGGTTTAACAATAATACGATTAACACAGGTTAAACAAGAATACGATTAACATGGGACAAACAAGAATACGATTAACACAGGTTAAACAAGAATACGATTAACATAGGTCAAACAAGAATACGATTAACACAGGTTAAACAAGAATACGATTAACACAGGTTTAACAAGAATACGATTAACACAGGTTAAACAAGAATACGATTAACATAGGTCGAACAAGAATACGATTAACGTAGGTTGAACAAGAAAACAATTAGTATAGGTTGAACAAGGATACGATAATCATTAGGCTGAACAAGAATACGATTAACATTATGTTGAACAAGAATACAATTAACATAGGTTGAACAAGAATACGACTTACACGGGTTGAACAATAATACGATTAACATAGATCGTACAAGATTACGATTAACATTAGGATGAACAAGAATACGATTTACATTAGGTTGAACAAGAATACGATTAACATTAGGTTGAACAACAATACGATTAAAATAGGTTGAACAAGAATACTATTAATATAGGTTGTACTATTAGTATAGGTTGAACAAGAATACGTTTAACATTAGGTTGAACAAGAATACGATTAACATAGGTTAAACAATAATACTATTAGTATAGGTTGAACAAGAATACGATTAACATTAGGTTGAACAAGAATACGATTAACACAGGTTATGTATGAAAATCTTTAAAACTCTTCCTGTCGGAAGTCATAAGGCCAAGCTTTAAATTTATATTTTTTTCTACAAGTTAAAACCCTTGGATCATATCTTGACTCCAGCATACTGGCACGTTTTACAGAATAAAAAAACAGTTATCACTATTCTTGCCTGAAACTACAAGACTGAGATGTCTGAAATTTTGCCTATACAACACCAATATTGTCTAAACTTTGCCCATCCGGGAGTAAAATAATTTACATAGACCTACCTATACAGAAAACAAATTTTCTTAAATCTTCGTGTTCAAAACCATTAACCTTAGTCTTCTGAAAATTGTTACGTAGCATTTTCTGGTGAACGCTTACAAACGCATTTAATGTTATGCCGCTGGGGTCATTCTTAAGCTCAACACTGCTGATCACAGGTCCCGAAACTATAAAAACTAGAAAAGTAGAAAAGACAAAAGCTTTGTTATTTGACGTACAGCATTTTCCAGTGCTTTCCTATTATTCATTCCATTGCCTTTATCGTCTGGATGAGGTGAACGATATATGTCCATCAAAGCCCTCTTGCTTTTTTTATCATCATTTCTATTACTAACAATACTGTTATCCAAAGATTGCATTGCAAAAAGTTGAAGTATTTCACGTGTAGAAGCATTTCTGAAGAACCTGATTGGTTTTGCAGCAGGTATAAATATTGATATTTTCTCCTGTTACCACAGTGATATAATAAAGACCAAATGATGGACTCGTTCGATGTGAAATATATTTGTTAGTTTTCTTGTCGCCTAATGTTTCATCTAAGAAAAAGAACAACAAAAATTTACGAACATTATTAATGACGGAAATGATGTAAAATTTTAATTTTTATATTAAATGGAAACCCTTGGCGAACAATCTGGACACTAATGTCGTTTCGTTTTTTCTTCCGTATAAATGGATCACTGGATGGCAGCGAAAGTGTTGAAGAGCATGTACCGTCAACCATGTTCGGTGGTTCTGTTACAAGAGCATTTTACTCGGATTATGACGAATACTCGTTTGGGACCAAACTTGCATTCGTATTTCTTGGATGGGTTGTTATAGCGATGAACATTCTAGCTATAACAACACTCAATAGGACAAAAAAGATTCCATATGCTTCAAAGTTACTATCTACAGGAACGTTTTCATTTGACTTATGTTTCATCATACTATCTACGGTCCGTAAATTCATCAAGGATCCGACAACTAACCTAGCGTTCCAGGTGATTGGAAGCTTGTCGTACCATTTGTCATTACTAAGTGTTATGATGATGTCTGTTGAAAGATACTTTCTGTTTTACTACCCTATGCGTTATCTGAAGATAGTTACAGACAAACTGACTCGTGTTTTGACTTTCACCACGTGGTCACTTTACGTTTTGTCATTTGCCTCCATGCGGTATGGAGTCTGTTATCTTGATCTAGAATCAATGGATGTTTTTAAACAAGCTGGTGTTTGTAACAACATCTTAGTAGTACATTTAGGCATTTGTTTATTTTTTACGTCAACGATTTCGTGCATTTGCAATTGGAAGGTCTTGTTATTGATCAAATCGAAACATGACGCACCAAGATCTGCGAGTGCACTGTCAACAAGTGGTATAATAAGATTCTACAAATCCACTGGACTCGTTCTTACACATGCGATTCTTATATTGCTGACAACCACTGTATACGGCATCGTACTGATAGCCGTACGATTTTACAACTTATGTGTTCTTCACATAAGAATCTCTTTCGAGAGTGTCTCGGTCATCAATTGTTTGCTAGAGCCTGTTTTGTACATGGTTTGGTTTAAGGAATGCCAAATGCATCTACTGAAATTTTTTGGTATTTTCAACAAAAGATTTGTCTCTAAAGCTGAAGAAATGAGAATTGAGATTTTTGAAATTATTACATCAGAGAATGTTGACGTGTCAGCTTCGAGGAAAGTTGAAATCAAAACTAAATGTTGCAAATAATTTGTAACACAACATGCCGTAATCTTTTTTTAAAATAAAATTATCTCACTTCATGTTGTTGTCGCCTGTTGCTCACATGTTTCATCAAGTTTTTTCACTATACTGTAAAAATATCGATATGGAATTTGATTGAACTATCGTTTGTAAAGCTTATACTTCGTTTTTCCTATGATGTCCTGTTCATTTTTGTTCCGTTTGTCTTATATACATAATTATACTGTATCTGTATTATCTATGTATAACTCGGGCACACTGACCTTGACAAAGTGTTTATGCTTATACTGTCCATATATATGTATCTATGAGATGTTATCACTCTATTCTCATGGGCAAATCACCCACATGTGTTTTGAAATCAATCTTGAAATATTGAATATCCTTTAAAAATACCACACACGTATGGAGCCATGCAAGTTTGTTAATTCATGCTTCAGTTTTACAAAGCTCATTCGTTAAAACCTAAATGCATATGCGAGAGGTACATCCAGTACTAGTAATTGTGTATTGAATATCGCAGTTTTACACCTGTCATCTTTAATTCTAATAAGTAAGCCGATAACATGCAGCAAAAGTAAATTGTAGATTGCATTTTCGAACACAAAGTAGGGCATGTACAAATGTAGATGGTATAAAGTACACTACACGTCTTACACCGTACGGCACGCAGTTTAGCAATGTAATTGCATAAGTTAACGCATTCAGACTGACAGAAGCACACTTGAATTTTACATCTATACACGATTAACATTTGAAGACAATTCTGCAACTTCCATATATGGTAATATCACGAAGATAGCCGAAGATTAAAAATGGGAGGAGCCATTTTTCAAGAGCGGAAAAGAAAAGGGAGGAAACTCTTATAATAAGAACATGAAACATAGTAGTGACAGAAAGTTTTCCTTTAAATAACTTTTATACGCCGTAGATCAACTGCAGACACATAAGTTGACATTGTAATGCCTCTAAAGTCATTTGATTCAGATAGACTGGTGCTCAACTGATATGCTTTTCCATGACATGCATGTTAAATATTTCATAAGAAATATAGTTTAAAGAAAAACAAGCACTCGCTGTTCTTAAAACCACCTGTTTATTATTCACTTCTTTTGAATAGCACACCAGTATTATTGCACGAGTTATATGATGAAAGTCCGTTTGACTGAATGATGTTCAAACAAGAGCTGTCACAATAAGGTGACAATGGTCTCCCAATCCGCCCGCATTCAAAACACTAGCATACAGTGATGACAAAATTTATATTGCCATGCTCAAGGTAAAAAAGTTCATCAATAAAATAAATGTACGGATATTTTAAAAGTTTTTATCAGTCCCTTTGATGGTTTACAAGTTATGCTCAAGACGAACATTTCACTTTTTAATCAAAAAGAGGACAAGTTATTTGGTTTTACATTTGCTTATTTATTGTTATGGAAAATAATTTCCAAACTAGGCTAGTGTTTGTTTAGGAAATAGATTTTAAGTTTGAGTGATATACCGTCTGATATATCACGGTGTCGAGTTCAGATGCGTAGTAATTTAATCACGAAGGCCGTAGGCCTGAGTGATTAAATAATTACGCATATGAACGAGAAACCGTGATATATATGACGGTGGATCACGAAAATGTTAAAATCTATTTCCATTCTAACACGTACGTATATTTATAAGGGACGTAAGTATGTGCACTATTTAACAGTGGCGTTCTCAGTGACGTCAGCGGGTGCGCGCTTGTATTCAGCGTGCTATACTGCCTGATATATCACGCTCAATTCCTTCTTTGTTTATTGTCGGCAAATTGCGGATAGTGTTAGAATTAACCTTTTTATTCTTAAAAACTACCTACAAATCATATTCCTCAGAAGGTAAGAATATTAAAAACGCACCATGTTCAGAACATGAAGACGATACATCGCGCGCAACATCCACGCCAAATGTCAAGGTCACTCTTTGAGTTTAAAGATCAATAAATTCTGTATAAATAAATATATTGATTCAAAGTCTGCCTTTCATGAAATGGCCATCATTGGTTAAATACCGCCTCATGGGAGTTCTGAAAACATTTCTTTTTAAAATAGTTCATGAGGGGTAGGAATTTACGTCGGCGAGGAATAATTTACATGTGTAAAATGAAATGGCGTTGAATTTTCCGAGCCACACCTTTTAATGAGCCTGTATGACATAGTTTGTCGACATATCCTAACTTGACTTAAAACCTTATTATAATATAATATGCTTTGTCTGCAAATGACGATAAAAGATCGATATAGGGCTTGCACTCACTCAACTGTAAAGTTATAATGTATGATGAATACTATGAGAGTATCTGAGATTATATCTTAAAAAAAAATCAAAATTCGAAAACACTCAAATATTCTATACCTGCCGAATTTTTCTGTGTGCTTAATTCTATGCTTCGGCAGTAATAATTTTAACCGCTTTATCATCCAGGAATTACTTATGGCTCTTAAGCGCAGTCTCAAACTGACCCCATTGGGGCGCACTTGTGCATCCCTGAAGTGAACTCATGAAAGCACAAAGTGCAGACTGACCTGCACTTATTTTTCGAATCGGGAACCAAATGAAACGCTGGCCAAATTTTGCCTGTCGTAGCTAGAAAGGGTGTTACTGACCCCTAGGTCCGGATTCTTAGGACATCTGTTTAAGTCGTGGCTTAAACCATGAAGAAAGAGGCGCACTGATTAGCATTTTCTACATCACTGGTGACGAACTGTCAGAAGTATAAAATGGCTGACATTTTCTTACTCCGGTACGGTGACCGTCTTTCACCGATGCAAAACTGCCATGTTTTGCAAAGAAAAACTACGACTGGATGTATCTCGCTTTTAAGAAGAAACCGACAATATTTAAACAACAATAATACTTTTAAATAAGATTTTAGAAGTTAAAAATTTTAGAAAATTTTAAAACAGATAAGTATCTTATGTATAATATATTAAATTTTTATTTCTGGAAAAGTTAATGGTCGAATCAATAATATAACTTAAAAGATAAAGTTCTTTATCACAACAAAGGATGTAATAAAAAGAATAATAAAATAGCTGAAATGATAATACAAAATCTTTTTATGTCTAAGAAATGTCAAAATAATGATAAGTACGAAGGAAACATGAAGTTTCAAATTTTAAAATTATTATGTTGCTATGCCTAAAATAAAAATAAAACAGCTGCATAATTTCTTTATTTCACATCAAAGTAAATACCGAAATTGAGCGGAAAATTACGTTTATTTACGATAATGAAGTGGGCAGAGATAAGGCGGAGCTTATCCATTTAAGGCTTACAGAAACGTGTTCAAACGAATCATACAAGTCTGACAATGTAAACATTACGCTCGGGTAATGTTAGAAAGCATTTGAAAAAAGCTCCTGTTCTTTTGTGGGTTACATGAGTATATTCTGCATGTTTCAAAGTAAGGATGAACAATTGTTATTGTAATTTAAAAAACAGATTGTTTTGTAGTTTTACAATATGTAGTGTGTTGAAATGGAGGGGTACAGTGTTAAATTTGCAAAAACAGTCCACAAATGCATCACTGGAGTTTACATAGAAAGAAATACAATTGCATTATGTTGACAAAACAAACTGTAAAACTCAGATCAACAAGGCTCGATTTTTGGCAACGAATAGCCTCCATACACAAGAGGCCATTTAAAGAAATGTGTAAGTTTACAACATAAACTATATTGGAAAATCATCCCGAACTTTCAAGTTTTTTGGAGAAAAAAAGGGTTAATGACAAATAAAAAGGTGATCAGAACGCGCACATGGGCTCATTGTTAGCTAACCTGAGCACGTAGTGCTCATGTGAGCTCTTAGGATCGGTGGTTGTCCGTCGTCCGTCCGTCGTCCGTCCGTCCTCGTCCACAATTCATTCAAACGACATCTTTTCTGAAACTTGCCTGGGATGTTCCTTGCATAAAGCTTTACCAAGTTTGTTCGAATGGTTCATGTCCGTTGCATTTCTGGGTCACAGGAGCTAAAAATAGATTTTAAAAGTTGGATCTTTAAAAAATCTTCTTCTCCGATACCAAAAGGCCTAGAGCTTTGATATTTGGTATGAAGCATCATCTAGTGGACCTTTACCAATTTTGTTCAAATCATGACCCTGGGGCCAAAACCGACCCTGCCCCAGGGGGCACTTGATTTACATAGCTTACATAGGAAAATCTTAAAAAATCTTCTTGTCAGAAACCACAATGCCTAGAGTTAAGATATTTGGTGTGCACCATTGTCTAGTAGACCTCTACTAAGTTTGTTCAATTCATGACCCTTGGGTCAAAACTGGCCCCACCCAGTGGATGGGGGTGTCGTTTGACATTACACAAGGACTTATATAGGGAAAACTTAAAAAATCTGCTTCTCTGAAACACCAAAGGACTAGACCTTCAATTGTTCATTGTTATGTCCCCCAAACCCCGCCCTTCTGGTGGAGACATACTGGTTTTTGCCCTGTCCATGGGTGTCTGTTTGTCTCTCTGTCTGTCACACTTTGTTTCCTTTCAATAACTTGAGTACCAGTTGACCCAAGGCCTTCAAACTTCACAGGGTTATTGTCCTTATTGAGTAGGAAAAAAACCGCTTTTGCTTTTTGGGTCAGTAGGTCAAAGGTCAAGGTCAGATGGACCTCTAGAGTGAAAACTGTTTCCACTCAATAACAGGAGTATCATTTCACACAGACCCTTCAAACTTCATAGGATGATTGATTTTACTAAATAAAAGAACCATATTGTTTATGGGGCTAGTTTGTCAAAGGTCAAGGTCACAGGGACCTGTATAGTAAAAAGTTTTTCTGCAGAGTAACTGAAGTACCATTACACCCAGAGCCTTCAAACTGTATATGATAATTGTATTAGAAGAACTCTATTGTTTTTATGGTCCATTGGTCAAAGGTTAAGTTCACAGAGACTTCTAGAGTGAAAACTGTTTCTGCTCAGTAACTGGAGTACCATTTTACCCATAGCCTTCAAACTTCATAGGATGATTGTCTTTACTCAATAAAAGAACCCTATCATTTTTGGGGTCAGGAGGTCAAAAGTCAAGGTCACAGGGACCTGCAGAGTGAAAACTATTTCTGCTTAGTAACTGGAGTACCATTTTACCCTGAACCTTCAAACTTCATAGGGTAATTATATTAGAAGAACCCTATTGTTTTTGGGGTCTGGAAATCAAAGGTCAAGTTCACTGGACCTGTAGAATGCAACTTTTTCCTTTTTTTGAGGAGGCACCGTGGTCCAGGGGTAGAACGCAGGACTCCGGATCCGAAGGTCGCGGGTTCGAATCCCGTCAGAGGCGAGATTCTCTCACGATCTTCACATTCCTCCATGCTACGCGAATACTGGTATGGAACCCAGGAAGCAGTCATCGAGCGTGATGGATCTTAGTTGTAAGAACTTGTATCGCAATCGATGTAAAATAAGTGAGTCTAAACTAAACTAACTTTTTCTACTAAAAAAATTGAGTACCATTACACCCAGAGTCTTCAAACTTATTGCAAACGTATTCAAATTTGTGAACAACGAACACCAATAACAACCAGTAATGATACTTGTAACATGAGCAATGAGACTCAGGTGAGCGATTTAGGGCCATCATGGCCCTCTTGTTTCATATACATTCCCAATGCATTATCATGCATCTACGGTTTCAAATAATTGAATTTCTTGGAGACGTTTCTAATCAATATTCATTCTAGATTTTTTAACAATGCTTAATTGTCACATTGCACAACACGTATTGCGAATAAGGAAACCTAAGAAGTAAATTATTCAAATATCACGTAAAGACTAGACATTACAAAGTTACCAACACAGACCTGCATTTGACTGGTTTATGCAACATTAAAAGCTGCTGTAGTGCTACAGCTTTGTTTAAAAATATATTTCAAATATTCAATGTACTCACATAAAAAGTGATAGATACGACCTTGACCTAAGGACCTAAATGTGTTTGACAGACCTTCAGTGTAACGGTAAATTATTTACATACATCAACTGCATGACAATGTAAAACCAAGAAACAACAAATACGCTTTGTCAGAACAAGAGCATTACACTGATCTGAGAGACCTTTGCAAAGTTATAGAATGGTAATCATTTCTTCAGAGTTATTTCAAATGTTCATCATGTATGATAATTTCATTGCCCGGGTATGAAAAATGTCCACGTGTCGACCCTGATTCGAAAAACATTGATCATAAATACCAAAAGTGAAATGTGTCATTTTGACAGGGATCTTAAAATCCTAGGCCATGTACAGAACACATCATGTAGCTATAGTTAAAGACTGAGCCTTATTTTGTCAAAATTATTCGATGCATAATGAAGGTATGGCCCGTGCACAAAAACGTAAAGCAAAAGAAGTAGTAGAAAAAAAACGATTGGAGAACGATCACGGAAAACAACAGGCAACCCGTACGTGTCATGCATAGGAAGTGAAACAAAAACTTTTTGAATAAAGATCAGGAAATGAATTGCATCACGTTAAGTTATATGTGATGCAAAACTGTTTTCCAACCTTCAAAATTATTTTGATTATGAGAGGGCAAACATCACGTGCACGTTACACCTGTATATATTTTAAGTTGACAAAACAACATAGCTGTATGCCACGAGAGTTTCTTAGAAACGGAAAGCATACTGATTGCTATTCCTTTTTGGTATCGCGACTAACTACGGATATTAGGGTTATATTAATTAATATATAATTAACTGATATTAACTGCAGGAACCATTTATGGCCATCTTGTCGAACTAATTTACATTGCTGTCACTCAGTTTTTAATCCAGACTAATGTATTTCATATTCTTATGAATTATGCTATGCTGACAAATAATTGAAATAAACTAAAGGGATTCTTGCAAATAGTTTATTCTGATTTAATACTAGTACGTGGCAAAGGCAAGTAATATGATATTCAACTTCAGAACGGAGGTCAGATATTCTCTGGAATGAAAAAGAAAACAAGTTTAACACTTCATGTGTTCCAGTTATGATAGAAAATCAAGTATAAACCTCTGTAATAAAAATGTTTGTCTAAAACAAAATTATGCTTAAAGCCTAGAAAGTTTACATACAAAAATAGTTTTCATCATAAATTCGAGGCCAGTAATACATGCCACTTGAATTTAAAATAATTTAATTTAAGTTATAAATGATAATAAACGAATTGTGATTACAAAGGTATGAGTATGCTTCATGCGCTTGAGGCACTAATCAGATGACCTGGATTGCCTGATCCAAACCTCAAATACACGAATTCGACTTTTTCTTGCATACAGTATCTTTAAAGCAAAAGTACTTTTCAATTTGCATTCTTTTGTGATATTTACGCATAAATCTTTCGGAACAATAGCAGATGATATCAGAGTAAGAGTACACGATGCGACGTCAAGTGCTTAACGTGACTTATCCTAAAGTGAGGATTTAGTCTGTGCTGTCTAACAGGGGAAAAAATGAATGATAGACTGACTAGGTATGCAAAATTGATTCAATCGAGTGTTTCTACTGAGGCTCGATTTTATTGACTGGATACCTAAGAGATTTTATCTCTGAAGTAAGTAAAAATAAAAAATTAATGCACTTTTCAATATAAAAACAGTATAAGTTAACAACTAAAATAACAAATATTGACTTCAATTCTTTTGTATGATAAAAATGTACCTGTAAACAATGGATAAATAAAAAAATGAACATCACTTTACCTATTGACAGCCACAGTTGTTGCAAATATCACAGTAGGAAGAACCTTTCAGCAGATTAGATTCGAAGAAAGCTAAGGCGCGATTGCCTGAAAAAATATAAAAGAAATAGCTTTAGTCATACATAATATCTCACTGGAAAGAAACGGTATTCTTACATAGGTTAGTGTTGTTTTCCAATTAATGATAGGCTCTCAGAAAAAATACCCAACAGAAGCCATCCTTAGACTGAAAATCTTTCTGATTCATATGAACTTACTAGCTACATAGCAAAGTTAAAACTTGTTCTCGTAGCTGTTCGCTTAACATCAAATATATACAAAACATATTCGGCAGATTTTTGTATCTCTCTGCATAAAATAAGATTAAATTACCTGGTTCATAGTAGTCAAATACCCGGATGGCAGCTGGTTTCGTTTTTGCAACAAGATCAGTTCTGATCATTTCGATCGTGGCACATGTTTGTGGGTATATGTTTGGCAATATCTAAAGAAGGTAAAAGCATTTTTTTTTTCTAAACAGAAATCTGCTTTATAGTTAATGCTCAATTGTTTATGTTGGAATGTACATTTAAGTGTTTGACTGTTTATCAAAAACAAATATGAAACTTGTATTATCAACTTTAAAGTCAATAAACGCTTCCTCGCCACAAAGGTCTGCAAAAAGGTAAAAATTTTTGCATAAAAATGTATATCAACATTTGAAAGAAAACTAGAAGCTCACAATTGAGAATTTGGAACTGTTTCTGAAGATACATTGTTTGATTAAAACAAAACGATAATTCTAAACAGAAAACTGGGGTTGAAAATTGTATAAAA
The DNA here is from genome assembly GCA_012932295.1 of Cyclina sinensis. NCBI lineage: Eukaryota > Metazoa > Mollusca > Bivalvia > Venerida > Veneridae > Cyclina > Cyclina sinensis. Next base: position 30,095,447 of record JAAONU010000004.1, read on the forward strand.
CAACTTTTGAAATTATCATTTAATATAAATTGTTTTATTCCACTATGTTCAACAGCTTTCAGGCAGATAAAAGTGAGATAAACAAACCTGATCGTAATAGAGTACAATAGTTTTCAAACCTGATGTTAATAGAGTACAGCAGTTCTTAAACCTGATGGTAATAGAGTATAACATATTCAAACCTGATCGTAATAGAGTACAACAGTTTTCAAACCTGATGGTAATAGAGTACAGCAGTTCTTAAACCTGATCGTATTAGAGTACAGCAATTTTCAAACCTGATCGTAATAGAGTACAACAGTTCAAACCTGATGGTAATAGAGTATAACATATTCAAACCTGATCGTAATAGAGTACAACAGTTTTCTCGTCTCTTATTTCTGTCTTTCTAGCATCTTCCAATTTTGTTTCAGGGCTCTCTAGATCTGCTGAGAAACCCGAAGGTAAATCAATCTCTATTACTGCCATACCAGGGTTGACAAATCTTTGCGGAAGGTACCTTAAAACATAAAAAAGTATCTGTTTTCATATGAGAAACAAAGCTTATATGACGTCTCTCTCCACTAACTGAATATCTATTGCACAGATAATTAAGACAAAACTATCAAGGTGTTTTGCAACAAAGCCTTAGATATGTCAGATATGTCCTGCCACTTCAATAATGACATTCATAAAACGATGTACAGATGACAGATACATATTTACAGAGCTCAAATCTTCCTTGAACTCTTATAATTTATTGTGTTTATCTTAAAAAAACGACTATGGATTTCCCATATCTCTTATATTTATCACATTATAACATCATAGATTTATTTTACATTGAAAAGAGAGGAAGGGAATATTTATGTACCTTGTACATGTTTTAAGAATAATCGAGCGCAGAGATTCCTTCACAATAGTTGTCGTAATATTGAAGGCCGGGAGAGACACTTCCGTTTCAACGTTGAACGACACTGATACCTAAAAATAAAGATTAGTATATAGATTTTTGCAAGAATTACATTTCAATGGGAGGAGGCAATAACACTATTTGTCCGGCAAAGTTTCAAAGTTTATTACCAAGAGAAATTAAGAATTTGGTATTTGAATTTCATTTTACATTCACACAGTATCCTATTAGTTTTTGGATTAAAACATCTATTTATGATATAATAAAAGGGTTCCGACATTTTTTGATTTACATGTAGTTACTTATATGTAAGTATATTTTAGCTTTCAAATATTAAAATCAAGGATTCGAAGATATTAGCAATATTTACTTTTAGCTAAAGGAAAGATTTAATTTATTTATCGATTTTTCACTCAGATATCGACAAGGCAATTTTTGTAAACCAGAATCTCAATTTACAGTGAAAGAACGTGGTGATTGTTTGTTAGAATATTATTTCACGACACGTGGCGAAATTGTTGATTGGAACATCAATATACACCGCTTTGCGTGTTTTTGCAAATACAATTTTTCACTCAAAAAACTGATGAATTTAATAAATTAGAATATCAATCTCGGTGTGTGTCTCGTCATCTATTAATTGTATTCAATGAAGACGTTTATATACTAATATATATGTACACAGAATGATTAGCACTCCTCTTTCTTTAAATACCTGAACTAAAGCGGCACCGCTACCACGACCTTGCAGAGACACCGTGGGAGGATGATTGAAGCTGTTGTTACTGCGTGAAGTTGCTGTGTGTGGAATCTAAAAGCAAATCATTTCTTTAGGGGTTTATTATGGGCAAATTTCAAACAAAAGCCGAAGAATTCTAGCTTCAATGTTCACATAATGTGATGTACATAATTCGTGTTGAAGATTCAATTACAGTTATTTCCATACTGATTTTAATTTTCAGCAAAGAAAAAAGACAGTCATGTTCTTATTCAGTTAATATTTTCTTTATTCAAACACTTATTTTTCTGTTTAGAAAGAACATTACTGATTAATAGTATGCACGTACATCTAAAAGTTTCAACACCATTGTCTCGTCTTTACCAATATGAATCTGTTTATGGAAGGTACCAGATTTGACATCGATTGTCAGATCAATGTTGTCTCCAAAAGTGGCTCCATATTCTGACATAGCTTGAAGACCAAGAACAGTATCCTGCAAAAGGATAACTGAAGTCAATCATTGAATCACATTTACAAGATATTATCACCCCAGACTTAGGAACTTGTTTACTTACAACTAACGTTTGTATTTGTGTATGTTAAGCTCACGTTTTGTGCATTTTGACGGATCAAATATTCAAAAGAAGAATTCTGTATTTCACCTGAGTAGACCTAAAGCCTCCACGTGAGTTTCGTTGAGAGATCAACCACTGTAAAATAGGGAATCCATTCTGAAGTTGTCTGCTGTCGATAAGGTACAGCAGGGCATAAGAAGCGACCTCAATCTCGAGCGGCGGACTCTGGTAGTAACTGTACTCCCAACTGCTAAGATGGCGATTTCTGGTTGAATTCCAGTACGTTTTTCCATCTTCATATAAAACGTAAAATTAACTGTATTAATTATTTATGTGAAATCAGAAGCCATGGCGATTTTTTCTTCAGTTAGTATATATGCCTTAATTGTAAACATTTTCTGTTCTTTACTTACAGCCTTATTTTAACACTGTGTATAACAGCCTTATCATTAAATATTTTGTTTGCATAATAACTGCGTCAAACGTTAATCTTTTAAATTTATGGCTATGTTTTAGGCATTATCACTTAAAAAATAGTTCACCTCCAGTGTTTATAGCAAGCCTCTGTAGTTTAGTGTATGCTTGATACGCATGTATACTTCCTGATTTACTGAGGGCGTAGCTTATTATTGCCAGGTCGTATGGATCGGTGACCTTGTCACTTTGCAAAGTGACCTCTAAGTATTTTCTTGCCTTTGTTATTCCCCTTACATAATTGTAAACGCTGCCCTTAAAACAAAACAGATATTTTATTTTATAAAGCATATCATCACATATTTCAGACACATAATTTAAGAGTTTTTCAAAGTGTTTTTAACCATTTAAAGTTTTGCTGCGAGAGCCAAATATTAAAGACTGTTTAAATAAAAGCTGTAATGATTCTTTGAACAATGCACATTACGTGGCAATGCAGTAAAACTCTTGCAAAGCCATTTTACATTGCAACCTGACCTTCAAATAAATTACAGTAGATAAGTTTTTTTATAAAACGAATCAAGTTTCCATCCAGAATAAATATCGTATTTTAAATACGTTTTGATTAAACAAACATGGGAAATATTTATTTCAAAAAGCACAGTTATGGTAATTAGACAGAATTAAGCGAAAACAAAAACGATTAAATTGATACATTACATCAGAAAAAGTTGCCTCTGCTTCAGCCAATGCAATCAGAACAAATGCTGTTAAACTATATCCTGAATTGGACCCGCCCTTAAAACAAGAGGCATTTGCTTAATTCATTAAATGTATGAACATTCATTATCAAAGTTGTCAGAACATCTGATTTGAATAATTCTTTCGCCAAAACTATCATTTTATATCATTTACTTCCAATGTAATTGACATTGATAGAAACTATTTGGGAATATTTTGAAATGATATTTATAGAAGCTATTGACATTTAAACGGGCAGTCTACCATAGCAGCAGCATTCATGTACAAAAAAGAAGGTTTAATGAACGTTTAAAACATTGGCGACATTGAATGATCTGCAGTGAAAACATGCACTATAGTATTACCCTTGCATGAATGTGTAATCACATTGTTATTGTCTGTAGCATTGTCTTTAACCCCATTTACGGCTAAACTTTTAAAATACATGTGAAATATGTAACGTTAGACGTAAAGAAACGAGAATGGCGACAACAACGAAAGTTTAATTTAATACATGTTTTTCGTTAATTGTAAATCCATCGTACTGACCTTAGCTGATTTCTTTGTTTGTGTCAATATATACAAATAGTCAGGAATACACGCACACTATAATACTAAGATATATTGATTTACGTTTACTCAAATCGTTAAAAATGTTAATGGACCTACTTATTGAAAAACAGTGTTGAATTGTTTTCTGAATACACCACCCTCAGTTAAAGCTTTACATGAATTAGGACATCAAAATTATCAAATTTCAATTCAAAATAGATAAATGTAATCAAATCAGCTAACCCTAAGAGACATGCTATGCACACTTCCTTTCACAGGGAATGAGCCATCATAATTCTGATACCGAAGAATCCATTCAGCAGCTTTCTTAAGGACCTTATCCGACACAAAAATATGCTCTTTTGCTTGGTGGAATGACTTCAAGACAAATGCTGTCAGCCTAGATTGCAAAACAATCTTAAATCTTAAGATTTTCCTCCTTTTTAAAATCTGCCTTATGCAGTGTTTTTTTTTCTTTGTGAGTAAAACTCTTTCTATTTCTGAATCGAATGCAGAAAAACAGACGACAAACGTATGAAAGAAACAAAAAATTTAATTACACTAATTTGGTTGTTATTACTATTATTTCTTAAATGCAAACCAAATCTTATGTATAAAGACAATCTGATTCATTTTAATATGATAGTTTAAAGATAGATGCGTTCAATAATATATCAAAATTATATATTGTTATGCTTTTGTTTTCGTTTTCAGTTGTAGTAATGTAATGAATATTAGTGCAAAACAATTTACCACATGCTTCCTTCGTGGTCGTTTTGGCCCCAAATGCTAAATGACCCATCGTATCTTTGGAATGTCAATTCCCTTTGATATCCTTTCAAAAATAATTCCAATATTACACAACATAAATAAGTTTTACTTTGTATATAGCAAAACTCACATTCAATACATAGTTTACAGTTTGCAGACAGGAAAAGGATTATAAAAATCTTTTGGCGATGCAAAATAGTTTCTCGTTGTAATAAAACACACTATTTGCAACACCAATTTAAGATTTATACACTACATATATTAAGACATGTAGACAGATTTCTTAAGCTTACAAAATAGAATTTGACATGACTGCTTGAATCTACAACTTAATTACAGTTTTTCAAAAGTTTCTTGTTTGATGAATGTTGAACATTATATATATTATAGGTGAATAAAATATGGGCGGAGTTCGGATGCGAAGCATGAGTGATTTAATTTTCAGCATCCGAACGACAGCCCATATTTTATTCACCGATAAAATATAGAAACGTATTTATTATTTCTTAAATAAAGTATTTATTATTTCGATTCTAATCGCGAAAGAAATTTGAACTATAGTTTGTGCACACCCAACTGGCTAAAGCGAGGAAATTTGGCTAATAATGCGGTTTCCGTTTTTCTTTAGTTTAGCATCAAAGTTACAACTGCATTGATAACAATTTTCTGGACTCATACTCTTTGAAATCACAAATAAGAACAATATGTTGTGTCAAAAACGCTATTAAATTAAACATATATACAAAGAATGACCACTCGAGATAGCTAATGACGTCATTTTACTAATGTGACGTATATTACGTTGTTATAACGTTTGGCGCACTTTTTGCAGTTTTTGGTATTCAATGTCAATATTTTTATTTTTAAGCAAAGATTGCGATGCTTGCTTTAGAATGTAATAACTGGTGTAAAGCTGAACTTTTAGACCGTTACTTGCCTAAAACTAACAAATAAACGAAAACAGTGGAGAAAAAATCTTTTTATGCATTACAAGAGAGGAAATCATAACAGCCACATATATTTTGTCGTATAATGAAGTATAGCTGGTTTCCCTATATGATCATACAGGAAATGTTTCATATCATGTTAGAATTGTATTTTGTAGGTTCTGCATCCTATCTGAAGTTATAAAATTGATAATTACATAAATATGAAATTTTAATAGATACATATTAATATGATTAAAATATATAAAAGTACAGATAGAATATATAATAAATATCATTAAAATGTCATTACCTTTGTACATATATTCCAGTGCCACAGATGCAATATCTTGTTTAAGTCGGTGTGTTTTTCTTAGGTAATTGTACACAAAGACATCTGGTGCCAGACTTGTCATTGTCTGTTCCCCGCAACCAGTAGGCATGCGCAACAAACTCTTCAGATTGTTAAGTGTTGGACCCATTGTGTCACCTGTATGAACAAGAAAAGAAGACAATTTTTCACGTCGACTTAGCATATTAAGTGAATTTGTCATTGTATTTACTTTACATTTGATTTTGATTAATGAGTTGAGTTTTATAAACTAAAAAAGGCTGCTGTCTTTATCAGAAAAAATGTTCCTAACATGAAATATATCTTACTGACTTACAAAGCAGTTAATCAAACAACGTAGAATGTATTATCATATTTGTGTTACACATTGAAAAGCTTCTTTTAAAGTTAAACCTACTTATAGCTGAGACTTGAATCTTCTGTGAGTCCGCAACAAATGTTGGTGGAAAGCTTAGTGGCACGTCAACAGAGGTGTGTTCATTCAGAATAAAAGGCACGTTTAAGTGCATGGTCGTTCCTTCTGCTTCTACTATGAGCTCTCTCTTAACTCGGTCTGCTGAGTAAGGACTTTGGGCTTTAGCTGTTATTTTTGCCACACCTATAGTAGTGGCTACCACAGGTATAAACACAGATTCTGCTTGGCCTGCTTCGATCTGCATTTTAATTTGTATGCTGCATTATTTCAGTTCATATTTGAATGTAGTATATGCGTTTCATTCTATGAGATAAAAATGCAAAGTTATAAATGTATTGAATTGTAAGTTGGATTCTCTCCCTTGTTTTTGTCTATATTGTCTGTTTGTTTCTTTGTTAATTTTTGCTTTATGTGCAAATTACATTTTAATGTGTGTGTTACTATTTAGTCGGTCAATAGCTATACATAGCTAATGTTGTATTATTGACTTAACCGACTTTAAATAAAATTTGTATTTATTTGTATTTGTATTTGAATTGTATTACTTGGTTTTGTTTCACATCTATGTCCCTTTATGCATGACTTGACAGCGTCAGACTACTAAAACCTACAACGTCCCATTACTCTCAATGTTTACATGACGGACGGACATGATAAGTAGATAAGTAAGTAACTCCTCACTAAGTAAAATGTCAAATGTGAAAACATTTTTCAATTTATATTGAATGAACAACTGATCTCAAGACCTTCAAACATTTTAGAACTGTTGAACCTTATAAGAAGATGAAACATTTTGATTGGAAAATAACTGGGTCAAGTGTAAAGCTCACAGAGGCATGTTCAATGAAAATAGAATCGAAGTAATTACTCTGAAAAAAACTGAGGACAGGAGGTTGAAAGTTTCAAACATGGTCAGGCATGACAAGAATATGACCTCTATTTTGAACCAACTGAATCTTCCTCAGAGGGGCTTCAACTTCACATTTAATTTCCGATCAATAACTTAAGAACAGGTGGACCAAGAAACAACATTTGAAGAGTAAATTAACATTTTTGTTTTTGTTTTTAAGGCAAAACTTTGGATAAAGGTCAAGCAGTCACTGGGGCCTGAACGGTTCATGATCAATAAACGAAAATATCTCAGATTTAACATGGTAGTTTGACATTGTAAGTAGATGAAATAAGATGCAACTATTTGCCAAAAGTCAAGCTCACAGGGATATGTGTTAAAATTAAAGAGGAGAGGGGACATGCATGTTTCAAAAGCATCTTCTAGTTCTCTCAAAATGTAAAACAGTTTAAACAAAATTAACTTTCCTATAACCTTAAAGTTCACCTCTGTGTCAAGATATATCCTACATAGATTTTAATTTTCAGCACTTTAACTTTAGGTCCGACTTCATGAGAAATGGTCATATTATATCAGCTAAAACATTAAGGTTATTTTGCCTTCTGTAAAACTTGAACGTTTACACACTGTTAAACACTTACGTGTACAGTTTTGACAACCTCGACTGAATTAAACTGTACATGTTCCAATGAATCGTTGAAAATCACCTTGAAATCATCTGATTTTTCCAAAGTTACCACGACCTATCGTTATGAGAAATCAAATAAAAATATAAAATATAAACAAAATTTAGTAACGTATTTAAGTCATGATATTAGCATTAAAACAATCAGGAGTCTAGTGACAATTCAACCAGACCCTTTACAATTGCTACAACATTTAATTCTGTAATAACATCTTAATATGGTTCCTTTCGAAATGAATGATCAATAAATAATAAATTTTTACATATTTAAAGAATCTGCGAAACATCAATGCGAATGACCTTATAGATCAGTTAAACATGAGATTTCTTACATCGAGATCTTGTCCCATATAATTAAAGACATTAGCTTGTAGAACGACCTCCTCGCCTCTCACAACGGAATAAGGAAGATTGAGATTGATGAAGAATGGTCGAAATGTAGTAAACTAATGGAATAAAATAGTACTTATTTATATATAATACAACAACGTAGTAGACACATTATATCAAGAATACGCAATAAATAGAATGACTTTTGAATATTACTGAAATTTATTAAAAACTTGTTATATGTTTAAGTAGCATTTTAAGACGCGCCAAATTACATATTTGTTCACAAAAAATATTCTTGAATATGACATTTTCCCTGTATTTCAAATTTCAGATAAAAGATAAAAATAGAACTAGGATATTATATTCGTTTTACTTTCGTTGCGCCATCTGTGACCCCCAAACCACTGTATTTGTTCACAGAGAACGCAGTTGCGTACCATGATGTAATGGTGTCTGGCACAGTCGTTTTTAAGACAGCGTTACCACTGTCACTAAAAATGTAGAACATAGATCTATAGAAAGAAATGTATAATTAGAATGTATAATATACATTAAAATTATTTCAATATCATGACAATGTAGATTATGTAAAACCAAGATATTGTCAAGTAAAATAAGCCGTACCAAAGACTGAAAAATGAACTTATCTATAAAGATTTTACTGACCCGACAGTTGTGTGCGTCCAAAGCCACGTTTCTGGAAAGAAATCTCTCGTATGCAGTACTGGTTTCAGTTGTATAATGCCTGGAAAGAGTGGTGTACAATTTCACTCATGTGAAACCTTCTTGGCAGTATCACATGCATTTTTTTAAACACAACATTGCAACTATGTACATTGTAATTATTATAATATGCATGGGAAAACCATGCAACTTTATTTTTTCTTATTTCATTCCCAAATGAAAAAGGAATGTAGAGAAAAGTGAAAACACAAAGGCTGTCTGATCGGAATCTAACCATTTTACGCAAAGGGAAATTTATGTATGTCGTATATACCATTGGTATCAGTTACATCACATGTTACCTGGACTTGCAGTGGGTGTTGCGCCTGTAGCTAAACCTGGCATTGCAGTTGGAGTTTCACCAGCAACCAACCCAGGCATTACAGTTGGATATTGGTTAGAAAAAAACATAGCGGGTGCCGTAGGTGCTGTTGAAGGAATGAATAAATAGCAAGTTCGTTTATTGTTCTTGTAGGACACGGTTTTATTGCATTGTCTTCACAATACTTTGAAAACCAAAAATGTAAAACCTAATTAATAATCAGTTAACAAAAGCTCTCTTATTCAAAATACAAAAAAACATTAAAAAAAAACGTCTCTTTACAGAGCTTGCCCTTTTATGCTGTTATGTTCTGTTTTGGATTTTAAATGTTCCGCACTCAAACTTTGCACCTTAGTCTTAAAATATATTATTTAAGTCATTTTGCAAAAAGCCACAATGATTTCCATGAAATGCCTGTAGGATATAATCAATCATTTTAGTTTAATTGTATTAAACTATTATTGTTTTATTTACTAATAAAACCAGGATAAATTCCGTCCACAGGAGGACAATCAATTTGCCTCTTGTAGTTTGGATGAGCCCAAGAGAAGTTGTCGACATCTGTCAGCAGCTGCATTCCCGTCGTCTGTAAAACACAGCAGAGGAGCATACGCCTAATCAATGTAATAATTTAAACATTCAAGACGGGTAAAATACGTAATCATGGTTTCATATATCTTTTAAAGTGTTACTTTTTTCCTGCAGTGTTTGAAGAAAAAAATCAAACAAGAAATGTCAGAATGATATGTTTGCCCCTACTCTGATTTTCTGAAATCTACAGACTATGTGTCAAATGTTTCTCAAGTTATTGAGCGGAGATTTTAAATTCAAAGTGTCACTGACCTTTGTCCTACTAACCTTAAACAAAATATAAGTTTTCTAATTTTAATAATGGCAACCAATCTGTGAAGGTTGAAGTATTTGTGGCAAATGATACTCAAGTTCTTAAGTGGAAACGGTTTTCAAATTCAAGTTGACGACAACATTGACCTTAAAACAGTGTGTCTTTTAATTAAAAACACCCTGTTAAGTTTTAAGGCAGTGGCTGAATTTGTACCCGAGTTATTGAGCTGAAACTATTTTCAAATGTAAAGTGACCATAACCTTGACCTGTTGACAATAGGCGTTTTCAAAGTGTGTAATAATATTAATAATAATTTTAACTCAAAAGTCCACTAACCTTTGACCTTTGACCTACTTGCCCCAAAATAATACGTATTTTCCACTAAGTAAGGGCAAAGTTTTTATGATGTTTGAAGGGTGTGAGTGCAATCGTACTCAAGCTATTGCGAGGAAATTATTGTTAAATTTAAGGTGACTTGACCTTCGATCCACTGATCTTAAAAAATAGGAATTTTTACTTAAAAAGAGCAACCATCCCAAGAAGTCTGAAGACGTTGGGTCAAACGATACTCGAGTTATTGAGTGGAAACCATTTTCAAATTCAAAGAGATTATGACCTTGAACTTAGGCATATTGACTAATAAAATAAAAGCATGTTCTACTCAATGACGGCAATCACTCCATGAAGATTGAATGCTCCTGGTCAAATGATTCTGAGTTATTGAGTGGAAAAAGTTAAAAAAGAAGGAAATGCTTACATTGACCGTTGATCTACTGACTGCTAAAACAATAGGGGTTTTGTACTAATTAAGTGCAATCATTCCAAAAAGGTTGAAGCCTCTGGGTCAAATGGTGCTCGACTTATTGAGTGAAATCCATTTTCAAAATCAAGGAGATCATGACCTTGACGTTTGAAAGATTGACTTCCAAACCAATAGGGGTCTTCTTCTCAATAAGGGCAAACACTCCATGAAATTTAAAGGCTTCGGGTCAAATGAAACCATTTTTAAATTAAAGGTGACCGTGACCTTGACCTTTGGCCTACTGCTTCAATACAATACGAGTATTCTTCACAAAAAAACAACTGAAGGCTGCGCATCAAATTTTACTGGAGTTATTAAGCGGACAAATTCAATTCAATTCAAATTCAAGGTGACAGTGAATTTGATATTTGACAGACTTACCGATTCCCCAAAAAATAATAAAGGTTTTTTTTCTCAATAAGGGTAACTATACTATGAAGTTTAAAGACTTTGGGTCAAATTGTGCTCGAGTAATTGAGTGGAAACCATTTTCAAATTGAAGATGATTATGAACTTGACCTTTCACATACCGACATCAAAAACAACAGGGAACTTCAATAAAGGCATCCACCCTATAAAGTTTAAAGGTTCTGTGTCAAATGGTACTAGAGGTTTTGAGCGGACTTGTTTTAAAATTCAAGTTGTCAGTGACCTTGCCCTTTGACCTTATGATCTCAAAAATACTAGGAGACATATACTCAATAAGGGTTTAATTATTATGAAGTTTAAAGGATGTACGTCAAATATTGCTTGAGTTTTTGAGCGGACATGGTTTTCAATTTCAAGGTGAGGGCGAGAGCGACCTTAATCTTTCACCTACTGACCCCAAAAACAATACGGGTCTTTTGATCAATGAGTGAAACCATCATATGAAATTTGAAAAACGCAGCTCAAATGGTACACGAGTTAACGAACGGGAACGATGTGGTATACCGGCCAACCAATCTGCCGACCGACCGACTGACACCTGCAAAACAATATACCACTTCTTTTTAGAAGGACTGGGGGGGGGGCATAAAAAGAAAAAAGAAACACATACCAGCATCACTGTTATAGGGTTGTGCAGAACCATGGAATTGTAGTCGTTATGGGATGATGTAGATTTAAGTGAAGAAATGATCTGTAAATAGAAATTGCTCTAGAAACTAGTTTAAATCAATCTTCATTAGACTTTTTATCGAAGTATAATTCTGAATTAAAAGGAAGCCTACTGATGTTGGTATATATGCGATACTGACATATTTCAATTCGATCCTCATTTGTAACAGGGTTGTCAAAAAGTTTGATTAGATAAGATTTCTCTAATCTATTAATGTAAACAGTTATTATTAAAGTGCATTTCCAATTCTGGAAAGTCGTGTTCAGTAAGGTAGTCCGAGTTTATAGTTGTTACAGTTTTATTGTCTTATACTGCGTTTAGTCATAAAGTAACTTTTGAAAACAAACAACAACAAGAGATGTTTGTAAACCATGCATGCTCCCCTAGCATCTTATAGCTAGAGGCAACCACAGAAGTATTGAAAGGTAGAAGAAGGACAGCGACTTGTGTCAGTACATTAAGTGGAGGATGCCAGGGGCTTCTGATATCAAAACCTATTGACCATGGCAAGTAGATAAATGAGAGGAACTGCATATTATGTCAAAGACACTTTGGTTATAAAATGTATAAAGTTCAATTACTGGAGAACATGTAAGAGTAAAGGAACTGCGTGGGTAGGTAGGTAGGTGGGAAAGTGTATAATTAGGAAGTTTTGAGGCAGCAAGACAAGAGGGTTCTCTAGTTTCTAGTATCATCAGAATCTGTTTTCCTCTTAATGGTCTATGGCCACCGTGACTTAAGCCTTTCATCTAGTGACCTCAAAGACAACAGGGGTCATCTCCTGAACAGACCAACCTGCCTTACAACTCTGAGGAGCCAGTGCCCAACGGTTCTCTAGTTACTGATTGAAAACTATTTTTCTGTTAATGGTCACATTGACCCTGAACTTTAACCAAGTGACGCCAACTGCAACATGAGTCATCTACTGGCCATGACCAAACTGCACTGTAAGTATAAGGACCCTAGGCCAAAGCATTCTCTAGTTATTCATCAAACCATTGAAACCATTTTTCAGTAAATGATTAATATGACATTGACCTTTGACATAGTGACCCTACAATAATAGGGATCATTTATTAGCCACTACCAACCTGTCTATGAAGTTTTTGGAAGCCTTGGCCCAAGCGTTCTATATTTATTGATTGGAAACCGTTTTTCTTCTCAAGATCGGTATGAAGTTTCAGGTTGATATCACAAACACTTTTACGGTTATGTTCTGGACAAAAATGAAGCATTAAAAATAAGAAAAAAAACAATAACTAAAAAATTTGAAGGGTAGAGTTAATATTTTTGTCGAGGTATCAATCTTGTGCTCTGCATTCCTCCTTACTGTGATCTATTCACTAATGAAGTTTCAAGTTGATATCTCAAATCATTTTTGAGTTATGCTCCGGACAAAAATGTGGGACAGAAGGACGGACGGACGGACGGACAGATGGACGAACGGACGGAGACTATTACCGAAAAGGGGATACAAATGCATTCATGCAAATTCTCCGTTAGAAAAGTAAGGATTTTCTCTTCTATCTGTAAATACGAATGTTTGTACCCCAGTCTGTGTAATGTCATTGCCCGAGGACAACAGAAGCACGCCTTGGTCGACTGCCAAAAGCTTAACAAGAGACTGTGGGTCGCTGGTAATAGAAAGACTGACGTTTTCTCCCGGTTCGGCTGTACTTTTGTCAAATGCTAAAGCAACCTACAAGATTAATTTCAGGAATTAGCTTCCGTTTTACTGAAACCGACCAGACCTGAGCAAAAATATCGACAATTTTATCTTTTTTTACTCCCTCTGACAGGGTAAACTAATTTCACAATTTTATTGTCTGGTTCCTATCGTTTTAGAGTTGAAAAGAGAGATCTTTGTAGTATTTTATGTCTCGCAAACTGAAAGAAATAATCATGATTATTAACTTCACTATTTTGACCGGAATGTCATCACTAAAAGAACTATAAGCTGCATAAAATAGATTAACTTTGGTGATAATTAAAATCGCTGTTCAAGATGTATCGAACATTAAAAAAAACACCTAATTAAGAAAGGCTTTGGCAAACTCAAATTGTGTTATGTTTCTTTGCTCTCGAATATAATTCACTGAAAACTACATTACCTTGTTTCTGAACTTGTTTGAATTTTCACTGACGTCAAAGTAGAGAGCGTCGGCATTCCATATGTAAGTGTCAAAATAATACACGACGAGTTTTCCATAAGGTTTCATCTTGTTTGTGACAGGGAATGATATTTGTAAAGTATTTGATGCGTTGTTGTAAAGTTGGCCAGAATGCATAATTCGATCGTTTGCAACCACCTTAAATTCAAGTTTTTATTTTAATTTAGGACAATAGATTGATAAGATTTGCACATAAGTGTATATCTGTTTTTATTATACGTGTAAGAAAAAAATAATACAATAGTTATTCGTAGCGCATTTAGTCGCATAGTGGTATAACATTGATATATAACACGCAATCATTTAGTATTTGGCATAGTATTTCAGCCAAGAAAAATTCGGTTCATTTGTTCTGAAATGCATATTAACATTTAAAACCTCCAATTGTATAAAGCATTAATAATGAGTTATATTTTAATCAAACTTACAGTGTAGAAAAGTGGAATATGACTGATACCATCTGCTCTTTGGACATCGAATACCGCGGTCGTCCCAACCTGTGAATGAAGGTTAAAAGAACATCTTACGAGACCAGGTAGATAAACAAAAGAAAAACATGGTAAAACGTGTTGAGTTTTCTGCAAAAAAGCTGTAAGTACATCTGAACAGTTATGTGTGAAGTCCTTATTTTATTGATTAGTTGTTGTTCATTCAAAGATTACTTTTCAAACTTTCTCTTATTCAAACCGACACCCCTGAACTGTGCACAACTCGAGACAAGACATATAATCTTCATTAGAAGATCGAACTTCAGCTGATCTTACTGAATAAAAATATTTATTTACTCAAGACAGAAAGAAACGCAGAGTGACATTATTTGCAATATCTTGCGGACGCGTTGTTCAAAAACAATGAAAATCGGGCAAACAACTCTAGGTTACAGTGAACGTGGTCCTATAAAGAATGTCGTATAACGGAATTGCGTAACGATGTCTACCGGGGAAAAATCCAAACGGAAAAAAAACTTGTGCACAGGAGTGTTGTGACATTGAGTTACACTGCTCGTCATACCACTCGCATAGAGACAAATCATATTCCGATATTTTGATTATTTTTGATAGCATTAAACAATGGCACGGTTGACGGAAGTTCTGAGGTTGCCAGGCATTTTGTTGTCCATGTTTGCACTATAAAACGTCTTGTTAGATGTCTAAAGGAAACTGGGCGGGTCGCTGACAGACCTAGATCTCGGCGTCCGTGTGTGACCTCACAATGTCAAGACAGGTTTATTTTGTCTCGTGTATTTGCGCAATCGTCACCTTACTGCCACTGAATCTGTCTTTTTGACCATCATATCCTAGCTAAAACTGTAAGGAAACGATTGCGGGAAGTTGGTCTGCGGGCACGCTACCCTTACGTAGGTCTGCCCCTTACCGCTGCTCATCGTATGGCTTGGGTGAAGACACATGCCCCGAGAATATTCATATTGAGACAGTGGAGGCTGGTGTTATTTACTGATGAGTCCCGCTTCACCCTGTTTCGAGCAGAATACCAACGTGGTGGATAACGGTTTGTCGACTGCTGCGTTGCAGAGAGGGATAGGTTTTGGGGTGGATCGGTTATGGTGTAGGGAGGAATCTCACACGGAGTAAAATCACCACTGGTTGTGGTAGCGGGTAATTTAATACAGCCCCGACTTACTGAGCATTTGTGGGATCAACTCGATAGACAGGCTCGACGATGCCAGCCTCCCCTGTTTTTGGAGTGGATCGGTTATGGTGTGGGGAGGAATCTCACATGGAGTTAAATCACCACTGTTGTGGTGTTGTGGTAGCGGGTAATTTAATACAGCCCCGACCTACTGAGCATTTGTGGGATCAACTGGATAGACAGGCTCGAAGATGCCAGCCTCCCCCTGTTACTCTGGCCCAACTGAGAGCAGCCCTCTTAAAAGAGTGGGCCAACATCCCAATGAAGAGGATAAACTCACTCATTAACTCCATGCCTAGGAGAATCCGGGCTGTAGAGAGAGCGAATGGTGGACATGGAGTGATATGGAACTTATCTGAAATGTCAGACCCTGGACATTAGTAGGTTTGCAAGAAAACAGAATTAAACAGAAAAAACTTTCTTCACTGCAAAATATGTATCAAAAGCACTAACGGTGGTCTCTTAAGCTTGTAAATATTAGTTATTAAATCAGTCACTAAGCTTTTCAGCACATAAACCCCAAACATATTACCAGAATGCTTGACGATATCTGAGAAATTTGAATATTTCCACTGTCCAATAACCAGGATGGCTTATTCACAGTCATTGTATCGTGAAGTCCTTCAAAGCTTATCTGAAACAAGAAATGTATTTAAAAAAGATATTCTGCATAGATACAGTACAATTAATGCCCCATAAGTGTATTATTTTCGGAAATACTGCACGCACGAAGTAATTGTCTTATTTCCTTTAGCGTTTAAGCTATAAACAAAAATAATGTTGAAGTTAGTACTTAAAATTGTCAAGATCGTTTTTAGTAAAATAAAATATTTAGTCATATTTATTATATACTTATCCCATTTAGTATAATTTTTCATGCTTAATACGTTTTGATATATAACCTTTTTAAGCGGTATTAATGTTAAAATGATAACACTATTTTTTTGTGGCAGGTCAATCTCATAACAGCAATACTTAAAAAACCCCAAAGAAATCCTTCCTTCTACAGCTGAAAAGTTTGTACCTAACAATTTCTTTCGTTACAGATGTAGGTCAAAATCGATTATGATACGGCTGCACCGAAAAAAATCTGTAGGGCTACTTAAATATCACTTTTGAAATAATAGGTGGCGCAACTTTGGTAATTATCCGATAAATTAATAACACATAAATAATAATTTCTAATGAAAATTCAATGGTACCTCTAAATGAAGTGACGTAGAATTCACTGATGGATCTACCGTGACTTTAAGCATGCCGGATGGTGGAGGGGCATATGTTTGCTCTGCTAGATATTGAGCTCTGTATCTATGCGAGATCGAGTCGTAGAATTTCTCATAACTGACTAACCGAACATCTTTTTTGTCTGAAATAACTGGACTGCCGTCTGCTTGCGTCAGTTTGACCTTAAACGAAGACAACGAAAATTAGTGTCATAAAAGATATTCAATCTGGTGTTTGTTAAATAGTTTGTTTAAAAGTGTTTTCACTGAAGTGTCTCCTTTTCTTTAGTTCTTACAAAATAGCTGCAAACTTTTGTCTATTTAGAAAACTATTGAATGATTCTATAACATATACGAAAATAAATATTAATAATTATTTTTCGTTAAATCCAATGCAAAATGTTTAAAAAATGAAATCTTATGACGAATTAATGAAAAACGCTTATTCAAACTTACATATCCAACATACGGAAGTCCTGGTTTAAAGAAAGATAGGCTTGAAGACATGTCAAAGTTTAAATTATATGGCTTCTTATAAAACAATATCTGAAACAAATAGCATTTTAAACGTCAATATTTCTACAGTAAAGTTAAAATGGTAAATTTTTAGACATGCCCTATTTATGACTCGTGTCCTCTTCTTGACAAAATATCTTCACTTGTTCAATTTTCTTACCAAATAACATTTAGGTTTGTATCTCGGTGTCTTTTAATTTATTTTTACAATCAACCTGATTCAAGACCCTGCACGAAAAAAAATGTTACAATTTCAAATATGTTTTTTCTTTAAAGCATAACCTTACCTAAACAACATTTTATCTATTTTCTGTCCATTTGCTTCTAAAATAACATATCAAACCTCTGCCGCCTCTACTCTTGTTATGTTGTTGATGCTCTCTGTGACAACAGCTGTTATTTGAAGATGGTATCCTGCTAACTTTTCCACCAAGGGTTGGTAAGTGCTTGGATCTACTTCGTTAGTAATTCTACTGAACGGAACTGTGAATTTGGCTTCTCCATTTATCTAACAGATAAAAAAACAACTTCTTAGCAATTTTTCTCGTTTTGCGTTCACTCTATTACAGAGTTTTTCAAACTTAATTTAATTTTATCAACTTAATCTTATCTATGCCGTTTTTACGTAGACTCAGTGAATTATAACAACCTTGATACAAACAAGTTAAAGGGAAAAACAACCAATACTCCAGTTCCTTCGAAAACGTATTTTCAAATGACGAATGTCTTCCTGTGTATACGTTTATATTGCACAAAAGATACATACATCGAATGTAGCTTCAATCATCTTTTCATCACCATGAGATTTCCAAGGACTTTTTGTGTAATCGACATCTGCATACAGTTTAACAACCCCAATGACAGGCTTTCCATAGGTGTACCTATTAAGCACGTTCCAAAAGACTTCAATTATATTTTTCTTTAATTGTATATATACAAATAAATTTCGTATTTGTAAGTAAAATGCATGTTCCTTAAATGAACCTATAATCTATGTTCTGTAAAAAACCTATAGATATAAATTATGTTGTGTAGGTTTACAAATGTGAATACAAATACATGTTTTGTAAGTTTACCACTAAAGATGCACTCTGTAATTGAATCAGAAAAATTGTTTTCTATATGTATATGACTTTCTTATGGTGGAAATAATTGGGTATTTCCAATTAAACACATTTTAAATGAAATCGGAATGTCAAATTAATGGATTAATCAAGAACATACAACCGTCAATTTCTAACAAATAAAGAACAGAATCCTCGATATTTACAACAAGAGTGGTATAGCAACATTAATAATTGAAGTAGTCTGTCGTCATATAGTATTTATAAACAGTCTTTTGAAACAAAAGAATATCTAAACAAAGTTAGTATTAATAAATTCCGAATCTCACTTACAAAAATTATATTGTCATCGGATAATTTAGCAATAGAAACCAGACGATATGAGAATATAGCTCAAGAAAACAGACTTTGTACAAATTGTAAATTAAACGTCGTGAAAAACGAATTCCACTTTGTGATAGTTTGTCCGAAATTTTATAGTTTACGTCAAAAATATCTGAAACCATATTATTGTCGTAGGTCAAAAGTTTATAAATTTGAAAATTTAATGTCGAAAACAAATACACAGATGTTGAATAACTTGTCTAAATTTTTATAAAGAACGAATAAACAATGGTTATTAGTATCACTTTATCAGCGTAAACTTTCTCTGCAAAACATTTGCCCCTTGTAAAGCTGTATGTCAAATGTTCTTCCATAACATGATTGTTTGTTGTACTGGCTATAAATGTGTATTGTCATTTTATGCCAAATAAAGTATATGTTATGTTATGTTATGTTATGTTATGTTATGTTATATGTTATGTTATGTTATGTTATGTTATGTTATGTTATGTCATGTTATGTTACGTTACGTTACGTTACGATACGTTATTCATGAGAACCAATAAATGTATGTTATGAGAAGAGTCTTATTTGTTAAAAACTAATTGACTGGTCCAATTAAAAATGAAATCTACATCAATATTTGGAGTGAGGTAGACTGGTATAATGCATTTTTATCCATTTTAGAAATGAAAGCAGTATTAATTACCTCTGACTAAATATGCTTTCTTGTCATTCACTTATTTAATTTATCTTAACCATAATACATTTATGTCCTTCTGTACAGAAATAATTTGTTACAGCAACCGTCTCCGTTATTCCGTCCGAAAACTGTAACATTGGTCATAACTTCCTTATTGGTAAGTGGATTAACTTCATACTTGGACACAACACCCCTTTTGACAAGACCTTTCCACTGACCTGATCTATATTTATTTGACTTTGACCCCTGAATGACATTCACCTTCAAGATCCGATTGTCCATCAGCTTAAACAATGGCCACAATTTCCTTATTATTAAGTGGATATACTGCAATGTTTCGTGTTTCTTATTTGTATTTTTATTTGTAACGATGCTCATGGCAGCAGCGATCACAGTTTGCATGTTCATTACACCATCAGATTTTCAAATACTTTATATATTTTTTACAAGACTGTCGATTTCTTCACAAAGACTCATTTAACCACCTCATTTCTTCGGGTTAAATTCTGGAATATCTTAATATCAATTAGTTTCACCAATTTTTTGTTGTTTTAGTAAGATTTTGATATTCATTATGATATGTATTTTTTAAAAATCTAGTCAAAGTATTTTCATTTTTTTTGTTCAAAACCACCATTCATGTCCCCTGCTCTGTGGCGATTTTCCTGATACCACTGTACCACTATTCTGGAGTAGAGAATTTTAAAGTTCCACCGTGTGGTGAATTTGTATATTATGTATATTATGCACTATTTGTAACAGAAACTAGCTTATTAGCCTTTTGTTTTCTTTGTCTTAATCCGAAGAATTCTTAAATGTTTCGTGACTTTTGCTCACTCAAGTATTAATGTTTAGTGATTTATGATTCGTTTTTTTTGCCCACAGCAATTTTTGATGCGGAGTTTATTGCAAACGGATCACGACGTATCATTCTACCAAACCAGAAAAAGTAAATGCTCGCGACATGTCTGTTCTTAATTTCAGTTTTCTCTAATTTTGCAATTTTTATCGCTTGCAAATACAGTAGAACCCCTCCAAACTGGACGATCTTGGGACTTGGCCTTTTGTCCGTTTTAAAGGGGTATCCGGTTTGGAGGGGTTTTCTATATTTGGAAGCAGAGACCTACACAGAGGTTGTTGTCTTTTTTTGCGAGACTACATTTTGTGTTGACAGCTGCACCAATGTCATGGTTCATTGCAATACAGGAGTATTTTGTTTGGTGTTTTATGCCATTTTGTAATCGGTAAGAGAGAATGGACATTAAATGGTCATTTTAAAGCAGTGCAAAACAAAGAAAAAAGTAAATTGTACAAAAATGTAAATTTGCTGGCCTATTGAAACTTGCCAGTTTATGCTTACAATCTAAAGGAAGTTGCAAACTAACAATATTCAGTGATGCAATTTAACCCATGAATGCCTCCAAATGTAGAAGGAATAAAAACAATTTATGTTCATTATTTTGACACAAACTTGATTTCGGCAAGTTTTAAAATTGGAAATGCATGTCCAATTTTTAGCCAGGAGAAGTAAAGACCGGTTTTCAGAGGTAGACTTACGATGAAATAGACATTTTTTCTGCAAAATCGTCCGGTATCCGGAATGCAGGGGTATCCGGTTTGCCGGGGTAAATTATATAGAGAAAAAAAATGGGACCGGCCGATTTAGAGGGGGTCCGTTTAAGAGGGGGTCCGGTTTGGAGGGGTTCTACTGTATAGCGAAAATAAATATCCATTAAAATTTCGATAACGGTTCTCGCTGAATAACCGGCTCGAGAAAGATTAACTTTAAAAGTTTTTTCCTACACGGAGTATTGTAAAGTGATAATTAATTTGCCCTTACTCTGCTTTTACAATGCCATGCATTTCTTTATCAGTAGTGACAACGAACGGGGGAAGTTCTAGGCTGACTTTGAACTTTGGTAAAACTGAAATGAAATATAACACGAAAACTTACATATTTATTACTAGTTTTTATTAATGTTAGTTGCAGCAGCTATTCTGACTACAAGATTGCAAGGAGTACAAATTTTAAAAAGGCTAGTGATCAAAAATGTTACAACAGCTATGAAATGTGTATTCAACCCTCTGCTTGAAACAGAGTTTTGTTGCAAGTGTTTTTAATGCCAAATAAATGATTTTGAAACAAAAAATATATAACTCATAAATTTTCTTCCTTTAACTTTGGCGTGCTTAAGTATTAATCTCTTTTTCCCTTTAAAACATAACTTAAATTTTTAGTCTCGTTAACGCAGATGTTTCTTTAAAATCATGTAAATGAAAATTAAATTTGAAAAAAAAAATGTCAAGGTGTCAGTAAAAATGGCTAAGTGCGATAGAATTAACTGAAGGCATTAATATTTATTTAGTCTTTATATAGAGAGCTGTTGTATCATTTTGGGTGGATACCCATTTATTACATATGAACATTTTCAGCGAGTCCACATGCCTAAAGATGAAGTTTTTTATCATTTTTTTTTCATTACATTGAGAATGTGCCAATAATACAGACAGACAGGCACTATATCATTGATTAATTTTTATCAGCAATTTGTTTTAATTAAATTGTCATGATAATTTACCGATAAAACATACCGTATTCATCCACTGTAAAATATCTCTCTTTATATGCAGACTGAAACAAGAAGATACTCGGCTTTGTCAGTTACAAAACACGATGCTCAACATTTATCTTTAACTTACCACCACTTTCATTTTTGCATCATTCATTAAGATAGCTCAGCATGTCCGTAGAAACACTGGCTTTAAAAATAATCTCAAGACGCCGTTCATGAGCGCGCGTTCATATCATACAGTCTACGATATTTGACGAATGAAATAACTCTACATATTCATTCGAACTTGTTCACGCTATACAATATACTCTAATGATAATATTATCAGCTTTGCAATACTTGATCACAGAGATTTGCTTTTAATCCATCAAACACTTGACTAAAATATTATAAATACAATAGTCTGACAGAAAAAGTTGAATTAAATCCTAAGGAGTTATGAATTTTCAAGCATTTATTCAATACAAGTACAAATACAAACGTTCTTAAATATATTTAGGTACTGTGACGGTTGATTGTCTAATTGATGGAACAGGCTTACATAAACTTAACTGAATCAATACTTAACATGGAAATTGTGAATCTTAGTCAACGAAGACAAACATAAACGAAAATTTACAACCACAATACAGAAACAACTTACAGGTATTTTTGATCTGACCGTTATCTTCCATTTCCCAAGCACTGGTTGTGTATCCATTATTAGAAAATCTTCAACGACACCAAACTGAGACTCTGATACATTTATCATTTTCTTCATTTGATTGCCTTTTGGATCCTTTATTCAAAACAAACCTAAACCTTTAGCAAATAATTTAGACAGATAATTTAAAAAAGCAGTTTACGAATTTTTCAATAATTATGTAAGTTTTGTTGATATGAAAATTATCGTAAAAATACAGAACTACCTATAATGAGTTAAGCTGATATGACTGCTTGATATTACACAGCAGTTCTGCAGAAAATTAACTCTTCCAGAATGATAGAAAGTAAACTTACGTAGATGGAGATATCAAAGTCTCCTGTGTAAACCATCATGTCGGATGAAATACCAAACGTTCGGAAACGAACTGTAAAGAGGACAAAGCTTTTGTTAGAACACGAAGAATTTAAGAGAAAACTAGCTGTATAAGTTAAATATTTTAATGAAGTTATCTCCCTTCGTATTGCGAATATATATTTTATTGAACATAATAATGATAATAATAGATTTATTTCAAGAACAAGGCATAAAACACACACACACACACACACACACACACACACACACACATCACTGTACAAATCTATTATAATAGCAGAAATCACCTATGAGGGAAGTATTTTCTTTTAAAAAAAGCTGCCCTTGAATTAATGAAAGAAAGGCAAATGAAATTTACAAAATAGATAACTTAACAGAATATGAATAACCACCAATACATCTATACAAAAGAACATTACCGTTCTGTCCTGCTTTGTGAATTTTCTTTTCTGTCTGAATAGGAATTGCAAATTAAATGTTTAGAAATAAATGAATACTTTACCGGTCTGTCCTGTTTTTTGAATGCTTTTATCTGTTTGAATATAACTAACAGATCTACAAACTTGTCTTGTTCGTCGGACACTTATGCCCCCATAATTGGGAATTTTTCAAAGAAAGGAAATTCATTACCAGAGAAAACAATGGATATAAAGTTAATTGCATGATAGGCTAAGAGTACTTTGCTTTACAAATAAACATCATTCAAAATGTGTCAGCTGCTTCACCTCTTTCACAATGTCTTACTACCTTAACTAAATCAACAATACATTTCTTCCGTAACTCATTCACCTATTAAAAAATAGGTAATTGTTTTAGATAGCTATGAAAACATTGGATTTCAGTATTACTTTGAACAGCACGTTCCACTTTCCTCAGTGCTGGATAATAAATTATAACGAAGTCAAACAAGAGGCCCATGTGAAAAAATTGAGTTGTTGAGGGCAAGTACCTAGTCATGTAAGATGAACATATTTTTTGGCGGGGTGGGTGGGGGACGGGGAGGGTGGTGGAAGTTATTCATTCAATATTTTTATTTTTTTGTGGGGGTTGGGGCGGTGACGGGAAGGGTGGATGAATCAAGTACCTACGTATTAAATTCCGGCAGGGGCGGAGGAAAAACAGGTCCGGGAAGGGGGTTACAAAATAATAATGAAATAAATTTCCGGGGAATGTAGGTGGGGGTCCCATGCAGAGGGGGTGATGGGAGTACTTACCCATCAAATGTAAGTAAATAGTTTATTTCTAGGCTTAAGAAGTTTTCTCCTATATATAAGCAAAATCAAGTGCCCCCTGGGACATGGGTACCAACAATCTTTGTAGGGGTCTTGCTGATGATCAAGTATTCCAAGTCTGGAGGGAATATCTTTGACACTTCTTTAGAAATGGACACTAACAAAAAGGTTTAAGTTTAAAAAGGGTAATAAATTTGCAAAAATAAATTTGAGGGTTATCTGCCATTGAGAAATGGTGTTGCATTTTGAAAATGAACATGTATTCTTAATTGATAGTTTCTGAGAAATGGACCTTAACAAAAAGGTTAACCAACTCCGAGGATCATGGCAATAGCTCCACATTTTTTTCTTCGAAAAGTGGAGCTAATAAGTACGCAAACATTTCAACATGGGTGTAGGAGGAGTTGCGCACACAAGATTTACTATATATGGCATGTATGAAAAACCAACAAAGGGCAATAATTCAGTGAAAACTGACTTGAGAAAAATAATTCTTTACTTCTTGCACAAGTACGTCTATTATGCGTGCGAGTTTGGCTCCAGTTCACCCATGGGTGTAAGATGAGTTGCGCACACAAGATTTATTATATGGCATGTACAAAAATCCAATAAAGGGAAATCAAGTGAAAACTGATCTGAGAAAAAAAAATTTCTTGCACAACAACCCGTCATGGTTTATCATGATTGCGAGTTTGGTTCCAGTCCATCCATGAGTGTATGAGAAGTTGCGCACACAAAAAACGGGACGTACGTACGGACATGTGCAAATTTATATGTCACCATCTATGTGGTGGGGGCACAAAAATGAAAGCATTACCGGTCTGTCCCGCTTTGTGAATGCTTTTATCTGTTTGATTATGCATTACAAATTAAATGTATAACAAGAGCGATCAGTGATCACATGTGTCACTGATGATAGCCAATTTAGCAGTTGTATTGAGAGGTGATTGAACAGGTTGTTGGAAATGTAAATTTACTGTATGGATGTTTGAGTGTTTCCTGTACAGTGGAGAAAGTAAGAATTACCCAACTGATGATGCCGAACATTGTACTTTTGGAGGATACCATGATGTTCCATGGGTTGGCACAGTTAGAAACACAGTTTAGTGGTAGCTGAAGTATGTTTCAAGTATACCGAAATTGGTTTCTTGTATATTAGTAAAGACTCGATCCAAGGTGGTGTTGTTGTTCGTTGTAGGCATGTGAATTTTTTTCTGCAGCCCATATGTTTCCATGTGTGTTTCTAACTGCTGTTTCGTCTGTCCCTCACAGCTGAAATCTCCTATCACAATGAACAAAGTAGTAAGACCTTCCAGTGAATAACTAATGTCTTTCGTAATGGTTTCCAGCTTTGTATTAGGCTTTGCATAAACAGAGAAGACATGGATACACACTGGTTGTGTTATGTAGATGTACACTATTTCAAGTTGACTGTCAAAGTAGTCCGGACAAACTTTAAAAATAAAAATCATTAAGGGTCATAACTCTGACAAAAATCATTGAAATGGAAAATGCCGACGACATGCCCAACTAGACTTGGTACTGATCATTCCTTTAAAGTTTGGATGAAATTACACAAGCAGTTTTTGAGGAGTAGTCCGGACAAGTTTTGTGACGGACGGACAGGCGGACGGACAGACAGCCGACGGAGAAGTGATTCCTATATGTCGCAGCTACTGTGTAGCAGGCGACACAAAAATGAAAACATTACCGCTCTGTCCTGCTTTGTGAATGCTTCCATCTGTATGAATATAACTAACAGACTTAATCTATATAATCTATAAAAAAATAAAAGCATTACCGGTCTGTCCTGCTTTATAAATTCCCTTATCTGTTTGGATATGGATTGCAAACTTGTTTGGCATCGACCCCGAGTCATAGTTAATTCGTCCATGCTCTTGGAAGAACAATCCACTTAATCCGTTTATTAGTAACGTGTAAGAATGAGGATTATCCACAAGATCAGGAATCTGTACAAATCATTTTTAAGAAAATATAAAGTGATAATAAATCAGAACTAAGAACAATATTTAAGATAAAATTGAAAGAAACGAATATGCAAACTATTTTCGTTTTTCCTTCTCAGCTGATTTCTGTGGCATATATTTTGCTTTCAAAGTATAACAGATGCAGCTATTTTAGGAAGCAATACTTAGAGTTACTTTAGCTAAATAAGAACAACATAAATTCCCGAGAAACCCATTGTACTTTAACAGGTCACATTATTGTTCCTGAACATCCTTTTTAAACATTGAGACAATAATTATACATATCGATTCGGGAGTATATGCAAATAGATTACCTGAAGTTGCACAATTTCGGATTTGCCTGAAATTGAAAGGGTAAAAGTATTTACGTTTACAATCGTTTGAATTTTCGGTTTGGTTTATGGTTTTGTTTACTGGGGTTTAACGCCAGTTTAAACAGCTAAGGTCATATACGGGCGGTCAGTCCACATAGCCAGTGCTCCTGGATATCCAACCAGTTTACTAACCAGTTTCTCCGCAAGTGACTGACTACTTCCTCACTTGCTTCACATGCGAAGGACAAATGACCTACACACGCATTGTCTGAGATCAGTTATCACGGAGAAACTTTGCCGGCCCTGATGGGGATCGAACCGGGATTGTCAAGTTTGAATTTTCAGTCATTTGATAAGGAGAACTGTTTAAGTATGAAAAGATATTTCACAATTAAAGAACGGAATTAGAAATGTCCTGTTCCTTACATTGAACTTATTTAAAACTTTTTTTCTGCTTCGGTTGTATCAAATCCCTTTGTATTTCTCACGTAAATGTGAACTGTGAAATGTACAATAACAAGTCGAGAGTTTCAACGAAGATACTGGTCTCAGTCGTTAACTTCTTACATGTAAAATTGCATATAACTGATAAATGTTATCCATATAAAAGTTCACCTTCTTTAAAAGTGTGTTTTATAGAAGCCACACGGTGATGGTCGTCTCGAACCAGGTCAACCTTCACAACAACATCTACACCGGTAGTATTGTAGAAGTTGAAGGTCAGTGGTAGAGGCGCACCCGGGGTATACAATTCCGGTATAACAATCCAGTGGGTCCTGTTATTACGCAAAATAAAGATAAAACAATGTAATAACAACATCTTACAACATATTTGATGAATGCTTTTATCCTTCTCAGGTACTAACAAGTTTATGAATCGTCATTCTTACGTGTTTAATCAATTGTACTGTTTTAGATTTTTTACTGCTATGGTTATAATGATTCTCATGCTAAAACATTAATTCAGTTAATCTAAATACATTTAAATGTATTTCATGTAAATTATTCTTATTAAAAAACGAAACAATATGCATTTCATATCTGCTTTCATTGAAGAGAAAAAATGAGAATTTGTAAAGTGCCATAAAAAAGTTCATGCATACTTACGGAACAAACTTTAAACAATTTGATTATAAACTCATCAACTGAGGTGAGTGTTACAACTTTAGTCAAGTACAAAGTTAGTTACTTCAAACTAAATTATGATACAGTATAATCGTAAGTCTTGAAGCGCAGTTAAGACATTAGTTGTTTGACCAGTTTATTTCAAAATTACAAAACAATTTAGAATGATACGAACCCAGCAGCTTTAGAGCTGGCCACACAGAAGACTGCTATGATAAAGCACACAAATGCAGTATTCTGCATATTTTTCTTTATGTTCACGGCAAATAGAATCTTCCCTGAAAAACAATTGTCATACATCTATTTCATTACGAATATAACGCACTTACAACCTGTAATGTTATCTAGTACATAACAAATCAAGATGATTCTCTTACAGAATAATCTTCAGTGCGTTCATACAGAAGTCAAGAGATAAGGTTTTGTACAATTAAATTGCATAACACGTTTTCTATCACAAAAACCTTCTCATGTTCACTTAGTTATATTTTTATTTTTTTCCATGACGTAAGACATATATTAAGTACCTTTTTAATTGAAACACTAAAGCTTTATCTTAGTCTCTGTAATTGGTCTTCTAGAGTGAGCTATAAAAATGATGTACTCGTGGATTGTTTACCAATCTTACTTAGACTAGAAGCACGTTGAATTATTTTTAAAACTGTTATTTACTTATTCTCATAATTCGCAACATAATCAGTACTGTATCGGCCATTTATTGTTTTATCTCAAATAAAAAGATAGTAGTTCTTTTCTGGGCAGTTATGATTAAAAAAGGTAAATAAAATTACATGAAAAACACTAAATCTAAGAACACTTGCTTTAATGTGAAAAATCAAAATGAATTAACACCCCTGCTTTGAAAACTCTTTCTTTCTCTATGGAAGAAAAATGTATCGATACATGTAGTAAAATCGCATCCGTTTTATTGGAGAAATGAGATGCGTCTTCAAAAGTTGAAACAGAGATAATTTACAGGCTTATCTAGGATAGCCACACAAGAACCGAATTGAATGTAGAAAGAGACCTCATTATAGCTGTTCTCTGTAGGTGCACGACCGGGTCTTGGGTTTTAACTTTTGTGTAGAACATGTTAGCTTTTGTTTTTTATTCTTCTGCTTTGTGATGTTTCTTATCCAAAGCTTCTTAACAGACCAGGAACGTTGTTTCTTTGAGAAAATTCCAGATAACCAAATGTAACAGTTCAGCATTACATTGCTACTGATGATATTAGATTTTGATTTTGATTTTCATGCAATTCAATACTACTATTTAGAAAAATAAGATATGACTTTCAACATGTTCAACGTATTATCATGCAGCACATAACACTTAATTACTTTTAATCTTGCGATTTGCTCTAAAGATACCAAAATTCAACGAACTACACTTACAACCCGGGAAATATTTTCTAAAATTGAACATAAGGGTGTTTTGTATCATAAACACGCCACCGACTTTCAAGTAACAGCAATGGGCTTCTTACGTCCTTTGCAGATCTGTATTGATAAATCAACGATGTCCTATTGTATTTAGTTTAAATGTGCTATTATGTAGTTCAAAATTAATAATAAATATTAAATTTAACTGATTTTGCTTATAGTATAAATGTTCTGTCTAACGCATGTATCCTTTAAAATGTTTAAGTAGCGGACTTTCAGTATGAAACTGACTTCGTATTACGCGCTATCTGCACCCACCCAATACTCCTTCAAATAAAATAACAATATAAACGAAAAAGTACCCATTCGTAATGTTCTTCAAACTTTAAAATGGTATACAGTGGAGAAAACAGTACAAAAGATGAACAGTTTGATATCTAGTTAAGAATACATAAGCAATACCTTGGGGTAATGTTAGTAGTACCTCTGTCAAAATAAGAACAAAATACGCTTACTTGTATCTGTGTGCACCTCGATTAAAATCTTTTTATATTTGTGAGGATTTCAACGAATTTCTATGTTATAAGTCAACTTAGGCGTACTTTTCTGTTAACGAGTTCGTTATATAAAGGTTTTACGTCTTTTCACTGATAAACTGGTGTACGCAGTTCATTCTTATCATTACATCCGTTTTTTGTTTGTCTTAATCTGGTGCACACAAAGTTGTCTAAGAGCATTTCTTACCAGGAACAATATATCCATTTATTTATTTTTAGTCTAAATTGAATGTTAAACACATTACATAAATTATATATTCAAGACTAGTATGAAACTGAATTAGTGATACACGATACCTGCCCCCACCTCCTTCTAAAAATGAAATAGATAAACAAACAATAAAATCCTGCAAATCATGTCTTTTGACTTTTTAAGGAGTGCAATTTAGTATAGATATGTTTCCTACATTTTAAGAAAATATAAAACAAAAATATGCAAGATTATTTTACATTAAAGTATATTACTCACAGACAGTTCAGATACCACAATAAATTTCAAAAAAGTTCAATAATTCAAGATAAACCAAAGTGAAATTTGAATTTTGTATGCAGAGTTATAAAAATAGTTAAAATTTCAAAGATGTGTCTTCTAAAACAAGGAAGTAGGTCAGTAGGTCAAGGTCAGCAGAGGTCAAAGTTAAAGTCTGCATACAAATTTATACAAATAGTTAAAATTTCATTGATATAGCTTCAAACAAGGAAGTAGCTAGGTAGGCCACGTGAAGATAAGACAAAGGTGGATGTAGGTGAAGTACCTTCCTACCCCATCTAATGACTTTTCGGAGGGGGATACCCAGGTGAGGTGATTGGGGGCTTGGTACCCTGATGAGGGCTCTAGATCTTCCAAAGTCCATCTAATTAACTAGGCGATGCTAAACCATACGTATCTAAGCTCAAGGTCTTTCACTTTCTTTAAATCTTTTTCCTATATAACTCAATTTAAAACTAAGTGACAACGGGATGGGGCCAATTTTAATCCAGGGGCCATGATTTGTATAAACTTGGTAGAGGTCCACTAGACAATGGTACTAACGAAATATCTAAATCCAAGGCCCAATGGTTCAAAGCAATTTTTTTTTAGTTTTTGCTATATAAGTCTATGTAAAATCAAAGTGACCCCTGGGCTCGGGCCAATTCTGACCACACAGCCATTATTTATATAAATTTGGTAGAGGTCTACTAGATGATGCTATCAAGCAATTTTGTAAGCTCTACGCCTGTGGTTTCAGACAAGAAAATTTTTCCTTTTAGTTGCCATGGCAACCATTGTTCTGCAAAGAATTCCATTTTTATATAACTTTGAAAGAGGACCATACAAGCATTATTTCTGTAAAGTTTAATTGCAACTGACTCAGTGGTATAGGAGGAGATGTTGTTTACAGTCAGTGTGGACGACGGACGGACGGACGATAGACAAAATGTCATACTAAAAGCTACCCCTGATCTTCGGCCAGGTGAGCTAAAATATTCAAGATGATTCTTTCACAGAATAATCTTCAATGCGTTCATGTTTTGAGTCGATAAAGAACTCAAGAGAAAAGGCATTGCACTGTTAATTTGTACGACACATTTCCTATCTCAAAAGCTTACTTCTTGTAAGTACCTCTTGCACTAACGCACCAGAGCATTATCTAAGTCTATTAAGATGGTATACTCTTACTAAGACTAAACACACGTTGTATTGTTGTAAAAATTGGCATTTATTTATTCTCATATCCACGATATAATCACTACTGTATCGGCCATTTTTGATATCATTTTTGATACACAACTTCCTGCAACAGCACGGCAAAACTGTAAGCGCGTGTATCATATACGTGTACATTTATAGAATATCTTTTAAAAAACAAGTAATCGTTACTCTAACGCTCTTCATAATAAAAATACGAACGTTGTGACATTCAATAATTTTGAAATTTTGACTTGATATTTAGAAAATGTTTGTCAAACACAAAATCAACAGGGAGTAGTTAATGACTGTTTTAGCGAAACAAATAAACATTTGTGTTTTCAGAGTCGTATTTCTATGGCGTGTCAAACGTTGCAATCAATATTCGCTTTATTTCATTCGTGTTTTATACTTTTATTTATACTCAATATCTTTTCATTCATATTAAAAAAAATATGTCATTTATGAGCAATAAATTGTATTCACATTTTATAAAATTTGATTTATATTCAATTAAATTTCATTTATAAAAAATTCAATATAAAGGAATTTTTATTGAATAAAAATAAAAATTATTGAATATAAAAATTTTATTGAATGTATATGAAATTTAATTGAATATAAATGAAATTTTATTAAATATAAATCAAATATTATGAAATATGAATACAATATATGTCACATATTAAATGACATCCATTGCATTTAAATAAAATTATACCATATAAATGAATTTTCAAAAAATATTGCATGTAAATAAGAAAATATTGAATATAAATGAACATTTATAAAATATGAATGAAAAGATAACGAATATAGATAAAAGTTTAGAGCACAAATGAAATTTAGCGAATATTGTAACGTTTGACACGCCACAGTATATCTTGATCCAGATGTTGGATATGCAGCACCGCATTATGCAACACAATCGTTTCCGTTTAAGTTAATTGTTCCCGGTCATTTCGAAACATTTTAAACTCGACTGATTGATAAAAGACATCAAGGCATTGAGTGCTTCAGTGGGGACTAAATGACAGCTCTGTCTTTTAAAAATAATTGTGACGTATTTTGATGGCATTTTTGTCTAATAAGACTGAAGTAGTTCTGTTTGGGCAGCGAAAATAAGAAAAAAGGTAAATACAATGAGATTCACTTAATCTAAGAACGTTTGCTTTTATGTGAAAATTCGAAATAAATAAACATTCCTATCTTCGAAGTTTATTTTTTCTTCAAGGAAAGAATATGCATCGTTACACCATAAGGTATAAATGCATCTGTTTGACTGGAGTAATGAAATGCGTCCTCAAAAGTTTTTAAAGGTTCAGTAAATTTACTGGCATATCTATGATATCAAGACCAACGATAACATCATCTCTGAGCTTTCAGGGAGCAGATTAAAGACAGTAAGAGACCTCATGTACCTGTCTCTGGAGGACCCGGATCTTTTATAATGCGTAGAACATGTAAGCTTTTTTCTGATTTGTGGTGTTTCCTAACCAAGGCTTCTGAACACAGCAGGAACGTTGTTTCTTTGAGTATATTCTAGATAATCAAATATGACAGTTTAGTGAAGCACTGCTTCTGTTAATCTTCAATTTTGGTTTTGGGTTGCAGATACCTGCTAGTTGCCGTACAGAGCAGTCCTCAGGATTGAGCAGTTTTATTCGTTCAAACATGTATTTGCCTCACATGAGTGGGGTCTACGATTTTTTTTCATGTAAAAGTGATATATATTTCTTCAAGAAAGGCATGATGTGGTTTTACCTAAACATTTGACGTTTGGCACACTTGATTGGACACACACACAGACTTATATCATGCAATGTTATTCAAATATATAAAAAGAAAAAGAAACAAACAAACAAATAATAAGATATGAATGAAAAATGGAGTATCATCCAGCAACTATGAAAAAGACAGCTTATTACTTTTTATCTTGCACTTTGTTCAGTAAATACTAATACTTTACGAACTACTCCTACAACTTCTAACATATTTTCTGAAATTATAATCGTTTGCTTCTATATCTTCAATACATCACCGTAGATAAAGTTACAGCAATAGACATTGGCTTCTGGCAATGGCGTCTTTTGTAAATCAACATTTTATTGAGATGTCAACGTTGCTCTATTGTAATAAGTTTGTATTGGCTCTTATTTTTTCGAGATTTACAATGAATATTAAATATAAATTAGTTATTTTAAAAAAATATATGTTCTGTCCTATCGAATGGATAAATAAATTGTGATAATTAAGACGGAATGCAGAGGAGTAAAACAGAACAAAAGAATGAAATTGCAACTGAATTGTTTAATATCTAATTTAAGAATACATTAAATAGATTAATGTTAGCAGTGTTTCACTTAGAAATAATATATAAAAAAACAAATTGCGCTTACTTGTTTGTATCTGTACACTTCGATTAAAATCTTTTTATATGTGTGAAGATTTCAACGAAAATTTACCAATCGTGGTTTTCTCTAAACCATCAATGCAATCTGTAATATTGTGGTTTAATTTTACATCTTATCACTGATAAAATTCAGCTTAACTGCTGGTGTACAGTTCCTTCTAATTATAACATCCCGTTTATATTTGTCTCAAACTGGTTCACGCAAAGTTGTCTAAGAGCATTTCTTATCAAGAACAGTGTTTCAATTTATTCTTGTTTTTCTAAGGTGAACGCAAAATATTATAAATTCAAGTATGAAAGTGAATTTGTATTACACAGTACCTGTCCTCATCCCCTCTTATAAAATAAGCAATAAATAACAGCAGCAGCAACAACAACAACAACCCAACTTATAAAGACCTGCCAGTCATATCATTTAACAGATGGCCATATAGTAAAGCCATGTTTCCATTTTAAAAAATATATATATAATAAAAGCAAAGATTTGTTTCCTTAACATGCGAGATACGAAAAATTAGCACCATAAGGCAGAGGTAATGGACAATTACTAGAGGGCAACACCGTTATCCTAGCGACATCAACGACACTTCCCTACGAACGTAATGTATACATTGCATGCATACTTCTAAGCATTCTCTTCTGTTCATGTTGTACTGGCGATTTGAAACTTTGGTTGAATATGTTTTTGGTACTACACTGTGAATCGTTTCGCTGGAAAATAAGTGCTTTTGCAATGCAAAACTCTGTCACAGAATAGAATTGTCGGTTTATAATTATTTCTTGCAGCAGACGCCATCAACGTTGGCCATATTTCTTTGACTTTCTCATTTTAAAGACTTTATTGTTTTAGTAAACGAACTTCTACCGCAAGACATATGTTTAACTGAATATACTATCTTATGTATTTCAAACATAGGTTATCTTGCATGTTTGAATTGTTGTTAGTTGTTCAATATGTTTGCGACATTTGATGTGTACTCTTACTTCACTACGTCAGATGTCGATTTAATAACGTTATATAGGGAGTCAGTAGTGTCCATTGGAACATTTTAAAGATTTTTTGTCTAAATGTCAGATTTGCATACGTCACCAGGGCTGAATGTGACTATTTTTAGCAAGTTTGCAGAACGTACATTTTCTTCGATTATAGAAGTCGCAAACAAAAAAGGTATTTGCTTCTTACTTAATTGCGCCTGATGCGTGGTGCTATATCACTAAAAGAAGCCATAGCAACAACATCAGAAGAGAAACGTGTTAGAATAGGAAACACAATGTGGTTTGAAATTATATCTATCAAGTGATAATATCGTCAATCATCAGTTTCATATGTACGCAATCTCTAGAATCAAGTCTCCAGGCATGATTATTTTTAAGTTAAGTTCCCCTAGTATTAATTATGAAAGCGCTTTTAATATGATTGAATGTTTATTCATTTGCTGATTCTTTTCGGTGAAGCTCTCTTACCAAATTTTTAAATCTACTAAATGCTTATATATATGTGTGCTGGGCTATAGACGTAAATGACGAAAATTATTGTAAGATGTGCAAATCTGTTATTGTAGTAAATGACGACTTTCGAGTTAAATGTTTCGAATTAAGCGTTTCGAGTTAAATGTTTCGAATTTGAAAAACATGTATTTATTTACTACACATACTCTTCATTAACCAAGTCTTCATACCGGAATCGACAAGTTGTTTATCATTTGTTTCAGTCAATAGTGAAAGGTTGTAAGGCGGGTACATTCGAAATTTTATTTTAATTATGTCTATGTTTTTATTCGTGATTGTGTGTTTGCTTTTTGGCCACTTGTAAAACTATAGTGAATTAGTATTTTGTATGGATGTCAAAATACCGATTTGTTTACATTTTGTTACTTTTATAACAAACTATTTCATATTCAGCGTAACTATCTACAAGTGATAAGCATCCAACATGCTCTAAATCCATTATTAAAATGTTGTAAAACACATTTTTGCCTTTTCTTGAGAGGAAAAAATGTAGTCATTTCTGAGGCTTAGTGGGCCTTTAAAAGTCCAAGTAACAAAACTGATGGTACTTTGCATTGCTGTGTCTGAAACCTCAAGATACATGATTTTAATCCATGAATATTTCCCTGATGACTTTCACGAAATGATCATGGTACTTTAATGTATAAAGGTTGTTTATATAAATTAAAATAAATAACAGAAGATGTTAATGACCTAGTTTTTAGGCTTTTTTACGGCGACAAATATAGCCTGATATTTGATTTAAAGAGGTGTATAACCCGAAACGTCATTCTTATCGTTTAAGAAAAACGTCAAACTGCTTCCAAAATAAAAAGGGATTTTTCGATCAGTCCCTCTTTTTGGCCCATATTTGGTGTTTTTTTAAGTAATTATGACAGTAAAAATACAAATAAAACTAGCCAAAAAGTACATATGGTATATAATTTTCATGATTTTATTCATAAGTAGGCATTTTCTAAACAACAATGTATGTGTTCATACGTACGAACAAGTTACGTGCTTTTCAGAATGGTTGATTTAAACGAAAACTTTCAAATCAAATAGCCTAATGAAGACGAGCAATTATGCAATAAAAACAACTTCCAATACATTTTGTTCGTACGTATGAACAAATTCTGAAACTCTTATATTACTTAAGTAAGAAACAGGTTTTAAACGAAAAGCATGAAGTTTGTTCATACGTACGAACAAGTTACGTACTTTTCAGAATGGCTAATGTGACTGAAAACTTTTACAAAGAATGAGCTGCCTTTTACAAGACAATGCATTATGCATTTTAAAACTAAACTTTCAATCCATTTTGTTCATACGTACGAACAAGTTACGTACTTTTCAGAATGGCTAATGTGACACACAATTATGCAATAAAAAACAACTTTCAATCCATTTTGTTCGTACATATGAACAAAATCTGAAACTCTTATATCACTTAAGTAAGAAACAGGTTTTAAACGAAAAGCATGAAGTTTGTTCATACGTACGAACAAGTTACGTACTTTTCAGAATGGCTAATGTGACTGAAAACTTTTACAAAGAATGAGCTGCCTTTTAGAAGACAATGTATTATGCATTTTATAACTAAACTTTCAATCCATTTTGTTCATACGTACGAACAAGTTACGTACTTTTCAGAATGGCTAATGTGACTAAAAACTTTTACAAAGAATGAGTTGCCTTTTAGAAGACAATGCATTATGCATTTTAAAACTAAACTTTCAATCCATTTTGTTCGTACGTATGAACAAATTCTGAAGTTTTTTTACACTATAACAAAAAAACAGATTTTAAACAAAAGGCACAAAAAATGTTCAGACGTACGAACAAGTTACATACTTTTCAGACGGGCAGTTTTAACTGAAAACTTTACAAAGAATTGAAAAAAAAATCAATTAAAATAAGACAATGCAATTACGCATTAAAAAAACAAAAAGAACTTTTAATCCCGTTTGTTCGTACGTATGAACATATTCTGAATCTCTTATAATGCTTAAGTAAAAAACAGGCTTAAACATAAAACATTAAGTTTGTTCATATGTATGGACAAGTTATGTACTTTTCAGAATGGATGCTGTCATGATATACATGTACTAACAGAAGACATGCAGTATACATTTTTAATAGTGTATCAAATTCTGAAATTCTAACACTGATAAAAAAAGAAGCCGTTTTTAAACAAAATATATAAAGTTGGTTCATCAGACAAACAGTTTCAAATAAATGCTTTTCAAAATGGTTGATGTGACTATTAAATTAACTTACAGAGAATTAAATAGTCTAAAGAATTCATGCAATTATGCATTAAAAATTAACTTTCGATCAATTTTGTTCCTACGTCTGAACAAATTCTGAAACTCTTAAATTGCTTTATTAAGAGCCAGGTATGAAAACAAAAGCAAAGAGTTTGTTAATATGTATGAACAAGTTAATATGTACTTTTCAGAATGGCTAATGTGACTGAAATTTTTACAAAGAATGAGCTGCCTTTTAGAAGACAATGCGTTATGCATTTTAAAACTAAACTTTCAATCCATTTTGTTCGTACGTATGAACAAATTCTGAAGTTTTTTTACACTATAACAAAAAAAAACAACAAAAAAAAACAACAAAAAAAACCCAGATTTTAAACAAAAGGCACAAAGAATGTTCAGACGTACGAACAAGTTATATACTTTTCAGACGGGCAGTTTTGACTGAAAACTTTACAGAGAATTAAAAAGCCTCCATTAAAAAAAGGCATGCAATTATGCATTACAAAAACTTTTAATCCATTTTGTTCGTACGTATGAACATATTCTGAATCTCTTATAATGCTTAAGTAAGAAACAGGTTTAAAACATAAAACATTAAGTTTGTTCATATGTATGGACAAGTTATGTTCTTTTCGGAATGAATGCTGTCATCACATACATGTTCATTCACAGAGAATTAAGCTGCCAAATAGAAGACATGCAGTATACATTTTTAACAGTGTGTCAAATTCTAACACTGATTTAACAAGAAGCAGCATGTGATTGAAAACTTTCACTGTCTGTCATGCCGGCATAACAAAATCTTGAATTTCCAAGTACAGAAAAATTTTGATGTAATGCAATTATCAAAATCCCAATTCTTAAGATTCAAAAAGTCAAATGTTTTGCAGGTATTTCCAATGCAATTTATGCAAAAATTAATTTTATTCTCCCAATTCACTATTAACCAAAATAACAAAATCTGAAAAATGTAACGACTGTCTAAAAGCCATTGTGACCAAGTGTCAGACTCACAACATTTCTTTTGACAAAATTCATGAACATTGGACCATGTAACCTCTAAAGTTATCATTAATATTGTTAAACTTGTTTCTGAACATCATAACTCTGAAGCAGAAGTAAACATTAAATTAAATACGTAAATATAGATATTTGCATTAGAAAGTCCTATATATCATGCATTCACTGTCTATGTAGCCATGTAGCTCTAAAAGTCTACTTTTGTTTGTGAAAATCCTCTTTATCCAGTTTCACAACATTTGAACAATCTGGTAAACTTATGATCTTGAAGTCCTCTTTTCTTAATCTCATCAAACTTCTTCAGGAAGTCCTTGTTCAAAGAACTCTTGTTCCAGTACCAGAACTGAAACATAAAATTCAAAGGGTGAATGACTGGAAATTTGCATGTAGTACAAAACATACTTTAATCTTCAAATATGTCCCCCGAGTTATAGACAACATTATTATGACAAGATAATTCACTTTAGCATTTCTAAATAAACTTGTAGATCTTGCAACTAGGAGAAACCTGTGGTATGAACATGCAAAGACTTCTTTAAAATAAGGGCGATCAGTGATCACGTGTCGCCTGATGATAGCCAATTAAACAGTTACTGTAGTATTGAGAGGAGATTGGACAGTTTGTAGGCTTAAACGCATTTTTTTAATCAAGGGTCATAACTCAGCCAAAAATCATTCAACCACACCTGTAAGACATGCGCAAGTACTTGAGGTACAGAACAATCCTGTACCATTTCATTTAAATTGCTTAAGTAATATAAGAGAAGTAGTCCGGACAAACTTTAAAAATAAAAATCAGTAAAGGGCCACAACTCTGACAAAAATCATTGAATCGGAAAATGCTGACAATATGCACAACTAGACTTGGTACTGATCATTCCTGTAAAGTTTGGATGAAATCACACCAGTAGTTTCTGAGGAGTAGTCCGGACAAGTTTTGTGATGGACAGACAGACAGACAGACGGACGAACAGACAGACATACAGATTATGGGGAAGTGATCCCTATATCTCTTGGCTACTTTTTAGCATGTCGCAGCTTACTGTAAGCCTGCAACACAAAATTCATTATTTGGCTAAAACGCCTTTTTCATTCAAGGGCCATAACTCATCCAAAAATCAGGCAACCGAAAAACCCGTTAGATTTGCGCAAGTACTTGAGGTACTTATCAATCTTGTAAAGTTTCATTCAAATTGTGTAAGTAGTACAAGAGAAGTAGTCCGGACAAACTTTAAAAATAAAAATCATATCAGGGCTATAACTCTCACAAAAAATCATTGGACTGGAAAATGCCGACGACATGCACAACTAGACTTGGGACTGATCATTCTTGTAAAGTTTGAATGATATCGCACCAGTAGTTTCTGAGGAGTAGTTCGGACAAGTTTTGTGACAGATGGACGGACCGACGCACAGACGACGGACAAGTGATCCCTATATGTCGCGGCTACTCTGTAGCAGGCGACACAACAAGAGCCACCGCAAGCGGGGGCCATGCTGGAGTTAAAATTCTTGGACACTGCACTTCCTCTCTGTGCTTGACCATTGTATGAAGTTGCACTGAAGTCCAACCAGTAGTTTTCAAGTTATCTTCCGGACAAAGAAAACCAATAAAGGCCAATATCTTTGAAAATAGTCAAGATGGAGTTATGATTTATAAACACTGCACTTCCTCTCATTGTGCTTGACCATGTATGAAGTTGCATTGAATTCCAACCAGTAGTTTTCAAGTTATGCTCCAGACAGGCTTCAACCGGACCGATCGCCCGACCAACCAACCACTGGATGACTCCTATATACCCCCCAAACTTCGTTTTGGGTTTATAAAATGTTTTGACTTAACCAGAATTCAAACCCATGACCTTTTAATCAGTAAAATTTAGAGCAACGTCTAACCACTTACCCACAGACTAGTTATTACACTGCATCAAGATTAATGTTACAAATAAAGAATCTATCCCTGACTAATAGGGGTAATTTTTAACCAGTAAATGTTAAACTATATCTTGATGTTTTGCTGTGACAAGAAATGAGTCAGTAATTTAGTTTAAATATGTTCTTCACAATTACAGCAAAAATTTCAAGATGTATAAATAAACATTTTCTTCAAAATTCAATCATTTGACCTTGACGGTCAAGATCATTTTTAAAGTCAAGGTCATATCTGAATAATTCAACATGGCGGTTTGGTCTTAATGTTGTTTTGTCCAACAATGAATGAGACCGGTAAATAAGTGTTGTTTGGTTCAAGTTTCACTGATTCAAATCCAAAAATGAATGACAAAATTATCACAAATTAAGCAAATTTAAAGTTTTCTTATTCCAAAACTAAAATTGTTCAGTATCATAATAAATGCATTTTTATATTGATGTTAAATGCCATTTATGATGCAAATGGTTTTCCCAGGTGTGTATTTTTTGTAGAGACATCCTATAAATCTCATACCTTACACTACCTCAAACATACTTGCATATTTATGTAAAACTGTATGTGGTTTTATAAAACACAAACAAAAACAATTCTTTTATTTGTTCCATCAAAATGAGGTTTTCAACACTGGTCCATCAAAACAATTGTTCCCATCTAGCTTTAAGTGTAATTTTTATACAGGCCTTGTCCCATTTTACTTGTATTTAAGGCATAGATACATGTATGTTCCTGCCAGTCTGCGCAATTTTAGAGGTATCTAAGTTTAAAAGAATACACAAAGCTGTCTTAAGAAATCATTTAAGCCTTGCTTACTGGTTACTGTTCTGTACTCTAACAAAATGAGATCAAAATAGCTGCTGCATAAATTCAATTGAAAATGATATTTCACACTTCATGGTAATGAACTAGTTGTAAATCTTAAGTGTGTCACCAAACATGTTATGTTTTTTTTACCACAGCATGTGGTCTGAAGTTGGAACTTTATGATCCCTTGCTTGTTGATTGGATCATTACTGATTAGGGATGTCAATCAAGTGATATATGATTTATGGCTGATAATGTAATTTATTGATGTCCTGAATTTTGATTGGTAGTTCATTAACGAAGGGGCTGTCCTTGTTATTACTGATTTGAAAAGTAAAATAAACATCTGGAATATGACAGGTCACACTTCATGCTAATTTACTAGTTGTAAAGACTATGTTATGTCACCAAAGAAACATGTTTTTCTTAACACAGCATGTATATTTTGAAGTTAGAACTTTTATGGTCCCTAGATTGTTGATTGGGTCATATTGATAAGGGCTGTTGATCAAAAGATATATGTTTTATTGCAGATAATGAGAGTTATTGAAGTCCTGAAATTTTGTTTTGTATACTAGTATTAGTGTTTTAATCAGTAATTCCATACACTGCACCCAAACAATCTAGGATGCTACCACAATCCAAAATCATTCACTCAGCAGTAGGCCAAAAAGTTTGTGTGCTGCCTATATCAGTTCAGCAGTGGATCAGAAAAAGAAATCAATTTGAGAGAAGTTAATAGAATTTGACAGTACACCAATGCCTTATTTTTTATTTCAACAAGGTCGACTTGAATATATGATAGTCTATATGATGCAAGCACTCCTTTTCTAGATCTGAACATTGTTATCTGAACTCAGAATTGCATTTTTGCTGGTATTTCAATGTGCTCTCCAGTTTTTTCTATGTTTTTTTAATGTTTCTTGTTTTAAAAAAGTAGATATCCTATTGGGCTTTAAAGCCTTCTTTTAGTTTACAAAATGTTTGTATCAACTCAGGCAATTCAAAGAGGCTAAAGTCTTTTAAAAAGCATGATTGTGGAGTGTAGTTAGCCTGCTCAGTGTTGTACATGTACATAGCAGGTCAAGGCATGGTTAAGCACAGTACTGTTACAAGTTGTACTTCAGATGTTTATGATTTGAAAGAAAAAGCCAAAAATGCAAAGATTTATGTGTCAGACATAATACTGTTACTAAAATATACAATTTTGATGCTTAAATAGTACCCTACTAGAAAGTTTCATATATGGCACAAAAACACAATTCTTTTTCACACAGCCTCACAAGGGATACAAGGGATACAAGGGGTATCCAAGTGTAACCCTATGTATCCCTTGTAACCATGTATCCCATACTGATCTGACTGAAAAAGAATTGTGTTTTTAGGACATATCATATATGGCACGAAAATTATGTTAGTCCCTTTTGTGTAATGTCTATTCTTCAGAAAAGTTAACTTATTCTAGTGTACAACCTGTCTTCATTCATTTTTACATCAGTCTAAAAAACTTCTGTGCTATCTAGTACTTTCTGAAGGAGTTAATGATGCATTTAAATGCAGAATCAAAATTATCTGTAAAAGATATCAGAATTTTTAAAGAAAATATTCATAGCAGTCTTGCATTAACCCCTTATTGTAATTCCTACTAAGTGCGTTTCAGGAAAACTGAACATTTTTGTCAAGATTATACTGATGCCATACGTGAAAAACCCTAAAAGATGGTCACTTGCAAGGATATGAGGTGAATTATTCAGCATTTTGATTTTACCATCCTCCTACAAGTCCAGAGAAGATGAAATTATTTGTAAAATATGAAGTTGTTGGATATTAAGCATATTTGTGTGAGAAGCAATGTTTACATGTAACTGGATGATTTAATAAGACAAAAAATGATAACATGGTGTAGAAAAAAAGAACTTTAATTTCCGATCCTTGATGGTCTTGGTCATTAAAAGGTCAAACTTGAATTTTCCAACTAGCAGGATTTCAAATCATTTTGTAATAAATGTTGCTTTGTCCAAGTATGAATCAAAGCCATAAATAAATAACAAAGTTCTGGCCAATTTAGGCAAAATTCAATAATTTTAACCTTGAATGTGAAGGTCACTTATTAGCCACGTTCAAGTTCAGTCTGATAAACTCGAAGGTCGTGTCTGAAGGGTTGTGTCTAAGTATTAAGACAGTCCATTTAGAAATAAAAAGGTAATGATCAAGTCAGTTTGCATGGGAGCAGCAACAACACCATGACTGTAGCAATAGTTCCTTATTTTTCTTCGAAAAAGTCGAGTTAAAAGGTGACTTATCTTAATCTTTTCATTTCTTACAAAAACTATAGATCAACAGCTTTGATGTATGATCTCATTACATACCATTTTGTTTGTTTAATATGCTTTAGCCAGTGCTCAGTCATTCCAATTTACTTCTATCTTTCTTTACTGCCCATGGCGGTCATGTGCATTAACATCTTTTGCTGATTTCTTCATGCTGCAAAAGAAGTATGCTTTAAATGTACACCCTGTCTTGAGAACAACTCAAAAAATAACAGGAAATAAAGAAGTTCCTTACTGATTAAAGACCCAGTCAGTGAAAAAAAAATGTTGTAAAAAGGCATTTATCAAAAAATAAGAGCATTCTTCAACATCATAATTGTGAACATGAACTATTTTTAACAAATTATAACACAATGTTTAGGCATCAGTTACTATCCCAAAACTCTAAAAGAACTAGTAAATTGAATGCATTAATAATATTTGGTTCAACTGAGCTTTATTAAAAAGGAACAGGAGCAGTGTTCAAGGGGTTAGAGCAGCAGACTTCTGATCCGAAAGTTACTGGGTTGAATCCCACCAGGGGTGAGAGTCTCTAGTGACACTCCAGGATGGCAAATGTAAGCCGGAAAAATCCATCTGCCTTGAGATGGGTTTGAACCTGTGAACTTTCAATTGTTAAGCAAACACTACCATGTCACCATAAAAGCTAGCTGATAGGCAAGGGAGAAGTTAAAAGTGCCAAATTATACCTCTGCTACTCTTGTAAAACTGAAATAGCAAATGACTAAAAAAAATGAAAAAGTCATTTTATTTGGAAGAAAATAATTAAATTTAGTTTAGTTTAGACTCATTTGATTTGATTTCAGAATGAATTTGGAAAGAATATGATCACTGGACCTTGAAATTGTGTTTTTAATCATTCAAGAGTCAAACCGGCAACAATCTAGCTTCTTTAATCTATAAATCAAAACACACATATAAAAAGAATGGAAGCTAGAAAAAAACTAAGATTGTTTAATGACTAAAAGCACAATTTCAAGTTCCTGTGATTGAACTAACAAAATAAAATGTCTATTTTTAAGTTATAAAAATAAACTGTTTTCTTATATCCTCAGTAACCCTAT
The DNA here is from genome assembly GCA_012932295.1 of Cyclina sinensis. NCBI lineage: Eukaryota > Metazoa > Mollusca > Bivalvia > Venerida > Veneridae > Cyclina > Cyclina sinensis. The sequence continues at coordinate 30,140,295 of JAAONU010000004.1, forward strand.
TATCTGTGTACTACATTTGTACTATTATCGGTGACGCACACAACAATATACAAGCAATTACATATTTTCGCGCAATATTCTGGTGCCACAATTCCAGACAATACAAGATGGCCTTTCTTTGTTAATTCATTCAGTTAACTTCTGTTTCGGAACCTGTTTCATACTCTTACCCTCTCTTTAATAAGAAGACAACCATTTTATTAGATCACCAATATTTAGTATAGCCAGTATAATGGTTGCTTTCACTTAAAATGTGTGAAGAAATTCTTTCTCCACAAAAAAATTAGTCGTTTAACTAGAGTTACAAATTTTATATGAATCGCAATAAAACCTGTAATTTTCATTATGGTCATTTTTGGCTCTGAATGAAATTTCTGTAAGAATAACAACAAAACATAGAAAATTCACGAATGTCACCCTCATGACCCTGTGTGTTTGTCATTTCTGTGACACAACTTCAAAATTTAGTCCAGATAACTGTACTCAAAAAGTTGAATATTGTGCTATTTTTGGAATGGTCGATATCCGCCTTCGTAGCAATACAATACAATACAAAATTTATTTATAGTCGGATGAGAGTTTAAACAGAAAAAAACATAAGCTATGTAGCCTATATAGCTTTTGACCGACTGAAGTCTGAGACTACAACACAATTAACACAAATACTAAAATGGAATACAGTATGCAAATTTTCTCACCTCGGCTGTGATATCTTTCTGCTGTATTTCCACATCTGTTTTTTTTTCAACACCTCTTATCTACTGTTCATAATCTCATCGTTGTTCAACTCGTTTAAATCTCATTTTTGCTAACTCCAATATTGACCCGAAATCTCGTCTACACGCGCGGAATGACGTGTGTATTTTCTCCTCCGACTAAAGATACTTCATTATCTGTAGGGGTGTTACCATACAAACGAACATCTCATTAAGTTTATTTGATTCGATTAAGGTTATTTTCTCAGAAATAAAAGATATTTACAGATAGATTAAAATATGTCCAATCAAACATTATTTTGATATACTTAGCGCAAAATTTAAGCGATCATTTTACGAATTCGGTAGAATCGACTGTGTAGTAAAATGGTATCGTCCATGATTTGATGTGTAACGATTCATTACATCGGAAGGAAATCAATAAATTCATGTAGAAGGGTGAGAATTCAGCTAATAACTGGAAATGTTTACAATTTACTGGTAAGTACCTTTTTAGTTTTTAACAGTTTAATTTGTTCAATTATCAATTTCACAACAATACCCGAAAACGGGATTTTCTAGAGGGTTTCATTCAAATGAAAGAGGATTTCATTCTAATGAAATTCTTAGGTTTTAGACATAGTTATGTTGATCTAGATCTAGTTTGCTTATCGATATTTTTGATGTTTGATATATTATTGAGTGTTTAAAACTATAAGTTCAATCATTTACAAAAATATTAAAAATGACAGTGAAGTAGCAAAAATGAGCAAGTGAAATCAAATTCAACAAGGAAAAAAAACAGTTGACTTGGCTATAATTTGACCAAGACTGGATTTTTGCTCTAGTTAGGATTAGTCTTCAGGATATTGTCTTTATTAGTGGGTCTAAATGTTTATACTTTTGATTGTTTACACAGGGACTAGCACAGTGTGGGAATGGTGTTTAATGATTGGATGTGACTTACAATGGAAGAAACAAGCCAAAAAGAAGAAACAAGTATGAAGCCTGTAAATCAAGTATATACATGTATATACCAACTCTGTTTAAAGTAGTAAGTAAAAATGAAATTTAATACTTCAGTCAAGTGAATGTATAAACAATTTGCAGAGATTCTTGGAGGCTTGATAAAATGCAGTTTCTCCATGATTGGACTCCTTATGTCAGCGGAGTTAAAGAGAAATATGTACATACGAGGGGTGATAGAAAATTAATGAGACTGGTTCTAGTATTGGAAGAGTATTTGGAATATAAATGTGAAACAGCATCAGCACCCTTTCAAATCTTTATTCCACACATATGCCAAATATCAATTTATTGCATTTAAAAATGAAAAATTCCCACCGGTTTTACAGGGGTAAATCAAGACTGGGCGGGGCAGCCCGATACAGATACGCCACGTCAAGTGACGTTGCCTTCATAATGTTTCATCCGGGACGTCATTCTTTTCTCATTCTCGCCCTTACATGAGATACATTTATGGTGTCGGTCAATCCATTGTGTATACATGTCTTTATACCACTGTGTCACTGTGTATAGCTCGGAAACAACATTCTGTGCTGCCTGAGAAAGTTCAGTAAATGAATCGAATCTATTACCTTTTAATGCAGATTTAATCACAGGGAAAACATGAAAATCCATAGGGGCTAGATCCGGACTGTAAGGTGGGTGTTTTACTGCTTCAAAGCCCAAAACATTGATCTCTAATTGTGTAGTTTCTGCATTATGAGGCTGTGCATTATCCTGATGAATTATCACTCTGTCAAGGTCAATCTCCCCATTTAAAACTCTCAGCAGTGGTCAAATGACCCAAAGTTTTCAAAAGCTATTGAAATCCCTGCAGTCTCTGTTTCAGATCTGTTCATAAGATAAATATTATTCATAGAACAAGAAAAGTGTTTATGGTTAATGCCCTGTTGACATTTTGATGTAAATTATCTTCAACATGCATGGATTGATATTAATGATTTTTGGTACCAATGTTCACCAGCTTAAAAAGTAGCACTGCTTGCATGAACAAGGTCTCTAATTCAAAGGTCAAGGTCACATGCAGAATTTAGGTCCCTGTGGTCAAGGTCAAGGTCACACACAGAGGTCAATAGTCAGATTAAAGTATGAAAATGTGAGTATTGACCATTTAGTCATCATGAATTAAGGGATTCTATCACAAATGTTCACCATAACAAGACTGAGCATAATCCTGGTCCATATATGCGAGGTCAGGGTCACTAGAGATGATGAAATGCCCAGATTTTGTCCAAAGAATATCTTCTACATGCATGGAGGTATTTTCGAATATAATTGGATACAAAAAGTTCACAATCATGAAAATATAGTGTTGCTTGTATGAACCAGGTCTCGAGGTCAAAAGTCAAGGTCACACCTAGAGGTCCGTCTAAGACGCTTGTTTGGAGCAAAACCTTAACATGTATCGAGAGATCTTAATATAACTTTGCACTAATGTCGACCATTGTAAAGCAGTGTCGCACACAAAACTCAGGTCCCTGTGGCCAAGGTAAGGGTCACACATAGGCCAGTGTATTTTGACATTACTTACTACATTGTATAATGTAAGCATTTACACCGTGATATATGCAATGGTGGGTAAAGATCATGAGATGTTTTTCAGATGGTTGTATTCATTAAAGTGTAATGTAATAGGATAAAGGAAAAGCATCAGTTTCATTCAAAGTATTTTTCTTGCTCTTTATATTTTTATGAACAATTCCAATTTGTAACAGTAAGATGCAAATGCACTGGAAAAAAGTCCAGCCATATAACAATTCAAACTTGCACCTACCAGCTTTTAAGCAATTAAAGGCAATGCTCTGGACCACTGAGAAAGGGAATTGATTCTTTGATGCAGTTGTTAGAATTAGTTTTATTTAAAGGAACATTGATTGTTATTGTTTTGGAATCTACCACTAGTTACAAGTAACTGATAAGACATACAGGTAACTTTTTGTAGGTAGCCAAAAATATGGCAGTTGATAAAACAGCAAAACATAGTAGTTTTGTAATAACAGTTACAAATTCATTTTTTCATCAATCAGTTTAATATTCTATATCATTTAAAAGGTCTGTAAGGTCCAGGCTTGGGGCTGATTACTTTTGTTAGTAACTGAATACGTTAAAGTTGCTTTGAAATTTCCTGATTTTGGGGTCAGTGGGTAAAAGGTCAGTGTTACAGTGACCTTAACATTGAAAACCATTTCCACCATGTAACTTGACAATTGTTTCTTCTAGAGACATCAAACTTTCTTTCATGAATTCACACATTGAGTGGATGACCCTTTTACCTTTTGGTATGTCAAAAGTCAAGGTCACAGTGACCCTAAAATGTTTAGAATAATTTACACTCTTCACTTTGACAACCGTTTGTCATATAGATTTCAAATTTCATGTTATGGTTGCACACATTGAGTGAATGTCCCTTATTGATTTTGGGGTCAGTGTAGGTAAAAGGTCAAGGTCATAGTGACCTTAAAATTGAAAACCATTTCTGCCATGTAACTTAAAAATCATTTGTTGAAGAGACTTCAAACTTTACATCATGATTGTTCACATCGAGTTGATGACCACTATACATTTCTGGGGTCAGTGTGTCATAGATCAAGGTCATAGTGAGTCAGTGACCTTAATGTCTAGAATCATTTACACTCTATGACTCAACAACCATTCTTCATAGAGACTTCAAAAATCATGTAATGATTGCACACATTGAGTGAATGACCGCTATTGATTTTGGGGGTCCGTAAGTCAAAGGTCAGAAGATAAAGAATTTAAAGCAAATTATTTAATTTTAAAGCTGAAGGTTTCCTCCCCATATATCACAGATGCATCATGCTTACAAAAACACCTTTCTTGCATATAATGCTCCGCAAAGTGGTGCTTTTGTTTAAAAATTCTAGTGTTCATATTCTATGAATAAGAAAATGTTCATGCAAGGTGCATATATAAACTAAAAACTAGCTATGATAGCCATTAGCAGATGAATGTTATATGACTTAAATAAAAAAATTATTTCGTTTTTCATGTATCAGGCAGTTTCAACCAAGGAATTGAGATCTGTTCATGATGCCAATTCTGCACAAGTTGGTTCAAGTCCAGTTAAAGATAAAACGGTTAACGTTGTTAGTGGACGATGGATGTAATGACAGCTGGAAGCCATTGTAGCCCAAAACTTTTGTAGTGCTCAGGTGAGTTTAAAATAAGCTCTTTTCAAAATAGCGACTTTGTTAGTGATAGAGGGCTATTGTCAAACCAAAAAACTACAGCATTTAAGGTATGTATTTAGCTATAAATTTATTCATTGTTATTTAAAGGTGGCCAATCTGATTCCTTTAAAAAAATCAGCTGTGCTTATATATAAGTTACATTATGTAACAAAATGATAGATAATATAAAAAAAACCAATAAAGGATACCGTTTTGGCATGGATTTAGGTAAGGTTTGGAAAAAACAGATGTACAGATTTTGAAGCTGGCGGTATGCATGTTTATTTTTAAAATGCGTGTGTGCATGACCTCAGGGATCAGTTGATTTTACATAGAGTTATATAGGGAAAACTTGAAAATCTTCTTGTCAGAAACAAGAAGGCCTAGAGTTAAGATATTTGGTGTGTAGCATTGTCTAGTGGACCTCTACCAAGTTTGTTCAAAAATGGCCTCTGGGTCAAAAATGGCCCCGCCCCGGGGGTCACTTGTTTTACATAGAGTTATATAGGAAAATCTTAAAAAATCTTCTTGTCAGAAACTGTGTTATAGAGCTGAGATATTTGGTGTGTAGCATTGTCTAGTGGACCTCTACCACGTTTGTTCAAATCAGGGCCTCTGGGTCAAAAATGGCCCCGCCCCAGGTGTCACTTGTTTTACATAGAGTTATATAGGAAAAACTTTAAAAATCTTCTTGTCGGAAACAGTAAGGCATAGAGCTTAGATATTTGGTGTGTAGCATTGTCTAGTGGACCTCTACCAAGTTTGTTCAAATCATGACCTCTGGGTCAAAAATGGCCCCGCCCCAGGGGTCACTTGTTTTACATAGAGTTATATAGGAAAATCTTAGAAAATCTTTTTGTCAGAAACTGTAAGTTATAGAGCTTAGATATTTGGTGTGTAGCATTGTCTAGTGGATCTCTACCAAGTTTATTCAAATCATGGCCTCTGGGTTAAAAATGACCCCGCCCCAGGGGTCACTTGTTTTACAAAGAGTTATATAGGAAAACCCTAAAAAATCTTCTTGTCAGAAACCGAAAGTTATAGAGCTTAGATATTTGGTGTGTAGCATTGTCTAGTGGACCTCTACCAAGTTTGTTCAAATCATAGCCTCTGGGTCAAAAATGGCCCCGCCCCAGGGGTCTCTTGTTTTACATAGAGTTATACAGGAAAAACTTTAAAAATCTTCTTGTCAGAAACCGTAAGGCATAGAGCTAGATATTTGGTATGTAGCATTGTCTAGTGGACCTCTACCAAGTTTTTTCAAAGCATTAGTGCCGCTTAGGGGAGCTCCTGTTGAACTATAAAAGCTTGTCTTGAATGTCCAGCAGATCCAGGTGAAATTGAACACAGTGTATTTGTTTAAGTGTTTGTCCATTGTATATTTTGCCATATGATTTATAAATTATACTACCAGCCAGTAGCTGTAATTATGTGTCAACTCTGTACCTCATTGGTATATTTATAGAATTTATGTTTCTTGGCACAATGTTTAACTACAGTACTGTATCATTAATTTTTTTCAGATCCTGTTGGTTTCAGTGTTTCAGTCAGTCTAGAAGATTATGAGGGAAAAGAAAATGGTGGCAGTCCAAAAGGGGAAAGAGGAACTTTAAAGCAAACTTTGTTCTGTGAAAACAACACTGACCGCCATTATATATTATAGGGAAGAAAAAAAACTGTATAAACTGCTGGCTTGATTTTAACCATTATATAAACCAACATTTATTGTGGTCAGCTGCAAAAAAAACAAAGCCAGCAGAGGCAGGGCTTATCTTTCATGATTTGTCTGAATTGGGAATTGATAAAATCTTCTCTTTAGAAATTCCTGACCCAATAATAATAATTTTGAACAAAATTATTCTTTGGATGACCCTCTATCATGTCTGTATCAGTTGCAGAGATTATTTTGTGTAGAAAGGGCATGACTGCTAGAGGCAGGGATTATTTATCTTTGATGTCAACATGAGATACATTTAAAATCTCTTGTCACTGTTAGTAAAAAACTACTGAATATAGAAAATCTGTGTTAAATAAACTGGGTTTAAATTGACCAGTCTTGATGATACTTGGTATAAAGCATCCTTATAGCATTCTGACACCTGTGTCATTTTGTACGCACTCAAAGTTATTTTTATGGCTTCATGCAGATTTTACATATATGTTGCATTGCTTAATTGTTATTATTTGTACATATACATATGAACAAACTATGCTTTCTGGTCAGAACTGTTTCTTATGACAACAGTCTTTGAACTACAAAATTTTTCATACATACAAACAAAAACGATTTCATTTTTATTTTCACATCTTCCAATGAGCAACTGAATTTTCATTGAAAGTTTTTTTACAACATTTGAAAACCTTAGTACTTTGTTCGGACGTATGAACAAAATGCATAAGTCAGTCATTTCCTTGATTTTGAAAATTACACTTGTTTGTACGTACAAAGAAAATGTGTGAAGTCAGTCATTTCATCGACATGGAGAACTGCACTTGTTCGTACGTACGAACAAAATGTGTGAAGTGAGTCATTTCATCGACTTGGAAAACTACACTTAAAATTGTTCGTACGTACGAACAAAATGTATGAAGTTAGTCATTTCATTGACTGGGAGAACTACACTTGTTCGAATATTCAAACAAAATGTGTGAAGTCAGTCATTTCATTGACTTGGAAAATTTTTATTAAAATTGTTTGTACTTATGAACAAAATGTATAAAGTCAGTCATTTCATCGACTGGGAGAACTACACTTGTTCGTAAGTACGAACAAAATGTATGAAGTGAGTCATTTCATCTACTTGGAAAACTGCACTTAAAATTGTTCGTACGTACGAACAAAATGTTTGAAGTTAGTCATTTCATCGACATGGAAAACTACACTTAAAATTGTTCGTACGTACGAACAAAATGTATGAAGTTTGTCATTTCATCGACATGGAAAACTACACTTAAAATTGTTCGTACATACGAACAAAATGTATGAAGTTTGTCATTTCATCGACATGGAAAACTACACTTAAAATTGTTCGTACGTACGAACAAAATGTTTGAAGTTAGTCATTTCATCGACATGGAAAACTACACTTAAAATTGTTCGTACGTACGAACAAAATGTATGAAGTTTGTCATTTCATCGACATGGAAAACTATGCTTGTTTGAATTCAGTGAAAAATACGCTTGTTCGTACGTACGAACAAAATGAATGAAATTATTTTACTGATCTTGGCTTATTTCTTAATAAAAAAAACAGTTTTTACAAGCGTCAAGTCACTTATTGCATTCATTGATTTTGAAAATACACTTGTTAGCACGTATGAACAAAATGAATGAATTTATTTACTGATCTCAGCTTCTTTCTTTATAAAAAAAAACAGTTTTAGAAGGTTTGTTCGTACGTATGAACAAATTTTCAGTCATTAATTACATCAGTACCTATCATTGTTCGTACGTATGAACATATTGCTGATAAGAAGCTGTCTATCTATGAAATAAATAAGAAAATTTTATACTTAATATTCATTTTGCTATTTTATGAGTATTTTCACTGTTAAATTTACTTGAAAAAACTCTATATATGGGCCAAAAAGAGGGACCGATCGGAAAATCCCTTTTTATTCTGGAAGGGCATGTCAGTGTTTTTCTAATTACATATTTTACAATGTTTATTTTTTACTTGTTTAACTTAATTAAATGTTTTTGCTAATGAGAAGGAACAACATTTCTTTTTTTTTAAATAGAACACATAGTTGAGAATACCTTAATTACACTTTGTTATTTTTTGTGTTGATTACATTCTTGGCAGATAGGACTGCATGGGCGCAAGTTTATAAACTGAAATTAAGTTTTGCTATGTTTTAAGGATTCTTTTATAGTTTTAACATTGTTCTTTTTCCCAGGAAATCATGCCCATATTTTACTCATTTACTTATCTACATTCCAGTGAGGTAAAGAACATGCACCTGTATCTAACAAATATTCTCTCTGAAAGAATTTGAACTTCAATATGTCAGGGTAGTTTCTATTTACTAATTTACTTCGTTAAACCAAAGACCTAAATTACCACAGGTTTGACACCTCTTTTCGGTACAGAGGATCAAGTCGAAAGGTCGCCACGAACTTTCGATCAGCGATAACGTGTAGTGTGAAACCAATAAAAACACTTGCGTAAATGCAGTGGGTGGTGAAATAATGCGGAAATTATTGTCAGTTATTCCTCAAAGCTCACATTTCGGTCTTTGGTGAAAACGTTCCAAAAAATGTTATGTATAAAATTCTTATCTTGAAATCTTTTACTTCGACTTTTCAACAAGTCTTAAGTATTGTCAGTTTAAGTTGTCTTGAATTGATTTTGTTCATAAAACTTGCTCACACATTTTCTGATTTGTGCTGTACCTGTGGCAGAAATTAAAACATAAAATACTCTCTGGTTGCGATAGCAACATTTTCCCTTTAAATTATCTTTAATATTAGCCCATGTGGATCAGTACTACTTTCATCAGTAAAGTGATATTCTAACTGAGAAAGTAAAATAGGAAACATTGCAGCTGATGTTGCCACGGAAACATTTCAATCAATTATTTTATTTCTTTACATTCTGCCATTTTCTCAAAAGACGATCACTTCTGCTCTCAGAATAAAATAAAAATAAAATTTTGAAGAATAAATAAAATCACAATGAGTATATTTGTGATGTGTCTATAGGTACAGTTTATACAGGAATTTTATACTTGCAAGAATTTGTTTTGTCTTTGCTGTAACTTGGGAGAATTCGTTTTAGGGATTAATCAAAATTTTATTTTTAAATGCTTTTCCAAGTTTTAGTTTGAACTAATTTATTTTACATCGATTGGAAAGCAAGTTCTTGCAACTGATTTTAGTTCCTCTCGGTGACTGCTCCCTGAGTTCAAACCAGTACTCACGCCGAAAGTGAGGAATGCAAGTTTTGACTTACAAATTGCCCGTGAATTTAATTTTATGAATTTGAAGTACTAACAAAAATGATACTCAGAAAAATAACTTTCTTTATTAAACTGTCACATTTTAAGGAAGCCACTTACTGCTCCAGGGTGTTCGTGGATTTCTGATACCGTTCTACAATGAAGATGAGTGTCCATTGGGCAACTTTGTTGATTCTCCTTGTTTTCACAAGGTGTATTTCAACATCTGACAACTCACGAGTTACGCTGTTAATGTGGCCGGTTGAAATCGATTCCGTAGGTGTGTAAGCCGGATATAATTGTCTTGACGGATTGACGTCACACGTGGACGCCCTGGACGTGGTAGATCACGGACGTTGCCACGTTGCTGAAATCGTCGCCAAAGTGCTGATATGGTGTTTCGGTGAACACCAAAACGCTGCGCAACCGCATTTTGAGCAATGCCTGCTTGGAGCATACCGACGGCACGTAGGCGATCATTTTCTGAGATGCGTGGCATTGTCTTCAAAGACTTAAAATCCAAATTAAGGTGTTTTTCTGAACTGCTGGGTAGCTCACTATAATTTGACGGTTAAAATAACTCGAAACAGCATGTACGAGGATGTTAACATAAAGAAACACGTAAAAAGCGAGACCGTTACGGGCTATACATTTTGCACGTGCAACTCGCGAAAAGCAGTATTATTGAAACAAGATTACCTTGTGAATTACACAAAAGAAATCTGCTAAAATAATTTTATACCTAATAAAAGATATTAAGTATTTTAGTGTGCACAGTTATATTTTTCCGTCAGTATATATTATATGGTTCAGTGCATACACAGATGTTATAATGATCCCAGAGCCAAAGTGCTTTTGTCTGAAATTATACAGCAAAAAATCTAACATCTACACATCCACTACCAAACATTTCACAGAAATAGTGTAAGAAAGAACGAAAATTGAGTAGAATTCCAAGTAGAATATAATATACCGGTATGATCATAAATGAGGAGTTCTAAAACCTTAGAACTTCTGTAATTTAAGCTGACAACAAAACCCTTTAAAAATAACATATATCAGCACATTTGCATAGGAACTGAGTTCATTTTAAAATTGTATAGTTTTTTATGTTAACCAAATAGCCATGCTGGTAAAAATAATATAATGTATATAATACCTGTACAACTATTTCACATAATATGAAACCAAAATCAATAATGTCCATCTATAGAGTGTAACCATTGGTTAAGCCGGTTATAACGTAAAAGTACAGACACTTTAAACTTTTTAAACACGAATTACTCAGTGAATTGAACGCCAACAATGCAAGCTTTCAATGGACCATATTATCTTTATTTACAAGTAAATAATGTTCCTAATATGTTTCATTTTTAGCTCACCTGAGCACAGCCCAAGTGAGTCTTTAGGATCGCTGGTTGCAGGCATCCTTCTTCTACAATTACTTCAAAGGACATCTCCTCTGAAACAACTAAGATTTGTTAATCTTGTCTGAATGTTCCTTGCATAAAGTCCTATCTTAGTTGTTCAAATGGTTTCAGTTCATTGCTGATCTTTGGGACAGGAGCTAAAAATAAATTTAAAAACTGAAAACTTTATAAATCTTCTTCTCCAAAACCACTGGGTCTTGAGTTGAGATATTTAACGTTTTGCATTGTCTAGTGGTCTTCTACCAAATTTGTTCAAATCATGGCCCCAGGGTCAAGTTCGGCTCCATTACAGGGACCACATGATTTCACAGATGCTTATCGAGGAAAAACTTTCAAACATCTTCTTTTCTGAAACTACAAGGCCTAGGACTAAGTTATTTAGTATGCGGCATTGTCTTGTAGATCTTCACCAAGTCAGTTCTAATCATGGCCCTAGGGTCTAAATTGGCTCCGCCCCAGCTGCAAAATTATTTTAGATAGGCGTTTTGGGGAAAACTTTCAAAAGTCTTCTACTATGAAACCAAAAGGCCTTGGGCTAAAGTATTATATATGCAGCATTATCTAGGTTACCTCTATCAAGTTTGTTTAAATCATAGCCCTAATGACTGAATTTGCCCCGCTCCCGCTGCAACATGGTTTTACAAAAGCTTAATTGGTTTGATATTTGGCATACTGGTTCACTTAAAGCTCCTCTACAAAGAGGAATCAAAGTCGCCAAAGCTAAAAATGGATTTTACTATCGCACATCATAGAGCCTTTATTGATTGACCAATATATTAGATAGTTGATATGAAGGTTCCTTGCATAGACCTTTACCCTTAGGTGGGAATGAGGTCACTGAATCAAGGCCAAAATCCCCAAGGCCAATAATAGATGCTTGTACTTTCTGCCATAGTGCCTTTATTTACTGACAGATATTTGATTTGTATGCGCCTTAATAAACCTCTTACAGTCATAGCAGTCAAGGTTAAGGACACCGTCTACAAATATATTTTTCTAGTTTTCGTTATGGAGCCTTCATTTATTGACTGATCTTCGATATTTTGTATGTAGGTACATGGACCGCTACCAGTGGCTGGGGTGTGAGGTCACTGGGTTGAAGGTCAGGGTCACAAAAGTAAGAAATAGATTTTGTTCTACCTTTTTTCATAGATTTACACTCCCTTTACATTCAATTTCAACACCATAACTGTCGCAAAACATTAACAATATAATTCCTTTCTTTTTCTGAACCAACCTGATCACGTCATGGGTTCCTGAGGTATTTGGGCAAAAAGAGGCGTACTTTGCCATGTCTGCATTAAAGTGGTTTTACAGCTATGAATATCTTACAAACAACTGGCCTGATTTAAAAATTAAGTAACACAACAATAATTATGAAACTTGAGTAAAATTAAACCAAAAGTGGTTTTCAAATGCTTGTTCAGAGACTTCAGGGAACTGTTGACATTGTTACACTGTCGGTTTTACTGTTACAACCTGTATGTGAAATTATGTGTAGAACAATTTTTGGTGATATTAATATTTGTACAGAGGTATTGCAAGAGTTGATGGATGAAAACAAGCTTACCTTAAAAATAGTACGGGGAAATTTTCAGTATTTTATAGACTTATCTCTAGGAATTCAAGACATTAAAAAAGTCACAATAGTCTATTAAAGTTGGCTCAAAATTTGGTTGAAACCTATGGCATGAACTGGCAAAAAAAGTTTCATAAATGTGTGTTTAGATTTTTATGTGAGGTTCTGTGATTTGTCCGCCGTTCGTCGAAGGGCGATAGTGCATCCACACGCGTCAACTTTTTTATTAAAACGACATTTCCTCTGAAACCACTCAGCAAAAGTTAGTGAGACTTGGCAGGGATGTTCCTTGCATGAAGTTCTACCAAAGCAGTTCAAAACATTTAGAACTCTAGTTGCTATGACATCCAAAATAAAATATTTAAAAATCTTGTATGAAACCACAAGACCAAGAACTTTAATATTTTGCATGTTGTATTATCTAAATGTCCTCTACCAAAGTTGTTCAAATTATTTCCCTGTGGTCAAAATTGGCCAAGGGGTCATATGTTTACATAGAAATATAAAGGATATTTTTTAGGAATCTTTATCTCTGAAACCATAAAGCTCAAAGTCTGGAAATACCGACAAAGTCATTCCAATATAGCCCCATATCACTGATAGTGGGAGTTTAAAAAATAATGCTTTCTCTTTTTAAATGTTTTGATATTTAGGGAAACGCCCAGATCTAAGTAACAAATGTATGTGCATTAAACACATGTCGCCTTTATATAAATAAAATGATGCCGGCCTGGTGGAACTGACAAAGCTATAACTAAGACCAGTGTATATAGAAAATATAAACAATTTTGAAATTGTCAAATATTCTGACATGAACTTAGATGTGACTGTTTACATGCAGGTGTTACAATTAAGCAGACTTAACTAAAATCTATGTTTGTTTGTTTAATGGCTGAAAGTCTGTATATGCTGTTTTTCGACATTCCGTAATAGCAACACAATCTAATGAGTTTAAGTTTTTTTACCAGTTATATGCACACAAATAAACATGAGATTTGATTGGTATATGTCCATGAATATTCACAAAACTAAATTTGCAGTAAACCTAGTTGGTTAATTCCATCATTCCAAAAGTAATCTATGTAAAACGCTGTGTTAAATTACAGATGATTTGACCTGGTGTATACCTTTCAGTGTCTTCATTCATGAAAAATATGGGTTGCTGTAACACTTAATGGTATTGGAACAAAAACGTTAACCATATCAAACTAAGTGGATATTCCTATGTAATGTTATTACGAGTCTGATTAATGGAAAATTTTGCCTTTGATCATTTACTGACATATTTTCAGTTGATTATACAGTAATCGCTTAGAAGAGAAACGTCAGCTACATTTCCATTAAAAACTTCTTTATTTAAGTGTCTGATATAACTATCACGGTGTTTTTTTCTGGAAAACGTACACTGTATGTTGGAGAAGAAATAAAAGGTATTGTTAAATGTTTTTATAAGTAGCTTATCTTGCAGTTTATGGTTTTTCCAATTGTGATAACATTCCATTTGTCATCTGTAGTCTACCACTTTTAATTCAACATAACATCTGAAACCACTGTGCTAGAGTTGATGAAACATGGAAGCAATGAGTTGGGAAATTTGGTATATAGCTTTGACAAGTAGACTCCTATCTAGAGATATCAAAATTATATCACTGGGGTCACTATCAGCCCAGCACAAGAGGTCATAGTTTTTCCTTTTACATAGCCCTGAAGTAGGAAACTTTAAAAACCTTCATCTCTGAAACTCCAAATATTTCGTGTGAAGCATTGATTGGTAGACCTGTATTATTATTTTTTACATTATAACCCTTATGCTTTGTCTAAATTAGCTCCGCTCAAGGTTTAACGAAGGGAAAAAATGAAACCTTGCTCAAAACCACAAAACTTATAGTTTAGATAATTATATAATGTGTGAAATTGTGTAGTAGTTCTCCTTAAAACATGTTCCAATCAAGCACTTCCCTAGGGTAAAAATTTGTCCGTCACTTATTTATTCTATTTAGGCATGTTTTTCTCAACATAATTGTTCGTTTTCCTTAAGGCCCAGTTTATAGGTATTAGAGTGAATGACTGCCTGGTAATACTGTCCAAAAATATTCAAATTAGGGCTTTAGGTTCAAAAGTGACCCCGTCGTTTTATTCATAATTAAATGGAAAATAAAATATTAATATCTTCTAAATAATTTTAGAACAGAGCTTTCTTTTCATTTTGACCTTGACCTTAACCTATTTTCTTATTTTGCAGATACAGCATTGAAATTTGGACTTTATTTTATACATCTAATTTTTTTTTATGCGACTTTGACGTACTGATGACTGACATTCTGATTCCTTTCTGGTTCGTGAGCAACGTTTATGAAATATGGGTTATATGTACAGTTTTGTATCTAGATTTCAACTTCAAAATCAGGTGAACTTTACCTCGACCAACTTCATTTTAATAATCTACAACATTGAAGTTTGGGCTACATTTTGATTTTGTTTTGACATTTCAGCTTTCCCTTTGGACGACCATTTCCGTGATTTACTGACCTCTTTTCTCTTTTGATACAATATCCATAAAATTTAGACCATGTGTATAGTTTTGTATACTAATATAAACTATGACTGACTTTCTTAATATTTGATGGTACATAAAAACACATAAAACTGGCCCCATTTCAGTTTCAGCAGCTTAAACAAATACTTATTACGTAGCAGCCGTTTACCATTTAATACATGGTGACCTTGAGCACATTTTCTATTATAACAGTGATCTCTAAAGGATGCAAATCAACTGAATATAATAATTACTGTTGTTTTAACAGCATGTTACTTTTTCGATCTTGGAAAGGGGAACACACGGTGGGATCAGTAGGAGGGAATGATCAGTTTATGTCTCTGCCAAGCAAAACTGCAGTACTTAGATTCAATTTTTTTCAATAAACATTTTGCAAATTCTTCTGATTTTCAAGATGTGTGATAAAATTAATGCTATTTAAAGACAGCATCAATCTTTATAGTTTACCTAAGGAGTTACAACCGTTAGTATTAAATTTAGACTTATTCGCTGATTTATCTATTCTAATAATTGTAAATTGATTTATGAAAAACAGCAACAACAATAAAAAAGAAGAAAAAAATAGCAAAAATGAAATAACTTTAAAATAGCAACAACTACATCATTTTGACTTTCTAAATACTTTTAATTTTACTTTAATTTTTAACGCCTTTCTGTTGCTACTTAGACTTGTCAGGTTTGTGTCGCTTTTCTACTGCTACTTTCAAATTTCTAATTTACCTTAGGACAATATGTATTTATTTAAAATTATGCGCGTACCTTATTTTTTTACAGAATAATGTGATTTTGACACAACATGCATGCATTTAAATGCAAAGTTTGGGATCAAAAGTTGTACTAACATGACTGATCACACAAATCATACAAATGCCAATAAGAAGCAATAAAATCATGCAAGTTTAGAGTAACAGTATCAAGGACATTTATTACTTTTAGAAACCTAGTATGAGCAATATTTCATTAGCCCGTGACTTGAATCGCAGTAACTTCGAGGTGTGTTACGACGCAAATTGTAAAAAAAACGCAAATTGTAATAATTATTACAATTTGCGTTATTGTTACAATTTGCGTTACAAACGTAACGCAAATTGTAATAACGCAAATTGTAATAAAAAGTCAAAATCGTGAATTAAGGGTTATTGCAATGTTTTATTATCTACAATGGGTATATAATCCATTTTAAGACATTTCCCGGAGAATTCACTACTTTTAGAATATATCGAATACTATCCTTATGAAGGAGAAAAAGGTTTATTACAATTTGCGTTTTATTACAATTTGCGTTGTAAACGGTAACGCAAATTGTTATAACGCAAATTGTAATAAAAAATTCAAAATCGGAATTCAAAGTGGATTTAAGGCTATTAGTTTATTATCATATAAAATGGCTATATAATCCATTTTAAGACATTTCCCGGGAAATTCACTACTTCTAGAATATATCGAATACAACGGTTATAAGGGAGAAAAAGTTTATTACAATTTGCGTTTTATTACAATTTGCGTTGCAACGGTAACGCAAATTGTAATAACGCAAATTGTAATAAAAATTCAAAATCGGAATTCAAGGTGGATTTATGGCTATTGCAATGTATTATTATATTAAATGGCTATATAATCCATTTTAAGACATTTCCCGGGAAATTCACTACTTCAAGAATATATCGAATACTACCGTTATAAGGGAGAAAAAGTTTATTACAATTTGCGTTTTTATTACAATTTGCGTCGTAACAGAGCTGTGTAAAGACGATAGGGTATGGAGCTTGCAACATTTGAAGAGCCGCACTTGGCTTTTTATTTTATTCTCATGACACGTTTAGTTTTACGTTTATACCTGATTTTTGCCGGTCAGTCTCATTTAAAAATTATTGCAAACAGGTCTAAGTGGTTGGAAATTCATTTTCAAGATTATAGAATATTGTAATGGATTAAATGCAGATTACAGAAAGAGAAAAAACAGATATCTATAAAATTAATAATAGAAAGTGTGTAAGTCGTTTAAAAAAATATATTGGTACTAAAACTGCTGTAATTTTTCGTATAAACCGCTTTCTGTTACTTGAAAAAATCGATCGAACAGAAAATCAAGCAACGCCAGTTAGCCATAATAGCTACAAACCTTTAGCTAACACGTTTAAAATAGGATTGATTTTTGATTCGCTGAGAATTGAGATTAATATTTATATTGAATCTACTGCCACATTTACAACTCATTAATAGGAGCCTATGGACACCTGTCAAAGGTTTGTCACGAAATACTATCTGGTTATACTGCCTGAATTAGATAACTGAGTGCTGAAATATTTGAATATGTCAAACAGGATATCAAGTTCATATTATTATTTCAATAACCTTTGATTTTTCATAAACATCCAAAATCGTTTGAATTTTCTTATATTTTTACATAATTTAAATAAATTGCTGAAAATCAGATAGTTTTCTCTTATGCATAAAAGAAAATGGCGGATGAGAAAATAAAACCCGGTGTGATTCTTGGAACTTTGATGGTCCTCGTTGTGAAGGTCTGCACGTGTAAGGAGCTGAGGACCCTTGGATTTCTGTCAGTTACTGGGAAGAGTTGGAGCGGAGGGGACTCCTGTCTGACAGCCATACATATGGCAGTTGACGATGTAAATGCGAATGAGGATATTTTGAAGGATTTCAATTTGACTTATACTTGGTTTGACAGTAAGGTAGCTTATCTTTTATTATCTTTCATTTTACTTTGTTTACAATACCTAATTTGAACACATTGATTTTGAACTTAAATGCTTTTTAAACGTTATAGTTGCTGTTTCAGTTATTGCTTATTGTTATTGCAAGATTTTAGATAACTAAATAAGAATGCTTATCGTTCTTTAAAATCTACCAATATATTTTTTTTTCTGTAAAGTCCTAGCTTGTGGAATTACTTAAAAAAGAACACTTATTATTGTTTAGACTTATTCGCTAATTTGCCTATTCTAATTATTCTAAATTGATTTATGAAAAAAAAACAGCAACAACAATAAAAAAGAAGAAAAAAATAGCAAAAACTGAAATAACTACACAATAGCAACAACTATATCATTTTGACTTTCTAAATACTTTTAATTTTACTTTAATTTGTAAGGCCTTTCTGTTGCTACTTAGATTTGTCACGATTTAATGGCTACTAAGTCTGGTTACCCTCTTTCACTGATACTTTGACTTGTCACGTTTTAAAGCTATTTTGCCTTGTTACGCTTTTCTACTGCCAGCTTGACTTGTGACGTTTTAAAGCTATTTTGCCTTGTTACGCTCTTCTACTGCTACTTTGACTTGTGACGTTTTACAGCTATTTTGCCTTGTTACGCTTTACTACTGATACTTTGACTTGTGACGTTTTACAGCTATTTTGCCTTGTTACGCTTTACTACTGCTACTTTGACTTGTGACGTTTTACAGCTATTTTGCCTTGTTACGCTCTTCTACTGCTACTTTGACTTGTGACGTTTTAAAGCTATTTTGCCTTGTTACGCTTTTCTACTGATACTTTGACTTGTGACGTTTTACAGCTATTTTGCCTTGTTACGCTTTTCTACTGATACTTTGACTTGTGACGTTTTAAAGCTATTTTGCCTTGTTACGCTTTTCTACTGATACTTTGACTTGTGACGTTTTAAAGCTATTTTGCCTTGTTACGCTTTTCTACTGATACTTTGACTTGTGACGTTTTAAAGCTATTTTGCCTTGTTACGCTTTTCTACTGCTACTTTGACTTGTCACGTTTTACGGCTATTTTGCCTTGTTACGCTTTTCTACTGATACTTTGACTTGTGACGTTTTACAGCTATTTTGCCTTGTTACGCTTTTCTACTGCTACTTTGACTTGTGACGTTTTACAGCTATTTTGCCTTGTTACGCTTTACTACTGCTACTTTGATTTGTGACGTTTTAAAGCTATTTTGCCTTGTTGCGCTTTTCTACTGATACTTTGCCTTGTGACGTTTTAAAGCTATTTTGCCTTGTTACGCTTTTCTACTGATACTTTGACTTGTGACGTTTTAAAGCTATTTTGCCTTGTTACGCTTTTCTACTGCTACTTTGACTTGTCACGTTTTACAGCTATTTTGCCTTGTTACGCTTTTCTACTGATACTTAGACTTGTGACGTTTTAAAGCTATTTTGCCTTGTTACGCTTTTCTACTGCTACTTTGACTTGTCACGTTTTACAGCTAT
Organism: Cyclina sinensis; assembly: GCA_012932295.1. NCBI lineage: Eukaryota > Metazoa > Mollusca > Bivalvia > Venerida > Veneridae > Cyclina > Cyclina sinensis. The sequence goes on from JAAONU010000004.1 coordinate 30,159,917, forward strand.
TTTGCCTTGTTACGCTTTTCTACTGATACTTTGACTTGTGACGTTTTACAGCTATTTTGCCTTGTTACGCTTTTCTACTGATACTTTGACTTGTGACGTTTTAAAGCTATTTTGCCTTGTTACGCTTTTCTACTGATACTTTGACTTGTGACGTTTTAAAGCTATTTTGCCTTGTTACGCTTTTCTACTGCTACTTTGACTTGTGACGTTTTAAAGCTATTTTGCCTTGTTACGCTTTTCTACTGCTACTTTGACTTGTCACGTTTTACAGCTATTTTGCCTTGTTACGCTTTTCTACTGCTACTTTGACTTGTGACGTTTTACAGCTATTTTGCCTTGTTACGCTTTACTACTGATACTTTGACTTGTGACGTTTTAAAGCTATTTTGCCTTGTTACGCTTTTCTACTGATACTTTGACTTGTGACGTTTTACAGCTATTTTGCTTTGTTACGCTTTTCTACTGATACTTTGACTTGTGACGTTTTAAAGCTATTTTGCCTTGTTACGCTTTTCTACTGCTACTTTGACTTGTGACGTTTTACAGCTATTTTGCCTTGTTGCGCTTTTCTACTGCTACTTTGACTTGTCACGTTTTAAAGCTATTTTGCCTTGTTACGCTTTTCTACTGCTACTTTGACTTGTGACGTTTTACAGCTGTTTTGTCTGGTAACGCTCTTCTACTGCCAGTTTGACTTGTGACGTGTTACAGCTATTTTGCCTTGTTACATTCTTCCACTACTACTTTGACTTGTGACGTTTAACAGCTATTTTGCCTGAATTCGCTTTTCTACTGCTCCTTTGACTTGTCACGTTTTACAGCTATTTTGCCTTGTTACGCTCTTCTACTGATACTTTGACTTGTCTCGTTTTACATCTTTTTTGTCTGGTTACACTCTTTCACTGCTTTTTTGACTTGTCTCGTTTTACATCTATTTTGTCTGGTTACACTCTTTCACTGCTTTTTTGACTTGTCTCGTTTTACATCTATTTTGTCTAGTTACACTCTTTCACTGCTACTTTGACTTGTCTCGTTTTACATCTTTTTTGTCTGGTTACACTCTTTCACTGCTTCTTTGACTTGTGGCGTTTTACATCTTTTTTGTCTGGTTACACTTTTTCACAGCTTCTTTTACTTGTGGCGTTTTTGCATTGTAGTGTCATCCTGGAATATCAGTTTACGGCATGAATGAAAGGTTCAACAATGATCCACCATATGTCATGTTACTGGGCGCTGGCTGTTCTATAGCCTCTGAGGCAACTGCACAAGTTTCACATCTATGGAACCTCACGCAGGTAGGTGTAATACATGAAATTTATTTGATTATAATGAAAGGGTTTATATCATTGCTTAATCATATCATTTAACTAATTAAAAATGTGAAGCTTTAAGTTGGATAAGCCAATGCATTTTAGGTATGATACGGACTCTATTGTGTAAAGCTGAAGAATATAAGACTCCTACGCGCCATTAACATATCCCAGCATCTTAATCCCTTACTCTTCAACTTAATCTAGCGGTTTTTTCCATAACACAACCTCAAAACTTTTGAAAATAATGCATGCTGACAAACCTGCACAAACATTTCAAAGGTGAAATTTTATCACTTTGAGCACCTTTTAGCGTTCTCTAGTGTTTTTTGTTGAAACGATAATTCACTTTCTGTTTCGTTTTCAATCATTTTCGTCTCATGCACTTCCCATAAAAATACCAGTTAAAAAAATGGAAAATTAGAGGGCTCTCATTATTGAATGGAAACATCTATTTCTGCATACCGCAAGATAAGTGATGCCACCATTGCTTCAACTTGTTGATTTGTTGATATGTTATGACGTTTTTGCGTCCGTAAAATACACATGACCTGTTAGCAATTTTGACACAGCAGTAGTTAATAGCTTCGGCTTTTTATGTAAAAATTTGTATTTATAACTGCTATTTGTGTTTTACAAAAGAAAGAAAAGCAATACTGAGTGTTTTTCAACTTACCGAGGCGATGTATCATTAATGGCCAATGATTAAGCATGTAATACATTTCTCTAGAGATCTAGCTGATATTTGATCGCTTATCACTTAAATTGCTAATGTTCAACTGATATATTCTAATGTTAACTTCTGTTTGTTATATATTCTGGACAAATATGAGTAAAACATTGTTGAGCTTAAGTCGATTTCTTAGAAGTGTAAGTTTTACATACTAAATAATGACTGTGATGCCTGAAGAATACCATTAAAATACATTTCTTGAACTGAAAATACCTCCCTTATAATAACTCTCTCTCTGTAATTCTCTGATGCGCTGCATCTGAGAATCGCGTCTGATGTGATGATTTACTTTTTAAATGCTAAAAGATAACACGAACTTACTGGCATTCGGTGCACATTAGTAGCTAATATAAAGATGGAAAAGTCTTTTTACTATCAATGTGATTAAATCAGTTTCTCCAACTAAGCTTTTCGAACTGTCTGGATCGGAGTTGCGTTCTGCCACGTAATGCCACTGCAATAATTGTTACAACTTCAAACCATCATTGTTGACCTTTCGCCAAAACTGTCGACCTTTCGCCAAAATGCACATCAGTTATTCATTTAGATTGTGGATAGCTATATGTAAAACACAGTTATGATTTTATGACATTAAATAATCTTGTAAGACAACGTTTTTATAAATAAATCCTCTAGAAATGTACTTTCGTTGATTTAAAAGAAATATATATTTTCAGTGAACATTTTTACACATTCCCGTGTTAATAGAAATATGATGTTCTAAAAAAGACGACTTTACCATTAGGGCTGTATAACTAAAGCCTTCAAGTGTACCTCAGTAAAAAACATTTACATAAGATATTATGGACTCAAAAATGTTTGCATGAATTCCTAAACCAATAGTTTGTATTTTATTCTTTTTTTGTTTCTACATGTATTTATAAAGTCAAATGCATAATGAATTTTACATGTCTTTTACAGATTTCGTTTGCATCAACATCACCGGTGCTGTCTGACCGTGCAAGATTTCCTAAGTTCTTTCGATTTGGCTTGCCTGATCAGCTTCTTAACCCAGCCAAACTCGGTTTGATGCAAGAATTTAACTGGAAAAGAGTAGCAACAATCAATCAAGCAAGGGAGTTTTTCTCTGCTGTAAGGGGTTTTACATGCTTGAAAATATTTCTGCTTGTTTTTTTTGCAAATATATAATCATTATAATGACAATAATGTTATTCTGTAGGTTTTTATTTTTTTATTTAGCAGTAGTTTTAACTTGTAACAGAAATTCCTGTTATTCAAACTTGTATTTAACGTTTCAGCACGTATAACTCTAGCTAGTGTAACATGCAGTCTTTGTTATTTTTATTTGTTTGCCATCGTCAGAACTCAAGTTTTTCATTCTGTTGTAATTATATTGTAATTCATCGATAATGAAACAGAACGTAATGAGCAAACGTGACGATGTTTTTCCGTCAGTAAATTAAGAAAAAAAAAACAGTTCTCTGGCCATCAGCCTAGTTCTAAACGAGCCTTCCTAGAACGCATAAAGACTAATCGTAGCTTTGACAGCTTTCTTGAGGAAACTTCCAATGAGTGATGTTTTATGGATAGATATCAGTACTGAAACCTGATCTCTTTCTTATTGTTTACGAGTCGCAGGTGATTTTCCTCGCTTTGATATATCACCACTACGTCTAAAATGCCTTCAGTTAAAACGAATAATCAAAATAGGAAAAACAAAAACACTTCATGTCTGTAATAAGTGTACATGAACATTTCTTTAACTGCTGAAGTAGTGATATAGGCAGGCGCGTAGCCAGGCATACTTCAAAACTTACGGGAGTACTTCGATTTTGAAAAATGTTTTCGTTATATGACTGAAAAAGAAATGTAAACTTAAGCTTAAGGGCTTTAATACCCACAATTACACTCACAAACAAAAGTGGTAGAACTTAGTATTTAACCCTGGTTACGCCACTGATAGGGTCTGCAAAATAACTTATATTGTGATTTTTTTCAATAAATTCATAGATTTTCAGAAAAGGATAAATGGTTCTGGTAATGTTTTGCATAGTATGTTTTCATATGAAAAACAAATCGTTGTGATTTTCTTATTCAGGTAATTGACGATTTTGTGAAAAGAACACGTGACACAAACATCGACATTTTATCTCAGGAAATCTTTATGAACAGTCCCTACAATAGACTTCTTAATCTAAAGGTAATCTATTTGTATCATTCAGTAAAACAATACATTTAAAAAAATAATCTAAGAACGATCCGTTCAAATTAACCCGACCAGTTTTGTTCCTGTTGTCATATAAACTGTAAGCAGTATCATAAGTGTAAGATTCTGAAGTCTTGTTCTTAACAGAACATTTATTGTTCAAAATAAAGATACAGCAATATGTACGACTTTCTTTGGCACTCGTGATATGATGACACGATAATGATAATGCCCATGGTAAAGAATTATGATCGTTATTTTTGTCTGTCGTCCCGCGGTTCAAATGTAGGTCAATAGCTTATATTACTACCGCTTGCAAAACTGATTACAGTTTCGCGTATTCGGAACGCAATAAAAAGTGACGTTACGATGATTATTTCAGTAGCTTAAACTGTCACTTTACTGATCATCCAATCATATCGAGGCAGTTTTCTTAGGTATACCTGTCAATAAAACTGCGTCTTGCAATCTACCCGCAGCCAGAAGAATGTGCCAAAGTTGCTGTGTAATAACTGTCGCTTCGTTGCTACCAGAAATCTTCACTCAGTATTTTTATTTCCTAACCGCTTTTCCATTTCGTACACAGAATGACACTAGGGTGACACTATAGAAAGATGGACTTTGAAAGAAACACATTGGGCGGCGCTTTAATTGATTTTTGACAGGTGTACCGAGGAGCCTCGTTCTTTTCCTAACAGTGTAAACTCTACATCAGTTTTGCAAGCGGTAGTAAATGAAACAGAACAAAGTTCAGACTCATTCTTAATGAAAATGCATGAATAATCCTTATATTAAGGTAGAAAATTGATGATGTTTAGTAAAAAGCTAAGCAAACTTAGTTTAGATTAAAGGATACTGGTTTCAAAGCTCTTAAATTCATATATCTGAACACAAGCTTGTCGAATACGATAACGTTTTATCTGAAGAGAGTCGTTAAGGCCGAAGAACTATATTCTTATTCATGAGAAAATGATTTAATTTTCAACGCTCTGGAAATCATATATCTGAACACAAATTTGAAAATACTATGATGTTTTATTTGATGAGAGTCGTTAAGGCACATGAACAATATTCTCATTAGCAAGAAAACTGATAAATATGACAAACAGGCCAGATTACACACTAGAAACGATATGATGATTGCTAATGACGACACTACTCTGGGAGAAGCTTCATTTGATTAAGTGTATGTATTACTGATGCAATATACTATAATTATCTGGCTGCAAGAGCAATCATGTGTGTATTGGGAGAAAGCCGTTTCTAACAGGCTCTTCTGTATGTTCTGTAGGGGACTGCTTACTTTCTCTCAACGAGTTATATACATATAAACAAACAAGTGATAAAATGCGATATATCATCCAACATTTTATTGAAATTTGAAGTAGATCTAGTTATGATCTGGATTTTTTTTCTTTTCTGAGTGGTGTTTTATAAAAGTTGGTCGGAACATTTCACCTTATCCCTAGATTGAACCATGGTCACGTTGAGGCAAAGTTTTGACCTGGTGAACTCCCTCAAGACTTCTAAAGACATTATATTCAACTAATTTACATGAAATGTTTCGACATTTCTTATGAAAGTTCAGAACGGGGTCACAAGAATTAGACACTAGATTATTAGACTAGACGAAAGAAAACAAACAACATTGCTTATTATGCTTGTGTAAATTTCACAATTTTTATTTCAGTTTTCAGAATTTTGCCTTAATAATTTCTTGGTTTCTACGGGCCATAGAGCTTAAAAACTATGTCTATTATACAGATCAAATAACATTATAATACTCTCGCCAAAAACTTTATCAAACTTACCAAAAAAAAAAAAAAAAAAAAAACTTTGTGATCAACAATGATGTGCTCAATATGACAGACATCATTAGATGGTCAAATCAGTATGCTGAAATAGCATTGTTGGTTGAATATAAAATAGATCAAGATATTTCTAAAACTGTGCCTTCTCTTGTAATAATTTTATTACAAAGACATATTTATTGTAAATGTGTTATAAAGAAGACATTCTTGAAATGAAACAAAAGTAAAAATTAATGTTTGATTTTAGAAACTAGACGCACGGATAATTATCACGGCAATGTATGAAGACAAAGCTAAAGAGGTTATTTGCGCGGTAAGTAACCTGAACAAAACCAGATCTTTTCGTTTCGTGTTTTCTTTTTCGTGCTGAAAATTACCTATAATTTATAGGAGTGTATTATTTTACTTCTTTTGTTCTGCTGTCAGCCAAGCCGTTTTTCTTACTTTGCCCTTTCTTTTTTATATAACACAATATAAAATCACTTGTTCATTAGTGAACGAATATTCAAATGGATTTATTTGCTGTTTTTTGTCTGTTTCTTCGATTCTAGCTGTTTTAAGCTTGTAAAGGTCCTAATTAATATTAGAAAAAACAACAACAAAAAAAAAAACATGAAGTTTTCCAGTTTTGGTAAAAGTTATCTCAAAGTAATTTGATGTTTCATTCTAATTATAACACATAATAAATATAACATCACTTGCTAATTAGTGAACAAATATTGAAATAGATTTATTTGTTGTTTTTTGTCTGTTTCTTTCATTCAAGCTGTTTTCAGCTTGGAAATGTCCTAATTAATATAAAAAAAATGGGAATAAGTGATATTTAGGATTACAAGATTACTTCTACGAATTACAAACTCATTTCAGGCGTACAAACTTGGACTTCATGGTTCAAAGATAGTTTGGATGTTTAATGGTTGGTTCACACCATTCTTCTGGAGAACCAGGCTCCAGAACATTGACTGCACGGCAGACGAGATGTCAAGCGTTGTAGAGGGAGCTTTCCTAACAAGTTCTGTTTACCTTAACCCAAAAGAAGAGAGGGGTATTTCAAATCTTACCGGTGAGTTCAAGTTTCTATTGAACAGAACAGTATCTCGTTCAGTAATATTTGTATGCGTATCTTTTTTGTTAGGCAAAATAATTTTTTTTTAAATTTAATTTAGGCAATTAAACTGAAAAAGAATACTTTTCATGAAAAAATCTGTTAGACCTGTGTATATTGGAGGTATATTGTTCGAACATGTCAGTCGGTTGGTCGGTCAGTCAGTCCGTAGACCAGACCTTTTCCGATCAATAACTAAAGCTCCCTTTAGTCCTCAGCCTTCAAACCTCGCAGGATGGTTACTTTTATTAAGTTAAAGAACCCCCATGCTTTTTGTGTGTACAGGAAACTTCAAGGTCACTGTCACCTTGATTTTGAAAACCACATATCCGCTCAATTACTCGAGTACCATTTGGCCAACCGTCAATCTTAACAAGATGGTTGCTCTTACTAAGTAAAAGACTTCTATTTTTTGGGGTCGGTAGGTCAAAGGTCAAGGCTACTATCACTTTAAATCAGTAACTAAAGAACGCTTTGGCCTACAGTCCTGAATTTGGTGGGGAGAGTGATCATAACTGGTAAATGACCCATCTATTAAATTTGTGGTCACGAGGTCAAAGGTCACTGTGACCTTGACTAAGGAAAGCTTGTCTGATCAAGAACTAAAGAGCGCTTTGATTTATAGTCATCAGATTTGATAGAGAGGCTTGTCTTGACCTGTAGATTATCTCAATTGATTTTGAAGTCAGAAGCTTAAAGGTCAAGGTCACTGTGAACATAACCGCAGAATGCTTGTCTGTTCAATAAATGTGGAATGCTCAGTAGTCAGATTTGAAGGGGAGGTTTGTCATGATAGGAAGATGATTCCAATTGATTTTGAAGAAAGTAGGTCAAAAGTCAAGGTCACAGTGACCTTACCACAAAAGCGGTTCTACAGTCTTCAGTTTGGCAGTGTGGTTGGTTATGACCTGTAGCTGAAACATATTGATTTTGAGGTTAGTAGGTCATACGTCAAAGTCACGTTTAGAAGTCCATGTAACATGCCTAATTGTTTGCCAAAAGGCGGGGGATATAGATGTTTCACAAACATCCCTTTTTATTAGTAATACAACGTTCCTACAAAATTAATAACGTAACATGTTTATTTTAGCAACGTAAATTTATAGCTTTTAAAATGACTATTGTTTCAGTTGTAATTAGATATACACAGAACAGATAGGAATATGTAATGAAAATGTTTAACAGAAGTTATGCTTTGTTTATTTAGCTTCTGAGTTTTCAAGACGTTATAGAGAACATTCAACATACACCCCGGACTTAGAGGAACATGCTTTCATATCACCTTGGTGTTACGACCATATATGGGCAGCTGCTCTTGCACTTAACTGTTCTGTCCAGAGCCTCAAAGCGTCAGGTATATGCTTGTTATTTTAATTTGCTTATTTAATAGACTGAATCTTGTTTTTGTAGCCAGTTATGAAAGGCGTCTTGGTGTTAAGATTGAGCGTTGTGATTTGTAATTCAGAACAAGTAAGCGGACCTTAATATTGATTTCCACATCTGTTTTTGTAAATACAAAAAGCATAAAACTACAGATAGTAGCCGTACAGAAATATCTAATCAATTACCTACGAACATATTTTACCGAATCACCAAGAATCAAGCAGTAGCCTAATATACATAAAGTTTTTTAATATGCATTGTATAGATTCTGAATCAATTACTGTAGAATTGTCGGAACTGCTTTTTACGCAATTTTCTTTGAACTTTTAAGGTTTAAAGACTGCAAAATGTTTTTTAATGTTAACGAGTTACCAGCCTGTTTACGAATTTAAGTCAGAATATTTCAGTCATTCATTTTTTTTTCATAAAAAGTGACTGAAAATTAAACTGTAAGGTCTTACTCTTATTTATATAGTCTTATTAAGACTCAAAGTAGCAGTCTTAGATGACAAACCAGATTTTTCTGGAAGTCATTTGAAGGGAAAAAAAGTTATCAACTGTAGACAAAAAAAAAGTTATACATTTGTGAATCGTTGCAACTCCTGAACTTAACTGCTATTTATTAATCATTTCTACATTCGCACCATGTTTTTGCAGTCATCGTCTAAAGACATCATAAATAATTATTGTGTTTACCTTTTTTCAAGGTTGATCTTTGAATTTAAAAACAAAATGACGGGTTTTATTTTGAAATGAACAGTGTTTATGTATTCATACACATATTATTTAACCTTCATATAGAAAATATTATTTTCAACATTCAATTATAAATTAGCATTAAATAAAAATAAAAGCTTGTTTTCTGTAAATATGCAATATCTCATTTCGAGGTGATACAATTTTAAGATTTTTACTCGCCTTACGCGCTCATGAAAATATCCAATTGTATCTCTTCTCAAAGAAATATATTCAAAAAGCACAGAAAACAAACAATCCTTTACGTTTTCTAATCTTAATAGTACATTTTATTGAACTTTGATGAGAAAAGTTTTTCATATTGAAAACACTGTTGTCTTTCCGTTGACATAAACAGCAAATTTCTCTTCAATTCTTTGTATTTTACAGTATTTTAATGTTACAGGGCACTCAAAAACACTCGACATGTTTACGTACGCAGACTCAGATATTAATGACATCATATTTGAATGCATGAGTCAAACTTCACTGACGGGCGTATCCGGGAGAGTTGTCTTCTCTTCAGGGGCAGATCCAGAAAGAATGGTCAAGATTGAGCGTATTCAAGGTATATTTAGATCATTGATTCATTATCTCGATTGTTCGTTCTTTATTCGGTCATTTCTTTCTTCATTTCTTCCGTTTTCTTATTTCCTAAACTTAGTTTGGAATTTTAATAAGACATACCTTATTTTTATATTTTGGTAATTTTCTTGTAAGGATTTGTGCTTATAACTTTAATGGAGTAATTTTAAGATACAAGATTTAAGCTTGTAAAGTTATAACATTGAAGTAAAGGTTCTTCTTTTCTCGAGATTATGACCTTTTTTTTCAAACAATCATGAGTTCCCATGTTTCCGTCAACTTATAACAGGTGGCCAGAGAGTGTTGGTTGCTCATTACAGGCAAGACAAGAACCCTAAATATTTTGAATGGATTGATAAAGCCCTGATATGGAAAGGTACTGTAATTCATTCTCTAATAAAGCAGATTCTAAGGTTCTATAATGCATTCTCTAACAAAGCAGATTCAAAATTTCTGTAATTCTTTCTCTAACAAAGCAGATTCTATGGTTCTATCATTCATTCTCCAACAAAGCAAATTCTAAGTTTCTGTAATTCGTTCTCTAACAAAGCAAATTGTAAGGTTTTATAATTCATTCTCTAACAAAGTAGATTCTAAGTTTCTGTAATTCATTCTCTAACAAAGCAGGTTATAAAGTTCTATAATTCATTCTGTAACAAAGCAGATTTTAAAGATCTGTACTTCATTCTCTAATAAACGAGATTCTAAGATTCTTTAACAAATGATTTAAGCTTGCCGCCGATCAAATGGTCAAGTAATCCAGTTTAAACACAACCTATACTTAGCTAGCTCTTAAGAAAATAATTTAATTGACGTTTTATTTACTTTTGAGTGTGACCTTTATTGTGTGTTTTTTAACGTCAAAATGAAAAGATGATGTGCACATTGAAAAAGAATTTTAACATGTGCTCTCAAAAATGATTGAATTTATAAAGTTATTATTAAAGATGAAAATGAACACTCACCACTCTTTAAAACTCATAGCGAAATATGCACTTCATATACGGTAGGAAAAATATGATGTAACTATTAGTGGACGTAGTTCGCCTTCCCAACAAACTTATCATACCGTTTACCTGAATACATTAAACTTTATGGGAAGGAAGTATATTTTTGTCTAAATACTGTTCTGTAGGTTATACATTGAATATATTCATTTACTGATGTTCTAGGTCAGAAAAATGTGTTGATTAACTTGATACTTTTCAGATGGTGTCATACCTCGAGATTCTGCTTACATCGAATATAAGGAACTAAAAATACCTAGCATGCTCAGTTCTACAATGATGGCATTGGCAGCTCTTGGGATATGTTTTTCATTGTTGTTCCTAATGTTCAATATAATTTATAGAAATAACGGGTAGGTATTTGAAATATTTCTTCGGTTAGAATTCTTAGGAATTTAATGTTAAGTCTCTAAAAGGTGTTTGGAATAAAACCTTAAATTGGTTTTTATAATAATTTTCTTGTTTACATTAGGTAAAATGTACAGAATTTCAAATTCACCTTTGCCTGTCTTGCTCCGTCATCTGAACCTTGAATAGAATGTTAAATTCAGTAAAAGCGTCAGAAAGCAAAGAATAGAGGAAACAAAGACCCTAAGATGGACTCTGAGAACCATGTAAAGTGCTTTCTGGTGTAAAACCTTTGTGAAGAAGTAAAGTCTCACGTTCTTATTCAGACAACTGAGTTTGAATCTTGTCAGTGTAATTTAATTACGAATGCAACATTTTGTCTTTCGGCATTTGTTCTGGTTCTAGAGACTCACCTAAAGAGCTGTTTAACGAAAGTACTATTTTCACTACTGCTGATGCAAAATACATAATTATGATAGAACATCTCTCCGAATGTCTGAATTAATTGCAAAATATAGTTAAAGGTGGAAAATCCGAAAATATGATTTCAACGCATTAGTGAGTCTGATGGTTTCATTGAATTTAACATCCTACTATGCGTCTATTTAAAGCAGGATTGTGTATTGTGCACTAGCAGTTTATATGCGTCTTTTAAAAGCTTGGTTGTGTATTGTGTACTAGCAGTTTCTATGCGTCTGTTTAATGCAGGGTTGTGTATTGTGCACAAGCAGTTTCTATGCGTCTGTTTAATGCAGGGTTGTGTATTGTGTACTAGCAGTTTCTATGCGTCTATTTAAAGCAGGATTGTGTATTGTGCACTGACAGTCTCTATGCGTCTATTTAAAGCAGGGTTGTGTTTTGTGCACTAACAGTTTCTATGCGTCTATTTAAAGCAGGGTTGTGTATTGTGCACTAGCAGTTTCTATGCGTCTATTTAAAGCAGGATTGTGTATTGTGCACGAGCAGTTTCAATGCGTCTTTTAAAAGCTTGGTTGTGTATTGTGTACTAGCAGTTTCTATGCGTCTGTTTAATGCAGGGTTGTGTATTGTGCACAAGCAGTTTCTATGCGTCTGTTTAATGCAGGGTTGTGTATTGTGTACTAGCAGTTTCTATGCGTCTATTTAAAGCAGGATTGTGTATTGTGCACTAGCAGTTTCTATGCGTCTGTTTAATGCAGGGTTGTATATTGTGCACTAGCAGTTTCTATGCGTCTGTTTAAAGCAGGGTTGTGTATTGTGCACTAACAGTTTCTATGCGTCTAATTAAAGCAGGGTTGTGTATTGTGTACTAGCAGTTTCTATGCGTCTGTTTAATGCAGGGTTGTGTATTGTGCACAAGCAGTTTCTATGCGTCTGTTTAAAGCAGGGTTGTGTATTGTGCACTAGCAGTTTCTATGCGTCTGCTTAAAGCAGTAAAAACTTTTTTAACCTTTTGAACTAACGTTAGAACCAAGCCTTTCTGATTGTGTATACATTTTTTTAGATATTTATCTCTTCCAGCTATGTTAAAATGTCCTCACCGATAATAAACAACGTGCTGCTAGTTGGGTGTATTCTATGTTATTCTACAGTCTTTTTTAACACCATGGATACAAGCAATGCGGTCTGTAAGGTAAGGAGAAAATAACGACATTACTCCTACGATTCCATATGATAGATACTACTTGCTATTAAGAGTTATTACATTCCATTACTTTTTCTTATCGCATGACAAGAGAGTATAAAGAACACTGTTGGTAATAACTCACCCCTGTGATTTCGTTGTGTTTCATGCGTGTTCTTATTAAGAAAATAAGCAACATCTTAAAATGTACCTTTGAAATATTGCCCCCGACTTGTAAATTCCTAGTGGCAGAATACGGGCAATCACGAAGACGAAATTTTAGATACACAAATATACCAGAATATGGACAGTCTCTAATTTTGTATTATATTTTATCATAAATGTATCATAACATGTATTATAAGTTTCAATTATCAGCAAAAGTACATTTAAAACATTATATCTGAACCTGATAAGACAGCTGTTGGAATCGAATTATACTAATTATCGGTGAATCTTAACCTTAACTAAAGGCAAAAAAAGCATAAAGGCAAACTGTAATCACAACATGTGCTTCACCTACACATACGAAATTAAATGAATGAATACACAATCTATGAGAGCTATTTCTTTGACCTATTTCATATTTGCTCTGAACTCCAATGTAGGGGCGTGGTTTCTCCAGTACACTTTATATCGGTGTTCAAGTAAAACAATCATAAAGATCGTGTGACGTCTTACGTAAATGTTTTGTTAAATTGAAGGACACTAATGCAGTGTAATGCAGTTCAAAATCATAAATTTTCCATTATTCCAACAGCAGTTATTGGGTTATGTTTCTATAATGATTTTATAATTTCAATCAGGGCACATACATATGGTTTCTCCTCTTAAACAGTGGACCGCTAAATCTTAGAAGATGGTTCTACTGTCTACAATTATCACACTGTCCAAACAAATGATGAGCACAAATTGCATGAATTAGAACAAAATAAACAACACAATCATTGAACTGTCTTTACATGTTAAGATTCCAAAAGGCAGACACAATAGTTCGTCGATATCAAAATAGTATCGAACATGTTCACATTGACCGCAAGCTGAACATTTGTCCGAGGGTATATACTGTTTTGTATATCTATATATAGGCCAGGGTATTCAGCTTCAGTTTGGGATTCACGGTAACGTTTGGAGCATTATTTACAAAAACTTGGAGAGTATACCGAATATTTACCAACAGGAAAGTACTCCGCGTGGTAAGAATATTTCGATATTTTCTCAGACAGATCAGGATATTACCTAACCACTGCTGCATCTGATTGATCCAAACTGCAATAGCGTATGAACTATGCAAATAATATTCCTTTTTCCAACACTGTTTCATTTTCTAGTGCTATGGAAAACAACAGTCAAATAATCCGATAATTTGTAATACGAAAGAGCTAATATTAATTGTTGAACATAGTATGCTGCAATGTGTTAAGTTTTGAGCAAGCGAGTCGTGAGAGCAATCCATTGTTTTACTCATTATGAAACTTATATTATTATAATGGTATAATACAGGTTTAAAGAGAAGTAAATTGTAAATTGGCGTTTCTATTGTTTCTGCCAGAAGTACAGACTCTAGGCACAGAAGAAGAGGAATTACTCTAAACTATTGACAATAAATGGTCAAATACAATTGAAAGAATTGTTTTCTTTCTTTTAAACAAAATTAAATGGATCCAAGTTAATATAGTTTTTGAAAAACTATGGTTTTAAGGATTATATACTCTGGTGTTTGACAAAATATGATGATTTTTCAAAACATTGGCTGGCATGAATAACAAAAGATTCGTTCTTGAAATGTTTGGTTTCTTTTGCGTGTACTTTTCCTTCTTTAAATGAATCATCTTTTATCTTGTTACAGAAAATAAGAGATCATCAGCTCCTTGCAATTACCATTGTACTAGTGGCTCTTGTTCTGTTGGTATTAGTGACATGGGAGTTAGTTGGCGGCCACAACAAACAGATAGAAGTTCTAACCAAGGAGGTACAGGAATAATTCAGAGCTTAGTATTTGTTTAATGTTTTACTGAAACTAGCAGCCGTTACCTACCAGTCATTGCTGTAGCTTACAGTTATGAGATCATTCATTCTGTTTATTATTTGCCTAATCTCAACAAGATCCTTTTGATTCAAAGCCTGATTTTAATATATAGAATATGATACATATATCGATGGAGTACGTTGACGTTACAGCTTTGCTAGTAGTACTGGAATAAGTTTAAACTTAGTTATATTTTAAGCATTTCCAGAGTTCTTGAACAAAAATACATAAGTACACTTAAAGGTCTTAAAACTTTTTTTCCATGCAGTACAAAACCCCTGCTGGTTTTAGACGTGTCATGTTGCCAGATTAAAGTTTCTTTTTGAAAATCTTGTTTGGATAAAATTAGAGAAAATAATGACAGACCAAACTAAAAATGTTACCAAAAATTGATATTTTTGGCATATGAAAATCTATATTGTGCGTGTATTAAAGCAGAATCCGTAAACTTCTTTTTCATTTTCTTTTTTTTTTTTCATGACGGTTAAACTTATTATTACACTTTATACAAGTTTTCATTTTAAAATGTGCAATTTAGTCAGAATTCAATTCCTTTTAATTTCAGATGTATACAACAGCTGAAAATATTGAGGTTCTGCCATTTGTCAGTGTATGTGAATCGGAATACTCCGTATACTTTGGTTGGACATTATACATCATCGAAGGAGCATTATTATCATTTGGTGCATTTCTTGCATGGGAAACACGAACAGTACGTTTTAACATTTAATGGTATTACATATGTTATAAGTTGTTATTTCTTATTTACTGGATCGAACGAAAAGTCAACGTATTAAATAAATAACTTTACGTGAGCGTGTCTTATTTAATATATCTTTCTTGTAAATACTACGTTCATGGGCTTGGCAATCTGTACTAATCTGCTTTAAAATTAAGACATTGAAAGAAAGTTATAATCTGTCGAGTATATCTGTTCAATAGATCGAGGGCTCTATGCAAAAATATTGTAACTACATAAAAAATAAAAAAATAAAAATGAAATAGAATTGCACTGAGCCCTCGAGATGTAGTGTAACATCAAATCAAATAAATCCATCTTATACTGAGCCCTCGAGATGTAGTGTAACATCAAATCAAATAAATCCATCTTATACTGAGCCCTCGAGATGTAGTGTAACATCAAATCAAATAAATCCATGTTATACCGAGTCCTCGACATGTAGTGTAACATCAAATCAAATAAATCCATATTAAACTGATTTTATTTTGAACTGAAATGCCAAGTATTGACTGAAGTAAGTTTCACCTTTTTTTCGGCAAAACATAAAATTGAAATGTTTTAAAAGCATTGTAAGATACTCCAAGAATTTTATTAAGTGTACCTAATAGAAAGATTTATGCATTTCGTCGATTTTTAATGAAATAAAGAATATTGAAAAGAGCTTCTTCTTTAAGGTAAGTTGGCCTGGGTGCATGCTTTACGGTAATAATTTACTTTAAAGGGCTGCTAAGAATGATTAAATGTTCTGCTATCTCATAAATTCATATTTAACGTTAAAAAAATTATATTTTGCTCTTAAATAAAAGAACTAGTATTTTATAATTTGTTTTTTGGAAATCACGGGTCTATGTTTCTTTAACGAGAGTGTTATTGGATATGATATGTTAACTTGTAATGAAATAGTGCTTCTTTTTAATTATCAACTGATAATTAATTATAAAAGCCTGTCATAACGATAAGAATAATAAAATGATGTATTATCTTATAATGACTGTATAAAACGTTATAGAACTTTCACAGTCATATTTGTTATATCGAAAAACTAGCATTTATGTTTTTTTTACTTGAACATTACTACTTGACAATTTGAAATAAAAATTAAAAGCATCTTTGTTGTGAAAATCGTTGTCTAAGATTTCTTTTGTGAACATGTGTGTTAATTT
Source organism: Cyclina sinensis (assembly GCA_012932295.1). Taxonomy (NCBI): domain Eukaryota; kingdom Metazoa; phylum Mollusca; class Bivalvia; order Venerida; family Veneridae; genus Cyclina; species Cyclina sinensis. The sequence continues at coordinate 30,176,638 of JAAONU010000004.1, forward strand.
GATATGTAATCAATTAATACCTATAAAATGTGTTTCATAATTTCATTAACAGGTGAGAATTCAAGCATTAAATGACTCCTACCAGATTGGACTTTGTCTGTACAACGTGGTTATACTCAGTGCTGTTGGCCTGACTCTCACATTGTTACTGAAGGACCAGGAGATTATGATCTATGGCGTCACCTCTGGATGCCTCATTGTTGGCACAACTGTCACACAAGTTGTCATATTTGTTCCCAAGGTAATTATCCAATGTTCTCATTTTTGTTTATATACGACCGTAATATTATAATACCTGAATATTTGTGCAAACTATCAGACATAACATTTTCAACGCTTTAAAAGAAAGAGAATACTACCTTTTGTGGCCATAAAAAGCATGTAGAACGTCTTAGAATTTGAATAATTAAATGACTCAGTGGTCGTCATTATTTCTTTAAATATTATGGAGATAGTAGTTTTTGTTTAAAATGATAATTCATGTCTTTTAAGAACTCCTTTGATTTATCGCAATTTTACAGACTGTATTCAGATTAAACTAGCCAGTAACTACTAGTAATAGTAAAGGACAAAATCAGTTAGATTGGAATTTATTTTACTAAGAGCAAGGAGTCCATTTTTGTAACTTCTGTGAAAATGTTTAAATCAACTCCTGGAGGAAAATCTTCTTACGCAAATAAAATAAAACCGGTCGTTTTAGAAGAAAATAAAGAAAATTAAGTATTTTGCGTAATCAAAATTAACTCCACTTCATGGTTGACTCCTAGCTCCTAGACCTTTAACACCTGCATTACTTAAATGTCACATGTAATGTATGGTTTCCTTTTAGTTTGTTAGTTTGTTATCACAACATAATCTACAATGAAATCTATTGTATTTAACTGTTCCAACAGGATTTTCAGAAGGAACTACCGATACCGAAGGGACGCTACTCGCATAGCGAGGTTATGCGGTATGATCAACTTATCAATGACACAGGTATATTGAGAATCCATATTGATTATAGCTTACTAATATTTATCATTATTTTTTAGATTCAAGCAGTGTGGCACAAAGTGGAAAGCAGTGAAATTTCGGGAGTCGATCGCAGCAATATCCAAGCAAACACATCACAGAGTATAGTAACTGGTTTAAGAGTCCAGTTTAAAAGATACGAACCCTCTTTTAAGCGTTCAGACATGCCGAGTACTACAACAAGGAGTGACACTGAACTGGTAAGTCAACATGCAGAAGCCAGTTCCACAGAAAAACCTATTATCAGTTTGAAAAAGGATGATAATGGTTCCAAGCCTGTGAGTGTTAAGGATACCGAAACGGTTTTTATCTATTCCAAAGCCACGGAAGAAGTTACACATAGTTCAGAGATGCGCCGATCATTACCAGGAATTGAAGACACTACTGACGAAACTTCTAGCCAAGGTGAAGACAATAAGCCAAACATAAAACATAGGACCCTGTGAATTGATTTCTTTCATGTCAGGAATAAACCTTTTGGTTGAAATTAACATCTGTGTAAAAAAAAAAAACTTTCTTTCGCAATTTCAGCTAAACAAACTCACAGCAATGATCTGAATTTAACTATTAACAGTCTTATTTTTATACATGTATATTTGCAGATATGTGTAGATTAACAGAAATAAATTGTAAGATTATGGAAAAACATAGTTGCACCCGGTCAAATTTATTTGACATCATTTTCTAATTTATTTATTTTTTTAATTGGACAACTTTACAAATATGAGTTCTAATGAATATATGAATATGAATTAACATATGAATATAGGATGTGAAGGTTTCATTTATCTGAGCAAATAAAGTGTGTAAATAACTATGTTTCCCTGTTACGTAATTTTTGGCATAGTGTAGATAAAAGATGCAATTAACACTTTTGCCATACAAATTGCATCAGTTGACATCTATTTGTAGTCGATCAAAGCCTTACTTCATTAATTGCAAATCGTCTAAAAATTGTGTCATAAAAAGGCAAATATGAATAACACATTCTGCCTTGGTTGCAAAATGATGTTGGAATTGATCCTCGATTAAAGCAATATGAACAGGACGGAACAAGTTTTATTAAATGAAATGTAAATAACTACCCTTTTCCTTTCAGAGTGATTGGCGTGTGTGTCAAAAATATTTCAATATCGAGTTAATCTTTTGATAATTAGTAAGTTTTTAATGAAATTGTCATTGAATAAGAAAGTAGATGATTTTGATAATTATCCTCTGAACAGTCGTATTCCCCCATTCCAAATGAGGCCAAATGAACGTGCCTATATAACGTCAACTGTTTATTAGTATATAATATTTGAATTTCTAGTATATTGATCGTCCTCAGATCGATCCTAATGTAGACTTGTATTTATTTTTTAGAAAAAGCGTATTTGTTGACATATCACCATAGAAAATAAACACTGTTTTTAGTTGATCTGAGCACACGAGTGTTCATAGTGAGCTTTTGTTATCGTTTGCTGTCCTTTGTCGTCGACAATTACTTCAAAGGAAATCCCCTGAAACCATCAGGCGAAATACGATATAAAAATTGCTCTGAATGTTCCTTAAATAATATTCTATCAAAATTGTTTAAATGGTTCCAGATCGTTGCAGATCTGGGCAACAGGAGCTAAAATAGAATTAAAAGGTGACAAATTCAATAATCCTAGGCCTAGAGCTAAGATATTTAGTATGTACCATTGTCTAATGACTTCTACCAAGTTAATTCAAATCATGGTCCAAGTGTCAAACTTGGCCCCGATCCAGCTGCAACTTGATTTAACATAATATCAATGTAGTTAAAACTTCAAAAATCTTTTTGTCTGACACTTCTATGACTTTGTGTTTGATACTTGTCATACAGGTTCAAAAATGTCCTTTAAAAATAAAGAAACTGAAAGGATGCTTGCAAATTATTTATTTTGAATTTCTTACATTCTAACGATTTCTTGTGACAATATTCAACTTCGGAATTCAGACATCGCTGCAATAAAAATAAACAGTTGATTTTTATTCCATGTTACCGTTATGGAAAGCAAAGAAGCATACTGAAAGAAATACATTTTGTTTAACTAAAAATAAACTGTGCGGTTCGTCCAAATATCTTCCATCATTAATTGATAGTATAATGTCCGTTTTGCAGTAGTTATATTCAAGTATTCAATTTCTTAATTAATTATTGAAAGAAGATATCCTTCCGTGTTCGATGTACATATCAGCTCATCCGAAATGCCTTGTCCGAACCTTAAAAACATGAATTTTACTTTATCTTACAAACAGTTTTTGTTATGTGAAAAGTTCCATCTTTAAAACATATAAGGTACTTTTCAGTTTCCATTTTTTTCCTCTAAATAACTCTTAGATCTCTCAGAACAAATAGCCGATGACATCAGATTGGGTATTAACAAGGCAATGTTAAGTGCTGCGTAACTAATCTTACATGGGAGTGTAGGATCATGGGTAAACATGCAAGGGAGCCTGCTTTGGTATGTAAGAATGAATTCTGTTCCAGTTTTTAAAGATATTTTTATACTGAACCACGGATTCACTGACTTGATACCGCAGCATTTAGCAAACATAATCTCTGAATAAAGTACAAAAATGATACAATATTTAACATAAAAAACAAGGTTTACCAAAATAATGATTTGAGATTCTTTGTATGATAGAAATAATGCTGTTTACAGCTGAAAAATTAAGAAATGATCACTTTGTTACCTATAGACAACCACAGTTGTTGCAAATATCACAATAAGAAGAATCTTTTAGCAGTTGAGATTCGTAGAAAGCTAAGGCGCGATTGTCTGAAAGAAACAGAGAAGAATAACATTTGAACCTGCTTTTAGCCATATAACAACCTACGTCATTGGACGAAAATAGTTAGTTTACTAAAATGAGTTAAGATTAATGGAAAATTTAGGCTATGTCGATGACGATGTAGATATCGGATGGAGTTACGTAAAAAAATCGTGAGTAAAAATATGATGATGAAACCATGAATACAGAATGAACGACATTTAACCGATCGGATACAGACGAAAAAGATACAGCACATTTCACAATGATAACTAACATTTTGGCATAAACAATATGGCAGCAGACAAAACAAATGGTAAATTTCCTTTTATCTTTTTCAATAACTATTCTTTTAATGGATATATTTACTTCTGCCCGTATAAGTTTGCAAGTTTCCGGAACAAGTACTTTACAATCAATACAGGACTGTATTATAAGGTAACAGATTTCTAAAGATATAAAATAATTTGGAAACCTGTAAAAACATTACGCGTTACGCTTATAAATAATATCAATATAGGTGAACTGTTTTCAAAGCAGATAGTATCAACAGTATTAGTTTAGAAAGGTCTCTTTAAAAAAAATACGTGTTTAGTTTGTTATTCCGGTAACAACATCAGTGTTCTTTAGCTCAATACGCTTTTTAATGTCATCGAAGTTTACATTAAGAATGTCATAAAATGCTCAACCGTAGGATTACAGAAATTTTTGGAAATCAGCATCCCTTAACACTTGTGCTTTAAATTTAAAAGATGAAACTGTGCCTAATAATGTTAATTCTCGTCTTTTGTCGGAAAATCACCTTTTCATAATTGGCCCAGCTTGATAAAAGTTGAGGAAGTCAAATACGAATCCGACTTCAGCTTGCAAACGTAAATTTGAGACAACCACTATTTATATCAGGTGCGCATATGATGGCGGACCCGTCATAGGATTTAGGTAGAAATACCTACTATGACGGGTTCTCACTATTTAACAACGTTGAAAGTAGTTCCCATAGTTGTCTGTTTCACGTCAGATACATTCCGCAGTTTTTCGTCATAAAAGTATATTGATTTTATGCATGAAATGTGACTCACACTTACCTGGTTCATAGTAGTCAAATACTCGAATGGCAGCTGGTTTGGTTTTAGCAACAAGATCAGTTCTGATCATCTCGATTGTGGCACATGTTAGACGGTTCTTGTCTAGGGATATCTGAAGAACATGGAATACATATCGTTCTAAAAACAACACAAGTTCTACAGAAAACTGCTCATGGGTCGGTGCACCAGTGTTAAAGATGGAGAGTGAAAATAAATGTTTGGCTGTTAAGAAACGAATATCTATCTTTCATTATATACGAAACAGAAGTTATAATCATGTCCATTCATTAAAAACCTGTTTGCCACATTGTTCTGCAAACAAATTCAAAAGGATGGCATATAGACGCGTGAAAAAAGCTGGAACTTTTAGAAAAAAGCTCGCCAAAGAAGAAACTTAACATATGGAAACTATATGCGAAGAATGTCGCACAATATACCAGTTCATCTAATATGAACAGAGACCTCTTACAATAAGGAATTTGAAACCAAAATATAAGCTACAGTAATACTATCAAAATATATAGTCTAAGACTTTGTGACTTCGGCGGTTGAAGGCTGCTTCAATTATCTGATCTAATCATGATTTGATATCATTGCTTCATTTCATTAGGTTCAGTTGATATTTCAAGCAGTAACAAACAAGATATTAGACCTGGTCGTAGTAGAGTACAACAGTTTTCTTGTCTCTGACTTCTAAGTTTTTAGCATCTTCCAGCTTTGTTTCAGGGCTCTCTAGATCTGCTGAGAAACCCGATGGTAAATCGATCTCTATTACTGCCATACCTTGGTAGACCAATCGTTGAAGATATCTAAAACATATAAGAAGAATAGCACTCAACACAAATATGTGTTTAACAAGAAAAACATAGATTATACAATGTCCTTATGGACTAAATTAATAAGTAATATCAATTGTACAGGTTTTTAGAAGAAGTATGTCGGCGTGTCACAACAACGCCATAGAAATGTCCTGCAATTCCAATCCAGAAAACTTATTTTACAAAAAGATGCGTTGACCTTTATAAGCCGCTCATCGTGGTTCACTGTTTTCACATATTTCTGTATTAAACACGTTATACCATCTTAACTTTATGAACATTTACAAGAGGAGAAATTAACCTTGTACATGTCTTAAGAACGATCGAGCGCAGAGATTCCTTCACAATAGTTGCTGTTATATTGAAGGCCGGGAGAGACGCTTCCGTTTCAACGTTGAACGACACTGATACCTAAAACCATAAGCAAGTGAACAGATTTCATTTATTTTTGTGTATGTGTATATTTGTCTGAATTACCTATCAAAGGAGGGTGGGGGTAAATTAATCTATATTTTTTCTGATAAAAAAAAGATAACTGTGTTTGATCATCTCAAAATCACTTTCTTACAAAAGTTCACTTTATTCTATAAATATTAATAAACTGCTGTAAAGGTATTGCCGCCACTTCATCGTCAAAATCTATTTCGATTTTCTGGCATAAAGATAAAGTGGCTTTCCTGCATCCTAACCTTGAAAATTCCTTTAAGGTTTACAGTGGCTTTTGAAAAGTAAGTGCAAGACAAATTTCAGCTAAATACGATCCATGGAAACATAGATTTCTCGTACAGATATCGATATGACGATTTCTGTAAACCATAATTTTTATTTACAACACTTTGCAATTTTTGTAAATAAGTATACAATGCGAAGTTGGTAAGCTCCAGTATCAATATACAACACCTTCTCAGTAAATATTAATCTCAATCTCGGGGTGCCAAGGTCTAAACTGTATTACAATAAAACTATCGAATAATAAGAGTACACATTTTCTTATTATAAATACTGCACATTAATTACCTGAACTAAAGCGGTACCGGCACCATGGCCCTGTAAAGAAACTGTTGGAGGAGGACTGAAGCTGTTGTTACTCTGTGAAAGCGCTGTGTGGGGAATCTAAAAGTAAATTATTATTTTCAGGGTTTGATATTAACATAATATCTGTAGTAACTGTAAAACAAAGCTGACTATAGCTGCTAATAAAAATGTTAGAATTTTATGTTAAATGTTTAATTACACTTGAATGTTTGCATATTCATTTATTTTACTGACAAAAACGTCTTATATGACAAGTAACTTCTTGTAAGGATGTTACTGTTTTTGTTGTTACAAGATTCATCAATATAAATAATAAATATTGCAAACATACATCTAACAATTTTAACACCATAGTTTCATCTCTACCGATATGTAACTGCTTATGGAAGGTACCAGAATTGACCGCGATTGTCAGATCAATGTTGTCTCCAAAAGTGGCTCCATATTCTGACATAGCTTGAAGACCAAGAACAGTATCCTACAAAGAGAATTGTACGAGAATACGTTAAAGTTCGTTTACAGACTCCAATCCAAGACATATGTGATTAGTTGCATGTAGTTTTACTGTTTTTGTTTTCCACATCTGATTGTCTACGTCTTATCCGTTTTGACTGATTATTGCGGTCAATGAAAAATCGAAATTTCACCTGTGTAGACCTGAAACTTCCACGTGAGTTGCGCTGAGAGATCAACCACTGTAAAATAGGAAATCCAGTCTGAAGCTGTCTGCTGTCGACAAGATACAGCAGGGCATAGGAAGCGACCTCAATCTCGATTGGTGGACTCTGGTAGTAACTGTACTCCCAACTGCTTAACTGATGCCTTCTGGTAGAATTCCAGTACATTTTTCCATCTGAGTAATAGAACGTAAATATAATTGTACTTATGAGAACTAAGAGCGCATAGTTTTATTCCCTTTAAACCGAGGGCTAATTTTATTTGCAGCGCATTGATTCCTATTTTACATTAAAAAGAAATTAACGCCGAGCATGAACATCGTATTATCAAACACGTTTTCTAGTATAATACTTACGGCAAAAGGTTTATTCCAAGTTTTACAAGTTTCTAGAATCATGATATATTTCACCTCCAGTTTTTACAGCAATCCTCTGGAGTTTAGTGTAGGCTAGATTCGCATATATGCTTTCTGATTTACTAAGAGCGTAGCTTATGATAGCCAGATGGTATGGGTCATTGATGCGATCAGATTCTACAGCGCCCTCAAGATGCTGTCTCGCTTTAATGACTCTGGTAGCATAATCAAAGAAGATAGCCTAAAATGAACACATGACATATTGTTTAACACATCAGCTCATGCGACATTGCAATAAACATACTTACAGAGTGTTGTCATTTTGTCTTAAGCTTTAGCTAGACAAAATCATTAGCCACGTCTTTAAAATAGGTCTAACGAACTGAGACAAATAGAATATACTTGTATTATGCTTTCATAACGCGACACAGCATATAATTATTTTTTTTTTAAGTGAAAACTCTTATCAGGAAAATCCACAGTAAAAACACAGCCTTCCTACACAGTCAAAAAGTAGACTATTATAGATCAATTAAAAACTATTATAGATCAATTAAAAAAAACAACAACAACAAACAAACAAACAAACAACGAAAATGAGTTGATTAAACAAGGTTCTAGGATGCACCACCTGCCTCAACAAGTTTTCATAAAGACAAACAAAAACAAGTTTTCCTGGTGAATAAACTCCAACACATCAATCAACTCGACAATGTTGCATGTAAAAACACTAAAACATATAAAACGTTAATGGCATTGTAGAGCGAAAAGGGGAGGTACTCAATGACCTTACTGAGACAAGAGCACTTGGAGGCAAATTAGCAAGAAAATGATGGCGGGAATAAAAGAGGCTGATCGACTTTTGACCGTTTTTTCAAGATTTCAGTAGAAACCTTCATAAACTCTCAAACCTCTACTACCGTCGTGCAAAAAAGGGTCTGTTTGAAAAAAAAACTATTCCAACTCGATACAACTAAGGCAAAAGCTACTGAATTGAAAAGGGTAAAGTTTAAATGTATACGTTACGTGAGAAATAGTAGTCTTTGCTTCAGTCAATGCAATCAATACAAAAGCAGTAAGACTAGTACTTGAAGTGTACCCGCCCTAAAAATCAATTTTATATTGCTTGATAGCATTTCGTTACTTGATCTTTATTTTATAATAGATTATAGAACTAGATGATGGAAACATGTCACGACATGCATTTTTGTTTCAAATATTAACTTAATACTCAGAACTTGAAAAAGTAACTGAAATTACAGAATATCAAAAACAAACACCACTCCCCCAAAACGTAAATTTGCGCAAAACATTTTATCTTGTTTATACTATCTAGTACTGCCATTTGTTTCACGAATCACGAATGAATTAGGTAATAAAATTTATTAAAATGTTTTCGTTTTTTGTCATTGAATCCACCCACCTGAAGATTCATGTTGTGCACACTTCCTTTAATTTGGAATGTGCCATAAAAATTCTGATATCGAAGAATCCAGTTAGCGGCTTGTACAAGAACGTCATCCGACACATAGATATGCTCCTTTGCTTGTTGGAGTGACTTCAAGACAAATGCTGTCAACCTGAATCGTAATAACAACAACGCTTTATCATTATTTATTTTACATCAGTTTCCATTTCTGCATTTGATGTTGTAAAGCAAACAAGAAAAAAATGAAAGAAAAAATATCAACAATAAAAACCGAAATTGAAACGAAATCACGTTCACATTTTTGGATCTTGTTCGATAATAGTTAATCTTACTTTATTTTATATGTTTACATTACGTCATTCTGAAAGAAGCTTTGGTTTTTTAATTTATATCTTTAAGATATATATGGATACTTTGAATTCCAAATACATGTGTAATGTTTATATTATGTTGATCATTGAAATGTTAAAACAAAACCAATTTACCACATGCTTCCTTCAAGGTCCCTTTCGCCCCAAGTGCTAAATGACCCGTCGTATCTTTGGAATGTTAATAGCCTTTGGTATCCTTTCCAAGCATTCAAAATAAGATAACCGTTGCAGATATAAAACTGTGTATCAAATTAGAATGAAGAAATATTCTTTTTATTGAAGATTTCTGTAGAGCAGAATTTTGCAAAATTGCATCATCTTCACATCAGATTTATATCTATAATTATCTTTAATGTAAAAATGTATTTTATAAAAGTTAAAATAAATATAATCATATTTGTTATACAATAATAACATGTCGTGTCTGAAGTAAAAAGTGAACACTGAATTATCAATTCATAACAAATATAAACAAGGTAACCTTTTTGCATATAGTCTAATGCCATTAAAGCGACATCTTGTTTGAGTCTGTGGTTTTTTTTGAGGTAGTTGTAAACAAATATGGCTGGTGCAAGATTTATCATTGTCTGTTCCCCACAACCAGTCGGCATGCGCAACAATCTCTTTAGATTGTTAAAAGTTGGACCCATTGCATCGCCTAAATGCAAAGAAGATTTCTAAATCGACTAGGTCAAAAGGAGATGTTTGGTATTCCTTTGTAGAATGATCCACATTCTGATTTAATTTCTGCAAGACTTGTGTTCTTATATAAAACTCGTTATTAGACTGGCACACAATTGAGTGCATGATATTACAGCTGTGTTTTCTTTCAGTATTCTTGACATAAATTGATCTATCATTGCTTTTACTCAATAATGTTGTGCATTCTTTTTGACATAAATACTCAATATTATTTATGTTGGCAGAAATTAACGTACGGCAATCTGACAAGCACAACTCTTGACGCAAAGATGCAGTGGATTTGCTTAAAAGTTAAATAGGCATCTGTTGATACAATTAACAATTTTACTAAAGTATGATATAAAGACATACTGTAGCGAGTCAACAAAAATCTTAAACTGAGTATAATTATCGTATCTGCCGGAGCTGTTTCTAAGTTGTACTTACTAATTGCTGAGACTTGAATCTTTTGAGAATCTGCCACAAATGTTGGAGGAAAGCTGAGTGGTACATCAACAGAAGTGTGTTCATTCAATATAAGTGGAACATTAAAATGCATTGTGGTTCCCTCAGCTTGAATAACGAATTCCCTCTTAACTCGGTCTGCTGAGTAAGGACTTTGGGCTTTAGCTGCTACATTTGCAACACCAATAGTTGTAGCTACCACTGGTATGAACACAGATTCTGCTTTACCTGCTTCGATCTGCAGATGTTTGATTTCATTTATAATCATTTTAGTAAACATGAACTTTATCATTATACTTTATATTTTATGCTAGAATTAAGATACGCAACCACTACTGTCAACATTTTTTGTGTATGTCCTCGGACATTATATCTGAAACTGTTGATCATGGATACTAGCATGTTTATGTAAATTAATTTTTGTTCTTTCAAGTCATTGCATTGCTCTGATTTGTTGTAAGATACTTGTTTTCATTTTCGCTTAACCTGAATCACCATCTAATGTGTAAAGTAAAAAACATATTTAGATTTTACATTTCAATGCACAATGCAAGGCTTAGTTAGAAATGAGTCCACGGAAACATTGAGGTTTTATCTATATATACAAGGTTCAAATAAATAATTTGTAAAACACTCACATGTAAAGTTTTTAGAACCTCGACTGATTTTAATGATACATGTCCTGAATCTTTGAAAATCACCTTGAAATCATCTGACTTTTCTAAAGTTACCACGACCTATCAATAGTTGAAAACATTATGCAAGTACGAGTCTTAATCTAGTTATATAAATGAAAAAATAAAATAATTCGAATAATTACTGACAGTTACAACAGACCATCAAGAGAGACATTAATTTGACATGTAAAACTAACGAAGTAATGAATTATTTATTTTAAGAAACATTACATAACGAATATGAAAGAAAAGAAAATTAATGCTTACATCAAGATCTTGTCCCATGTAATTGAAAACGTCAGCCTGTAAAACGACCTGCTCACCTCTCACAACAGAGAAGGGAAGGTTTAGGTTGATGAAGAACGGTCGGGAAGTTATAAACTTTAAAAACAAGATAGTTTCTTTCATGTGTGAGACACCACATTGGTAAACCAGTAACAAAAAGGATCAGTTTTGAGGGTGAAAAGAACACTTCCTCCACATTTTACTTTTTGAAGACAGACGTTATAAATATTTACCTATGTGCAAAAACATTCCTACAAATGATTGTGATGTTTGTTATATTATACATGAAATAACACTAAATGTTAACTTATAATTCTTGTGTAATACTTCCAGTTATCATTATATTTAATTTACATATAGTTAACGGAATGACTTGCAATAGGTTGTTACTATCTTTGTAAGTGTTAATGAATGTTTGGAAATAAGCTGAATTATCAAAATATTTTTTAATTAATACTTTTGCTGCACTTCCTGTGACCCCCAAACCACTGTGTTTGTTCACAGAGAAAGCGGTTGCATACCATGATGTAATGGCGTCAGGTACAGTCATTTCGAAAACAGTTCTACCACTGTCTCTGAAAATAAATCCGAATATAGTACAATGACACATTACATATCACAATGGCATTTGGTTATTACAAAATAAAAAAGAAACACGCTCTGCTCTAGTAAAATAGGGTAGTATTCACTTACCCAACAATAACGTCTGTCCAAAGCCATGTTTCTGGAAAGAAATCCCTCGTGTTTGAGACTTTTTTCAGCTGTACTGGATCTGGAAAGAGTAATGTACCGTAATAAGAAATACCTATTCAAAGACCAGTCAACGGCCGTCATTGCAATGCAGCTTAGGGTTTATTACAGGACGTGTCTAATAGCTTTGCCTTTTCTTACAGTAGATGGCGATTCTTTTATTGAATGGTTACACTTAAGGTTTCAGCTTAGAAAATGTTAACCAATCTACAACAGCTTTTGATAAAACATTTTATCTGGAACCTAGGTAAAAACAGAATATGGTAACAGTTGTATACGACATACAATAGTAATAACAATTTACAATATAAGTCGAGCTTCCAGGATTTTTACCGTATTTTAACTGTTAAATAAGTAATAAAATATTTTGTCACAGGTCACCTGGACTTGCGGTAGGTGGTTTCGGCAGTAGCCAACCAGGCATTATAGTCGTAGTCCGACCAGGAACCAGCCAATGTTGTGTAGCCCGAGTGTCGCCAGAAACTAATACATCTGCAGGTGTCGTAGTCGCTATTAAAGGAATGACTAAATACAGGGTTTTTTCTTGTCAGAAACGTAGGTTAAGGTTGATTTGTGTCATTCTTTGATTTATGTCATGTTAAGAAAGTTATCCAAAGGTGAAAATTTAAATTCATTACAGGGTCATAAATTCTCTGTGCTAATGTTTAATTAGACAGCGCTCGAACTTTGATTCTCAAACCTTAGTAATTTTAGTCATTTACGAGAGACTTAATAAAAAATTATCTTTATTTTACCTGTTCCCCATAAACCTGGATAAAGTTCGTTCATTGGAATGCAATCAGTTGGAATGTTGGAGTCTGAATGAGCCCAGTTGAATTTCTCAACGTCTGTTAAAAGCTGCATACCTCTTGTCTATAGAAATCAAACAATGTGAATACGTTCTACAACTAATTAGAATAAAATAACTAACGTTTCGGACTATGTTTAAAGACCTAGTCCCCTAACATCATTTCACGTTTCTTTATGTATTGAGTAGTTAGAAATGTTCAGAAATGTCCGTGCCTACTTGAACGAAAATACTTACCGTCATTACTTTTTGAGGGTTGTGCAGATTACTGGAAGCGTACGAAGGCATAGAGACTAGTGAAGAAATAACCTGTAAATAGACATTGCTTAGTGTAAGCAAACGTTCTTCTCATTAACTTCAAGATTGTGTCTTTATCAATGTGCGTTTATAAGTAAGACTTGTAAGTAAGGCATATCATGTTGAACTGTTTAAGAGATGAATATATTCCATTTATGTTCCATTTTGTTATAAAGATTTAAGATTGAAAAAAGTAAGATCTTGATTTTTTTATGTTATTAATGTTCATATTTACTGTAGTCTAATTTCTAATTAGAATTTAAGAACAGTTTGGTAAGTTTAAGAATAATATAAGCTGATTGTCATAAAAGTTTTACTATTTGTTAAATCATCATATTTTTTATTATTATATTATTTTGGTAAATTTCTAGACACTAACAAAGTGACTATATTGAATACAAAAGCAGTTTTGTTGGAAGGTATGTGGTGGGTGACCTTCACATACCTATAACACAGCAAATGAAGTTCAATCCCGTCAACAAAGAAAATATTGATTTACCGGTATTTGTAACGCTTTCTTTCTTTCATTCTTTCTTTCTATTTATTTATTGTTTTTCCTTATTTCTTGTTTCCTTCATTCATTCTTTTCTACTTGCGTTTGTTCTTCGTATTTTGCTTTCTTCTCATTTTGAACATTATTTTCTTACTCTGAACAGTAATCCAGAAAAATTTTGAGCCAAAAAAATATACTAAAAATAATAACTGCCAGTTTAAGTTTGTCATCTAGAAGATGTAAGGCATCATAAGTTCGAGTGTCTTACTCCATCTTGAGTGATGTCATTGCCAGAAGTCAGCTGGTACACGCTCTGGTCGACGGCCAGAAGGTTCACGAGAGACATTGGATCGCTTGTTACTGTAAGACTGACGTTTTCTCCAGGTTCTGCTGTATTTTTGTCAAACGATAATGCAACCTACAAAATAACTTTTTTTTATTAAGTTACGGCTTAAGTGAAACTGATTTAAATTCAAGTGCAGTATCTACATTTTTCTATTTCAACTGAAACACACATTCATCCATGGCTTACTCATTTCAAACTGAATGCAAGGTGTGATTGAGGGGGATCACTCTTGTCAGACAGCTGCATAACGCTTAATTGATTATCGCTTTAAAGATGTTGATGCATGTAAGTGTATATGCCCCGTCTTTGTAGAAATAAAGATACCTTTTATTTTTAATTGATCATAAAATATTTTCCTGAAACTAAACCCACACAAATTCTAAGAAAATGCATTAACATTTTCACTCTTATCTAAGTAATAGAGATGAAAGTGTCAAGTTTTCTTCAAAAAAAAAAAAGTATTGTTCCTCGGGTTTCTATATTGGGAGCTGTACTTGTACTTATTAAAATCACATAAGCATGTAAACTGACAGTAAAGCATGTAAACTAAAACTACACAAAGAAAAATCACATGAGCATGTAAACTGACTGTAAAGCATGTATACTAAAACTACACAATTTCTAAGAAAATGCACTATCATTATTTCAGTCTTATTTATGTAATAAAATGAATGTGTAAAGCACGACAATACTGTGTCTTCTGCAGAAACGGAGGTGGTGTTCCTCAGGATGCTATATTGGGAGCTGTACTTTTCCTTATTTAAATCACATGATCATTTAAACTGCCTTGATGTTTACTTAATCACTGTTCTGACCACTTATTCACTGTTGTTTCTACACTCTATGTAGCAGAAATAAAAATCCCTAAATGGCATCTAATGTATTTCAAAATAGTGCACTAAAAATGACGTGATAAATATATTTGACTTAGTTAAAATTGATGCTAATCTTAAGCACATAGGGAACAAAGGATGAAATACTTGATTTGGAAATTGACGGAAAATATTACCGATCATAAAATTTTAAGTTTTTACATTAAAAAGCATCTAAATTGATGAGTACATATAGATAAAACTTCTAAAAAATACTCATAATCTTTCACTTGTAATGAAACAATCATTTTACCTTTTATTCATACTGATTTCTTTTAGTAACTACTGTACTATCTTGGGGAGAGGTACAAAACCCGATATTTCAAAAATATTTTCCTGAAAATTCTATAGAAACAGGTTAAAACCCATTCCAAATAATTATATTCTATCTTTATTGGCTTTCTTTTAATAAAAGAATTAACTGTAGCACGTTATTTGTAATAGATTTAATTCGGAAAAAACGAGTACGTCGGAATACATCAATGAATTTCGTTTTTTTACACAATATACTTATGAATTAGAATCTCCAACAACAATGATAGTCTTAATACAAGAGTGAAAACAACTTACAAAAAAAAAGAATGTTAGTATTGTGTATGGGAAAAAGATGAAACGCCATTGAAATTTTGGGAAACATTAAGAAACTCTGCCAACTTGATGTATATGCAAAGAAAATACACCAACAATTGAGCATAGCATTTGTACACACTGAAGTGTTCTATATGACAAAACATTTCGAGGTGGGTGAACAAATTCAAGAGCGGGCTAGACACGCTGAAAGATGGTCCAAAATGTGGGCGTTTGCCTATTGTAACCTCAGAAA
This sequence comes from Cyclina sinensis, assembly GCA_012932295.1. Classification (NCBI taxonomy): domain Eukaryota; kingdom Metazoa; phylum Mollusca; class Bivalvia; order Venerida; family Veneridae; genus Cyclina; species Cyclina sinensis. The sequence goes on from JAAONU010000004.1 coordinate 30,192,698, forward strand.
AATTAATCTATAAAGCTACTGACGTTTATTCACCTGCCTCACATCGCATCAGATTGTAAGCAGGGTTAGTAATTCGTCTGCAAGTGAGTTTTCTTGCATTCTGAAGCGTTAGTTTAAATGCGACTTAACAATGCCAGACTGATACTCCATTTTCTTACGGATTAGCAATAGCAATTAAATATGGAAAAAATGGGTAGGTGTCCTTTCATTGCAAAAAGTCTTACAAGTGTAAATTAAACTATGTTCGCAATTTTTTTTTCTTCAATGTATATGGCCCATTGCCTCAATTTGCCGTTCAAAGGGAAAAGGCGGTCACTCGGGATGTTCTGACAAAATTTAAAACTGAAAAAGAAATGTGAAAAGCAATATCAAGGTAGGGGTATACAGTACATGTAATGTTTCGCCGTCACGCAAATCTACAATTGTAAATTTTTTTTTCAAAGAAAAGGTTTGTGTCATCCCGACGCGCCTTATTCGCCAGAACTAGCACGGTGCGACTGTTTTCTATTTTGCAGGTTACAACACGCTTACATGTACCTGGTAGATAGTATACCTCTCGACAAACATACAATCAGTTGTTACTCAGTGTAAGGAGGGTATACTTAAATCTTTTAAAATTGGATCAAACGCTTGAATTTTTGTATAGTTAACAAAGAGGAACACTTTGAAGGCATGAAATAAACAAAATTGTTATTCAGTTAATATCACAGATTAAAGGAACCGATAACATAACATTTGAAAAACACCCTCGTATGCTTGTTGAATAATCACTAATTTGTGTTTTTACGTGTATGTTCGCGGCGTTATTACTAGTCTTTATATTTTCTTTTGCTCAAACAATAAACAAACCCCTTAAGCAAATCATGCATATATTTTGTGTTAATTTCTGCTTTTAAAGCAACATTAAAAGTGCTCAGACATACTAAAAATATTTATAATACGCCATTACTTTTTCAAACACACATATAGTCCTTTTGTCCCACTCGAATTATTTTTGTGGTGAAAACAAATTTACCTTGTTTCTAAATGGGTTGACGTCAAAATAAATAGCGTCAGCGTTCCAAACGTCGTTGTCAAAGTAATAAACTATAAGTTCTCCATAGGGTTTCATCATGTCTGTTACAGGAAATGATATTTGCAATGTGTTCGATGCGTTGTTGTTAAGGTATCCAGTCTGTACAATACGGTAGTTCGCAATCACCTTAAATTCAGATTTTCTTTTAAATTTAGAGTGTAGTTCGACAGGATTTGCATGAAACACATTTATACATTTATCTTTAAACTGCCTTTACCAGAAAGAAATATATATATAAAACCCTTAAAAGAGAAAGGCATTAGTACAAAAACTATCACTTAAAGCGCAAATATGATGTTCATGTCATTCGTCATGTTTTTCTTCTTTTTTCTTTAAATAAAACAAGATAATTTTCTGTCTTTAAATGTAGTTTAAAATACAAATTTTAACTGTATAACCTATATGTAACGAATTGTATTTTTATGACACTTACAGTGTAGAAAAGTGGAATGTGGTGTATTCCATCAGCCCTTTGAACGTCAAATACAGCAGGCTTACCAACCTGTAAAATAGTCTAATTAACAATTTACAATTTTCTACTGTGATAATTATATTTGACAGTGAACTTACATGTTTATGTCAATAAACATTGAACAAGAATATGTATAACTTACAATTTTTCAAGTGACCAGTTTTATTAACATATGAACAACACCTAGCACAGGTACTGCAAATTTACTATCTCCTGTTATCATAAAACACTTGTACATACGAACACTAATTAAATACAGATACCTTAAAGTTACATTTTTTTTTACTGAGAAAGATGTCTTACCCTTTTTGTACCAAAACCATTTCTTAAGTAATAAAACAATGACCGTTTTAGAAATATAGTTCTGTAATTGTTTAAGGATATTACAAAACTATTAGGATGAAATTACTTAAATACGAAAGAAAGAAATATGCCGACATGGTTTTAGAGTAAATAGAACATGGTACGATCATTTCTCTATCAGAACATTTAGTTTGTTATCAAATTAGTCAGTTGCTCGTGACTTTTCACAAGCCTGCATACGTTCTAGTGGCTTTTTTCTTTTTTGTTGTGCATTTTTGTAACTAAAATACAGGATAAAACAATAGGAAACAACAAATGGATAATCATTTATAAAAAAATAAAAGATTCGACTACATGAATTAAAAACAAATAGAAAAGTAAAAATAAAAATTAATAAAAAAAACCTGTGTAATTACATTGTATTGATGACGTATTGTTTCTTATAAAATGCTATTAAAAGTTAAACCAACTATTTTTGGAATGGACTTTATCATGAAATCATCACCTTTCAACTTATTCTGTCGAGTTTCTACAGAAGACATTTATATCTAGTCTATATTTCTATTTATATCACATTAAAAACCAGGGTTCAAATACAAACAAGCTTTCAAAAGAAATCCTTTCTTGATAACTATATATAAAATATCCCTCAAAGAAACAGCATTGAGCTCTGAAAAAATTCAAAATCAGATAAGCAAAAAAGAATATTGTGACTCGTGTAAGTGTAATTTGAAAAAAGCGTAAGTTTATTGTAAAAGAAAACCAATATAATATTACAAAAATGTCGGACGAGATCTGAGAAACTTGAATATTGCCGCTATCTAATAACCAATGTGGTTTGTCCACAGTCATTGTATCGACGAGCCCCTGATAGAAAATCTGAAACAAAACATAACAAAAAGGAATCACTTGTCACTCTCCAGATAATTGATAATACAACTGTAGTAATGAAGTACAAGCTTATTCAAAATTAATCAAAGCGTTTAAAGCGACTGACTCACAGATGGGTCGACGATGAAAAATATAAAAAAGTGTTTATAAATCTAGAAATTCTAGCTGTTATTGTGAAGAACATATCTGAACTAAGTTATTGATTCATTTTTGTTACAGACACAAATCACAATTTAAAGTATTGGTTAAAAATTTTCCATTTTTAATTCTGACGAAATGTGAAAACTATCCGTGTGGCTCAGTTGTGTAGAACATCGCTCCATTATGACCGAAAGGGTATGAGTTCGAATCCTGGTGAAATTAAAACTTTTTTTTAGTTTTCATGGTGTATGAAAGCATAATATTATTTTTTTCCATGGTATATTAATTTCTCTTAAAATTTAAAGTAAACAAATTCAGCTAAATTATGTGAATCAGTCACTTTAAAGCGCTGAAACACAGTTGGCTGGATAGGAGGCGAAGATTCATACCGAAGTACACATTTTGCTATCGTATTCATCCGTCTATTTTGAACCAGTGGAGTCCACACATCAGCGGAAAATAATTTTTATGTACGTGTTAGCATTAATATTCAAATGGCCATGGTATAAATCTAGTTTTACTATTCGTTTATTTGCCTTTTGTTTGCTCACCAATATATATGTTATACTCATTCATCATCATTATCATATAGATAAAATTTTAAAGCTTTATGAGAGAAAACCAGCATGAAAGAAAAAAGTAACAATCAAACAAGTTAAACTGTTTCCTTTGTTTATGTCATTTACTTACTGGCCACTACTACAGAGAGCTTACGTCTGTAATGGCCTTCCTTAACCGTTGCATTACATCACGCTGTCTCTAATGTACCTTCTTTGGAACAAACAAACAAAATAAAGATACATCTGAAGCTTTGCATCGCTGGCATAACACATAGATTTTCACTCCGCATTACTTTATGGCTCCATGAACTTTTTGTTAAACTCTTACTTTGACTAGTCCATTCTGTTTACACACAGTTAAATCGTTCTTAGCCTGAGTGTTAGTTTGATAAAGCGCAAAATGTGTGTTTCTGCACAATAGAACATTAAAAGGAAACACCTAAATGAAAATAATTTTCATAAAACGTGAAATTCCACGACATAGATAGGTTGAACATCTGTGTGTGGAATAGCTTGGATAATTTTATGAAACAGCCTCTACTAGTTTGCTTAATATTGGTATTTTTCCAATTTTTAATATTTTAGTCAATCACGTTCTGAGTTGTTTTTATGACTGCACTACTTTAAATTGTTTTTATTACTTTACTTTTTTTTCCGCACAACAATATTAGCATCTTAGTTATTGTATCATATATCAAATGGACTAGGAAAAGGAGATGCGCATATAATTTATTACGTCTATTAAAAATCGGTTCCTGTCCTCAGCATCTCTGAATCTAAGCACATTTTCCACATTTATATAGCGGAATATATCTACTATTACTTAAAACGAGATCACCCTTGAAAATGGTTTGAACATGTGGATCCAGTGTGAAAATATTAATGTTAAAGTGGACGTGTCTCGATGCCTGATTTTGATTTGCGGTTCTAAAAACTTAAAGGCAATTTTACCTCTAGATGAAGCGACGTTGCATTCACAGGTGTATTTACAGTTACTTTCAGTATGCCGTTTGGTGGAGGGGCATAAGTTTGCTCGGCTAGATATTGACCTCTGTATCTTTGTGCGGTCGAGACGTAGACTAACTCATAACTAACTAAACGAACATCTGTTTTGTCTGAAATTATTGGACTATCGTCTGCTTTTGTCAGTTTAACCTGAAACATTGATTACAATAATGTGCCAAGATAAAGTCCGTGTCAAATTTGTTAATCGAACTTGTCCGTTTGAATCATATCTGATTTTTTTACCACCAACGTCTTTTCTCTGGCTGAGCTACTTTCAAATATTTGTTCACTCAGTGTCTGTGTCTAGACTGACTTTTTAACATTTAGAGGTAAAAATAATATATTTTTTTCTTCATGCTACTCAGAAAATTGTAACAAAAATGATACATGTAAAAAATAAAACGTTTTCATAGGAACTATGTATCGCTATTCAAACTTACATATCCAACATATGGAAGTCCTGGTTTAAAGAAAGATGGGCTTGAAGAGTGGTCGAAGTTTAAATTATAAGGCTTCATGTGAAACAACACCTGAAAACAAGATCATAAACATCAGTATCTCAACATAAAAATAAATTAGGGTGACTTAAAACTAGTTTTCCTTTTTTTATTAATAGTGTTATTAAAAAGAAAGAAAAATAGAGAGAAATATACATACTAAATAACTGTAACAAACAATCGTACTTTATAACCGTATTGTACAAATTCTTTAACGCTACTGTCATATATTGATTTTGAATTCAGAGTATTATGGCATTTCGGTATTTTAAATAGACTTTAACAATCAAATTGTTTTCACAGTTTTGCGATAATAACAGTTTAACTTCCGAATTTGGATTCTTTTTAGAGAAGTGTTTTATTTGTTTTTGTTTTTTGAATATATCATATTCAAGATGCTTTGCCCATTTGGTGACACTTGTTTCAAAACATAACACGACAAACCTCTGCCGCCTCTTCTCTTGTTATGTTGTTGATGCTCTCTGTGACAACAGCTGTTATTTGAAGATGGTATCCTGCTAATTTTTCCACCAATGATTGAAACGTGCTTGGGTCTACTGCGTTAGTAATTCTACTAAACGGAACGGTGAATTTTGCTTCTCCATTTATCTAACAGATGAATAATCATATGTGTCTGCTAAGTAACATTCTTGTTTTGCGTTTACTCTGTTACAAATTTTTTCTTCAAACATTCCGAAATCTAGTCACCTCAACATAACATTTCGTATTTACCAATTAGTAAGTGCAGTGGATAATAATATATTTAAAACAAAACCTATTCTAGAAATACACCATTGAATAATCGAGTTCTTTCTTAACTGACTATGTTATTACATATAGCATTATTTTGGTATACAGAAATATTTTAATTAAGCTTTTAAATGATTCATTTTTACTATACAAAAGTTTAGAATGCACGTAAGATACATACATCAAATGTAGTTTCTATCATCTTTTCATCACCATTATGTTTCCATGGACTGTTTGTGTAGTCGACATCTGCATACAGTTTCACAAACCCGATGACCGGTTTTCCATCAGTGTACCTATGAACATGCACAATACGTAAACCATTAAATACATTTTTAGTACCTGTTTCGAAACGGAACTTATTATGCTCTGTACATTTGAAATGTGCTCTGAAAACATTCCTTTTAAACATTAGCGTACATAAGAATTTTTTTTCTTAAGATTAGCTATAGAATTAAATTCTGTAAGTGTGCCTATAGTTATTATAATTCTGAAATTGTAATTTTACCAATAAATATATCTTCAGTACGTATACCAATGAAAATGTTCTGTAATGTTCTTGTCATGAGATTAACAACAATGGTCAAATTTTACTGTTTTTTCTTAAGTTTTGTTCTCATTTTAAGATCATAATAGATTATCTTGAAACTACTTTTGAATACTTCTTATGGCACTCTGGATACTGTTATATTATTAAACACGAGTAAACCCGGTTTACGGTGGATGCTAGGACTGAACCAATTTTATTTACAAGGAGTTATGATATATAAAGAGCTATACAATGTATACAGTACTAATATCGTAGTAATACTGAAAACGTAAGGGAGATTTAATACATTAAAACGAAATTGACAAGTCAAGTTTACAACTACACCGGGAGTTATAATTTAATTCATATCCATCAAATATATGTAAGCAGTCTTTGTTACCGCTATCTTGAGCATGACACATCTCTGTCATTTTATACAGGAATATTACTTTAACCGCATTTATGTCATAACAATATTACGAAATAAGATTATTCTTTCCTTTTTCGAAACAGTTCTGAATAAAGGCAATAACACGGGAATTGCTAAAATAATGTCAAATAAATGTAATATTTGTACAATTATAGATTTTTACTGTTTGTACGGATCTTCGTAGCTTTGAATATAGGTCCGTTAATAATGAAAGGAGTCATTCTAATTCTAGATACATTTCTTGATGATAACCAATAATAAACTGTCGATTAGTAGACGATACATGTGAAATTAGTAAGTTTCATGTACATTTCAAAACAGTGGACGACGAAAGTGATGTAGTGGGGAAAAAGTGATATATGATGTCGATGAATTTAAGAGCTATTTTTTTATATAAAACTTTTAATTTAGTATATCAAACATAGTTAAATAAACGGCGCAATGCACACAAACAACAGGCGCATTGTTAATTGCTGTTTAAACACTAATTTATTTTTTTTCTTGGACAGTTCTTAAATAACAAATCATTTGTCCTTACTCCGCTTTTACAGTGCCATGTATTTCTTTATCTGTTGTGACAACAAACGGGGGCAGCTTTATGTTGATAAGAAACTTTGGTAAAACTGAAATAACATATAAAAGGATAGCTGAACAGTTCACACACACACACACACACACATATATATATATATATATATATATATATATATATATGCACAAAATGTCGTGCATAATTCTGTAAATAAGTGATGATTTCAAAATGCTATTGCATCAACAATCAACTTGTATTCAAACTTGCTACAACTATCTGTTCAAAAAACCAAGCCACCAACGTATTTAAAACAACAACAACAACAACAAATGTTACCATAGTGGTTGTATATCAAGTAAATGATTTTTGAATACTTAATCTCATTTATTGAGCTTCATTTTATTTCCTAAAAAAATGTTGGTGATCAAATCTTATCCATGTATATCGAGAACATAATCGTCAATTTTGTTTTATTCATGTTGTCATTAGAAAGATGCTGACAAACATACCGTATTCATCCACGGTAAAGTATCTCTCTTGATATGCCGACTGAAAAAAGAAAGTATTTGTCGTTGGTTGAAGGGATTTTAAAGTTATTCGGCACAAATTTTTGGCAACATAAGACAGTGTGTGGCACACATTAACTAGGTCGGCAAACAGATCCAGGTCACAATGTGGCTACAAGTTTTCCTTGTTGAGATGTAGCTTGGCCTTGGTTGGAGGAATTTCGAAGTAATCTGGCACAAATGTTTTCTAAATTGTGATGATGTGGCACGTGCTTGAACCAGATCGGTCGAAAAAAATAAGGTTATAATTTTGATACAATTCTGCGTGATCTGGCTGTAACTTGGCCTTGGTTATAAGGATTCAGTGTCGCGCGCATGATACAGTCGATAGATCGAAAAGAAAGGTCACACGTTGGCCACATTTGTGCATGTTCGGGCTGTAACTTGGCGTTGGTAAGAGGAATTTAAAATTCACAGGACACAAATGTTTGCCTCAATGAACCGTGTGTTACGCATGACCCAGATTGGTACTACAAAGATTGGTCATATTTTGGTGACAATTTTGCTTTTACGCACCGTAACATTGTTTTAATTGGAAAGATTATAAAGTAACTTGGCAAAATTTTACACCGTAGTGAGGTAAATTGTCGTGTGCGTGAACAGGTTGATATCTCAATTGCCTATGTCACAATTTTGTTACAGTTCTTACTTGGCATTTGTTTGACAAATTTCAAAATTACTTGGCACAAATGTTTGCCCGAATGTCACGGTGTGTCGTGCGCACGAAATAACTTGGTTTAACAAAGGTAAAAGTCACACTTTTACGACTTTGCCTTTCCGGGCTGTATCTTCGACTTTGTAAGAGTGCTGTCAAAGTTTCTTGAAACAGATGTTTGCCTTAATGAGACGGTGTGTCGGGCGCATGAAACAGGTTGGTATCTCAAAAGTCAAGTGAGAGGGAAAATGTTGAATTTAGTCGGGGCTGTAACTTGGCCTTGGCCTTGACAGCAAGAGTTTCAAAATCACTTGGCACAGGAGTTGGCCTCAATGAGAGAGTGTGAATAGCGCATGAACCAGGACAGTTGATGAAATGTCTACGTCGAACTTAATGGTCAAAGGTAATAATTTATTACAATATATTTACAATTTGACATGAACATCCCTCAGCTATTTGAATATAATTGTATTTGTCGAATTTTCCCCATTTGTTTCGATTTACTTTTACTTGGCACAAATCTTCTCAAACTGTGTCTAAGCGGCATCGGGGAGCATCTATTCATGACGCCGGTATTCTTGTATAAACTTATTTTTAGTACCATTTTCCAATGAGAATGAGTTTTTGATTATTTTATTAATTTTTTTTTTTTGAGAATAAGAAAGCTTTAAAAGCATGCGACAAGAAACAATTAAATACAATACTAAAACGATATGATGTTCAGCTTTGCAAAACTGGATCACGAAGAATAAGTTATGTCGTTCTTTTAAATCAGAACCATTTTAGGACATTCATATTTCAGCTAGGCATTGGAATCTTTATTATTTTATAGATCGAAATGTTAACTAAAATATTTGGACTATTATGACGGTAAAGGTTCAAATAGATAAAAAAGAGTAATACACTTTAAAGCACTTTAACAATGGAAATAGTAAATCTTTCTTCAAAATCTAAATGAATATCTAATTTGAATGTGTATACACTGAAAACTTAAGGGATGCGTGTTTTTTAGATTAAACGAGCTTGCCTCAATCAACGTAAACAAGCATAAAAATCGCTTACATGTTCAAACGAGCTTATCTCAATCAACGTAAACAAGCATAAAAAAGCGCTTACATGTTCATTTGTTCTGACGGTTATCTTCCATTTCCCGAGCACGGGTTCTGTATCCATTACCAAAAACTCTTCAACAACACCAAACTGAGGCTCTGACACTTTTATCTTTTTCATCATTTGGTTGCCTTTTGGATCCTTAATTGAAAATAAAACAAAAATTGTATATTCTCTAAAACAATAAAAAACATTTGTCAGCTTAATTTGAATCTTTTGCAAACAGTTTCAATAGACAAAACAAACCTGAGAGTGGGCAAATTATTTGAAGATATATGTTCCGTTATATAAAACTGACAGCAATATTTCAACATATCAACTAGTTTAGCATATTTTTATTGGATGACTTTTCTAAGTCTAGCTTCAGTCTCTATACAGTAGCTCTGCCGGTAATGACGTCAATGAACTCACATAGATAGCGATATTAAAGTCTCCTGTATAAACCACCATATCGGATGAAATGCCAAACGTTCGGAAACGAACTGTAAATTAGGAAGAACATCTTAGTGTAACTAGGGAAAATACTTTATCTTTTGTATATGTGGTAAAGTTTTAGATAGAAAAATTAGATCAAAGACTTTTTTCTTCTGATTTATAAATGCAATTATCTTTTTAAATATAAATATCCGCCAAATCAATGTAACATACGCAACAGAACATTATTAGTCAGTCTCACTTTGTAAATGCTCTTTATTTATTTGAGCGTAAATAACAAAATAAATCTATAAAAAAAGAAAATATTACCGATCTGTCCTACTTTGTAAATGCTCTTGATATCTATTATGAATACGTGTAACAAGGTAAATGTATGAAAAATGAAAGAAATACCGGTCTGTCCTGCTTTGTAAATGCTCTTATCTGTTTGAATATGGATTGAAAACTTATTTGGCATCCATCCCATGTCAGAATTAATCACTGCACATTCTTGGAAGAACAATCCATTGGTACCGTTGATCAGTAACTTATATGAATGCGGATTAATAGCAAGATCGGGAATCTGTAAAACAGATCTTGAAAATTTAGCAGTGAAGTCCAATATCACGGCAGGAAAAGCCATGTCGTTATGTTTTCGCTAATGAACCATACATGACAGCATCCGGAAACCCCAAATTTTGTCAGAACCGTAAAGTGTTCTTTATGCAATTTCGCTGAATAGATCTTATTACTTCATCTCTTCATTGCATGTGAAAGCTTGCTTATTTCTGATAAATATTCATGTTTATATATATACTTCATTAATCATATTTTTTAAAACCTCAGTACGTGAAATCATAGATAACGTGGGGTTTAAGTATCATTTCAAAAAGCAAGTCATTGCTTTTTAGTCATTGGTCAGCGATCGCCGGTCAGAAATTTTGAACAAGAATTTCAGGAAGTTTTAAAATGTATTGTTAAGCTGCAGACTGGATTAGAATATTGATCTAAAACAAGCAGTTCTCAGAGCATCTAGCATATTTACATTTTGTCAGTCATAAATAAGTAATGATGAATATATCAAATGGAAATGTGTTCCTCCATTTGGTATCTCTGTCGCAATTAACACTTTAATGCTTTGATTAGAGATTTAAAAGCAACATTTGCTCAATGTAATTTGCTATAATGAGAGAACAACTTAAAAATGTCAGAGAATTGGTCTGACTGTAATATGTAGCATCTGTGTCCACGAATATTTAAACATTGAAACAAAAAGTTAAATGCATTCTAGTATAAAAGGTGAGCCTACCTGAAGTTGCAGGATTTCAGATTTCCCTGAAATTAAAAAGATAGAATTTTAAACGTGTTTACGTTTACACTTGTTTTCAATGTTCAGACATTTGATGCTAATAATTGTGTCAGTATAAGTATATATTTGATAATTCAACTACTAAATATGAAAAACCAAGTTCTTTACACTAAACATTTGTTAAACCTTGTTGAGCTTTTTTGCTTCAAGTTCTTTCGGTGAGCTGATGATTAAATAAGTATTCACGCGTCTATCTTCACTGAATAAACTTGTAAATATAATACAACGGACATTATTTTTTTAGAAGTCTGAAAGGCTATACATTTCACTATTTGTTTTGAGATTCTTAAAAGCGCATTTATAAGTCGAGTGTTACAGCGAAGATACTGGACAAAGTACGCTATACACTCGTTAATTTCGGATATGTGAACATCTATTATGATAAATGACATCCGTATAAAATTTCACCTTCTCTAAAAGTGTGTTGTAAAGTAGCCACACGGTAGTGTTTTTCTCGAACCAGATCAACCTGTACCACAACATCTACACCAGAAGTATTGTAGAAGTTAAAGGTTAGTGGTAGAGGCGCACCCGGGGTGTAAAACTCCGGTATAACAATCCAGTGAGTTCTGTTATTAAATTTAAACTACGATGATAACAAATGCGAATACAATCTGTGATAATATATTTACTGAGTGTTACCATCCTACTGAGGAAAAAAGGAATATTTCTTAACTCGCCATTGTTACTGTGTTTTGTCTGCGTTCATTTGAATTGTCTCGGGACTTTATTAGTGATGAGGTAATAATGACCCTCTTTCTGCTAAAACAATAAGATAAGAAGTTATAAATGTATTTTATGTACGTTACTTTTAGTCAATAGCGGAGAAATAGTTAAGCATCCTCATGCTTGCTTTCATTGTAGAGAGAAAAAAATGAAGAGTACTCTAAAAAACCAATGTATTCTTACGGAATAAACCTTTTTGAAAGTATTAATCAACTGGTGACTGTTACCACGAAAGTTACATATTGTATGTTCCTTAACGTAGTATAACTGAATAGAAATAAAATATAAATTGCAGTTCAATACGTTGAGTTGTAATTACCAAAGAAAACAGAGACTGATACAAACCCAGCGGCACTGGAGCTGGCCACAAATAAGGTTGCTGTGATGAAACACACAAGTACAGGTTTCTTCATATCTTTCTTTATGTTCACGACAAATAGAATCTTTTTTTCCATATATAAAATAAAATAAAATAAATATGTCATACGTCTAATAAATTAAGCTTTATATGCATTCACTAAGTTTAACAAGTCTTTATCTTATCTTGTTTATAGAAATCAAGCTGATACTGTCACAAGAAAGTCGGACATGCATTCATGTTTCGAGTCGTTAAAATGTCTAGCGATAAGGTTTTGCACCGTCAAATTACACGACAGCTTTGTTTGCTCCAATGCAGTGTTGTTCACTACAGTAACATCTTAAAACCTACCTGAAACAGAAGGTACTCTTGCTCTAGAACAATAGCTCAATAAGTCTTTTCAAACCCATTTATAAAGATGGTTTACCCGTCTTATATTCAGACTATAAATACTGTGTTTTATCAACATTGTTTATTCTCATATTCACAACACAATCACTATTGTATATGCCATCTATGATGAGCTATTTCGTTCAATAGCACTGTGTCATAAATTTCAAGTCTTTTTTTAAAATTTTGTTTAATTTTCTTAATGATGAAAGAAAGATCTTTGAGAATGACAACTGTAACATGCAATGCAAATTTCCATCTTATACAAAGGTAATTCTGAATAACTATAACCTGATTATAGAAGCTGCTTTGTCAAATATAAAATAAACAGACAGTTGTTGGTTGGTTACGTTACGCTTTAATATATAAAATAATGTAAAAACAGACAAAATGTAAGAATTCTTTCTTTAATGTGACAAATGAAAAAAACATATTCTCTTTTTAAATTATAAAAAAGATACATTGCCACATCATAAAGCATCCATTGAGGGAAGTTATGAGGAGAATTTCGAAATTTTTCAAACAAGTTTAATTCGTTTAGACGTTGGTTTAAGATAGCAAGTCCTGGAGTGTTTCAAGGCTGCAGTAGTCGAGGAGAGTGCCGGAAACCTTACCCGAAGATCATTGATTGGAAACCTATAACAGGTGTGATTTTCCAGTGACTTTCTGTATTCCACAATTTCAGTTGATGTAAAATTAGTATGAATAATCTGAAGTGTTTAAGAATAAAGGTCCCGCCTTGTCATTAAGAAATTAAAAAAAATAACAACTTTATTACTATGTTTTATTTGTCAAACACAGAATAAACAGGGACTAGTTGAGTGTGGGCCGGTATTTTTTAACGGATAGATGAAGTTACAGCTGAATGATTGCTATGATGTGAAAAGTTAAATACATTCCCTGCTTTCGAAACATACTTTATTTCTCCAAGGATGGAAGATACTTTTCAACATCATCTAACATAATTGCATCTGCTTGAACGAAGTTGCGAGAGGCGTCCTTAAACGTTTTTAAAGAAGATTGATGTAGTTATATTCCAGGTTGATTAAGGATATTATGGTGTTTTTTTTTGTTATTTCAACCTGATAAATGTCGTTGGAAATTGTTGCAAGACTGAGATATCTATTCAAATTGTAAATATCAACCTTTAATTTGAAATTATATTCAATATCAAGCGTTAATCTGAAATTATATTTCTAAGTCGTTAAAACTGGTTTACAAGCATCGAAGTGCTATGTAATTTTTGAATTGACTAGTTTTCATTAAAAATGATTTTTTTTTAAATTAGATAAATTTTAGGCCCTTGTAAGTCTTCTGAAATAAATGAGACATACTGTTAATATTTTCTTTTCAAGTGCTGTCCTTTTAAACTACTACTATACTACAGTTCGCAGAGTAAATACTGGTAGGCTTCTCAAAATTTTAACAGTTTCTGGTCTTTCGTTTCTAACATATAGCTTTTAACTCAATTAAGTAGTTTTGCGTAACATAGGACATGTAGTTGTGATGGTACCTTTCAGTCATTTAATGCAATTGTTGAACAACTTAATAATATATCTGGAATAAAATGTATATCACAGTAGTCTGAAGTTCTCACACTTTAAACAATGATCTCTATTTTATAATGAAATCAGTAAGAAAAATTGCATGGAATTTCACCTGAGTAGTTTGATATCCAATTGTGAATAATCTTGGAAAGAAATTAGCAGTATCAGTTCTCCAACATATGAAAATAAAAGCACTTACTTTTATCTGTTCACTTCAAAAAAAAAAATACCTGTGAGAATGTTAACGATTTGTTATCTGTCATAAATTAACTTCGTCCGTATGTTTCTTTTAAATTTGAAAAGGAACTTGTCCTATCGCATTAGACACAACGTCCTTTCGCAGATAAATCCTGCAGTACTGCTAGTATAATTATGCAGTTTGCAGTACATTCTTATCAAAACAACTATCCTATTTATATATGTTTGTGTCAATCTTGTTCACGCAAAGATCTCCTTAAGTCCTGCAAATCATGTACCATAAATTATGGAGCTAATGATTTAGCTTAGCCAGAAAGTATAAAGTAATTAAGTAACTGGATTATTTCATTAACTACACGAGAGATGATCCAAAATAAGTAGGCGTTTATCTCATAAAACAAAACTGCTTAAGTTGTACTAAAATATACAAACGTTGCAAAAGTTACAGACAATTACTTAACAAATTGGTAATTGCAATTGACGAATAATAATTAAAAAAGGTTTCTTAAAAACATTCATTATTAATGATTCCAAACAACAAAGCCTATTTTGAAGAAATTACTGAAGCCATCCTAATACAAAATGGTCTGAGATTTGGTGACAATTAAAACAGCATTGTATTAGAACAACAGTCTCTTGAGAGTTCATCTACCATCTATACAAATCAAAATAGGAACATATTTCGACAATCATTTTTCTCTCTGTCTGTTTGGAGAAAATTCAATAAATCATGGGACTACCCGTTAAATGGTTTTCAGTTAAAACTGCCCGTCTGAAAAGTATGTAACTTGTTCGTACGTCTGAACATTCTTTGTGCCTTTTGTTTAAAATCTGTTTTTTTGTTATAGTGTAAAAAAACTTCAGAATTTGTTATACGTACGAACAAAATGGATTGAAAGTTTAGTTTTTAAATGCAGAATGCATTGTCTTCTAATAGGCAGCTCATTCTTTGTAAAAGTTTTTAGTCACATTAGCCATTCTGAAAAGCACGTAACTTGTTCGTACGTATGAACACATACATTGTTGTTTAGAAAATGCCTACTTATGAATAAAATCATGAAAATTATATACCATATGTACTTTTTTTGCTAGTTTTAATTGTAGTTTTACTGTCATAATTACTTAAAAAAACACCAAATATGGGCCAAAAAGAGGGACTGATCGAAAATCCCTTTTTATTTTGGAAGCAGTTTTAATTACTTTAAAAATGATATAAAAACGTGAGACACCCAAAGCATTTGAAAACTATCGTACTTTCAGAATTTTAGATACAAAAATAAGAATAAAATCAATGATTAAGTATTGTTTCACATTCAAATAAAAGAACAAGTTTCTAAACTTTTAATATTGGTAAACAAAAAGAAGAGAAACAGACAGGTGCAGATAAATCTCAGACAAATTATAAAAATGTTGCAGTAGAAAAACCTTCAAAACCTTCCTAAGGAAAAAATCAAATTACAGACTTGTTAGTAATCTGCTTGTGTCATCTAAAAATTAAAATATTTCCTGACACTCCACTTTTACACCTTTGGCCTCGAACTACCGTTCAGAGGAAAGTACCAAGAGGATGGAAACAGAACAGGAAATATCACTTCCATTTGTTTACAGTTATTTTGATTCTTCTGATGAGTCTGTTTTTAAACGTTAAATATAAAGGTAAAATTATGACAATTATGCCTGTTGAACGTCCAAAATATTCCAAAAAATTTACCTCTAGTTTTGCCAGTTAATTTAACCATTCAGATTTTTGACACATGCCATATGGATTCTCTTTTAAAATATTTCTGAAAATTTTACTCATATCAAAAGCATAATGTCGCAATAGAATTGAACAGAGTGTGTAAATGGATTGTATGACAGGGAGAAAAGGATTTGCACAATAATCATGAGTCACCTAGTCAACTCTTACATCAGTTTTGTGAGCAATTAACTTAAACATATGATGATAACATCAAAAGATACTTCGGTGTGGGTGCGCTTTAATTAAAACTGTCTTTTAAAATGAATTTCATATCAAAGGTAAACTTAACCATGCATAAAAATCAGATTTAGGTTGCATTGAGATATGTGTGTTCCATAAGCAGATCACGGATTTAAATGAGAAGGTAGATGAAACAGACAGCCTAGATTTTATACAGACAACGGGTTACATAAATGTTGATCAGTATTGTGAAGGACTCGTAGTATAATTATTTAATTTGTATAAACTTTAAGGTTGTTTAAATAGCTTAAAGCTAATTTTACAAACTGTCACTTTCCTGGCTTTGCCATGTGATATTTTGAAATTCTATCACGAATATTGCCAAACATTGGATAAGAAAGGAGTATAAAAAGAAAAGGTCTCTTTTCAACACTTAGATAGTTTTCAGTATTTTTCTCCCTGCCTATTTACAAACCTTAGTATCTAATTGCTAAACCAAACGCAATGCTTCTTATGAGTGAAAAGGACAAGTATTTTTAAAGAGGAGTAGACAATACTTTTCCTACTTTGGTACAATTTCTTTCTTTTTTTTCTTATGGAAATATATATTTGGCAGCTAAAGTGGGTGTTATAGAAATTAATAAAATTAAAAATGATTTAAAGATTTTTGTTGTTGTTGTTTATAGTTTATACCTTGTCATTTTCCCTAGGAGATCAGATTCGTAGTTTATTTCTGTATCCAAGAAATATACTGTCCGAGTTCCTTCATTAAATAACAGTCAAAAATTAATACTTCATTTTCTTCAAACCTTTTACTTCTATTGTTTAACAAGTCTTAGGAATTGTCATACGTAGATGCCCCATGAATTTATTTAGTTTCTCAAGTACGTTACACATTTCATGGTTTATGCTGTACCTGTAGCTGAAACGGTAAAAAACTTACAGTCTAGTTGCCAAAACAACATAATTCCTCAGAACTGTACAAAGTCAATTCAGTCTGTATTTTTATCTCAAAAGAAGGTCATTTTGCATTTAGAAAAACACGAAAAGATAGAATTAAAGATATCATATTAATATATATTGTATATATGTAAAAATTGAAATTGTATAACCATCATTTAAATATTTTTTTGTTAAATAGACAGAAAAAATTATCTGAAGAAACCAGTTTACAGTAATAAATACTTGCAATAATTTGTTTTGTTATGTTTTGTTTTCTACTATGCAGTTTTTGAGACTTGTTTAAAAGCCTTTTTAATTAAATTTAATTATTTTACAAGTATTGAATATAAAAAATTGCCTATGCATTTTGTTTTACGCATTCAAGGGAGTAAAATGGCATCATCGTAATTATAATAAATAATAAACAAAAATAACCTGCTGAAAAAGGGATATTTTACATAATAAAATTTCATTTTTATTTCTAAAAATTTTAATTTATGTCCTGTGTTCCAGCAAAATTCAACCTAAGCTGTGCTGTATGAGATCTGTAGCATTCACATGAATTAAGCCTTGCTGTATTAGATCTGTAGCGTTCACATGAATTAAGCCGTGCTGTATGCAATCTGTAGCGTTCACATGAATTAAGCCGTGCTGTATGAGATCTGCAGCGTTCACTTCAATTAAGCTGTGCTGTATGAAATCTGTAGCGTTCACATGAATTAAGCTGTGCTGTATGAGATCTGTAGCGTTCACATGAGTAAAGCCGTGTTGTATTAGATCTGCAGCGTTCACTTCAATTAAGCTGTGCTGTATGAGATCTGTACCGTTCACATGAATTAAGCCGTGCTGTATGAGATCTGCAGCGTTCATATGAATTAAGCCGTGCTGTATGAGATCTGTAGCGTTCACATGAATTAAGCCGTGCTGTATGAGATCTGTAGCGTTCACATGAATTAAGCTGTGCTGTATGAGATCTGTAGCGTTCACTTCAATTAAGCTGTGCTGTGTGAAATCTGTAGCCTTCACATGAATTAAGCTCTAATATTCCGTCAGGACTCAGAAATATTTCCTATTTATCGTATAAAAACTCCAATTAATGAGTATTTAATGCTTAAGCAAGTTTAAGACAACGATATTTTGTGAAATCAAATGAATCTACATGTTTACTGACTAAACTATATATGAATAAACTATGTATATTACTTTAAATTTCAGGATTGAATTGAAACACGACTTTCTATTGGTTTTCCTCTCATTGTTGACAATATTAACGCTTAGAAACTGTGCAGTTATCAAAAGCACTAAAGAATACCTTCATAAATTTATATAAATGTACAATATTATACTTTTGTATTTTTTTTTCGAGATATATTTGTTGCTGAATTTACTTTTTCTGATGTATGCGTATGCCAAAAAATGTTCTTATCTAAAACGTAAAACTGATGCTTGTTTTGTTCATGCGTGTTCACATGTTTATCTGACAGTTGTATGTTTTACATTTTTGTGTTTGTACCAACGTGTAATGACATTTTTTTCCCTTTATTTATACCACATTATATTTAACAGAAAAAAAACAACAACATCAAAACAACATACATTTGTGATTTTAATTTATGATAGCGAACCTTAATACACGTAGTTCTGCAACTGTTTGAAGCTACCCGACCTTTGTTACACCGCACTGATCGAAGTTTAGATTCCTTAAGTTACATAAGGATATTTGCGACATAATATTTATTACGAACAAAATTCAACCTGTTGATTGCCTCGCTACCATTGTCAATTTACCACATAATTTTTGCACCCGTGTAAAGATGTTTGGATTACATTTAAAATGGTTTAAGCTTTTTTTAAGCGGAGAAGTATCTCAAAGATAGAAAAATTAAGTGATACTTTTTCTGAATTTTACCGAAAACTCAAGTAATTATGACTTTGGTAACCGATACTTGGACGTTTAATCGAGTACTCGGTTAGCCGGTTACTGGTTGCCGTCCCTGATAAATATATATTTTGTCTTTATAATTGTAAAAAAATCGAATTTAAAAAATAAATTTGTTTTAGAGAACAGACTATGCCAATAGTAAACAGAAGATAAATGAAAAGAAAGAAGTTGTCCTAAAGTGTTTGAGCGCCAACACTATTTCAACCTTTTACTAAAACGAATGAAATTTTAGTGCCAATTCTATAACATTATGGACTTCTTTTTAATTTCGCTCCATATTCAATATATCTTTTACGACCAGGTAAGGCCTTTCAAATTTTTCATCAGTAAACTTAAGTGTCTTTTCAAGTAAATGAAATGTTTCATGTTTAACAGTCATTCAACGTATACCAAGAAAAATAAAGACTATGTTTGATTGTTTGAGATTTATTTTTGTAATTTCATACTTTTACGAATAGAGCTCTCTGAGTTTCCGAAATAGAGCGGCTCCATCTGAAATAGAGGAAAAGTCTGTAGTTTATATTATACGCAGCATGTTCAGTTGGAAGCACTTGATAGAAAGAAAAAATGAACTGTTAAGATCTAGTACTTAAAATTTCATATAATGCCAATACAAATTAGTTTACGACTGTTATGATGGCTGATATCTTAGAATGTTTAAGAACATTTTCAGTAAAAAAATCTTACTTTATCTTCGTTAAAAGGAGGCAAAATTTAGGAATGACAAGTCGTCGTTTCGAGTAAGGGTATATAAAAGAATATAATCATAAACTAGCGAAACATTCTGATCGATGAATTGACAGATTAACATGTTACCTATGGACAACCACAAGTGCTACAAATGTCACAGTATGAAGAGTCTTTCAGTAGCTGGGACTCGAAGAAAGCCAAGGCACGATTGTCTGAAAGGAACGGGAAGATAATCCGATGATTATAACAAACTTCTGTGTAAATATCATTTGCTCAAGATTGTTACTTTAAACAAAAGTGTATTCATAAAGTATAACTACAGTCGATAAAAGCAATTGCAAAAACAGAAATTTCTGAGAAATAAAACTGATAGCGCTTTATGATTTACAAATGTATATAGTTCAAAACATTTAATATGACGTTCTAAGGAAAAAAGGTTTTATTTGCAAAATGACCAATTTCGTCGGTATATCCATTTGTACCTGGTTCATAGTAATCATACACCCGGATGGCAGCTGGTTTCGTTTTGGCAACAAGATCAGTCCTGATCATCTCAATTGTGGCACACGTTTGAGGGTATATATTTGGCAATATCTAAAGAAATGACATACTACAATAACTTTTTCATATAAAAATAACAAACAGGATTCTGATGATTTAAAAAATGCGAAATAACTCAAAAGCTAATGCAAAACACAAACATTAGATTTTTAAAAATCTTAATAAATATAATACAAATTCTGAGTTTAAAGCATAACCATGATAATAATCTGTTTTCAAGTCGTTTCATGTCTGACACTTTCCTGTTACATTGAGGTTGAAAAGTTGTATGACCACAAGTTTAGATCATTGTTTGTAAAACATTCGGAAAGATTTTGTTATTTCCGATTTACAAGAAATACAACATAATATTATATGATACTGTATAGACTAATGCATTAATTATCTAAACGAAACAATCTTAAACGGTAAGAATAGCTTTGGCTAAATGTACTCCATATTATGCTGAATACTAAGGTAGATTACAGTAGGTTTGTATTTGTATAATCTGTCTGGTCGAAAAATATATATGAGTTTGTAAGCAGACCCTTTATACCTCGTCATAGTAGAGTACAACCGTCTTTTCGTCCCTAATTTCTGAATTTCTAGCATGTTCCAGTTTTGTTTCGGGGCTCTCAAGGTCTGCTGAGAAACCGGAGGGTAAATCAATTTCTATCACTGCCATACCAGGGTTAACAAATCGTTGTGGTAGGTACCTGTCAAATGAAAGGACAAAGTGAGAAAAATATCATAAATTTTAACTATTACAATTCAACCATATAAAAATAAATACATTTTTTTAAAAGTCGCTAAAACATTACTCGGAACTGTTTTAATTAATTAGTATTATTTGGAGAAAGATGAGAACACTGTTCGAAAATATCTAGTAAATCTTGCTAAATTGAGCAAAGAAGGCCAACGCAAAAGTAATGCTATGTGATTGTTTAGTTGGCTGGTTCAATCCGTTCTTCTTCAAATGTCTGAAAAACTCATCTTAATATTAATCCTGGAGATAAAATCTGGAAGACATATTTTAAGAAAAACATTTTAATCATACTCTTTTATGTTACACTCATTGTACAATCGGCACAACATCGTTCATGATAGTAGTAAGGCGGACTTGAAAGTGTTACAGACTTTATGCAGCAGACGATAGAAGAATCGTAAGAAAAGCAGCGCATCATTAGCAGTAATAGCTCTGATATCAAAACCGTATGACATATTCTAAGCCATCATGAAACCAGAAATAAAATGTTCTTAAAAAACTTTATAATTAAATAATTTTTTTTTTTGCTGCACATGTTATTTGTTGTCTGTCAGCCGTATGTCTCGGTATGTGGGCCCAGGCTAATACAGCTGACCTTGGCAAAATGAACAGGCCAAAATGAAATCAGATGATATTATATCATTACTCACCTTTTACCAAATCGCACACAATCTAAAGTTACATGATTTTTATTTAACTGACAAACATATCTTTATTCAAGAAACAGTATTCAAAATCATTCGTCATATGAATTTAGAAGTGACGCTTAGAACTTTACCTTGTGCATGTTTTAAGCACAATCGAACGAAGCGTTTCTTTCACAATAGTTGTCGTAATATTAAAAGCAGGAAGGGATACTTCGGTTTCTACATTGAACGATACGGACACCTAGAAACAGAAAACATTTAACACGGTGACTTAAGAAAAATAGAACATTTAACACGGAGTTCTACGAAAAAAAGAACATTATGCACGGAGACCTACGAAAAAGAGAACATTATGCACGGAGACCTACGAAAAAGAGAACATTTTACACAGTGTGATCTGATGTTAATTCTTAGAGCGTTAAGATTGTATAGACATTAGTCAATGCATTAAATGCTTTAACTTAAGCCAGTATGAAAAATGTAGTTCTACTTTAAAATGTCAACTTAACCAAAACATAGCCTATGAAACTGCCCACATTTTGTTTTTATTTTGAAAGGCTGAATAAAGTATGGCTCCATTAAACTTACCTGAACTAAAGCCGAACCAGTACCACTTCCTTGGAGAGAAACTGCAGGAAGATGGTTAAAACTGTTGTTTCCACGTGAAAGTGCTGTGTGGGGAATCTGAAGATTTAATTCAATTTTATTGTACTATTATTCTAACAGAAATTTAGAATAGGTAACTTACTTATTCATAAAACGGATATATGTTTTAGATTATCTTATATTCTGTTCGAATTAGGATCCCATCCTCCGTAAATGTAAATGTACTTTTTGTGAGTTTTTTTGTGATGATACAAAAAGCCTTCTTTGTAAGTGTAAATCAAAGGGAAGTGCGGTTCAGAAATAAAGAACATACATCCAGCAGTTTTAGCACCATTGCCTCATTTTGACCGATATGTATCTGTTTATGGAATGTGCCAGATTCAACATCGATGGTGAGATCAATATTGTCTCCAAATATTGCTCCATATTCTGACATTGCTTGAAGGCCAAGTACGGTATCCTACAAAAAGAAGGAGAAAAAAGAATACTTTCATAAAATAATTCATCACAGACATAGTATTGTCATACGAAAATCATTTCTCAAATATATTTGACCATTTTTATGTTTCCAGTGATTTTATCTAAATCTCTTTTAATTTGCTCAATTAAATAGTAATCCCATACTAGATTCTTGATGAAATTAATATCTGTCATCGTGTAATGAAAAAAGTATATTACAAACTACAGAGTCTTTAAACTTAAAATCTTTGCAGAAGGGAAGGCAAATCGAACAAAACCAACCTGTGTAGACCTGAAACCCCCACGTGAGTTACGTTGAGACACTAGCCACTGCAAAATAGGGAATCCAGTCCGAAGTTGTCTGCTATCAATATGGTACAACAGGGCATATGAAGCGACCTCAATCTCGAGTGGTGGACTTTGGTAGTAACTGTACTGCCAACTGCTAAACTGATGTTTCCTGGTAGAATTCCAGTACATTTTTCCATCTGTTAGAAACGGTGATCACAAAATTACTAGGCAGCTTCGTAAACAATAAGAAATCATATTGTAAGGTATATTCGTTTGTTTCAGTTATAAGGAGATACAAACAAATATTTTCTTAAAATGTTTTAAGTGTTTTTTTCTGAAATATTATAAAAATGTATCTTTTTTACCATAGTCTGCACGCTATTTTCTCACCCGTCAGCGGGTGCATTGCTCTTGTAACAGCATTTGAAAGGCTCCTTGAAATGCACAAGGCGATAGACGATCTCAGCACAAGGCATTTTAGTACGGTTGAAAAAATTATTACTGGTTCAAGAACATTTTTTTAAACCAAACGTACTATAAAGAGCTCTTCGATCTGTCTTTAATATCCTTGTTAATATCGTCTCTTCTGAAAGCCTAACGTACAGAATTAAGTAGATGTTCTTTCCGCGTTTGTACAATTATGTAGTTAACAAACACCAACAGAAAAGGCACAACTTTATGATACCGTACTTTAAATGCTGTCAATGAACATTTGAATGCAGGTAAATTTTAGATTTGACTTTATGAAATGCATATGCAGTGTGCATATAAAGTATACTCGATATGCGCAGAAGGAACAAGGACATTCAGAGGTGAAGAGGAGGAAGGAAAAGGAGTGATAAAAAGATTTGATGTTTTGATATAAACAATTAAATATATCACTAGAAAACATGAAACTTATCCCATGTATCTTAAGATCACTTAATTTGTATTTGTATTGATTCTTTTGGTATAATTCTAGTATATATACTCACTAAGTAGTAGCTATTTCAACTTGAATGCAATAAGCTAACAACTACATCATCTATGCGAAAACGATTACCGCATATAAAAGTCTAAAATTCAGTCTTACGACAAATTCTAGTTTCGTGTATTTCATGATAACGATTACGAAATAATTTTCAACCAGTTGAAAATGTTATTAATCTTAACGGCATGTTCACATGATCTGAAATAGCTTTGTTACATCTTCACGTGCTTTACCTCCGGTTTTTACGGCGAGTTTCCACAGTTTGGTGTATGCCTGATACGCATAAATGCTGCCGGATTTACTGAGAGCGTAGCTGCCTATAGCCAAATCGTATGGATCTGTGATTGTGCCACTACGTACAGCATTCTCAAGGTACTTTCTTGCTTTTACAATCCCAGATACATAATTATACCTACTAGACTGAAAGATAATGAGTTTTGGTTATTTTCTGGATCCTTTTCCACACAAAACCCAATCGTTTAACAAAGAGTCGAAGAATCGATTATAAAATCTATATACATATACATATTGCCATATATTGTATTGGTTTATTGTATAGACAAAATATTTTTAAGAATACATACCTTTGAGTAATAGTCGATCAAATATTATCTTATAAAGTGTGACACATGCAAAAAATGCTGTTGAACGTTGCAGCGTCGAATTCTATAATAGGAACTATCTAACATGCCAAACGTAGCGATGTCAACTACGTATCAAATTAGCCTTTACTTTACAAAATTAAAGAATATGAGTGACAGATCAACAGGTATGAGATTCTTGAATATGTTTAAAAAGAAAATTAACAAAATCGAATACAGAAAGAGATGCTAGTGCAAAGGGAGTTATGCAAAGTTTAATGAATATATACATTACATGAGAAATAGTTGTCTCTGCCTCAGCTAATGCAATCAGTACAAATGCAGTTAGACTATATCCTGAACTGGATCCTCCCTGAAATTCGAAATTGTTTCTTTAATTCGTTACACGTTATCATATATCAAGGGGTAATTTCAACTTTGCTTTTAAGGTATACCTCAATTGAGACTTTTCTTAAACCTGCTTTAGTTACTTCATTATAAAATTTACACTTCAAAAAAAGAAATGACTTGTCCCGTTGTTAACTGCACAGGGCATAATGAGCAGTGGCATGTCAAAACAACTTACCCGAAGAGACATGCTATGCACACTCCCTTTCGATGGGAATGAACCATCATAGTTTTGATACTGTAAAATCCAATTAGCAGCTTGGACAAGGACTCTATCCGCCACATAGATATGGTTTCTGGCCTGATGGAATGACTTCAAGACAAATGCTGTCAACCTGAATTGAATAGAACAATATCAATATGATTTAGATAAGGTTCTTTTGCACTTACCTGACAACATACTAAATGTATTAGTTTTCCTTGATATTTATAAATATTTAACAACAAAACGTATTAAGTATTGTTCGGTATCACTTATTTCATTTATCTATGAAGGAACTTCCAAATGATACAAGTAAATATACATTCTAAAGGGGTAACATCCGACTTTTAATGTATTCTTAGATATAGTTTCATTTTATACCACATGCTTCCCTGGCTGTCTCTTGGACCCCAAATGCTAAATGATCCGTCATATCTTTGGAACGTCAATTCTCTTTGGTATCCTGAAGGAAAGTATTTGGACATTACAGTCGTCATAATCAAAAGTTCAAGTTGACTTTTGCGAGAATATAACAGTGTTTTCTGTTTTACTATCTTGGCTTTCCTTTCTCTAATTTTAAACAAATTCTTCGCAAAGTGTCAAACAAAGTTTCATAAGATTTAACTGATCAAAGGTATTTACCAAATTAAAAATTATTAATTTATAAATTTTAAGTTTTCTTAAAATCTAATTGTAAATTAAATTGCTATTTAAACATTGAATAAAAGATCATGGAGCGGGGTCTGTAAATTTTTATTAAGTTAATCGACATCAGAATTATGTTTTGTAAGAAAATTCACCAAATAAAATGTCCAAGATTATAAAGATAAAAACAAACAGAAGTATCAAACAGTTACCTTTATACATATAATCCAATGCCATAGATGCAATATCTTGATTGAGTCGGTGTGTTTTCCTAAGGTAATTGTAAACAAAGACATCTGGTGCCAGACTTGTCATTGTCTGTTCCCCGCAGCCAGTGGGGATGCGCAACAAACTCTTCAGATTGTTAAGTGTTGGACCCATCGTATCGCCTGTATGAATGAAATACTACAGTGTTTTGACATTTGCTGTCAAAAGAAGGAATTTAAGTTATGGTAAAAGATTGATACATCCTCCAAAAAAAACGTTACTTCATAACTTGATACTATGAACATAGATTTATTCATAAAACATATGGTCTGAAAACATTTTTTCTAATATAATTTTATCACGATTCTACAGATTTGACTTACTTATAGCTGAGACTTGGATCTTCTGTGAGTCCGCAACAAATGTTGGTGGAAAGCTGAGTGGTACATCAATGGAGGTGTGCTCATTCAGAATAAGTGGCACGTTAAAATGCATTGTGGTTCCCTCTGCTTCTACTATGAGCTCTCTCTTTACCCGGTCTGCTGAGTAGGGTGTTTGAGCTTTCACAGTTATCTCCGCTACACCAACAATACTAGCTACAACGGGTATGAACACAGATTCTGCTTTTCCTGCTTCGATCTGAACAAATTGAATGAGATTTTTAATAGACTGATATGTCACACAAGTATACATGTGTGTGTTTTTATTAAAAACAAAATAACAAGTTCACACGTATTCTGCTAGTTTTGTGAATTAAGTTCATTCTCCTACTTGTACATTTTAAGAGTACGCACAAGAGCATCTTACGTTATAACACCGTGTTTCAACATCAAAGAAAGAAGCTCAAAGATTGCCCAAACGTTGGATAAACATGTATAATTTTAAAACAAATTTACTCTATCAATGATATTTACCCAAGTGAGTGCGTGCGACGAGCGCGTGTGTGTGTTAAAATATCAAAGATACCATATAATTAGATAATTTCAATAATACTCACATGAACATTTCTGACAACTTCCGTTGATTTAAACGTTACATGTCCCAATGAATCGTTGAAAATCACCTTGAAATCATTTGACTTTTCGAAAGTAACAACAACCTAAAGAAAGTAATGAGAGGAAAATATATCTGGCTTACGCTCAATTATGTTCAAACACAGAAGGAAGGCTCATTTCCTTTTTTATTCAGTGGCTACAAAAAGTTAAAGCTTCGGAATGGTACAGAGTTTACTGAAAGTTAATGTAGACATCAATAAACGTTTCTTACATCGAGGTCTTGTCCCATGTAATTGAAGATGTTGGCCTGAAGAACGACCTGCTCACCTCTCACGACAGAATAGGGAAGGTTGAGGTTTATAAAGAATGGTCGGAAAGTGGTAAACTGAAAAAAAGATACAAATATCTATTATGTTAGATTGTAGGCTAAATGTCTTCATGAATGAACTGCTTGTACTCGATACGGAACCTTAAATGTTCTATATGTATAAATGCACGTCCATTTAATTATATTTGTTCAAACTTAAATTTATCTGTTATACAAAATAAAAAAAAATGTGAACACATTTTAAAATCAGAATTTTAACATGCGAGCATGTTTGTTTATTTTAGCAATGGTTTCGCAAGTGATTTTTTTTTTATTTTAGAAAAAATGGACAGTTGAAGCGGGAGAAACTGCCAGCCGTAACTTTGATGTAATTATGATGTTGCACTTTCTCAGATTTCAAAGGACAGCTCAATACTTGAATTCTTCTAATGGAAAGCCAACAGTGACAGAAGATAAGATCTACTGATATTTTTGAAAATCATATTATAATAAGTTTCTTGTACTATATCAGAAGTAGAAGAATTAAATTATCTCATTACGTAAAGATGCGTTTTTTGCTCAAACTGACAGAACAGAATGATGTAGTTTCAAAAAGTATAAATATTTTAATCTCAATTAATTAGATGTATTTTTCACCTTAATTGCGCCATCTATGACACCCAAACCACTTTGTTTGTTCACAGAGAATGCCGTTGTATACCATGAAGTTATTGTGTCAGGAACAGTAGTTGTTAAGATAGTATTCCCCGTGTCACTGAAAAATATGTTTGTAATAAAAGGTGAAAATGCATACAATTAGACAGTCTATTTGAAAATAAAGTTAAAGAATTTTTATTTATTTACCTGTTATAGAAAAAATGTTCTGTCTAGAGATTATCTTTTAAATTCATTAAAATACGGAGCAATCACTGTTAAAAACAATCAGCAGAAATAATTGTATGAAGTGAAATAACTTTTCGCTTTGAGTTTGTGCCTTTCAAGTGGACTTGTTAGAAAGGCATGGCAATATGTTACAGCTATAGGCGTTACCGATAATTCGGTTTTGTCATTTTGCTCGCCGTGAATAAAGTATGGCTTTCTATTTCATTAATATAATTACATTATTTTTCTTACCCAACATTGACATTTGTCCAAAGCCAAGTTTCTGGGAAGAAGTCTCTTGTGTGGGAAACTTGTTGCAGAGGTTTACTTACTATGAAATATAATGAAGATTAGTGTTTGATATTTACTACAATAACGGGAAAAGTTTTAAAAAGACAACACAAATCATATCT
Organism: Cyclina sinensis; assembly: GCA_012932295.1. Classification (NCBI taxonomy): domain Eukaryota; kingdom Metazoa; phylum Mollusca; class Bivalvia; order Venerida; family Veneridae; genus Cyclina; species Cyclina sinensis. Next base: position 30,221,630 of record JAAONU010000004.1, read on the forward strand.
ATGCAACACTGAACGAATATAAATTATTTAGACACGCGGCTTTGCATAAATGAATTGAAACAAAGCATAAATACCCGATGGGACTGGTGTTGATACCATTCCAGGAAGATATGTTGGATATATACCGGGAGAGTAGGTGGCACCTGACATTCATAGAAAAAAAATGAAATGGAAATTGTACAGAAATCTCGAATTTTTTTATGATAAAATACAATTATAAATTAAATTATGTTTTTTATTCACTTACGTTGGTAACATTTCTATCGACCAGTAATGCTATAACATAAAATTATTTTATTTTATCATTATTTCATTGTACATTTCGATGAACAATTTGTACATTTTCTTGCAAACAACAGTTGGCCTTTAAAGGCAAATAATTATTTCTTTTTTTTAATTTTTAATTTGTTTTCTCTTTTGATGGACACTTACGAATACTAACAGTAAAAATTATGGTCCACAATAAGAAACCTATTACTGGCATAGGTAACATTCAGGATTCAAAACACAATGGAAAACAGACAACAATTTTCCATGTTTGTTGTTGAATGTATCCAGTCATATAGCAAATGAATTAGACGCAGGTAAAAGTAATATTGGACAAAATATAAAAAGTGACGTAAAATCCATATCTTATTAGTAAAATATACGTAGAAAATTTGTAAAACAACATTTGATGAATATGAATCCCCTTAGCCATATTGACTTAGTGATGAAACAGAAAATAAGTGAGGGAAAACGGTTCAAATTACTTTGAAAAATAACGTCATAAAGCCACTTACAAAACAAAGTATTCAGTGAAGGAAAGCAAGTCACACTGTGCAACGCACTGAGTATAAAGGAGTGCTTTAAATAATAGTAGTAAATATGTTCGTTAAAGCAAGGGATTGTCTAAAAAAGGTTTTGATATGTTTGAAAATGATCAAGGTTTTAAATAATTAGAAAACGGGGTTATATTAAAAACCGAAACACTTTATTGCATTTTAACTGTTCATTTGCTCTAGAAAAACTTTGGCGTGCACACAGATACAAGCTTATCACCTATAAACAATATCTCCTTTAATGTTTATTTTGTCTGCTGTTTATTTGCACTAGGGAAACACTACTGGACAGGAAACCTAGGAACCTTATAATTTTACCTGGGACAGGTGTTGGTATTTTATTTGGTGCATACGTGTAGCCTGTAATAAGATTGTGTTGTGGAATATCACATTGTAACCTTGTGAAGTACATATGAAATCATGACTATGATATAAATGATCAAGAATGCTTACTTGGCGCTATGATTTACCCTTAACAGGCATTCCTGTTTGCTTTGACAGCATGTTAGGTTGCTCATAGTATACATTAATGTCGTTTCAACATTGTGTTAGGTTTTAACTATAACGCCGTATTTTTAATCTTGGCAGCAACGGTTGGTTGATATTGATATAACGTCTTAAGATTTTTATTATTGCATTAATGGTGAGTAACTCAAATATAATCGTCACATCTATCATGTAAAGAAAAACCTTAAAACGGAAGTTGATATGCATCTGAAATTTTGTTGCAATAACATTTGTAAAATATTTCGGTATTGTTAAGATACTTGTAACAAGAAACCAATATCAAATGTATGTATAAACTGATCCCTTTTTTATCCTTAGCTAAACAAAATATTGATTTAAGTTTGTTTTATTAACCAAACAGAAAAAACACTATCGTAAAATTAAATGTCTTTTTCGTCTCTATATGACATTTTATATGACGTTTACTGATGTTTGTACGACATCCTTTGACAAGGGTTGTTAAGTTATGATTTGCCCCTGAGCTTAGTTTCACATCAAAATTTTCAATAATTTGCTGAATCGAAACATTATAATTCTATATGGTCATTGCATACCTTTTTCTTTTTATCGAGTTTTCGGACACACTTTGACAAAAAGAAAATGTACCTCATAGAACACATTTCTTTCTAGATCTCAGACTAAATATATTTTAATTACCAAGATGCTATGCAAGAATATTCTTGTGCGAGCAATTTCTATGATATTTTCATATCTATCTACTTGTTTGTCGATGACACCTTTTAACGTTCATGCTGTCAGAAGCAACTAGACGCATCGTCCAAAGTTTAATGATTGCATCAACATTGGTTTCTTGGTAATAATATTGGTATGTTCCAAATAATAACAAAACTTCATCACTATTTGTCCATAACTAGACATTTTTTCAAGACATGATTTAAAAAAAGACGGCAGCTTTTATACAAACACAAGTTGTCGTTTTCAATCAAAATCTGATACATTTAAGATTTTTATCTAAATATTCAGACTTTCTTAGGTAAGTTTTTATATAATGTAGTAGAATCTTTATATCTAAACTGTAAATGAATATGATTACACCAAAACTTAAATGTCTACAAACAAATTGTTTCAAACTACGTCAAAAACATGATTACACTTTTTATTCAATTAGCATTACCTGGCGCTGATGTAGGTACTAACCCGGGATAATACCCTGAAAGATTGTAATGTAGCGTTTGAAAACACCAAAAATATGACCTAAATGAAGACGCATTTGAAGGCCTAAACAAATAAAAAGTGAAATATTTCAGTATTTGTTTTATCATCATAAATTTTGTCATTGTTTCAATTTTTTATCTACAAATACCTTCGTCTGAGAGCAGAAACCCAAGAAGACAAACACATACCTGGACGATAAAACTGTTACCATGAAGCTTGATATGTATTACTTGCATCCACTGTTTTTGGAATTAATTTTTTTAATATTTACCTGTGCTTCTATAAAAACCCGGGAAAGTTGTTATAGTGGTCATTATCATACTTGGATACGTACCTCCTGGCGGACAGTCAACCTGTCTTTTGTAGTGTGGATGAGCCCAGCTAAACTTGTCAACATCGGTTAATACCTGCAATCCCGTTGTCTGAAAGGGAAACATATTATAGCAGTAAAACTAGTGAAAATGAAAATAAAATGACAGAAAACATCATGACGAAAACGATCCACGATCTGATGAAAGTTCAACAGAACTTAAAAACATGTCAAAATACATAACAATGAAATATATTCATTGTCACAAACTACTCCTCATGTTTCGACGTTGTGCACATCTTCCTTTATGCTTATACAGGGGGACATCATTTATGGCACTATAAGTTATGTGAATTTAATGAGCATGTGACCTTATAGCATGTGCAGTTTAGTACGGGTGTAAACTTCATCCTCGCTAATGTTAAGCTAGAGTTCTCAGTACTCTCACACTAATATTCCGCTCTTAGATGATGTTAATTAGATGAGTGTGGACAGCTTTACTAAAATCTTGAACATCACCTCCACATGACTTATGTTTTCATTATCAATTTTGTTTTCAAAATGATTGCAGTTATACGACGACAAACATTATATTACCTTCATTACTCTTTGGGGGTCATGCAATTCACTGGAATCTGAAGATGAGTGGGAGTCCAGTTTCAGTGACGAAATGATCTGCAATCAAATAAAGAATTTTAGCCGAGGCTATTGTAGCTTTATCGTTTATTGTATGTGCGTCATACTGACCAACATGAAACTGCACTATAGTGTTTCATTATTCAATTTTGTTTTTAAATCTAGCACGTAAATGTTAATCTGATATTGCTTCAGTACTGCTATTTCAGTTTTTTAATAGTCATTATATGTTCATTAGAGATCCGCAATTAATTTTTTCTTGGCAATGGTTTCAACGTAATATTTTTCCTAGTATGTTGCTAAAACTATACAAGATGCACAGCAACGATCATGTGCGTGAACTGTAGTCTGTCTAAGGATGAACTCTGATATTATTCAAATCTTGCCAGTTTCATCTTTCATAAGCCTCTGTGAAATCTTTCTCCATCTCGCCATCAATCACGTCGAGTAGTTAAAGTAATTAAATCTCATATGTTTCTTTATTCAATTTATCATATTTTTGCTTTCATTCCTTTATGTGTTCTCATAGACTTTTAGACTTTTAACTTCATGCAGGCTTATCAACTGCCTAAGTCTATAAGGATATCATTTTATTATAAAAATAAATACCCCAGCTTGCGTTATGTCATTGCCTGAAGCCAAGAGAAGCACGCTCTGGTCGACTGCCAAAAGGTTTACGAGAGACTGTGGGTCGCTGGTTATAGAAAGGCTGACATTTTCTCCCGGTTCAGCTGTACTTCTGTCGAATGATAAAGCAACCTGAAACATAGAATTTAAAATTTGAATAAATTCAATAAAGATTGATTGTTCGTAAATCAAAGTAATTTCACAAAATTCAAGCTTTAAACCATGAACGATTCAAATACCTGTTAGTATATTATTTCAGCTCGTTGATTTCTATCTTATTAAAAGTAGTTTTTAAGTAATTATGATTTAAGACTTTTGAAGTTTTAACCGTTTATTCCATTTATTTCGTAATAAACAAAACATGAAGCCTAGAGTTATGTTTACCTTATTTCTAAACTTCCGAGAATCCTCTCTTACATCGAAGTAAATAGCATCTGCATTCCACACGTCAGTGTTGAAATAGTAGACAATGATTTTACCATAGGGCTTCATTTTATTTGTTACCGGAAATGATATTTGTAACGTACTAGACGCGTTGTTGTACAGATATCCAGACTGCACCATACGATCATTGGCGATCACCTGGGAAAAAATAATTCAATGTAATGATTTTTGTTTTGTATCTAGTATGTATTTTTTTCTTTTAAGATACTTACAAACATTGCATGATGAGATATTCAGATTATTCAGAATATTATATTTACTGCTGATGAAATCCTTTGTCAAGTTAAACAAAAAAATAGCAATAATAAGAATAAAGAGATACTTTAAAGACACTTTAACTAAATATGAAATAACAACATTTTGTTTATCAAAATTTGAATGGATAGGTCGATCTCTTCAAAACGCCCAATAATTCATCTTCAACAATCTAAACGAATTTTAACTTTTACTAAAATATAGCAGTTTTGTTTATTTATTTATTTATTTATTTGGAAAAAAGATTCAGACTTACAGAATAGAACATTGGAATATGACTGATTCCATCAGCCCTTTTGACATCAAAGACGGCATCTTTTCCAACCTGTACATGTATAATGAGACAGTTAATGATTGTCAAATTAAATATAAGTCTGAAGACCAACTAGACAAAACACGTCAAATATAACGTTTAAACGGTTATTTGTTTGAAAACTAAATAAGAAAAAAAAAACAGATTTTATTATGCTGCTATTTTTCAAGGTAACCTGAAGTGTAATGCAATATGACAAAGAAGAAGAAACCGTTACCACAATGGACGACGTGTTTTGTGATACTTGTATATTGCCGCTATCTAACAACCAGTATGGTTTGTTCACATTCAGGGTATCTGTAAGACCTTGATAAAAAATCTACAAAAGAAAAACAGATATGATTACTGTATTTGATGTATTTTTTGTCATGTTCAAATTAAAATAATGATTACATAATTCAGTAACTAGTTCACAAGTAAATATAACCTATAAGTGATATCGATGCGATTTATCAACCTCGTATACGAGCATATAAGTCTAGCAAGTTTACGCACGATTAATTACGCAGCGGTCAACTCGTATTTTGGCTCCATATTCGAGCCACTATGATACTTTATCATGTACCACATGACCTTATTCAAGCAAACGAAAAAAGGCGGCAAAACCCAGAACATTCCACTAGAGCTATCATAGAAAATAATAAATACCCCCACAATCCGCCTTATCAAACGATTGAGAGCAATACGTAAAGTAACTAAAATACAGTGTTTGGTTGCACGATGACATTTCAAAGTTATTGATCAGAAATTATTGTCCTATTATAGTAACAGTGGTACAATTCACCAAACAACGCAATCTCAAGCGACAACTGAAAACAAGCTACCTACACATCATGTTTCTTTGCATTAGGACATTCCATCTTAAAACTGATGGATAACTTTTTTTTTCTATTTTCCTATGACAGTGACCTTGGCATTGAATACAAAGACCCCAAATGCAATCCTCAGAGACAGCTGTATACAAGCAAATTACATGCGAAGATCATGTATTACATCAAGTCGAATTGACTTACTGATCAGAAACCATTTTCCTGTTTAAGTGACCTTTGCCTTGACTGTAAATATTTCAAACACAGTTACAATCGACCACTGCATACATGCACTTAACCAGACCTAGTTGCCAGTAGCTTACATCTACAGAAATCTAAAAAATCAGTTTCTTTTATCCGGAAAATGTAGAGCACAACAGACACATCGGCCGACCTATGTACTAAACTTCTTCTGTCACACACAAAAACACAACATAGATTGTACGGTATAATAATAACATGAACTGATCTTTCGTACCTCTAGATGAAGGGAGGTTGCATTTACTGGTGGGTCTACCACAACTTCCAGAATACCGGTTGGTGGAGGGGCGAATGTTTGTTCGGCTAAATACTGAGCCCTGTATCTATGAGAGGATGAATCGTAAAATTTCACATAACTGACCAACCGAACGTCTTCTGTGCTAGATATTACAGGGTTTCCGTTGGCTTGGGTCAGAGTTACCTGAAATATTAACAATACTTGCGTTTATGTTAGATGATTCATGTAATGACGTCAATTGAAACAGTTTAGAAATTATAGGTAAGTTAATAACTTTAGCTAAATGAAATTCATCAGTCTTCACTATAAGTTATTTTGACTTACATGTCCAACATAGGGCAGTCCTGGTTTAAAGAAGGACATACTTGAAGAATGGTCGAAGTTTATTTTGTATGGCTCCTTGTAGAATAACACCTGTAAAATTGATTAAAAATGTTAAACACTTTAAAAAGTTATTTAAGTCAATACTAAAACATGTCAATGATGCTGATTTGACTAGTATCAAACAATACATAGTTTCTTATAATACTAGTATGCAAGAGATTCTGTTGAAATACATTTATCTTAAGAAAGGAATGTTGCGACTGTGGATAATGCTGACTGGTTTCATTGTAATATAACATGATGAATACACACCTGGGCGGATGCTTTCCTAGTTATATTGTTGATACTCTCTGTAACCTCAGCTGTGATTTGAAGATGATATCCTGCCAATTTTTCCACAAGTGGTTGAAACGAGTTTGGATCAACTTCGTTAGTTATCCGGCTGAATGGAACGGTAAATTTTGCTTCTCCGTTTATCTGGAATTTCATTATAGCATCATTTCTTTCCAACTCTTCTACCATACCAAATGCAAGTTCAATAGAGGTTTGTCTTTTTTATAACTCACCAAAAGCATGTGTCAAAATATGGCTTGAATAGCTCTAATGTCAGAACTAACAGCGTATTATTGTTTACAAAAAAAACGCACAAAATTTAGTATACGGGAGGGTAAAGCATGCAATCATGTGTTTATAAATACCTTTATCATATGGCATTCATCATATTTTTACACAAATGATGGTAACTTACATCAAAGGCAGCTTCTACCATAACTTCATCACCATGATATTTCCATGGACTATTACGATAATCGATATCAGCGAACAATTTCACAGTTCCGATAACAGGCTTTCCGTACGTGTACCTGTAATATGATAATGATATCACAAAATATACTTGTAAGATATGTAATATTCATTGTACGATATTAACCTGTGTTTTTTTTTTCATGTATAGACGACGAACTGTATGCTGCTTCAAATGTACGTATACATAGACATGTTTGATTAAGTTCGTCTTCTTCAAATCAAAAAGAAAGAAGAAAAGAAAAAAAAACGCATGTTTGTTCAACTCTAAATACTTTTAAATACATGAAACAATGCTTTCAAAATATGCTACTTATTCAAATGATTCATGTTTATCCAATGCGGACATGGATGAGTATTCAATGTCGAAATCGATATTTAGTTAGTCATTCTTACTTTGCCCTGACAGTACCATGCATCTCTTTATCTGAAGTAACGACGAAAGGAGGCAGCTCTACACTCACTTGAAATTTCGGTAATACTGGAAAATAAAAGCAGACAATAAACTGTTCTCTTACATACAAATCACATATCATTGATCTAAATACAACAACATCGTCTTCCAGTACCGTCCTAAGTACAGCCACAAAAATAATTATGGAAACATTTAAAGCTTTATTCCACAGCTCTTAAATTAATGTCGAATATTATTCTTAGCTCTTAAATTTTCGCCTTAAATTGTTATCAAGCTTTTCCTTGTATTGAAAACAAAACTGTTTTGTTGATATCATGTAAGTAAAACGTCCAGTTGTTTTCGAATCGTTTGTCTCATGTAATCAAGAACTCCAGCCATTCAGCACACACACAGTAAAAAAATTCCCTATATTGCATTTATTGTTCTGGATAAAAAACGGATGTAGTAATTGATATTAGAACTACTTTCTCTCAACAAGTTACTCTCAGCCAATACACACTGGATTTTTTGTCAAAAACTGGTCCAGTTACGTCAGAATTATTTTTTATCTAGTTTATGACTTCTGGTATCAGTATATCATTCCTAATACAGATATAACACGATATTTACTAAGGTTAAACTGTATGGCATAATTTTTACTTTCATAACATCTAGGTTGAAGTTTCTTTCAAACGCACGAGCAAAACAAAACTGGCAGAAACAAAAAAAGATATTTACCATATTTGTCCACAGTAAAAAACTTCTCTTCATATGCCTGAAAAAATAACACGCCGAATATTAAGTGTTGGCCTAAAAGAAGATTGGTTAGGATGCTTGCTTTAGGTTTAATATATCTCCCAGGTTCAAAAGGGGTAGATATTTGTTGCAGCTATTTGTTTTTTAATCTTCAAAAATATGGTTTGCGCTGTCAGAAGCGATTTGTTCATTTTATTTTTATTTATGGTCACTGTATCAAGTGCGATGTCTAAGTTGGGAAAAAGTACAACTTGTATCAGTTCAAGATAAATCAATTTAAATCTAATGATTCATGAAATATATCGCTATATTAAAATAACGATTAAGTTTGCAGTAAAAGCATACAACCTGTTTTCTTTATTTTCTTTTTTTTAAAATTCAACATAAACCAACCGATATTTGAAGCGAATTATTTATCTAAAAATGGTCTTTTATGTTTTCAATGCAAGCTTATAAAAGCAATCTCTTCTCGAAATTATCGAGTTAGCTGAATTTATTTACTTTTACAATAAAGCAGCATGTTTGAAAATATGAAGACTGTCAAATTGTGAGAAATTTACATCTACCAGCATCTACCAACCGTTTCTTTATCTGTTCTGACAGTAATCTTCCACTTTCCAAGAACAGGTTCTGTGTCCATTATGAGAAAATCTTCAACCACACCAAACTGAGACTCAGATACATTGATCATTTTTTTCATCTGGTTGCCCTTCGGATCCTAAAGTTGAAATGATTTTATAATGTGTGGGAATTACTTCTGTTATATTTGTTTTGGGGCAAATACGTCGTCTGTTTAAGACAAAGGAATGAAAATACGGAAACCCCGTTTGGACCCAAAGCATAAAAATATAAATGCAGTATGCCATTTTAACTGCGAACGAATACTTTTACTATATAAGAGGAATCTACCAAGTAGATGCAGACATTTCATTTTTATCAATCAAATTATTGAACTATTGTTTTGATACTTTACTTTTCAATAAGAAGCCCAAGCTTTTTTGGCCACTGCGAAATGAACGGTCTTTGCAAGAGGTATTTAGCATAGTAACATGTTGCTAGCGAAAACATTATGTTACGTTTTTCATAAATATTTTACTAAGGTCACAAATTTTTCATTTTACTTTCTTACATTGCTATTAAGAATAACTTTTTCTGGTATTGCTATTTACAATAGTTGTTTGTTATCATCAGTTTAATTAGGTACTAAGAGTTGTTTGGTTTTATTCTTTAAGTAAAAACACCGCTTCAACCTAATCATTTCAGACATTCCAAACAAAATTAATGGCTCAATTACTACTTCACTGAAACTTCGATATCTACTTAGTAGTTGTTTTTTTTAAATTAACATGTGCAGTCTTGAATCTCAAAAAATATGCATATGCATCATATATAAATAAGGACGTTTTATGAAATACAACAAAAACAACAAAAATAATCCTACATCCCGTGTACTTTTAAAGATGTTATGTTTATCTAAATGCTGACCAGTAAGAAAATAAGGAATGTATATTAAAAATCTGAATGAAGTTGTGTCAAAACTGACACTTCAAAATATGACTGACATTAACTTACATAGATGGAAATATTGAAGTCTCCTGTATAAACCATCATGTCGGAAGAAATTCCGAACGCTCGGAAACGAACTGTAAAAATAAACATATCAACAAACATCAGTTCTATGAAATCGCTACAAAATAATTCAATAATTTCAACTATTATCGTTATAAACTTAAATTAAATTAAATTTAAAAAGTATATCATATTTATTTCATGTGATCACCGACGAAAACGTTTATTTCTTAGTAATAGATTTTATTATTTGTTTTCACGAGTCAAAAAAAAACAAAAACAAAAACGAGAGAATTTTACCCGTTTGTCCTGGCTTATATATGCCCTTGTCCGTCTGAATATGGATTGCAAACTTTTTTGGCATCGATCCCGAATCATGGTGTATAATACCATGTTCTTGGAAGAACACTCCACTCAACCCGTTGATAAGTAAAGTGTATGAATATGGATTGTCCTCAAGATCGGGAACCTGGCGTAAACATTAACTGAATTACGTTGAATAAAAATTACCGAATAGAAGTAAATGTTCTGAAAGTCATTTTTTAAGCACTGGTATTATTTGTTTGACGAGTAAAAACACTAAAATCACTGAGAGTAAAAAAGTTGATTTTAGCGAATTTTTATTTTATGACCAAATCTATATAAGAAAAAGTTTCTTCATGTATTATATATATATATATTATCTCCGGTTTTATCTTAGCCAAGATATACAGTTTTATTTTTCTTTTGTCATTTAGATACTGCTTCTAATATTCTATAATGTTTAAAACAAACATGAAAAACAAAATAGAAAAAAATACAGAAAAAATAAAAAAAAATATTTAAGAAAGTATGTAATACATAATTGTTACACGATACATCCCCTAAGTGAATCATACCTGCAGCTGCAAAATTTCCGATTTGCCTGAAATAAAAAAAAAAGGAATTGCTAATGTTCAACATGATGTATTGCTAAAACGCAAATCCAGTCTATAATTTTATTTGCCTTTTCTGTTTTTAAGGTTTTTAACGTGTACAAAAAAAATCGCAATGGTAAGCAAAAACGGTATTTCTTACATTTCTTAGGTTTTGGATGCTTATAAATAGTGACCTTTCTTGAATGCGTAAATAATTGAGAAAGAAATAACATGAAGTCTGTTACCTTCCTTAAATGTATGTGTGAGAGTTGCCTCACGATGGTGGTCGTCGCGTATCAGATCGACTTGGACTTCTACATCATCACCCGAAGTATTGTAGAAGTTAAATGTCAAAGGTAGAGGCGCGCCAGGAGTGTACTTGTCCGATATAACAATCCAGTGGGTTCTATAAATTTAAACGAAATGGAAACAAAATAAGAATAGAGTAAGTAAGTAAAATGTGTTTTCTCTTGTGTGTGTGTGTGTGTGTGTGTGTGTGTGTGTGTGCGTGTTTCGAGGGGATGGCGTTCGGGGGGGGGGGGGGGGGCTTGAACTAAAATTGTCTCTTATTATATCAGTCTAACACTCTAAATTTACATTAGTCGAAAAATTGATATCGGCTTTGCAAACAGTTGACGAATATAACTCATCCCATTCTGTGATATTACAGTACTTCTGACTTCTTTTGTGTCGTCTTGACACTGTATATTCATGTTCACTATTGCTATACATTCAACGTACAAACCCTGTGGAGCAGGGCGGGGACACTTGAACTAATAGTGCTACTACCCATTCCACTCTAACATTTTATTATTGGAAAACTGTTATTAGGTTTACAAAGTATTGATTCATGGTAATACATCACACTTTGTGATATCAGGAGGTTTTCTGTAGGTTCGAGTGTTTTCTTGCCTGACATTGTATAATTCTTTATTTTTGTTATTGTCATACATTTAACATACAAACCCTGTGGAAGCTGTAACTGATACACAGACAGCCGTGATAAGGCCAATAAGAGCCAAACTCTGCATAGCTCTGAGTTTTCTTCACTTTTCAAAACGTGTTTCTCCTTTCTGCAAAAGAATGATGATTTTTCATGAAGAATAAATCAGATGTGACATGTCATTTTCTTTGTTTAATGATGGTATACCTACTTCCGCCGATTCTCATTTTAGAAATAGTTCGGTGTTTCTTTTGACGTCAACTTTAACACGTTTGCCACGAAATATCAGTTCAGTGGTAATTTTTATTGACATATCTTATAACTGAAATTTATAAGGTTTAATCAAAACTTTCTTCGTAGAATCAGACGTAAAGTACACATAGGTCTTAATCCTGTGTAACATGAGACAGATTTATTTAAAGCCATCAATATGATAAGATTTGCTCACATTGTTGACAGTCATAAACATGATGTCATTACACTGATAAACATGGCAAATTCAGTGTTTAAAACTAGAAACACGCTCCGTCGGCCTTAACAGTACCCCACTTCGAAAGCAAGTCAATGTTAAAATTTATTGGCTGCTAACTTAGGATTTGTTCTGTTCTTTTAATCTTTTAACCGCTGTTTAAGTGCTGTATTTTCTTAAGAAGATCCGATTGAAATTAAATATATTTTCTTAACTCATTTGTTCCTTGCCTTGAAATCCTACAAAATACGACACTTACCAGAAGATTGATTCCTAGAACTTACATTTGCACAAATATGCACAAACGACCCACTTTTGATTAAATGCACTGTTTACTTCCGTTTAGTTCAGAGAGATAATTTTTCAGATTTGCAGAGTACACCTTCATTTTATCGTATTGTAAAGTGCTGAGTCGTATTATTTCAAAATGTCTGTATCCATAAACGTCTTATCTTTAGGAATATGCCAATCACTTTATTCTCAACGACCTTCAAAATTTGAAAGAAAACTCACAAGGTAATTTTTATGAAACTAAAATCACATTAGTTTTAATTTCCATTATCCGATCACTATAGTTTTCCTTGTATTGACAAAAAAAAAAAAAAAAAAAAAAAAAAAAAAAAAAAAAAAAACTTGGATTAAAAATTCCAAATAACAGAACTTTGCGTGTGTCAGTTAGGTTTAAATCAAACGTTTTTTAGTCTTTGCTTATTAAACATTGTATATAATGTGTATCTCATACAGGTAAAAGCAAGTTCTAGCACACACATTTAATTAAAAGACTAGATTATTATATTTTAAAACAACACTAGCTTTTAATACTACGAACTCAGGTTAAATTCAGTCTAAAACTTTACATCAGAAATAAAAGAAAAATCAGTTTAAGACATATAAAAAAGGATTTCAACAACTGTACTTGATTAAAAAGTTAGTCGTGTACTTGTTAAAGAAACTGCAAGGTTCATTTTCCATAATAGTTTAGAAAAAGATGAGTTTTCAGATGTTTTTTCTTTAAACTGTTAAAAGACTGAGCGCTTTGGATTGAGCTAGGGAGATTATTCCATAAGCTCAGAACAGCATGCCTAAAGCTTCGGTTACCAAATGTAACAGTTCAGCACCACTAATGCCAGTGTATTACTGGAACGAAGACCTCAACAACTCATTAATGTACACAGGACACTTACCATAGAGTGCTTAGGATGTATAGACAAGAATTTTGTAACTAATCCGTTGACAAGGCAAGATTAACTTAAAAAAAAGAATAAAACATATCGGCAGATAGGTTGTTCTAAAATTCTACAACAATACTAATAAAAGTGAAATTTAAACAAAATATTATATTGAATCAAACTGATGTTTTAGGAAAATTGTGTTAGTACTAGAACTAGAACTGCGTTTCTATATTACAGTGTTTATATCTATCTACATTACGCAAATGAAAATCGATGAAATAACTAAAAATACAGTCCTGCTATTAATGGTTTCATTAAAAAAAAGTTGTTACTTACATTAAACTTGGTACAGTCAAATTTTTAAATTACTAACAATGTAACAGTGAAGCGTCTACTTATATACAGAAATGAACCTACTAACTACTTGTTAAACGGCAGACTGACCTATCTCCTAATAGATCTATAGGGACATACCTTAGTCTTTATAGCTCCGTCTTATCTCTTCATATTGGTTTGTCTTGGCGTTATCCTGGTTCATTCAGGGATTGTTTAAGGACATACCTTATCACTTATCAAAGTCTAGATAAAATGCACACCTGAATCTTTTGTTTTTTAAAATCATCAGGGCTTACTTATTAAATCTACTGTCAAATCATAAACAATATTGCAATAAGGAAACGCACTGAAAAAAGACAATTGAACAGTAAACTAATCGGTCTATTAACTCTCGTCATTAATGTTTTAGTTCAAGATATCTGTCATCTTGTCAAGGAATATCTAGATACAAAAGAACTTATATACTCAACGTCAACGAAAAGTTACCACTCTAGATACCCTAGTTTCATACATACTTCGTTCTTCTTAAACTGAACATAGGTGTGTTGTTTGTTGTTTTAGCAGTCTTACTGTTTTCTTGCAAAAAAGATAAATTTATACAAGCTGAACATAATAGAATGAATGCAACTAAAAGTGAAATAGAGAAATTCCCGAGCGCACGTGCACACTGAACAAAATGGCGATATGACATATATTTTATTGTTTAAAAAATACTTTCGCCTCAAAATTCCAAAGATTGGCTCACAAGATGACATACCTAAGTTTATACCTGAATCTTTACTGTAAAAAAGTAACTGACAACAGCGAGCGTGGGTGTGTTTAAATGGAATTGTTATTATAAAAAGGATAACATTCAATGAAAAGGGCTCTTCGGTATTAACTGTATTTGGTAAATCTGTAAATTTAAGCTCCGTTGGAGTGGAAAATAAATATGATATTGACAAAGAATATCAAGAATGCGTGGCCTATTTCAAAATTTAAATATTTCTCAAGACATTGAGCTCAACAGGTCTGTCATCATGAGGCGTTTTCACATAAAAGAAAACTGTCAGTTGCACCTTTTTCCAGCACAGAATAACACATGTAAAACATGCATGATCACACCGTTTACTTCCACCGATAAGGAAAAATATTAACAGCATTGAAAAGAAAAATGATAATGTTAAAAGAATAAAGCATATTAAACATGCAAAACCTGAACTAGACATATGTTCATGCAGTAGTAGCCTCAGACGGAGACTTGTACAACAAACACATGTTTTAAAACACGAAATCAATTCTGGCAGAACATGAGATTCAGACAAAGGCCCAAAAAGTGAAATACAGGGATCCTCTATTGATATTCTTAAAGTTGTATCCACAGAATCGATGTTATGTTTGAGCAATCCCTCTACAATATCAGAATATGTACAAAATGCATAAAGTCCACCAAGGACTTTAGTTTATTTAAACAATAAATCTGAAACTTCACTGAAATATAAAAAAATGAAATATAAGTAGAGTATGTTGCACAGTTGAATAATAAATTTCTATTTTCTGCTTAACAGACCGGAAGTGGTCCCGTAAAGTTTTGTAAACAAGCGGTGAATTTATTTGAGAGACATCAGTGGTACAGTGGATAAAACGTTATCACTTTGAATGGAGTTATTGATTGCTATATTCAGAATAAATATTCAGCTATGAGAGACAATAACACTTACATTGCATCTGTCAGCTTAAGAGAAAGAGAAAATCTGTTTGAAGTAAGATGACCCTCACATTCATTCGTGTGAACTTTCGTACCTTTTGTTGGTTAAATAGTGGTTCTGAACATTAATCCATGATAGGAATGCCTGTGAACTGAAAAAAAATCTCCCTACTTAGTCACAAATAATTGTCTAATTACAGTTAGGTAACACCTATTTAACCGCTTTAGCTAACCCCTCAGAGGTGAACTCTCTGAAAAAAATGAATGTTTTGAAAATAAACTCATTTGTAGCGCCTGTAATTTTATTAATGCATTAAAATTACCTCTTTACTGAAAACCCAAATATTTTTAACGATGGTGTTTATTATGAAAGAGTTTTACCGTACAACAATTTAAAGATATATCAATAATATCAAGTTATAAAAAATAAACAGGGTAATTTACCCACCCCACCAGTAGATCCGACCTTAGAACAAGTCATCTTTACATTCAAAATAAATGTCTTTTTTGTCAAATAATACATCACATTTCCAGGTATTTGTACAAATGATGATGGCCATGAGTCCGAATGTACGAACTATTTATTATACCTGTGATTATAACAACATGTGAAATCAGATAATCTCATTCACGAAATCTCTTACAGAGTCAGGTGGAGGAATGATGTATCTGGTAGATGGTTTCCATTGGGCCCTGAAAATTCAACACCAAGCTGGACAGCTCTGAAAATATCTCTGTATTCAACTTCAACAATATGCTTAATTTGCAGGTTATTATGATCATTTCTGATACATCCTTTGAATAAAAACACGTGGAAGGAACAAAGAATTTCTGGTACATAAGACACCATCAATATTCACCAATTTGGTGCATCTTTAGGATGCTGAAAAAAATTCCATTCACTTACAAGTGGAGTAAAGGAAGGAAAAAATTTTAGTATGATGAAAACTGTAAAATTTTAGTATGATGAAAAGAAAGTGTAGCCAACAGATCAAGCTTTGCAACACAAAATATAGGCTAAAGGTCCTGTAGCACCACAGGTCCGGCTACCGGAACAGGTCCGGCTAGCTCAGTTGATACACCCATAGATTTCAGTCGAGGACTACTTGGTTCAAACCCCGACAGGGCCAGTTGATTTTTCTTGATTGAGTTCAAATAGTGCGTCTAAAGGTAGTTTCTCCGTCAATTCTGATCTAAGTGAGGAAGCAGTCAGTCGCTTGTGGAGAGACCGGTCAGTAAAATGGTTCAATATCCACGAACACTTACTAGGTGGTATGACTGTCGTGATATGACTTCTGATGTTGGGACTGGCGTATACCCCCTATAAACAAGCAAACAGGTCTAAAAAATAACTGTTGATTTTCTGATGGCTTGCGTAAAGAATATATGTTATTATTAACAGTGGTATCGATGAACAAATTTCATTTTAAGGACAATTATTACAGAAATCATTTACTTTTATTCCTAGAATAAGCCTAAATAGTTCCACAAATAATCAGTGGAGTTCATTTTACTTAAATTTTGAAATCATCAGAAATGCATGCTGAAACTTAAAACTAATTCGGCCCTTAAACTATTAGATTAATATTTTTAATACTGCCGTCCATGATGTGAAGGTATAGTTAACTAATGTCATTCTTTGATTTATGTCCTGTTAAGAAAGTTATCCAAAGGTGAACATTTAAATTCAAAACAGGGTCATCAATTCTCTGTGCTAATGTTTAATTAGACAGCGCTCGAGCTTTGCTTCTCAAACCTGAGTAATTTTATTTATTTTATGAAAAACTCAATCAAAAATTGTCTTTATTTTACCTGTTCCCCATAAACCTGGATAAAGATCGTTCATTGGAATGCAATCAGTTGGCATGTTGGAGTCTGAATGAGCCCAGCTGAATTTCTCAACGTCTGTTAAAAGCTGCATACCTGTCGTCTGTAGAAATCAAAGAATGTGAAAACGTTCTACAACTAATTAGAATAAAATATCTAACGTTTCGGACTATGTTTAAAGACCTAGTCCCCTAACATCATTTCACGTTTCTTTATGTATCGAGTAGTTAGATATGTTCAGAAATGTCCATGCCTACTTGAACGAAAATACTTACCATCATTACTTTTTGAGGGTTGTGCAGATTACTGGAACGAAGGCATAGAGATTAGTGAAGAAATAACCTGTAAATATGCATTGCTTAGTGTAAGCAAACATTCTTCTCATAAACTTCAAGATTGTTTCTTTATCAATGTGCGTTTATAAGTAAGACTTGTAAGTAAGACATATCATGTTGAACTGTTTGAGAGATGAATATATTCCATTTATGTTCCATTTTGTTATAAAGATTTAAAGAGGCTGAACTCAAGATTTGACTTAAAAAAAAAATTTCATAAATTATATATTTAGATGCCGTGAGATTATAACAACATAATATTTTACTTCAAAACTGATTATAAAAGTCAAAATAGAATAAAAAAAATATTTTCGCTCCAGCCTGATTTGAACTCTGGACCCTCATGTTAACAAAATATTTCCAACGCGTTTATTGTCACCACCATCGCCGCATGTAATATTACAGATCTTTACTTTAAATCTTATACGATATAGTTATACCGTCGCGTTACGGTATAGCACTTTGAAAGGGAAAAAAATCAATTTATAATGTAATTATTTGACTTATTTTTTGTCAGTAAGTTATTTTTTAAGCATTAGTCATAAATATTAGAAGAAATTTATAATACGAGAAAACTTTCTTTTTTTTTTTGTCATCTAGAGCACAGCCCCTTTAAGATTGAAAAAGTAAGATCTTGATTTTTTATGTTATTAACGTTCATATTTACTGTAGTCTAATTTCTTATTAGAATGTAAGAACAGTTTGGTAAGTTTAAGAATAATATAAGCTGATTGTCATAAAAGTTTTACTATTTGTTAAATTATCATATATACTATTATTATATTATTTTTGTAAATTTCTAAACACTAACAAAGTGACTATATTGAATATTAAAGCAGTTTTGTTGGAAGGTATGTGGTGGGTGACCTTCACATACCTATAACACAGCCAATGAAGTTCAATCCCGTCAACAAAGAAAATATTGATTTACCGGTATTTGTAACACTTTTTTCTTTCTTTCATTCATTCATTCTTTCTTTCTTTATTTCTTTCTTTCTTTTTCCTTATTTCTTGTTTCCTTCATTCATTCTTTTCTACTTGCGTTTGTTCTTCGTATTTTGCTTTCTTCTAATTTTGAACATTATTTTCTTAGTCTAAACAGTAATCCAGAAAAATGCTGAGCCAAAAAAATATACTAAAAATAATAACTTCCAGTTTAAGTTTGTCATCTAAAAGATGTGAGGCATCATAAGTTCGAATGTCTTACTCCATCTTGAGTGATGTCATTGCCAGAAGTCAGCTGGTACACGCTCTGGTCGATGGCCAGAAGGTACACGAGAGACTTTGGATCGCTTGTTACCGTAAGACTGACGTTTTCTCCAGGTTCTGCTGTATTTGTGTCAAACGATAATACAACCTACAAAATAACTTTTTTTTATTAAGTTACGGTTTAAGTGAAACTGATTTAAATTCAAGTGCAGTATCTACATTTTTCTATTTCAACTTAAACACACATTCATCCATGGCTTACTCATTTCAAACTGAAAGCAAGGTGTGTTTACCTTTACCTTGTTTCTAAGGGGATCACTCTTGTCAGACAGCTGCACTACGGTTAATTGATTATCGCTTTAAAGATGTTGATGCATGTAAGTGTATATGCCGCGTCTTTGTAGAAATAAAGAGACTTTTTTATTTTTAATTGATCATAAAATATTTTCCTGAAACTAAACCCACACAATTTCTAAGAAAATACACTAACATTTTCACTCTTATCTAAGTAATAGAGATGAAAGTGTCAAGTTTTCTTCAAAAAAAAAAGTGTTGTTCCTCGGGTTTCTATATTGGGAGCTGTACTAAGTCTTGTACTTATTAAAATAACATAAGCATGTAAACTGACAGTAAAGCATGTAACCTAAAAATACACAAAGAAAAATCACATGAGCATGTAAACTGACTGTAAAGCATGTATACTAAAACTACACAATTTCTAAGAAAATGCACTATCATTATTTCAGCCTTATTTATGTAATAAAATGAATGTGTAAAGCACGACAATACTGTGTCTTCTGCAGAAACGGAGGTGGTGTTCCTCAGGATGCTATATTGGGAGCTGTACTTTTCCTTATTTAAATCACATGATCATGTAAACTGCCTTGATGTTTACTTAATCACTGTTCTGACCACTTATTCACTGTTGTTTCTACACTCTATGTAGCAGAAATAAAAATCCCTAAATAGCATCTAGTGTATTTCAAAATAGTGCACTAAAAATGACGTGATAATATATTTGACTTAGTTAAAATTGATGCTAATAGTAAACACATAGGCAACGAAGGATGAAATACTTGATTTGGAAATTGACGAAAAATATTATCGATCATAAAATTTTAAGTTTTTACATTAAAAAGCATCTAAATTGATGAGTGCATATAGATAAAACTTCTAAAAAATACTCATAATCTTTCACTTGTAATGAAACAATCATTTTACCTTTTATTCATACTGATTTCTTTTAGTAACTACTGTACTATCTTGGGGAGAGGTACAAAACCCGATATTTCAAAAATATTTTCCTGAAAATTCTATAGAAACAGGTTAAAACCCATTCCAAATAATTATATTCTATCTTTATTGGCTTTCTTTTAATAAAAGAATTAACTGTAGCACGTTATTTGTAATGGATTTAACTCGGAAAAAACGAGTACGTCGGAATACATCAATGAATTTCGTTTTTTTTTACACAATATACTTATGAATTAGAATCTCCAACAACAATGATAGTCTTAATACAAGAGTGAAAACAACTTACAAAAAAAAAGAATGTTAGTATTGTGTATGGGAAAAAGATGAAACGCCATTGAAATTTTGGGAAACATTAAGAAACTCTGCCAACTTGATGTATATGCAAAGAAGATACACCAACAATTGAGCATAGCATTTGTACACACTGAAGTGTTCTATATGACAAAACATTTCGAGGTGGGTGAACAAATTCAAGAGCGGGCTAGACACGCTGAGAGATGGTCCAAAATGTGGGCGTTTGCCTACTGTAACCTCAGAAAAATTAATCTATAAAGCTACTGACGTTTATTCACCTGCCTCACATCGCATCAGATTGTTAGCAGGGTTAGTAATTCGTCTGCAAGTGAGTTTTCTTGCATTCTGAAGCGTTAGTTTAAATGCGACTTAACAATGCCAGACTGATACTCCATTTTCTTACGGATTAGCAATAGCAATTAAATATGGAAAAAATGGGTAGGTGTCCTTTCATTGCAAAAAGTCTTACAAGTGTTAATTAAACTATGTTCGCAATTTTTTTTCTTCAATGTATATGGCCCATTGCCTCAATTTGCCGTTCCAAGGGAAAAGGCGGTCACTCGGGATGTTCTGACAAAATTTAAAACTGAAAAAGAAATGTGAAAAGCAATATCAAGGTAGGGGTATACAGTACATGTAATGTTTCGCCGTCACTGAAATCTACAATTGTACAATTTTTTTTTTCAAAGAAAAGGTTTGTGTCATCCCGACGCGCCTTATTCGCCAGAACTAGCACGGTGCGACTGTTTTCTATTTTGCAGGTTACAACACGCTTACATGTACCTGGTAGATAGTATAGCTCTCGACAAACATACAATCAGTTGTTACTCAGTGTAAGGAGGGTATACTTAAGTCTTTTAAAATTGGATCAAACGCTTGATTTTTTGTATAGTTAACAAAGAGGAACACTTTGAAGGCATGAAATAAACAAAATTGTTATTCAGTTAATATCACAGATTAAAGGAACCGATAACATAACATTTGAAAAACACCCTCGTATGCTTGTTGAATAATCACTAATTTGTGTTTTTACGTGTATGTTCGCGGCATTATTACTAGTCTTTATATTTTCTTTAGCTCAAACAATAAACAAACCCTTTAAGCAAATCATGCATATATTTTGTGTTAATTTCTGCTTTTAAAGCAACATTAAAAGTGCTCAGACACACTAAAAATATTAATAATACGCCATTACTTTTTCAAACACACATATAGTCCTTTTGTCCCACTCGAATTATTTTTGTGGTGAAAACAAATTTACCTTGTTTCTAAATGGGTTGACGTCAAAATAAATAGCGTCAGCGTTCCAAACGTCGTTGTCTAAGTAATAAACTATAAGTTCTCCATAGGGTTTCATCATGTCTGTTACAGGAAATGATATTTGCAATGTGTTCGATGCGTTGTTGTTAAGGTATCCAGTCTGTACAATACGGTAGTTCGCGATCACCTTAAATTCAGATTTTCTGTTAAATTTAGATTGTAGTTCGACAGGATTTGCATAAAAACATTTATATATATATATATATATATATATATATATATATATATATATATATATATATATATATATCTTTAAACTGCCTTTACCAGAAGAAATATATATAAAAACACTTAAAAGAGAAAGGCATTAGTACAAAAACTATCACTTAAAGCGCAGATATAACGTTCATGTCATTCGTCATGTTTTTCTTCTTTTTTCTTTAAATAAAACAAGATAATTTTCTGTCTTTAAATGTAGTTTAAAATACAAATTTTATCTGTATAACCTATATGTAACGAATTGTATTTTTATGTCACTTACAGTGTAGAAAAGTGGAATGTGGTGTATTCCATCAGCCCTTTGAACGTCAAATACAGCAGGCTTACCAACCTGTATAATAGTCTAATTAACAATTTACAATTTTCTACTGCGATAATTATATTTGACAGTGAACTTACATGTTTATGTCAATAAACATTGAACAAGAATATGTATAACTTACAATTTTTCAAGTGACCAGTTTTATTAACATATGAACAACACCTAGCACAGGTACTGCAAATTTACTATCTCCTGTTATCATAAAACACTTGTACATACGAACACTAATTAAATACAGATACCTTAAAGTTACATTTTTTTTACTGAGAAAGATGTCTTACCCTATTTGTACCAAAACCATTTCTTAAGTAATAAATCAATGACCGTTTTAGAAATATAGTTCTGTAATTGTTTAATGATATTACAAAACTATTAGGATGAAATTACTTAAATACGAAAGAAAGAAATATGCCGACATGGTTTTAGAGTAAATAGAACATGGTACGATCATTTCTCTATCAGAACATTTAGTTTGTTATCAAATTAGTCAGTTGCTCGTGACTTTTCACAAGCCTGCATACGTTCTAGTGGATTTTTTCTTCTTTGTTGTGCATTTTTGTAACTAAAATACAGGATAAAACAATAGGAAACAACAAATGGATAATCATTTATAAAAAAAAAAAAGATTCGACTACATGAATTAAAAACAAATAGAAAAGTAAAAATAAAAATTAATAAAAAACCTGTGTAATTAAATTGATGACGTATTTTTTCTTATAAAATGCTATTAAAAGTTAAACCAACTATTTTTGGAATGGACTTTATCATGAAATCATCACCTTTCAACTTATTCTGTCGAGTTTCTACAGAAGACATTTATATCTAGTCTATATTTCTATTTATATCACATTAAAAACCAGGGTTCAAATACAAACAAGCTTTCAAAAGAAATCCTTTCTTGATAACTATACATAAAATATCCCTCAAAGAAACAGCATTGAGCTCTGAAAAATTCAAAATCAGATAAACAAAAAAAAAATATTGTGACTTGCGTTAGTGTAATTTGAAAAAAAAACATAAGTTTATTGTAAAAGAAAACTAATATAATATTACAAAAATGTCGGACGAGATCTGAGAAACTTGATTATTGCCGCTTTCTAATAACCAATGTGGTTTGTCCACAGTCATTGTATCGACGAGCCCCTGATAGAAAATCTGAAACAAAACATAACAAAAAGGAATCACTTGCCTTTCTCCAGATAATTGATAATACAACTGTAGTAATGAAGTACAAGCTTATTCAAAATTTATCAAAGCGTTTAAAGCGACTGACTCACAGATAGGCCGACAATGAAAAATATAAAAAAAGTGTTTATAAATCTAGAAATTCTAGAAGAACATATATGAACTAAGTTATTGACTTATTTTTGTAACAGACACAAATCACAATTTAAAGTATTGGTAAACATTTTCCATCTTTAATTCTGACGAAATGTGAAAACTATCCGCTGTGGCTCAGTGGTGTAGAACATCTCTCTATACTGACCGAAAGAGTATGGGTTCGAATCCTGGTGAAATCAAAACTTTTTTTTCAGTTTTCATGGTGTATGAAAGCATACTATTATTTTTTTCCATGGTATATTAATTTCTCTTAAAATTTAAAGTAAACACATTCAGCTAAATTATGTGAATCAGTCACTTTAAAGCGCTGAAGCACAGTTGGCTGGATAGGAGGCGAAGATTCATACCGTGGTACACATTTTGGTTTCGTAATTATCCGTCTTTTTTAACCAGTGGAGTCTTCACATCAGCGGAAAATTAATTTTTATGCACGTGTTAGCATTAATATTCAAATGGCCATGGTATAAATCTATTTCTACGATTCGTTTATTTGTCTTTTGCTTGCTCACCAATATATATGTTATACTGATTCATCATCATTATCATTAGATAAAATATTAAAGTTTTATGAGAGAAAACCAGCATGAAAGAAAAAAGTAACAACCAATCAAGTTAAACTGTTTTCTTTGTTTTCTGTCATTTACTTACTGGCCACTACAGAGAGCTTAAGTCTGCAATGGCCTTCCTTAACCGTTGCATTACATCACGGTGTCTCTAATGTACCTTCTTCGGAACAAACAAACAAACTAACAAAAAAAGATACATCTGAAGCTTTGCATCATTTGCTTAACACACATAACACATAGATTTTCAATCCGCATTACTATATGGCTCCATGCACTTACTTTGACTAGTCCATTCTGTTTACACACAGGTAAATCGTTCTTAGCCTGAGTGTTAGTTTGATAAAGCGCAAAATGTGTGTTTCTGCACAAAAGAAAATTAAAAGGAAACACCTAAATGAAAATGATTTTCATAAAACGTGAAATTCCACGACATAGATATGTTGAACATCTGTGTGTGGAATAGCTTGGATAATTTTATGAAACAGCCTCTACTAGTTTGCTTAATATTGGTATTTTTCCAATTTTTAATATTTTAGTCAATCACGTTCTGGGTTGTTTTTATGACTGCACTACTTTAAATTGTTTTTTATTACTTTACTATTTTTTTCCGCACAACAATATTAGCATCTTAGTTATTGTATCATATATCAAATGGACTAGGAAAAGGAGATGCGCATATAATTTATTACGTCTATTAAAAATCGGTTCCTGTCCTCAGCATCTCTGAATCTAAGCACATTTTCCACATTTATATAGCGGAATATATCTACTTTTACTTAAAACGAGATCACCCCTGAAAATGGTTTGAACATGTGGATACTCCAGTGTGAAAATATTAATGTTAAAGTGGACGTGTCTCGATGCCTGATTTTGATTTGCGGTTCTAAAAACTTAAAGGCAATTTTACCTCTAGATGAAGCGACGTTGCATTCACAGGTGTATTTACAGTTACTTTCAGTATGCCGTTTGGTGGAGGGGCATAAGTTTGCTCGGCTAGATATTGACCTCTGTATCTTTGTGCGGTCGAGACGTAGACTAACTCATAACTAACTAAACGAACATCTGTTTTGTCTGAAATTATTGGACTATCGTCTGCTTTTGTCAGTTTAACCTGAAACATTGATTACAATAATGTGCCAAGATAAAGTCCGTGTCAAATTTGTTAATCGAACTTGTCCGTTTGAATCATATCTGATTTTTTTTACCACCAACGTCTTTTCTCTGGCTGAGCTACTTTCAAATATTTGTTCACTCAGTGTCTGTGTCTAGACTGACTTTTTAACATTTAGAAGTAAAAATAATATATTTTTTTCTTCATGCTACTCAGAAAATTGTAAAAAAATGATACATGTAAAAAATAAAACGTTTTCATAGGAACTATGTATCGCTATTCAAACTTACATATCCAATATATGGAAGTCCTGGTTTAAAGAAAGATGGGCTTGAAGAGTGGTCGAAGTTTAAATTATAAGGCTTCATGTGAAACAACACCTGAAAACAAGATCATAAACATCAGTATCTCAACATAAAAACAAATAAGGGTGACTTTAAACTAGTTTTTCCTTTTTTTATTAATAGTGTTATTAAAAAGAAAGAAAAATAGAGAGAAATATACATAATAAATAACTGCAACAAACAATCGTACTTTATAACCGTATTGTACAAATTCTTTAACCCTACTGTCATATATTGATTTTGAATTCAGAGTATTATGGCATTTCTGTATTTTAAATAGACTTTAACAATCAAATTGTTTTCATAGTTTCGCGATAATAACAGTTTTACTTCTGAATTTGGATTCTTTTTAGAGAACTGTTTTATTTGTTTTTTTGAATATATCATATTCAAGATGCTTTGCCCATTTGGTGACACTTGTTTCAAAAAATAACACGACAAACCTCTGCCGCCTCTTCTCTTGTTATGTTGTTGATGCTCTCTGTGACAACAGCTGTTATTTGAAGATGGTATCCTGCTAATTTTTCCACCAATGATTGAAATGTGCTTGGGTCTACTGCGTTAGTAATTCTACTAAACGGAACGGTGAATTTGGCTTCTCCATTTATCTAACAGATGAATAATCATATGTGTCTGCTAAGTAACATTCTCGTTTTGCGTTTATTCTGTTACAAATTTTTTCTTCAAACATTCCGAAATATAGTCACCTCAACATAACATTTCGTATTTACCAATTAGTAAGTTCAGTGGATTATAATATATTTGAAACAAAACCTATTCTAGAAATACACCATTGAATAATCGAGTTTCTTCTTAATTGACTATGTTATTACATATAGCATTAATTTTGGTATACAGAAATATTTTAATTAAGTTTTTAAATGATTCATTTTTACTATACAAAAGTTTAGAATGCACGTAAGATACATACATCAAATGTAGTTTCTATCATCTTTTCATCACCATTATGTTTCCATGGACTGTTTGTGTAGTCGACATCTGCATACAGTTTCACAAACCCGATGACCGGTTTTCCATCAGTGTACCTATGAACATGCACAATACGTAAACCATTAAATACATTTTTAATACCTGTTTCGAAACGAAACTTATTATGCTCTGTACATTTGAAATTTGCTCTGAAAACATTCCTTTAAAACATTAGCGTACATAAGAATATTTTTTTCTTAAGATTAGCTACAGAATTAAATTCTGTAAGTGTGCCTATAGTTATTATAATTCTGAAATTGTAATTTTGCCAATAAATATATCTTCAGTACGTATACCAATGAAAATGTTCTGTAATGTTCTTGTCATGAGATTAACAACAATGGTCAAATTATACTGTTTTTTCTTAAGTTTTGTTCTCATTTTAAGATAATAGATTATCTTGAAACTACTTTTGAATACTTCTTATGGCACTCTGGATACTGTTATATTATTAAACACGAGTAAACCCGGTTTACGGTGGATGCTAGGACTGAACCAATTTTATTTACAAGGAGTTATGATATATAAAGAGCTATACAATGTATACTAATATCGTAGTAATACTGAAAACGTAAGGGAGATTTAATACATTAAAACGAAATTGACAAGTCAAGTTTACAACTACACCGGGAGTTATAATTTAATTCATATCCATCAAATATATGTAAGCAGTTTTTGTTACCGCTATCTTGAGCATGACACATCTCTGTCGTTTTATACAGGAATATTACTTTAACCGCATTTATGTCATAACAATATTACGAAATAAGATTATTCTTTCCTTTTTCGAAACAGTTCTGAATAAAGGCAATAACACGGGAATTGCTAAAATAATGTCAAATAAATGTAATATTTGTACAATTATAGATTTTTACTGTTTATACGGATCTTCGTAGCTTTGAATGTAGGTCCGTTAATAATGAAAGGAGTCATTCTAATTCTAGATACATTTCTTGATGATAACCAATAATAAACTGTCGATTTGTAGACGATACCTGTAAAATTAGTAAGTTTCATGTACATTTCAAAACAGTGGACGACAAAAGTGATGTAGTGGGGAAAAAGTGATATATTATGTTGATGAATTTAAGAGCTATTTTTTATATAAAACTTTTAATTTAGTATATCAAACATAGTTAAATAAACGGCGCAATGCACACAAACAACAGGCGCATAGTTAATTGCTGTTTAAACACTAATTTAATTTGTTTTCGTGGACAGTTCTAAAATAACAAATCATTTGTCCTTACTCCGCTTTTACAGTGCCATGCATTTCTTTATCTGCTGTGACAACAAACGGGGGCAGCTTTATGTTGATAAGAAACTTTGGTAAAACTGAAATAACATATAAAAGGATAGCTGAACAGTTCACACACACACACACACACACACACACACACACACACACATATATATATATATATATATATATATATATATATATATATATATATATATATATATATATAAATATATATATGCACAAAATGTCGTGCATAATTCTGTAAATAAGTGATGATTTCAAAATGCTATTGCATCAACAATCAACTTCTATTCAAACTTGCTACAACTGTCTGTTCAAAAACCAAGCCACCAACGTTTTTTTTAACAACAACAACAACAACAAATGTTACCATAGTGGTTGCATATCAAGTAAATGATTTTTAAATACTTAATCTCATTTATTGAGCTTCATTTTATTTCCTAAAAAAATGTTGGTGATCAAATCTTATCTATGTATATCGAGAACATAATCGTCAATTTTGTTTTATTCATGTTGTCATTAAAAAGATGCTGACAAACATACCGTATTCATCCACGGTAAAGTATCTCTCTTGATATGCCGACTGAAACAAGAAAGTATTTGTCGTTGGTTGAAGGGATTTTAAAGTTATTCGGCACAAATTTTTGGCAACATGAGACAGTGGGTGGCACACATTAACTAGGTCGGCAAACAGATCCAGGTCACAATGTGGATACAAGTTTTCCTTGTTGAGATGTAGCTTGGCCTTGGTTGGAGGAATTTCGAAGTAATCTGGCACAAATGTTTTCTAAATTGAGATGGTGTGGCACGTGCTTGAACCAGATCGGTCGAAAAAAATAAGGTTATAATTTTGATACAATTCTGCGTGATCTGGCTGTAACTTGGCCTTGGTTATAAGGATTCAGTGTCGCGCGCATGATACAGTCGATAGGTCGAAAGGAAAGGTCACACTTTGGCCACATTTGTGCATGTTCGGGCTGTAACTTGGCGTTGGTAAGAGGAATTTAAAATTCACATGACACAAATGTTTGCATCAATGAACCGTGTGTGTCACGCATGACCCAGATTGGTACCACAAAGATCGGTCATATTTTGGTGACAATTCTGCTTTTACGCACCGTGACATTGTTTTAATTGGAAAGATTATAAAGTAAAAATTTACGCCGTAGTGAGGTAAATTGTCGTGTGCGTGAACAGGTCGATATCTCAATGGCCAAGGTCACAATTTTGTTACAGTTCTTACTTGGCATTTGTTTGACAAATTTCAAAATTACTTGGCACAAATGTTGGCCCGAATGTTACGGTGTGTCGTGCGCACGAAATAACTTGGTTTAACAAAGGTAAAAGTCACACTTTTTACGACTTTGCCTTTCCGGGCTGTATCTTCGACTTTGTAAGAGTGCTTTCAAAGTTTCTTGAAACAGATGTTCGCCTTAATGAGACGGTGTGTCGGGCGCATGAAACAGGTCGGTATCTCAAAGGTCAAGTGAGAGGGAAAATGTTGAATTTAGTCGGGGCTGTAACTTGGCCTTGGCCTTGACAGCAAGGGTTTCAAAATCACTTGGCACAGGCGTTGGCCTCAATGAGAGAGTGTGAATAGCGCATGAACCAGGACAGTTGATGAAATGTCTACGTCGAACTTAATGGTCAAAGGTAATAATTTATTACAATATATTTATAATTTGACATGAACATCCCTCAGCTATTTGAATATAATTGTATTTGTCGAATTTCCCCCATTTGTTTCGATTTACTTTTACTTGGCACAAATCTTCTCAAACCGTGTCTAAACGGCATCGGGGAGCATCTATTCATGACGCCGGTATTCTTGTATAAACGTATTTTTAGTACCTTTTTCCAATGAGAATGAGTTTTTGATTCTTTTTTTTTATATTTTTTTTTTGAGAATAAGAAAGCTTTAAAAGCATGCGACAAGAAACAATTAAATACTATACTGAAACGATATGATGTTCAGCTTTGCAAAACTGGATCACGAAGAATAAGTATGTCGTTCTTTTAAATCAGAACCATTTTAGGACATTCATATTTAAGCTAGGCATTGAAATCTCTATTATTTTATACATCGAAATGTTAGCTAAAATATTTGGACTATTATGACGGTAAAGGTTCAAAAAGATAAAAAAGAGTAATACACTTTAAAGCCCCTTAACAATGGAATTAGTAAATATTTTTTCAAAGTCTAAATCAAAATCTAATTTGAATTAGTATACTTAAATAGTAAGGGATGTGTGTTCATTAGATTAAATGAGCTTATCTCAATCAACGTAAACAAGCATAAAAAAGCGCTTACATGTTCATTTGTTCTGACGGTTATCTTCCATTTCCCAAGCACGGGTTCTGTATCCATTACCAAAAACTCTTCAACAACACCAAACTGAGGCTCTGACACTTTTATCTTTTTCATCATTTGGTTGCCTTTTGGATCCTAAATTGAAAATGAAACAAAAATTGTATATTCTCTAAAACAATAAAAAACATTTGTCAGCTTAATTTGAATCTTTTGCAAACAGTTTCTAATCAATAGACAAAACAAACCTGAGAGTGGGCAAATTATTTGAAGATATATGTTCCGTTATATAAAACTGACAGCAATATTTCAACATATCAACTAGTTTAGCATATTTTTATTGGATGACTTCAGTCTAGCTTCAGTCTCTATACAGTAGCTCTGCCGGTAATGACGTCAATGAACTCACATAGATAGCGATATTAAAGTCTCCTGTATAAACCACCATATCGGATGAAATGCCAAACGTTCGGAAACGAACTGTAAATTAGGAAGAACATCTTAGTGTAACTAGGGAAAATACTTTATCTTTTGTATATGTGGTAAAGTTTTAGATAGAAAAATTAGATCAAAGACTTTTTTCTTCTGATTTGTAAATGCAATTATCTTTTTAAATATAAATATCCGCCAAATCAATGTAACATACGCAACAGAACATTATTAGTCAGTCTCACTTTGTAAATGCTCTTTATTTATTTGAGCGTAAATAACAAAATAAATCTATAAAAAAAGAAAATATTACCGATCTGTCCTACTTTGTAAATGCTCTTGATATCTATTATGAATATGTGTAACAAGGTAAATGTATGAAAAATGAAAGAAATACCGGTCTGTCCTGCTTTGTAAATGCTCTTATCTGTTTGAATATGGATTGAAAACTTATTTGGCATCCATCCCATGTCAGAATTAATCACTGCACATTCTTGGAAGAACAATCCATTGGTACCGTTGATCAGTAACTTATATGAATGCGGATTAATAGCAAGATCGGGAATCTGTAAAACAGATCTTGAAAATTTAGCAGTGAAGTCCAATATCACGGCAGGAAAAGCCATGTCGTTATGTTTTCGCTAATGAACCATACATGACAGCGTCCGGAAACCCCAAATTTTACGGTCAGAACCGTAAAGCGTTCTTTATGCAATTTCGCTGAATAGATCTTATTACTTCATTTCTTCATTGCATGTGAAAGCTTGCTTATTTCTGATAAATATTCATGTTTATATATTTACTTCATTAATCATATTTTTTAAAACCTCAGTACGTGAAATCATAGATAACGTGGGGTTTAAGTATCATTTCAAAAAGCAAGTCATGGCTTTTTAGTCATTGGTCAGCGATCGCCGGTCAGAAATTTTGAACAAGAATTTCAGAAAGTTTGAAAATGTATTGTTAAGCTGCAGACTGGATTAGAATATTGATCTAAAACAAGCAGTTCTCAGAGCATCTAGCATATTTACATTTTGTCAGTCATAAATAAGTAATGATGAATATATCAAATGGAAATGTGTTCCTCCATTTGGTAGTCTCTGTCGCAATTAACACTTCAATGCTTTGATTAGAGATTTAAAAGCAACATTTGCTCAATGTAATTTGCTATAATGAGAGAACAACTTAAAAATGTCAGAGAATTGGTCTGACTGTAATATGTAGCATCTGTGTCCACGAATATTTAAACATTGAAACAAAAAGTTAAATGCATTCTAGTATAAAAGGTGAGCCTACCTGAAGTTGCAGGATTTCAGATTTCCCTGAAATTAGAAAGATTGAATTTTAAACGTGTTTACGTTTACACTTGTTTTCAATGTTCAGACATTTGATGCTAATAATTGTGTCAGTATAAGTATATATTTGATAATTCAACTACTAAATATGAAAAACCAAGTTCTTTACACTAAACATTTGTTAAACCTTGTTGAGCTTTTTTGCTTCAAGTTCCTTCGGTGAGCTGATGATTAAATAAGTATTCACGCGTCTATCTTCACTGAATAAACTTGTAAATATAATACAACGGACATTATTTTTTTAGAAGTCTGAAAGGCTATACATTTCACTATTTGTTTTGAGATTCTTAAAAGCGCATTTATAAGTCGAGTGTTACAGCGAAGATACTGGACAAAGTAATACACTCGTTAATTTCGGATATGTGAACATCTATTATGATAAATGACATCCGTATAAAATTTCACCTTCTCTAAAAGTGTGTTGTAAAGTAGCCACACGGTAGTGTTTGTCTCGAACCAGATCAACCTGTACCACAACATCTACACCAGAAGTATTGTAGAAGTTAAAGGTTAGTGGTAGAGGCGCACCCGGGGTGTAAAACTCCGGTATAACAATCCAGTGAGTTCTGTTATTAAATTTAAATTACGATGATAACAAATGCGAATACAATCTGTGATAATATATTTACTGAGTGTTACCATCCTACTGAGGAAAGTTGAATATTTCTTAACTCGCCATTGTTACTGTGTTTTGTCTGCGTTCATTTGAATTGTCTCGGGACTTTATTAGTGATGAGGTAATAATGACCCTCTTTCTGCTAAAACAATAAAATAAGAAGTTATAAATGTATTTTATGTACGTTACTTTTAGTCAATAGCGGAGAAATAGTTAAGCATCCTCATGCTTGCTTTCATTGTAGAGAGAAAAAAATGAAGAGTACTCTAAAAAACCAATGTATTCTTACGGAATAAACCTTTTTGAAAGTATTAATCAACTGGAGACTGTTACCACGAAAGTTACATATTGTATGTTCCTTAACGTAGTATAACTGAATAGAAATAAAATATAAATTGCAGTTCAATACGTTGAGTTGTAATTACCAAAGAAAACAGAGACTGATACAAACCCAGCGGCACTGGAGCTGGCCACAAATAAGGTTGCTGTGATGAAACACACAAGTACAGGTTTCTTCATATCTTTCTTTATGTTCACGACAAATAGAATCTTTTTTTCCATATATAAAATAAAATAAAATAAATATGTCATACGTCTAATAAATTAAGCTTTATATGCATTCACTAAGTTTAACAAGTCTTTATCTTATCTTGTTTATAGAAATCAAGCTGATACTGTCACAAGAAAGTCGGACATGCATTCATGTTTCGAGTCGTTAAAATGTCTAGCGATAAGGTTTTGCACCGTCAAATTACACGACAGCTTTGTTTGCTCCAATGCAAAGTGTTGTTCACTACAGTAACATCTTAAAACCTACCTGAAACAGAAGGTACTCTTGCTCTAGAACAATAGCTCAATAAGTCTTTTCAAACCCATTTATAAAGATGGTTTACCCGTCTTATATTCAGACTATAAATACTGTGTTTGATCAACATTGTTTATTCTCATATTCACAACACAATCACTATTGTATATGCCATCTATGATGAGCTATTTCGTACAATAGCACTGTGTCATAAATTTCAAGTCTTTTTTTAAAATTTTGTTTAATTTTCTTAATGATGAAAGAAAGATCTTTGAGAATGACAACTGTAACATGCAATGCAAATTTCCATCTTATACAAAGGTAATTCTGAATAACTATAACCTGATTATAGAAGCTGCTTTGTCAAATATAAAATAAACAGACAGTTGTTGGTTGGTTACGTTACGCTTTAATATATAAAATAATGTAAAAACAGACAAAATGTAAGAATTCTTTCTTTAATGTGACAAATGAAAAAAACACATTCTCTTTTTAAATTATAAAAAAGATACATTGCCACATCATAAAGCATCCATTGAGGGAATTTATGAGGAGAATTTCGAAATTTTTCAAACAAGTTTAATTCGTTTAGACGTTGGTTTAAGATAGCAAGTCCTGGAGTGTTTCAAGGCTGCAGTAGTCGAGGAGAGTGCCGGAAACCTTACCCGAAGATCATTGATTGGAAACCTATAACAGGTGTGATTTTCCAGTGACTTTCTGTATTCCACAATTTCAGTTGATGTAAAATTAGTATGAATAATCTGAAGTGTTTAAGAATAAAGGTCCCGCCTTGTCATTAAGAAATTAAAAAAAAATAACAACTTTATTACTATGTTTTATTTGTCAAACACAGAATAAACAGGGACTAGTTGAGTGTGGGCCGGTATTTTTTAACGGGTAGATGAAGTTACAGCTGAATGATTGCTATGATGTGAAAAGTTAAATACATTCCCTGCTTTCGAAACATACTTTATTTCTCCAAGGATGGAAGATACTTTTCAACATCATCTAACATAATTGCATATGCTTGAACGAAGTTGCTAGAGGCGTCCTTAAACGTTTTTAAAGAAGATTGGTGTAGTTATATTCCAGGTTGATTAAGGATGTTATGGTGTTTTTTTATTGTTATTTCAACCTGATAAATGTCGTTGGAAATTGTTGCAAGACTGAGATATCTATTCAAATTGTAAATATTAACCTTTAATTTGAAATTATATTTAATATCAAGCGTTAATCTGAAATTATATTTCTAAGTCGTTAAAACTGGTTTACAAGCATCGAAGTGCTATGTAATTTTTGAATTGACTAGTTTTCATTAAAAATGATTTTTTTTAAATTAGATAAATTTTAGGCCCTTGTAAGTCTTCTGAAATAAATGAGACATACTGTTAATATTTTCTTTTCAAGTGCTGTCCTTTTAAACTACTACTATACTACAGTTCGCAGAGTAAATACTGGTAGGCTTCTCAAAATTTTAACAGTTTCTGGTCTTTCGTTTCTAACATATAGATTTTAACTCAATTAAGTAGTTTTGCGTAACATAGGACATGTAGTTGTGATGGTACCTTTCAGTCATTTTATGCAATTGTTGAACAACTTAACAATATATCTGGAATAAAATGTATATCACAGTAGTCTGAAGTTCTCACACTTTAACAATGATCTCTATTTTATAATGAAATCAGTAAGAAAAATTGCATGGAATTTCACCTGAGTAGTTTGATATCCAATTGTGAATAATCTTGGAAAGAAATTAGCAGTATCAGTTCTCCAACATATGAAAATAAATGCACTTACTTTTATCTGTTCACTTCGAAAAAAAAATACCTGTGAGAATGTTAACGATTTGTTATCTGTCATAAATTAACTTCGTCCGTATGTTTCTTTTAAATTTGAAAAGGAACTTGTCCTATCGCATTAGACACAACGTCCTTTCGCAGATAAATCCTGCAGTACTGCTAGTATAATTATGCAGTTTGCAGTACATTCTTATCAAAACAACTATCCTATTTATATATGTTTGTGTCAATCTTGTTCACGCAAAGATCTCCTTAAGTCCTGCAAATCATGTACCATAAATTATGGAGCTAATGATTTAGCTTAGCCAGAAAGTATAAAGTAATTAAGTAACTGGATTATTTCATTAACTACACGAGAGATGATCCAAAATAAGTAGGCGTTTATCTCATAAAACAAAACTGCTTAAGTTGTACTAAAATATACAAACGTTGCAAAAGTTACAGACAATTACTTAACAAATTGGTAATTGCAATTGACGAATAATAATTAAAAAAGGTTTCTTAAAAATCATTCATTATTAATGATTCCAAACAACAAAGCCTATTTTGAAGAAATTACTGAAGCCATCCTAATACAAAATGGTCTGAGATTTGGTGACAATTAAAACAGCATTGTATTAGAACAACAGTCTCTTGAAAGTTCATCTACCATCTATACAAATCAAAATAGGAACATATTTCGACAATCATTTTTCTCTCTGTCTGTTTGGAGAAAATTCAATAAAACATGGGACTACCCGTTAAATGGTGTTCAGTTAAAACTGCCCGTCTGAAAAGTATGTAACTTGTTCGTACGTCTGAACATTCTTTGTGCCTTTTGTTTAAAATCTGTTTTTTTGTTATAGTGTAAAAAAACTTCAGAATTTGTTATACGTACGAACAAAATGGATTGAAAGTTTAGTTTTTAAATGCAGAATGCATTGTCTTCTAATAGGCAGCTCATTCTTTGTAAAAGTTTTTAGTCACATTAGCCATTCTGAAAAGCACGTAACTTGTTCGTACGTATGAACACATACATTGTTGTTTAGAAAATGCCTACTTATGAATAAAATCATAAAAATTATATACCATATGTACTTTTTTGCTAGTTTTAATTGTAGTTTTACTGTCATAATTACTTAAAAAAACACCAAATATGGGCCAAAAAGAGGGACTGATCGAAAATCCCTTTTTATTTTGGAAGCAGTTTTAATTACTTTAAAAATGATATAAAAACGTGAGACACCCAAAGCATTTGAAAACTATCGTTTTTCAGAATTTTAGATACAAACATAAGAATAAAATCAATGATTAAGTATTGTTTCACATTCAAATAAAAGAACAAGTTTCTAAACTTTTAATATTGGTAAACAAAAAGAAGAGAAACAGACAGGTGCAGATAAATCTCAGACAAATTATAAAAATGTTGCAGTAGAAAAACCTTCAAAACCTTCCTAAGGAAAAAATCAAATTAAAGACTTGTTAGTAATCTGCTTGTGTCATCTAAAAATTAAAATATTTCCTGACACTCCACTTTTACACCTTTGGCCTCGAACTACCGTTCAGAGGAAAGTACCAAGAGGATGGAAACAGAACAGGAAATATCACTTCCATTTGTTTACAGTTATTTTGATTCTTCTGATGAGTCTGTTTTTAAACGTTAAATATAAAGGTAAAATTATGACAATTATGCCTGTTGAACGTCCAAAATATTCCAAAAAATTTACCTCTAGTTTTGCCAGTTAATTAAACCATTCAGATTTTTGACACATGCCATATGGATTCTCTTTTAAAATATTTCTGAAAATTTTACTCATATCAAAAACATAATGTCGCAATAGAATTGAACAGAGTGTGTAAATGGATTGTATGACAGGGAGAAATGGATTTGCACAATAATTATGAGTCACCTAGTCAGCTCTTACATCAGTTTTGTGAGCAATTAACTTAAACATATGATGATAACATCAAAAGATTCTTCGGTGTGGGTGCGCTTTAATTAAAACTGTCTTTTAAAATGAATTTCATATCAAAGGTAAACTTAACCATGCATAAAAATCAGATTTAGGTTGCATTGAGATATGTGTGTTCCATAAGCAGATCACGGATTTAAATGAGAAGGTAGATGAAACAGACAGCCTAGATTTTATACAGACAACGGGTTACATAAATGTTGATCAGTATTGTGAAGGACTCGTAGTATAATTATTTAATTTGTATAAACTTTAAGGTTGTTTAAATAGCTTAAAGCTAATTTTACAAACTGTCACTTTCCTGGCTTTGCCATGTGATATTTTGAAATTCTATCACGAATATAGCCAAACATTGGATAAGAAAGGAGTATAAAAAGAAAAGGTCTGATTTCAACACTTAGATAGTTTTCAGTATTTTTCTCCCTGCCTATTTACAAACCTTAGTATCTAATTGCTTAGCCAAACGCAATGCTTCTTATGAGTGAAAAGGACAAGTATTTTTAAAGAGGAGTAGACAATACTTTTCCTACTTTGGTACAATTTCTTTCTTTTTTTTTCTTATGGAAATATATATTTGGCAGCTAAAGTGGGTGTTATAGAAATTAATAAAATTAAAAATGATTTAAAGATTTTTGTTGTTGTTGTTTATAGTTTATACCTTGTCATTTTCCCTAGGAGATCAGATTCGTAGTTTATTTCTGTATCCAAGAAATATACTGTCCGAGTTCCTTCATTAAATAACAGTCAAAAATTAATACTTCATTTTCTTCAAACCTTTTACTTCTATTGTTTAACAAGTCTAAAGAATTGTCATATGTAAATGCCCCTTGGATTTATTTAGTTTCTCAAGTACGTTACTTACAAATTTCCTGGTTTATGTTGTACCTGTAGCTGAAACGGTAAAAAAAATTACAGTCTAGTTGCCAAAACAACATAGTTCCTCAGAACTGTACAAAGTCAATTCAGTCTGTATCTTTATCTCAAAAGAAGGCCATTTTGCATTTAGAAAAAGATGAAAAGATAGAATTAAAGATATCATATTAATATAATTATATTGTATATATGTAAAAATTGTAATTGTATAACCATCATTTTTGTTAAATAGACAGAAACAAATTATCTGAAGAATCCAGTTTACAGTAATGTAATACTTGCAATAATTTGCTTTGTTATGTTTTCTACTATGCAGTTTTTGAGACTTGTTCAAAAACCTATTTAATTAAATTTAATTATTTTACAAGTATTTTTTCTACAAAAAAAAAGAATGCATAGAAAATTGCCTATGCATGTGTTTTACGCATTCAAGATATTGAAATGGCATCATCGTAAATAATAAAAAATAAACAAAAATAACCTGCTGAAGTAGGGATATCCCCACCTCATTTTCTTTTTTTATTTCTAAAAAAGTTTTATTAATTTCCTGTGTTCCAGCAAAATTCAGCCTAAGCTGTGCAGTATTAGATCTGTAGCGTTCACATAAATTAAACCGTGTTGTATGAGATCTGTAGCGTTTACATGAATTAAGCCGTGCTGTATGCAAACTGTAGCATTCACATGAATTAAGCCGTGATGTATTAGATCTATAGCGTTAACATGAAATAAGCTGTGCTGTTGGAAATCTGTAGCGTTCACATGACTTAAGCTGTGCTGTATGAGATCTGTAGCGTTCACATGCATTAGGCTGTGCTGTATGAGATCTGCATCGTTCACATGAATTAGACTGTGCTGTATGAGATCTGTAGCGTTCATATGAATTAAGCTGTGCTGTATGAGATCTGTAGCGCTCACATGTATTAAGCTGTGCTGTATGAGATCTGTAGCGTTCACATGAATAAGGCTGTGCTTTATGAGATCTGTAGCGTTCACATTAATTAAGCTGTGCTGTATGAGATATGTAGCGTTCACATGAATTAGGCTGTGCTGTATGAAATCTGTAGCGTTCACATGAATTAAGCTGTGATGTAGGAAATCTGTAGCGTTCACATGAATTAAGCTGTGCTGTATGAGATATGTAGCGTTCACATGAATTAGGCTGTGCTGTATGAAATCTGTAGCGTTCACATGAATTAAGCCGTGCTTTATGAGAGCCGTAACGTTCACATGAATTAAAGTGTGCTGTATGAGATCTGTAGAGTTCACTTCTATTAAGCTGTGCTGTATGAAATTTGTAGCGTTCTCATGAATTAAGCTCTAATATTACGTCAGGACTCAGGAATATTTCCTAGTTATCGTATAAAAACTCCAATTAATGAGTATTTAATGCTTAAGCAAGGCTAAGACAACGGTATTTTGTGACATCAAATGAATCTACATGTTTACTGACTAAACTATATGTGAATAAACTATGTATATTAGTTTACGTTTCCACTTTCTATTGGTTTGCCTCTCATTGTTGACAATATTAACGCTTCTTTGCAGTTATCAAGAGCACTAAAGAATACCTTCATAAATATAAATGTACAAAATTATACTATTGTATCTTTGTTTTTTCTCTCGAGCTATATTTGTTGCTAAATTTACTTTTTTCTGATGTATGCATTTGCCAATAAATGTTCGTACCTAAAACGTAAAACTGTTTGTTTTGATCATGCGTGTTCACATATTCATCTGACAGTTGTATGTTTTACATTTTTGTGTTTGTACTAACGAGTAATGACGTTTTTTTCTCTTTTATTTACATCACATTATATTTCACAGAAACAACAACAACAACAAAACAGCCTGCATTTGTGATTTCAATTCATGAGAGCGAACCTTAAATACGTAGTTCTGCAACTGTTTGATGCTACCTGACCTTTGATACACCGCACTAATCGAAGTTTAATGATTAGCAAATTAGCTACCTTGAGGGATTTAAGGATATTTGCGACATAATATTTATTACGAATAAAATTCAACCAGTTGATTGTCTCGCTACCATTGTCAATTTACCTGTGTAAAGATGTTTGGATTACATTTAAAATGGTTTAAGCTTTTCTTCAGCGGAAAAGTATCTCAAAGATAGAAAAATAAAGTGATACTTTTTTTCTGAATTTTTTTCGAAAACTCAAGTAATTATGAATTTGGTAACCGATACTTGGACTTTTGATCGAGTGATCGGTTAACCGGTTACTGGTTGCCATCCCTGATAAATATATTTTTTGTCTTTATAAATGTAAAAAAAAATCGAATTCAAAAATAAATATGTTTTAGAGAACAGACTATGCCAATGGTAAACATAAGATAAATGAAAAGAAAGAAGTTGTCCTTAAGTGTTTGAACACACAACACTTTTTCCACTTTTTACTAAACGAATGATTTTTAGTGCCAATTCTATAGCATTATGGACTTCTTTTTAATTTCTTACCGCTTTGTTTGCATACCTAAATGCGCTCCAAATTCAATATATTTTTACGACCAAGGCCTCTCAAATTTTTCATCAGTAAACTTAAGTGTCTTTTTAAGTAAATAAAATGTTTCATGTTTTCAGTTATTCTAACGTATACCAAGAAAAATAAAGACTATGTTTGATTGTTTGAGATTTATTTTTGTAATTTCACAATTTTACGAATAGAACTCTCTGAGTTTCCGAAATAGATCGGCTCCATCTGAAATAGAGGAAAAGTCTGTAGTTTATAGTATACGCTGCATGTTCAGTTGGAAGCACGTGTTGTGAGAAAATTGAACTGCTGGGATCTAGTACTTGAAATTTCATATAATGACAATACAAATTAGTTTACGACTGTTATGAAGGCTGATATCTTAGAATGTTTAAGAACATTTTCAGTAAAAAATTCTTACTTTATCTTCGTTAAAAGGAAGCGAAATTTAGGAATGACAAGTCGTCGTTTCGAGTAAGGGTATATAAAAGATTATAATCATAAACTAGCGAAACATTCAGATCGATGAATTGACAGATTAACATGTTACCTATGGACAGCCACAAGTGCTACAAATGTCACAGTAGGAAGAGTCTTTCAGTAGCTGGGACTCGAAGAAAGCCAAGGCACGATTGTCTTAAAGGAGCGGAAAGATAATCCGATGATAATAACAAACTACTGTGTAAATATTCATTTGCTCAAGATTGTTACTTTAAACAAAAGTGTATTCATATAGTATAACTACAGTCGATAAAAGCAAGTGCAAAAACAGAAATTTCTGAGAAATAAAACTGATAGCGCTTTATGATTTATATAGTTCAAAACATTCAATATGACATTCTAAGGAATAACAGTTTCATTTGCAAAAGGATCAATTTCGCCGGTATATCTATTTGTACCTGGTTCATAGTAATCATACACCCGGATGGCAGCTGGTTTTGTTTTGGCAACAAGATCAGTCCTGATCATCTCAATTGTGGCACATGTTTGAGGGTATATGTTTGGCAATATCTAAAGAAATGACATACTACAATAACTTTTTCATATAAAAATAACAAATAGTATTCTGATGATTTAAAAAATGCTAAATATCTGAAAAGCTAATGCAAAACACAAACATTAGATTTTATAAAAAAATTCTTAATTTTAATACAAATTCTGAGCTTAAAGTATAATCATGATAATAATCTGTTTTCAAGTCGTTTCATGTCTGAAACTTTCCTGTTACATTAAGGTTGAAAAGTTGTATGACCATTAGTTTAGATCACTGTTCGTAAACCATCCGGAAAGATTTTGTTATTTCGGATTTACAAGAAACACAACATAATATTATATGATACTGTATAGACTAATGCTTTAATTATATAAACAATCTTAAACGGTAAGAATAGTTTTGGCTAAATGTACTCCATATTATGCTGAATACTATGGTAGATTACAGTAGGTTTGTATTTGTATAATCTGTCTGGTCGAAAAATATATGTGAGTTTGTGAGCAGACCCTTTTTACCTCGTCATAGTAGAGTACAACTGTCTTTTCGTCCCTAATTTCTGAATTTCTAGCATGTTCCAGTTTTGTTTCAGGGCTCTCAAGGTCTGCTGAGAAACCGGAGGGTAAATCAATTTCTATCACTGCCATACCAGGGTTAACAAATCGTTGTGGTAGGTACCTATCAAATGAAAGGACAAAGTGAGAAAAATATCATAAATTTTAACTTTTACAATTCAACCATATAAAAATGCATACATCTCTTTTAAAAGTCGCTAAAGCATTACTCGGAACTGTTTTAATTAATTAGTATTATTTGGAGAAAGATGAGAACACTGTTCGAAAATATCTAGTAAATCTTGCTAAATTTAGCAAAGAAGGCCAACGCAAAAGTAATGCTATGTGATTGTTTAGTTGGCTGGTTCAATCCGTTCTTCTTCAAATGTCTGAAAAACTCATCTTAATATTAATCCTGGAGGTAAAATCTGGAAGACATTTTTTAAGAAAAAGATTTCAATCACACTCTTTTATGTTACACTCATTGTACAATCGGCACAACATCGTTCATGATAGTAGTAAGGCGGACTTGAAAGTGTTACAGACT
This sequence comes from Cyclina sinensis, assembly GCA_012932295.1. NCBI lineage: Eukaryota > Metazoa > Mollusca > Bivalvia > Venerida > Veneridae > Cyclina > Cyclina sinensis. Next base: position 30,264,488 of record JAAONU010000004.1, read on the forward strand.
TTATGCAGCAGACGATAGAAGAATCGTAAGAAAAGCAGCGCATCATTAGCAGTAATAGCTCTGATATCAAAACCGTATGACATATTCTAAGCCATCATGAAACCAGAAATAAAATGTTCTTAAAAATCTTTATAATTAAATATTTTTTTTGCTGCACATGTTATTTGTTGTCTGTCAGCCGTAAGTCTCGGTATGTGGGCTCAGGCTAATACAGCTGACCTTGGCAAAATGAACAGGCCAAAATGAAATCAGATGATATTATATCATTACTCACCTTTTACCAAACCGCACACAATCTAAAGTTACATGAGTTTTCTTTAACTGACAAACATTTCTTTATTCAAGAAACAGTATTCAAAATCATTCGTCATATGAATTTAGAAGTGACGCTTAGAACTTTACCTTGTGCATGTTTTAAGCACAATCGAACGAAGCGTTTCTTTCACAATAGTTGTCGTAATATTAAAAGCAGGAAGGGATACTTCGGTTTCTACATTGAACGATACGGACACCTAGAAACAGAGAACATTTAACACGGTGACTTCAGAAAAAGAGAACATTTAACACGGAGTCCTACGAAAAAGATATCATTTAACACTGAGACCTACGAAAAAAGAGAAAATTATGCATGGAGAACTAGGAAAAAGAGAACATTTAACACAGTGTGGTCTGATGTTAATTCTTAGAGCGTTAAGATTGTATAGACATTAGTCAATGCATTAAATACTGTAACTTTAGCTAGTATGACTTTAAATTTAGTATTGAAAAATGTAACACGGTGACTTCAGAAAAAGAGAACATTTAACACGGAGTCCTACGAAAAAGATATCATTTAACACTGAGACCTACGAAAAAAGAGAAAATTATGCATGGAGAACTAGGAAAAAGAGAACATTTAACACAGTGTGGTCTGATGTTAATTCTTAGAGCGTTAAGATTGTATAGACATTAGTCAATGCATTAAATACTGTAACTTTAGCTAGTATGACTTTAAATTTAGTATTGAAAAATGTAGTTCTACTTGAAAATGTCAACATGACAAAAACATATTGTACCTATGAAACTGCCCACATTTTGTTTTTATTTTCAAAGGATGAATAAAGTATGGCTCCATTAAACTTACCTGAACTAAAGCCGAACCAGTACCACTTCCTTGAAGAGAAACTGCAGGAAGATGGTTAAAACTGTTGTTTCCACGTGAAAGTGCTGTGTGGGGAATCTGAAAATTAATACAATTTTATTGTACCATTATTCTTACAGAAATTTAGAATAGGTAACTAAATTATTCATAAAACGGATATATGTTTTAGATTATCTTATATTCTGTTCGAATTCGGATCCCATCCTCCGTAAATGTAAATGTACTTTTTGTGAGTTTGTTTTTGATGATACACAAAGCCATCTTTGTAAGTGTAAATCAAAAGGAAGTGCGATTCAGAAATAAAGAACATACATCCAGCAGTTTTAGCACCGTCGCCTCATTTTGACCGATATGTATCTGTTTATGGAATGTGCCAGATTCAACATCGATGGTGAGATCAATATTGTCTCCAAATATTGCTCCATATTCTGACATTGCTTGAAGGCCAAGTACGGTATCCTACAAAAAAGAAGGAGAAAAAAAGAATACTTTCATAAAATAATTCATGACAGACATAGTATTGTCATACGAAAATTATCTTTAATTCCTTAAATATATTTGACCATATATTTATATGTTCGCATTGATTTTATCTAAATCTCTTTTAATGTTCTCAATTAAATAGTAATCCAATAGTAGATTCCAGCTGAAATTAATATTTGTCATCGTTTAATGAAAAAAGTATAATACAAACTACAGAGTGTTCAAACTGCAAATCGTTGAAGAAGAGAAGGCAAATCGAACAAAACCAACCTGTGTAGACCTGAAACCGCCACGTGAGTTACGTTGAGAGACTAGCCACTGCAAAATAGGGAATCCAGTCTGAAGTTGTCTGCTATCAATAAGGTACAGCAGGGCATAAGAAGCGACCTCAATCTCGAGCGGCGGACTCTGATAGTAACTGTACTGCCAACTGCTGAACTGATGTTTTCTGGTAGAATTCCAGTACATTTTTCCATCTGATAGAAACGGTGATCACAAAATTACTAGGCAGCTTCATAAACAACAAGAAATCATATTGTAAGGTATATTCGTTTGTTTCGGGAGATGAATTAGTTAATGATATTTCGCCGAAACAAATATTTTCTTAAAATGTTTTAAGTGTTTTTTTCTCTGAAATATCATTAAAAATTATCTTTTCGCCATGGTCTGCACGGTTTTTCCTCACCAGTTAGAGAGTGCACTGCTCTTGTTATAACATTTGAATGACTCCTTGAAATGCATAAGGCGATAGACGATCTCGGCATAAGGCATTTTAGTACGGTTGAAAACAATTTTACTGGTTCAAGAATTTTTTTTTTAAAACCAAACGTACTATTAAGGAGCTCTTCGATCTCTTTTTAATATCCCTGTTAATATAGTCTCTTCTGAAAGCTTAACGTGCAGGATTAAGTAGATGTTCTTTCCGCGTTTGTACAATTATGTAGTTAACAGACACCAACAGAAAAGGCACAACTTTATAATACCGTACTTTAAATGCTGTCAATGAACATTTGAACGCAGGTAAATTTTAGATTTGACTTTACGAAATGCATATGCAGTATGAAGTATACTCGATATTCGCAGAAGGAACAAGGATATTCAGAGGTGAAGAGGAGGAAAGAAAAGGAGTGATAAAAAGATTTGATGTTTTGATAAATATAACACTATAAAACATGAAACTTATCCTATGTATCTTAAGATCAATTAATTTGTATTTGTATTGATTCTTTTGGTATAATTCTAGTATATAAACTCGCTAAGTAGTAGCTATTTCAACTTAAATCCAATAATCTAACAACTACATCATCTATGCAAAAATGATTTCGGCATACAAAAGTCTAAAATTCAGTCTTACGACAAATTCTAGTTTCGTGTATTTCATGATAACGATAACGAAATAATTTTAAACCAGCTGAAAATGTTATTAATCTTAACGGCATGTTCACATGATCTGAAATAGCTTTGTTACATCTTAACGTGCTTTACCTCTGGTTTTTACGGCGAGTTTCTCCAGTTTGGTGTATGCCTGATACGCATAAATGCTGCCGGATTTACTGAGAGCATAGCTGCCTATAGCCAAATCGTATGGATCTGTGATTGTGTCCCTACGTAGAGCATTCTCAAGGTACTGTCTTGCTTTTACAATCCCAGATACATAATTATACCTACTAGACTGAAAGATAATGAGTTTTAGTTATTTTCTGAATCCTTTTCCACACAAAACCCAATCGTTTTTCAAAGAGTCGAAGAATCGATTATAAAATCGAAATTCATATACATATTGCCATATAATGTATTGGTTTATTGTATAGACAAAATAATTTCAAGAAGGCATACCTTTGAGTAAGAGTCGATCAAATATTATCTTATAAAGTGTGACACATGCAAGAAATGCTGTTGAACGTTGCAGCGTCGAATTCTATAATAAGAACTGTCTAACATGCCAAACGTAGCGATGTCAACTACGTATCAAAGTAGCCTTTACATTACAAAATTAAAGAATATGAGTGACAGATCAACAGGTATGAGATTCTTGAATATGTTTAAAAAGGAAATTAACAAAATCGAATACAGAAAGAGATGCTAGTGCAAAGTGAGTTATGGAAAGTTTAATGAATAATTTTTATATACATTACATGAGAAATAGTTGTCTCTGCCTCAGCTAATGCAATCAGTACAAATGCAGTTAGACTATATCCTGAACTGGATCCTCCCTGAAAATTCAAAATTGTTTCTTTAATTCGTTACACGTTATTATATATCAAGGGGTAATTTCAACTTTGCTTTTAAGGTATACCTCAATTGAGACTTTTCTTAACCTTGCCTTATTTACTTCAGTATAAACTTTACACTTTAAACAAAGAAATGACTTGTCCCGTTGTTAACTGAGCAGTGGCATGTCAAAACAACTTACACTAAGAGACATGCTATGCACACTCCCTTTCGATGGGAATGAACCATCATAGTTTTGATACTGTAAAATCCAATTAGCAGCTTGGACAAGAACGCGATCCGCCACATAGATATGGTTTCTGGCCTGATGGAATGACTTCAAGACAAATGCTGTCAACCTGAATTGAATAGAACAATATCAATATGATTTAGATAAGGTTCTTTTGCACCTACCTGACAACATAATTAATATATTTGTTTTCGATAATATTCATAAATATTTAACAACAAGTCGTATTAAGTATTGTTCGGTGTCACTTATTTCATTTATCTATGAAGGAACTTCCAAATGATACAAGTAAATATACATTCTAAAGAGGTAACATCAGACTTTTCATGTATTCTAAGATATAGTTTCATTTTATACCACATGCTTCCCTGGCTGTCTCTTGGACCCCAAATGCTAAATGATCCGTCATATCTTTGGAACGTCAATTCTCTTTGGTATCCTGAAGGAAAGTATTTGGATATTACAGACGTCATAATCAAAAGTTCAAGTTGACTTTTGTGAGAATATAACAGTGTTTTCTGTTTTACAATCTTGGCTTTCCTTCCTCTAATTTTAAACAAAATTCTTCGCAAAGTGTCAAGCAAAGTTCCATTAGATTTAACTGATCAAAGGTATTTACCAAAAAGTATTAATTTATAAATTTAAAGTTTTCTTAAGATATAATTGCAAATTAAATTGCTATTTAACATTGAATAAAAGATCATGGAGCGGGGTCTGTAAATTTTTATTAAGTTAATCGACATCAGAATTATGTTTTGTAAGAAAACTCACCAAATAAAATGTCCAAGATTATAAAGATAAAAACAAACAGAAGTATCAGACATTTACCTTTATACATATAATCCAATGCCATAGATGCAATATCTTGTTTGAGTCGGTGTGTTTTCCTGAGGTAATTGTAAACAAAGACATCTGGTGCCAGACTTGTCATTGTCTGTTCCCCGCAGCCAGTGGGGATGCGCAACAAACTCTTCAGATTGTTCAGTGTTGGACCCATTGTATCGCCTGTATGAATGAAATACTACAGTGTTTTGACATTTGCTTTCAAAAGAAGGAATTTAAGTTACGGTAAAAGATTAATACATCCTCCATAAAAACGTTACTTCATAACTTGATACTAAGCACATAGATTTATTCATAAAAAATATGATCTGAAAACATTATTTCTGATAACATTTTTACAAGATTCTACAGATTTGACTTACTTATAGCTGAGACTTGGATCTTCTGTGAGTCCGCAACAAATGATGGTGGAAAGCTGAGTGGTACATCAACGGAGGTGTGCTCATTCAGAATAAGTGGCACGTTAAAATGCATTGTGGTTCCCTCTGCTTCTACTATGAGCTCTCTCTTTACCTGGTCTGCTGAGTAGGGTGTTTGAGCTTTCACAGTTATCTCCGCTACACCAACAATAATAGCTACAACGGGTATGAACACAGATTCTGCTTTTCCTGCTTCGATCTGAACAAATTGAATGAGATTTTTGATAGACTGATATGTCACACAAGTATACATGTGTGTGTGTTTTATTAAAACAAAATGACAAGTTCACACGTATTCTGATAGTTTCGTGAATTAAGTTCATTCTTATACTTGTACATTTTAAAAGGAGTACGTACAAGAGTATCTTACGTTATAACACCATGTTTCAACATCAAAGAAAAAGGCTCAAAGATTGCCCAAACGTTGAATAAACATGTATAATTTAAAAAAAAAAAAATACAATATAAATTATATTTACCCAAGTGCGTGCGTGCGCACGCGAGCGTGTGGGTGTTAAAATATCAAAGATACCATATAATTAGATAATTTCATTAATACTCACATGAACATTTCTGACAACTTCCGTTGATTTAAACGTTACATGTCCCAATGAATCGTTGAAAATCACCTTGAAATCATTTGACTTTTCGAAAGTAACAACGACCTAAAGAAAGTAATGAGAGGAAAATATATCTGGCTTACGCTCAATTATGTTCAAACACAGAAGGAAGGCTCATTTCCTTTTTTATTCAGTGGCTACAAAAAGTAAAAACATTGGAATGATATAGAGTTTACTGAAAGTTAATGTAGACATCAATAAACGTTTCTTACATCGAGGTCTTGTCCCATGTAATTGAAGATGTTGGCCTGAAGAACGACCTGCTCACCTCTCACGACAGAATAGGGAAGGTTGAGGTTTATAAAGAATGGTCGGAAAGTGGTAAACTGAAAAAAGATATAAATATCTATTATGTTAGATTATTGGCTAAATGTCTTCATGGATGAACTGGTTGTACTCGATACGGAACCTTTAATGTGCTATATGTATAAATGCACGTCCATTTAATTATATTTGTTCAAACTTGAATTTATCTGTTATACAAAATAAAAAAAAATGTGAACAAATTTTAAAATCAGAATTTTAACATACGAGCATATAAATGTTTGTTTTAGCAGTGGTTTCACAAGTGATTTTTTTTTTATTTTAGATAAATGGACAGTTGAAGCGGGAGAAACTGCCAGCCGTACATTTGATGTAAATATGATGTTGCACTTTCTCAGATTTCAAAGGAATTCATTTAATGGAAAGCCAACAGTGACAGAAGACATTTTGCAAATTCTATAAAGTTTCATGCACTATATCAGAAGTAGAAGAATTAAATTATCTCGTTACGTAAAGACGTTTGAAATATCTTGCTTTTGTTTGCTCAAACTGACAGAACAGATGTAGTTTCAATAAGAATATATATTTTAATCTCAATTAAGTATTTTTAACCTTAATTGCGCCATCTGTGACACCCAAACCACTTTGTTTGTTCACAGAGAATGCCGTTGTATACCATGAAGTTATTGTGTCAGGAACAGTAGTTGTTAAGATAGTATTCCCCGTGACACTGAAAAATGTGTTTGTAATAAAAGGTGAAAATGCATACAATTAGAAAGTCTATTTGAAAATAAAGTTAAAGAATTTTTATTTATTTACCTGTTATAGAAAAACTGTTCTGACTGTTCTGTCTAGAGATTATCTTTTAAATTCATTAAAATACGGAGCAAGCACTGTTAAAAACAATCAGCAGCATTAATTGTATGAAGTGAAATAACTTTCCGCTTTGAGTTTGTGCCTTTCAAGTGGACATGTTAGAAAGGCATGGCAATATGTTACAGCTATAGGCGTTACCGATAATTCGGTTTTGTCATTTTGCTCGCCGTACTACTACCGTGAATAAAGTATGACTTTCTATTTCAGTAATATAATTACATTATTTTTCTTACCCAACATTAACATTTGTCCAAAGCCAAGTTTCTGGGAAGAAGTCTCTTGTGTGGGAAACTTGTTGCAGAGGTTTACTTCCTATGAAATAAAATAAAGATTAGTGCCACTAAGACTCAGCTGTATCAATGCACTGATAATATTATTTATAGTTTACGTTATTGAAGAGGTCATCAAACCTCTCCACAGTACTGGGGATAGTTGCAGGCGGCATTCATTTTTGCGTATCGAACTGAAGCTATTCCTCAAGATTTGAAGCGGATATCTTAAGAACTATTCTCCAATTATCTTTGCATGCTTTGCTTGAAAATTCAAATTCAGGGGAAGGAAATATAATCATTACATATTGTCAAAATTTTCGTCTAAATGACCATTCACCTGGTAAACCTTTACAATCTGCATATTCAAGTAGCTGCAATTGGATAAAACCATTCCAAATATATGAGAGGTATGACATGACTACTTGAATAATTGCCATGTTTTCATTCGTGAGACGACTAATTGTCGATTTAAGAATTGCTGATATTCTGAATAAGACATACATAATTTTTCAGAGCACGCTGATGAAACTCTCTAATGCTTTTCGTTAAGAAAACTTACTTGTTTTATGATAGGGTTTGATATTTACTACAATAACGGGAAAAGTTTCAAAAAGACAACGCAAATCATATCTTTGCAACACTGAACGAATATAAATTATTTAGACACGCGGTTTGCATAAATGAATCGAAACAAAGCATAAATACCCGATGGGTCTGGTGTTGATACCATTCCAGGAACATATGTTGGAAATATACCGGGAGAGTAGGTGTAACCTGACATTCATAGAAAAAAAATGAAATGGAAATTGTACAGAAAACTCGATTTTTTTATGATAAAATACAATTATAAATTAAATTAAGTTTTTTATTAGCTTACTTTGGTAACATTTCTATCGACCAGTAATGCTATAACATAAAATTATTTTATTTTATCATTATTTCATTGTACATTTCGATGAGCAATTTGTACATTTTTTTGCAAAAAATAGTTGGCCTTTATAGGCAAATGATTATTTCTTCTTTTTAATTTTTAATTTGTTTTCTCTTTTGATGGACACTTACGAATACTAACAGTAAAAATTATGGTCCACAATAAGAAACCTATTACTGGCATAGGTAACATTCAGGATTCAAAACACAATGGAAAACAGGCAAACAAAGTATTCAGTGAAGGAAAGCAAGTCACACTGTGCAACGCACTGTGTATAAAGGAGTGCTTTAAATAATAGTAGTAAATATGTTCGTTAAAGCAAGGGATTGTCTAAAAAAGGTTTTGATATGTTTGAAAAGGATCAAGGTTTTAAATAATTAGAAAACGGGGTTATATTAAAAACCGAAACACTTTAATTGCATTTTAACTGTTCATTTGCTCTAGAAAAACTTTGGCGTGCACACAGATACAAGCTTATCACCCATAAATAATATCTCCTTGTCTGCTGTTTATTTGCACTAGGGAAACACTACTGGACAGGAAACATAGGAACCTTATAATTTTACCTGGGACAGGTGTTGGTATTTTATTTGGTGCATACGTGTAGCCTGTAATAAGATTATGTGTTGTGGAATATCACATTGTAACCTTGTGAAGTACATATGAAATTATGACTATGATATAAATGATCAAAAATGCTTACTTGGCGCTATGATTTACCCTTAACAGGCATTCCTGTTTGCATTGACAGCATGTTAAGTTGCTCATAGTATACATTAATGTCGTTTCAACATTGTGTTAGGTTTTAACTATCACGCCGTATTTTTAATCTTGGCAGCAACGGTTGGTTGATATTGATATAACGTCTTACGATTTTTATTATTGCATTAATGGTGAGTAACTCAAATATAATCGTCACATCTATCATGTAAAGAAAAACCTTAAAACGGAAGTTTATATGCATCTGAAATTTTGTTGCAATAACATTTGTAAAATATTTCGGTATTGTTAAGATACTTGTAACAAGAAACCAATATCAAATGTATGTATAAACTGGTCCCTTTTTTATCCTTAGCTAAACCAAATATTGATTTAAGTTTGTTTTATTAACCAAACAGAAAAAACACTATCGTTAAATTAAATGTCTTTTTCGTCTCTATATGACATTTTATATGACGTTTTCTGATGTTTGTACGACATCCTTTGACAAGGGTTGTTAAGTTATGATTTGCCCCTGAGCTTAGTTTCACATCAAAATTTTCAATAATTTGCTGAATCGAAACATTATAATTCTATACGGTCATTGCATACCTTTTTCTTTTTATCGAGTTTTTGGACACACCTTGACAAAAAGAAAAATGTACCTCATAGAACACGTTTCTTTCTAGATCTCAGACTAAATATATTTCAATTACCAAGATGCTATGCAAGAATATTCTTGTGCGAGCAATTTCTATGATATTTTCATATCTATCTACTTGTTTGTCGATGACACCTTTTAACGTTCATGCTGTCAGAAGCAACTAGACGCATCGTCCAAAGTTTAATGATTGCATCAACATTGGTTTCTTAGTAAATAATATTGGTATGTTCCAAATAATAACAAAACTTCATCACTATTTGTCCATAACTAGACATTTTTTCAAGACATGATTTAAAAAAAAGACGGCAGCTTTTATACAAACACAAGTTGTCATTTTCAATCAAAATCTGATACATTTAAGATTTTTATCTAAATATTCAGACTTTCTTAGGTAAGTTTTTATATAGTGGAGTAGAATCTTTATATCTAAACTGTACATGAATATGATTACACCAAAACTTAAATGTCTACAAACAAATTGTTTCAAACTACGTCAAAAACATGATTACACTATATATTCAATTAGCATTACCTGGCGCTGGTGTAGGTACTAACCCGGGATAATACCCTGAAAGATTGTAATGTAGCGTTTGAAAACACCAAAAATATGATCTAAATGAAGACGCATTTGAAGGCCTAAACAAATAAAAAGTGAAATATTTCAGTATTTGTTTTATCATCATAAATTTTGTCATTGTTTCAATTTTTTATCTACAAATACCTTCGTCTGAGAGCAGAAACCCAAGAAGACAAACACATACCTGGAGGATAAAACTGTTACCATGAAGCTTGATATGTATTACTTGCATCCACTGTTTTTGGAATTAATTTTTTTAATATTTACCTGTGCTTGTATAAAAACCCGGAAAAGTTGTTATAGTGGTCATTATCATACTTGGATACGTACCTCCTGGCGGACAGTCAACCTGTCTTTTGTAGTGTGGATGAGCCCAGCTAAACTTGTCAACATCGGTTAATACCTGCAATCCCGTTGTCTGAAAGGGAAACATATTATATCAGTAAAACTAGTGAAAATGAAAATAAAATGACAGAAAACATCAAGACGAAAACGATCCACGATCTGATGAAATGTCAACAGAACTTAAAAACATGTCAAAATACATAAAAATGAAATATATTCATTGTCACAAACTACTTCTCATGTTTCGACGTTGTGCACATCTTCCTTTATGCTTATACAGGGGGACATCATTTATGGCACTATAAGTTATGTGAATTTAATGAGCATGTGACCTTATAGCATGTGCAGTTTAGTAGGGGTGTAAACTTCATCCTCGCTAATGTTAAGCTAGAGTTCTCAGTACTCTCACACTAATATTCCGCTCTTAGATGATGTTAATTAGATGAGTGTGGACAGCTTTACTAAAATCTTGAACATCACCTCCACATGACTTATGTTTTCATTATCAATTTTGTTTTCAAAATGATTGCAGTTATATGACGACAAACATTATATTACCTTCATTACTCTTTGGGGGTCATGCAATTCACTGGAATCTGAAGATGAGTGGGAGTCCAGTTTCAGTGACGAAATGATCTGCAATCAAATAAAGAATTTTAGCCGAGGCTATTGTAGCTTTATCGTTTATTGTATGTGCGTCATACTGACCAACATGAAACTGCACTATAGTGTTTCATTATTTAATTTTGTTTTTAAATCTAGCACGTAAATGTTAATCTGATATTGCTTCAGTACTGCTATTTCAGTTTTTTAATAGTCATTATATGTTCATTAGAGATCCACAATTAATTTTTTCTTGGCAATGGTTTCAACGTAATATTTTTCCTAGTATGTTGCTAAAACTATACAAGATGCACAGCAACGGTCATGTGCGTGAACTGTAGTCTGTCTAGGGATGAACTCTGATATTATTCAAATCTTGCCAGTTTCATCTTTCATAAGCCTCTGTGAAATCTTTCTCCATCTCGCCATCAATCACGTCGAGTAGTTAAAGTAATTAAATCTCATATGTTTCTTTATTCAATTTATCATATTTTTGCTTTCATTCCTTTATGTGTTCTCTTAGACTTTTAGACTTTTAACTTCATGCAGGCTTATCAACTGCCTAAGTCTATAAGGATATCATTTTATTATAAAAATAAATACACCAGCTTGCGTTATGTCATTGCCTGAAGCCAAGAGAAGCACGCTCTGGTCGACTGCCAAAAGGTTTACGAGAGACTGTGGGTCGCTGGTTATAGAAAGGCTGACATTTTCTCCCGGTTCAGCTGTACTTCTGTCGAATGATAAAGCAACCTGAAACATAGAATTTAAAATTTGAATAAATTCAATAAAGATTGATTGTTCGTAAATCAAAGTAATTTCACAAAATTCAAGCTTTAAACCATGAACGATTCAAATACCTGTTAGTATATTATTTCATCTCGTTAATTTCTATCTTATTAAAAGTAGTTTTTAAGTAATTATGATTTAAGACTTTTGAAGTTTTAACCGTTTATTCCATTTATTTCGTAATAAACAAAACATGATGCCTAGAGTATGTTTACCTTATTTCTAAACTTCCGAGAATCCTCTCTTACATCGAAGTAAATAGCATCTGCATTCCACACGTCAGTGTTGAAATAGTAGACAATGATTTTACCATAGGGCTTCATTTTATTTGTAACCGGAAATGATATTTGTAATGTACTAGACGCGTTGTTGTACAGATATCCAGACTGCACCATACGATCATTGGCGATCACCTGGGAAAAATAATTCAATGTAATGATTTTTGTTTTGTATCTAGTATGTATTTTTTTTATTTTAAGATACTTACAAACATTGCATGATGAGATATTCAGATTATTCAGAATATTATATTTACTGATGATGAAATCCTTTGTCAAGTTAAACAAAAACATAGCAATAATAAGAATAAAGAGATACTTTAAAGACACTTTAACTAAATATGAAATAACAACATTTTGTTTATCAAAATTTGAATGGATAGGTCGATCTCTTCAAAACGCCCAATAATTTATCTTCAACAATCTAAACGAATTTTAACTTTTACTAAAATATAGCAGTTTTGTTTATTTATTTATTCTTTTTGAAAAAAGATTCAGACTTACAGAATAGAACATTGGAATATGACTGATTCCATCAGCCCTTTTGACATCAAAGACGGCATCTTTTCCAACCTGTACATGTATAATGAGACAGTTAATGATTGTTAAATTAAATATAAGTCTGAAGACCAGCTAGACAAAACACGTCAATATAACGTTTTAACGGTTATTTGTTTGAAAACTAAATAAGAAAAAAAACCAGATTTTATTATGCTGCTATTTTTCAAGGTAACCTGAAGTGGAATGCAATATGACAAAGAAGAAGAAATCGTTACCACAATGGACGACGTGTTTTGTGATACTTGTATATTGCCTCTATCCAACAACCAGTATGGTTTGTTCACATAAAGTGTATCTGTAAGACCTTGATAAAAAATCTACAAAAGAAAAACAGATATGATTACTGTATTTGATGTATTTTTTTGTCATGTTCAAATTAAAATAATGATTATATAATTCATTAACTAGTTCACAAGTAAATATAACCTATAAGTGATATCGATGCGATTTATCAACCTCGTATAGGAGCATATACAGTCTAGCAAGTTTACGCACGATTAATTACGCAGCGGTCAACACGTATTTTGGCCCCATATTCGAGCCACTATGATACTTTATCATGTACCACATGACCTTATTCAAGCAAACGAAAAAAGGCGGCAAAACTCAGAACATTCCACTAGAGCTATCATAGAAAATAATAAATACCCCCACAATCCGCCTTATCAAACGATTGAGAGCAATACGTAAAGTAACTAAAATACAGTGTTTGGTTGCACGATGACATTTTAAAGTTATTGATCAGAAATTATTGTCCTTTTATAGTAACAGTGGTACAATTCACCAAACAACGCAATCTAAAGCGACAACGGGAAACAATCTACCTACACATCATGTTTCTTTGCATTACGACATTCCATCTTAAAACTGATGGATAACTTTTTTTCTTCTATTTTCCTATGACAGTGACCTTGGCATTGAATACAAAGACCCCAAATGCAATCCTTAGAGACAGCTGTAAACAAGCAAATTACATGCGACGATCATGTATTACATCAAGTCGAATTGACTTACTGATCAGAAACCATTTTCCTGTTTAAGTGACCTTTGCCTTGACTGTAAATATTTCAAACACAGTTACAATCGACCACTGCATACATGCACTTAACCAGACCTAGTTGCCAGTAGCTTACATCTACAGAAATCTAAAAAATCAGTTTCTTTTATCCGGAAATTGTAGAGCACAACAGACACATCGGCCGACCTATGTACTAAACTTCTTCTGTCACACACAAAAACACAACATAGATTGTACGGTATAATAATAACATGAACTGATCTTTCGTACCTCTAGATGAAGGGAGGTTGCATTTACTGGTGGGTCTACCACAACTTCCAGAATGCCGTTTGGTGGAGGGGCGTATGTTTGTTCGGCTAAATACTGAGCCCTGTATCTATGAGAGGATGAATCGTAAAATTTCACATAACTGACCAACCGAACGTCTTCTGTGCTAGATATTACAGGGTTTCCGTTGGCTTGTGTCAGAGTTACCTGAAATATATTAACAACACTTGCGTTTATGTTAGATGATTCATGTAATGACGTCAATTGAAACAGTTTAGAAATTATAGGTAAGTTAATAACTTTAGCTAAATGAAATTCATCAGTCTTCACTATAAGTTATTTTGACTTACATGTCCAACATAGGGCAGTCCTGGTTTAAAGAAGGACATACTTGAAGAATGGTCGAAGTTTATTTTGTATGGCTCCTTGTAGAATAACACCTGTAAAATTGATTAAAAATGTTAAACACTTTAAAAAGTTATTTAAGTCAATACTAAAACATGTCAATGATGCTGCTGATTTGACTAGTATCAAACAATACATAGTTTCTTATAATACTAGTATGCAAGAGATTCTGTTGAAATACATTTATCTTAAGCAAGGAATGTTGCGACTGTGGATAATGCTGACTGGTTTCATTGTAATATAACATGATGAATACACACCTGGGCGGATGCTTTCCTAGTTATATTGTTGATACTCTCTGTAACCTCAGCTGTGATTTGAAGATGATATCCTGCCAATTTTTCCTCAAGTGGTTGAAACGAGTTTGGATCAACTTCGTTAGTTATCCGGCTGAATGGAACGGTAAATTTTGCTTCTCCGTTTATCTGGAATTTCATTATAGCATCATTTCTTTCCAACTCTTCTACCATACCGAATGCAAGTTCAATAGAGGTTTGTCTTTTTTATTACTCACCAAAAGCATGTGTCAAAATATGGCTTGAATAGCTCTAATGTCAGAACTAACAGCGTATTATTGTTTACAAAAAAAACGCACAAAATTTAGTATACGGGAGGGTAAAGCATGCAATCATGTGTTTATAAATACCTTTATCATATGGCATTCATCATATTTTTACACAAATGATGGTAACTTACATCAAAGGCAGCTTCTACCATAACTTCATCACCATGATATTTCCATGGACTATTACGATAATCGATATCAGCGAACAATTTCACAGTTCCGATAACAGGCTTTCCGTACGTGTACCTGTAAATATGATAATGACATCACAAAATATACTTGTAAGATATGTAATATTCATTGTACGATATTAACCTGTATTTTTTTTCATGTATAGACGACAAACTGTATGCTGCTTCAAATGTACGTATACATAGACATTTTTGATTAAGTTCGTCTTCTTCAAAACAAAAAGAAAGAAGAAAAGAAAAAAAAGAAAAACACATGTTTGTTCAACTCTAAATACTTTTAAATACATGAAACAATGCTTTCAAAATATGCTACTTATTAAATTGATTCATGTTTAGCCAATGCGGACATGGATGAGTATTCAATGTCGAAATCGATATTTAGTTAGTCATTATTACTTTGCCCTGACAGTACCATGCATCTCTTTATCTGAAGTAACGACGAAAGGAGGCAGCTCTACACTCACTTGAAATTTCGGTAATACTGGAAAATAAAAGCAGACAATTAACTGTTCTCTTACATACAAATCACGTATCATTGATCTAAATACAACAACATCGTCTTCCAGTACCGTCCTAACTACAGCCACAAAAATAATTATGGAAACATTTAAAGCTTTATTCCACAGCTCTTAAATTAATGTCGAATATTATTCTTAGCTCTTAAATTTTCGCCTTAAATTGTTATCAAGCTTTTTCTTGTATTGAAAACAAAACTGTTTTGTTGATATCATGTTAGTAAAACGTCCAGTTGTTTTCGGACTGTTTGTCTTATGTAATCAAGAACTCCAGCCAATCAGCACACACACAATAAAACAGTTCTCTATATTGCATTTATTGTTCTGGATAAAAACGGATGTAATAATTGATATCAGAACTACTTTCTCTCAACAAGTTTCTCTCAGCCAATACACACTGGATTTTTGTCATAAACTGGTCCAGTTTCGTCAGAATTATTTTTTATCTAGTTTATGACTTCTGGTATCAGTATATCATTCCTAATACAGATATAACACGATATTTACTAAGGTTAAACTGTATGCCATAATTTTTACTTTCATAACATCTAGGTTAAAGTTTCTTTCAAACGCACGTGGGAAACAAAACTCACTGGCAGAAACAAAAAAAGATATTTACCATATTTGTCCACAGTAAAAAACTTCTCTTCATATGCCTGAAGAAATAACACGCCGAATATTAAGTGTTGGCCTAAAAGAAGATTGGTTAGGATGCTTGCTTTAGGTTTAATATATCTCCCAGGTTCAAAAGGGGTAGATATTTGTTGCAGCTATTTGTTTTTTAATCTTCAAAAATATGGTTTGCGTTGTCAGAAGCGATTTGTTCATTTTATTTTTATTTATGGTCACTGTATCAAGTGCGATGTCTAAGTTTGGAAAAAGTACAACTTGTATCAGTTCAAGATAAATCAATTTAAATCTATTGATTCATGAAATATATCGCTATATTAAAATAACGATTAAGTTTGCAGTAAAAACATACAACCTGTTTGCTTTATTTTCTTTTTTTAAAAATTCAACATAAACGAACGGTTATTTGAAGCGAATTATATATCTAAAATGATCTTTTATGTTTTCAATGCAAGCTTATAAAAGCAATCTCTTCTCAAAATTATCGAGTTAGCTGAATTTATTTACTTTTACAATAAAGCAGCATGTTTGAAAATATGAAGACTGTCAAATTGTGAGTAATTTACATCTACCAGCATCTACCAACCGTTTCTTTATCAATTCTGACAGTAATCCTCCACTTTCCAAGAACAGGTTCTGTGTCCATTATGAGAAAATCTTCAACCACACCAAACTGAGACTCCAATACATTGATCATTTTTTTCATCTGGTTGCCCTTCGGATCCTGAAGTTGAAATGATGTTATGATGTGTGGGAATTACTTCTGTTATATTTGTTTTGGGGCAAATACGTCGTCTGTTTAAGACAAAGGAATGAAAATACGGGTACCCCGTTTGGACCCAAAGGATAAAAATATAAATGCAGTAAGCCATTTTAACTGCGAACGAATAGTTTTACTATATAAGAGGAATCTACCGAGTAGATGCAGACATTTCATTTTTATCAATCAAATTATTGAACTATTGTTTGGATACTTTACTTTTCAATAAGAAGCCCAAGCTTTTTTGGCCACTGCGAAATGAACGGTCTTTGCAAGAGGTATTTAGCATAGTAACATGTTGCTAGCGAAAACATTATGTTACGTTTTTCATAAATATTTTACTAAGGTCACAGATTTTTCATTGTACTTTCATACATTGCTAGTAAGAATAAATTTTTCTGGTATTGCTATTTACAATAGTTGTTTGTTATCATCAGTTTAATTAGGTACTAAGAGTTGTTTGGTTTTATTCTTTAAATAAAAACACCGCTTCAACCTAATCATTTCAGACATTCCAAACATATAATATGGGATATTTGTGTCATTAATCATTAATGGCTCAATTACTACTTCACTGAAACTTCGATATCTACTTAGTAGTTGTTTTTTAACTTAACATGTACAGTCTTGAATCTCAAAAGTATGCATATGCATCATATATAAATAAAGGACGTTTTATGAAATACAACAACAACAACAAAAATAATACTACATCCCGTGTACTTTTAAAGATGTTATGTTTATCTAAATGCTGACCATAATAAGGAATGTACATTAAAAATCTGCTTGAAGTTGTGTCAAAACTGACACTTCAAAATATGACTGACATTAACTTACATAGATGGAAATATTGAAGTCTCCTGTATAAACCATCATGTCGGAAGAAATTCCGAACGCTCGGAAACGAACTGTAAATATAAATATATAAACAAACATCAGTTCTATGAAATCGCTACAAAATAATTCAATAATTTTAACTATTATCGTTATAAACTTAAATTAAATTAAATTTAAAAAGTATATCATATTTATTTCATGTGATCACCGACGAAAACGTTTATTTCTTAGTAATAGTTTTTATTATTTGTTTTCACGAGTTTAAAAAAATGAAAAAAAATACAAAAACGAGAAAATTTTACCCGTTTGTCCTGGCTTATATATGCCCTTGTCCGTCTGAATATGGATTGCAAACTTTTCTGGCATCGATCCCGAATCATGGTGTATAATACCATGTTCTTGGAAGAACACTCCACTCAACCCGTTGATAATGTAAAGTGTATGAATATGGATTGTCCACAAGATCGGGAACCTGGCGTAAACATTAACTGAATTACGTTGAATGAAAATTACCGAATAGAAGTAAATGTTCTGAAAGTCATTTTTAAAGCACCGATATTATTTGTTTGACGAGTAAAAACACTTAAATCACTGAGAGTAAAAATACTTGATTTTAGCGAATTTTTATTTTATGACCAAATCTATATATGAAAAAGTTTCTTGATGTATTATATATATATATTGTCTCCGGTTTTATCTTAGCCAAGAGATACAGTTTTATTTTTCTTTTGTAATTTAGATACTGCTTCTAATATTCTATAATGTTTAAAACAAATATGAAAAACAAAATAGAAAAAAATACAGAAAAAATAAAAAAAATATTTAAGAAAGTATGTAATACATAATTGTTACACGATACATCCCCTAAGTGAATCATACCTGCAGCTGCAAAATTTCCGATTTGCCTGAAATAATAAAAAGGAATTGCTAATGTTCAACATGATGTATTGCTAAAACGCAAATCCAGTCTATAATTTTATTTGCCTTTTCTGTTGTTGAGGTTTTTAACGTGTACAAAACAAATCGCACTGGTAAGCAAAAACGGTATTTCTTACATTTCTAAGGTTTTGGATGCTTATAAATACTGACCTTTCTTGAATGCGTAAATAACTGAGAAAGAAATAACATGAAGTCTGTTACCTTCCTTGAATGTATGTGTGAGAGTTGCCTCACGATGGTGGTCGTCGCGTATCAGATCGACTTGGACTTCTACATCATCACCCGAAGTATTGTAGAAGTTAAATGTCAAAGGTAGAGGCGCCCCAGGAGTGTACTTGTCCGGTATAACAATCCAGTGGGTTCTATGAATATGAACGAAATGGAAACAAAATAAGAATAGAGTAAGTAAGTAATTGTGTTTTCTGTTGTGTGTGTGTGTGTGTGTGTGTGTGTGTGTGTGTGTGTGTGCGTGTGTGTGCGTGTTTCGAGGGGATGGCGTTCGGAGGGGGGGAGGGGGAGGACTTGAACTTAAATTGCCTCTGATTATATCAGTCTAACACTCTAAAATTACATTAGTCGAAAAATTAATATCTGCTTTTCAAACAGTTGACAAATATAACTCATCCCATTTTGTGATATTACAGTACTTCTGACTTCTTTTGTGTCGTCTCGACACTGTTTATTCATGTTCACTATTGCTATACATTCAACGTACAAACCCTGTGAAGGAGGGCGGGGACACTTGAACTAAAAGTGCTACTACCCATTCCACTCTGACATTTTATTATTGGAAAACTGTTATTAGCTTTGCAAAGTATTGATTCATGGTAATACATCACACTCTGTGATATCAGGAGGTTCTCTGTACGTTCGAATGTTTTCTTGCCTGACACTGTATAATTCTTTATTTTTGTTATTGTCATACATTTAGCATACAAACCCTGTGGAGGCTGTAACTGATACACAGACAGCCGTGATAAGGCCAATAAGAGCCAAACTCTGCATAGCTCTGAGTTTTCTTCACTTTTCAAAACGTGTTTCTCCTTTCTGCAAAAGAATGGTGATTTTTCATGAAGAATAAGTCGCATGTGACATGTCATTTTCTTTGTTTAATGTTGGTATACCTACTTCCGCCGACTTTCATTTTAGAAATAGTTCGGTATTTCTTTTGACGTCAACTTTAACACGTTTGCCACGAAATATCAGTTCAATGGCACTTTTTATTGACATATCTTATAACTGAAATTAATAAGGTTTAATGAAAACTTTCTCCGTAGAATCAGACGTAAAGTACACTTAGGTCTTAAGCCTGTGTAATATGAGACAGATTTATTAAAAGCCATCAATATGATAAGATTTGCTCACATTGTTGACAGTCATAAACATGATGTCCATACACTGATGAACATGGCAAATTCAGTGTTTAAAACTAGAAACACGCTCCGTCGGCCTTAACAGTACCCCACTTCAAAGCAAGTCAATGTTAAAATTTATTGGCTGCTAACTTAGGATTTGTTCTGTTCTTTTAATCTTTTAACCGCTGTTTAAGTGCTGTATTTTCTTAAGAAGATCCGATTGAAATTAAATATATTTTCTTAACTCATTTGTTCCTTGCCTTGAAATCTTACAAAATACGACACTCACCAGAAGATTGATTCCTAGAACTTACATTTGCACAAATATGCACAAACGACCCACTTTTGATTAAATGCACTGTTTACTTCCATTAAGTTCAGAGAGATAATTTTTCAGATTTGAAGAGTGCATCTTCATTTTATCGTATTGTAAAGTGCTTGGTCGTATTGTTTCAAAATGTTTGTTTCCATAACGTCTTATCTTTAGGAATATGCCAATCACTTTATTCTCAACGACCTTCCAAATTTGAAAGAAAACACACAAGGTAATTTTAATGAAACTTTAATCACATTTAATTTCCATTATCCGATCACTATAGCTTTCCTTGTATTGACGCAAAAAAAAAAGAAAAAAAAAAAAAAAAAAAAAAACTTGCATTAAACATTCTAAATAACAGAACTTTGAGTGTGTCAGTTAGGTTTTAATCAAACGTTTTTTAGTCTTTGCTTATTAAACATTGTATATAATGTGTATCTCATACAGGTAAAAGCAAATTCTAACACACACATTTAATTAAAAGACTAGATTATTATATTTTAAAACAACACTAGCTTTTAATACTACGAACTCAAGTTAAATTCAGTCTAAAACTTTACATCAGAAATAAAAGAAAAAGCACATAAAAAGACATATAAAAAAGGATTTCAACAACTGTACTTGATTAAAAAGTTAGTCGTGTACTTGTTTAAAAAAATGCAAGGTTCATTTTCCATAATAGTTAAGAAAAAGATGAGTTTTCAGATGTTTTTTCTTTAAACTGTTAAAAGACTGAGCGCTTTGGATTGAGCTAGGGAGATTATTCCATAAGCTCAGAACAGCATGCCTAAAGCTTCGGTTACCAAATGTAACAGTTCAGCACCACTAATGCCAGTGTATTACTGGAACGAAGACCTCAACAACTCATTAGTGTACACAGGACACTTACCATAGAGTGCTTAGGATGTATAGACAAGAATTTTGTAACTAATTCGTTGACAAGACAAGATTAACTTAAAAAAAGAATAAAACATATCGGCCGATAGGTTGTTCTAAAATTCTACAACAATACTAATAAAAGTGAAATTTAAACAAAATATTACATTGAATCAAACTGATGTTTTAGTAAAATTGTGTTAGTACTAGAACTAGAACTGCGTTTCTATATTACAGTGTGTATATCTTTTAAAGAGATACATTACTCAAATGAAAATCAATGAAATAACCAAAAATACAGTCCTGCTATTAATGGTTTCATTAAAAAATCTATCAGATAAAAAGTTGTTACTTACATTAAACTTGGTACAGTCAAATCTTCAAATTACTAACAATGTAACAGTGAAGCGACACTTATATACAGAAATGAACCTACTAACTACTTGTTAAACGGCAGACTGACCTATCTCCTGATAGATCTATAGGGACATACCTTAGTCTTTATAGCTCCGTCTTATCTCTTCATATTGGTTTGTGTTGGCGTTATCCTGGTTCGTTCAGGGATTGTTTAAGGATATACTTTATCACTTATCAAAGTCTAGATAAAATGCACACCTGAATCTTTTGTTTTTAAAAATCATCAGGACTTGCTCATTAAATCTACTGTCAAATGATAAACAATATTGCGATAAGGAAACGCACTGAAAAAAGACAATTCAACAGTAAACTAATCGGTCTATTAACTCTCGTCATTAATGTTTTAGTTCAAGATATCTGTCATCTTGTCAAGGAATATCTAGATACAAAAGAACTTATATACTCAACGTCAACGAAAAGTTACCACACTAGATACCCTAGTTTTATACATACTTCGTTCTTATTAAACTGTGTTGTTTGTTGTTTTAGCAGTCTTACTGTTTTCTTGCAAAAAAGATAAATTTATACAAGCTGAACATAATAGAATAAATGCAACTAAGACTGAAATAGAGAAATTCCCAAGCGCACGTGCACACTGAACAAAATGGCGATATGACATATATTTTATTGTTTAAAAAAATACTTTCGCCTCAAAATTCCAGAGATTGACTCGCAAGTGGACATACCTAAGTTTATACCTGAATCTTTACTGTAAAAAAGTAACTGACAACAGCGAGCGTGGGTGTGTTTAAATGGAATTGTTATTGTAAAAGAGGATAACATTCAATGAAAAGGGCTCTTCGGTATTAACTGTATTTGGTAAATCTGTAAATTTAAGCTCCGTTGGAGTGGAAAATAAATATGATATTGACAAACAATATCAAGAATGCGTGGCCTATTTCAAAAATTAAATATTTGTCAAGACATTGAGCTCAACAAGTCTGTCATCATGAGGCGTTTTCACATAAAAGAAAACTGGCGTAGCAGCTGCTCTGAAAACTCTTCGACTTGTCAGTTGCACCTTTTTCCAGCACAGAATAACACCTGTAAAACATGCATGATCACACCGTTTACTTCCACTGATAAGGAAAATATTAACAGCATTGAAAAGAAAGATGATAATGTTAAAAGATTAAAGCATCTTAAACATGCAAAACCTGAACTAGACATATGTTCATGCAGTAGTAGCCTCAGAAGGAGACTTGTACAACAAACACATGTTTAAAAACACGAACTCAATTCTGGTAGAACATGAGGTTCAGACAAAGGCCCAAAAAGTGAAATACAGGGATCCTCTATTGATATTCTTCAAAGTTGGATCCACAGAATCGATGTTATGTTTGAGCAATCCCTCTACAATATCAGAATATGTACAAAATGCATAAAGTCCACCCAGGACTTTAGTTTATTTAAACAATAAATCTGAAACTTCACTGAAATATATAAGTAGAGTATGTTGCACAGTTGAATAATAATTTTCTATTTTCTGCTTAACAGACCGGAAGTGGTCCCGTAAAGTTTTGTAAACAAGCGGTGAATTTATTTGAGAGAAATCAGAGGTACAGTGGATAAAACGTTATCACTTTGAATGGAGTTATTGATTGTTATATTCAGAATAAATATTCAGCTATGAGAGACAATAAGACTTACATTGCATCTGTCAGCTTAAGAGAAAGAGTAAGAGAAAATCTGTTTGAAGTAAAATGACCCTCAGATTCATTCTTGTGAACTTTCGTACCTTTTGTTGGTTAAATAGTGGTTCTGAACATTAATCCATGATAGGAATGCCTGTGAACTGAAAAAAATTTCTCCCTACTTAGTCACAAATAATTGTCTTATTACAGTTAGGTAACACGTATTTAACCCCTTTAGCTAACCCCTCAGAGGTGAACTTTCTGAAAAAAATGAATGTTTTGAAAATAAACTCATTTGTAGCGCCTTTTATCCAATTAATGCATTAAAATTACCTCTTTACTGAAAACCCAAATATTTTTAACGATGGTGTTTATTATGAAAGAGTTTTACTGTACAACAATTTAATGATATATCAATAATATCAAGTTATAAAAAATAAACAGGATAATTTGCCCACCTCACCAGTAGATCCGACCTTAGAACAAGTCGTCTTTACATTCAAAATAAATGTCTATTTTTGTCAAATAATACATCACATTTCAAGGTATTTGTAAAAATGATGATGGCCTATGAGTCAGAATGTACGAACTATTTATTATACCTGCGATTATAACAACATGTGAAATCAGATAATCTCATTCACGAAATCTCTTACAGAGTCAGGTGGAGGAATGATGTATCTGGTAGATGGTTTCCATTGGGCCCTGAAAATTCAACACCAAGCTGGACGGCTCTGAAAATATCTCTGTATTCAACTTCAACAATATGCTTAATTTGCAGCTAATTATGATCATTTCTAATACATCCTTTGATAAAAAACACGTGGAAGGAACAAAGAATTTCTGGTACATAAGATATCATCAATATTCACCAATTTGGTGCATCTTTAGGATACTGAAAAAAATTCCATTCACTTACAAGTGGAGTAAGGGAAGGAAAACAAACAGTAAAATTTTAGTATGATGAAAAGAAAGTGTAGCCAACAGATCGAGCTTTGCAACACAAAATATAGGCTAAAGGTCCGGTAGCACCACAGGTCCGGCTACCGGAACAGGTCCGGCTAGCTCAGTTGATACACCCATAGATTTCAGTCGAGGACTTCTTGGTTCAAACCCCGACAGGGCCAGTTGATTATTCTTGATTGAGTTCAAATAGTGCGTCTAAAGGTAGTTTCTCCGTCAACTTCTGATCTGAGGAAGCAGTCAGTCGCTTGTGGAGAGACCGGTCAGTAAAATGGTTCAATATCCACGAACACTTACTAGGTGGTATGACTGTCGATGATATGACTTCTGATGTTGAGACTGGCATATACTCCATATCGACAGACCTATCACGTGACTTCAAATAGGTAAACACTCCTCTGTCTTCACTACAGAGAATGCAGTTTTCAACTATGCCTGAGATAATAAGCACAGTTAATCAATTGCTTATCACGGCTAATAAATAAACAATTATACTCTCATTAGCACCAAGAATGTACAATCCCAGGTTATAACTGCATTTGAATATCATTCCTATTAAATAATCTAAAATGGCCACTAGTAGTTCTATGAATTGGAGTTAAAAAAATAAGTGGAATTAATTTCTAAGTTGTCTGTAATGCAAAGTAATTGCTGGTTATATAAAAAAAGAGGAAAAACCAGGGCTTTTGAAAAGGGATATATTTTTTATAGAAAGTTAAATACATGGTGCATTTGTCTGTCAAACTGATAAAAAGTTCTACCTCAAAGCAAACTGTTGGCGAAGTCAAAGGAAGGCAGAATAGCCACATATATTGTCCGCAAAGATTTGCGCAAAGGAATCAAAAGTGCTTGATGGACTATGCAGTTGTATTACAGGGTATGTAAAATGTTTTGTTTCTATCTAAGTGATTCATTTAAAAGCATAATAGTATATTCTTGTATATGTACTAATGTACTATTTACATCTTTTTAATCTTTTTAAAAACAAACAAACATCCCCCACCGCTCTAAAAAACAACAACAACAAAAAACAGGTATATAAAGATATAACATGTAAAACGTCATGCAGAATGATAATAAATGAGACAATAGTCAGTTGAATTTTTATATATACTTTTCAGAACTGGAGGAGTCTGCAACCATATTGCACTGCTGTACACTGTAAATCACTAGGTTAGCAAAGAAAAATGACAGAGTTTCCTGCAGATATGTCATGCACAGAAGTGTAACAAGCCTGGCACAAACCGCCTGGGTACAAAACCGAGCCAGAACCAGTGATGAAACTCACCTATGCCAAGGCTACCACGGACAGACAGTTACGTTAACAAGAACCTGTGAAATGTTCCTTATATGACGAATTTGCCAAAAAAGTAAATTGAAGCTTACACCATCAAAAGAGGAGATAGCCTGTATACAATAAAGTATTAGTACAAGAAACAGGAACATTCCCATAGTCTATTTTATGGAAGACCACTCAACAAAGTCAAATGACACCTTATTTGGAGATGCACCTACTGGTTCCCCACTCAGCAATCAATAACAAGATTATCAATGTTAAAAAATGGAGTTTTCAGCCTATATTTCTAGCAAAGTTGACATTGTTTTGAAAAATAACTTACATTTCTCTGATATACCAATAACACAGTCAAGTCTAAACATTGACATAACTCACCTTAATGAAAAAAAGCAAAACATTCTTGCAGTCATTGGACTTTTAAAAAGTAAATCTTAGGCTGAGGAGATTGAACAATCGATTAACCAATCTCTAGTTAAACTATGGTATGAGGTGCGTAAAAGTAGACTTACAGTAATCAAAGTCAAAGAAAAGAAGCATTTTTTAAAAAAAATATTTAATTCCAAAAACTTAAGAAATGTAGCATCAATTTCACTTAGAAGAGACAAGGAGGATACTGCATGAAAATTGTACACTAAAAAGAATGATGAACAAATGTCATCATGATGTGTAAGTATTTCGTACAGAGCTTTCAATAAATCCAGACTGTCAATATCTTGGAGCTTCCCCATACAGCAAAATTTTAGACAGGTCATCATTTAACCACTTTGAACTGTTGGAAATTAATAGGTGCCCATATAAATATAGAAATGCTACATCTACAGAAGCAGCTAGAAATACAGACTTCTGCCATGAAATAAAGAACAGGGAGCTGCATTAAAAAAAATCACATAAATATTTCTTGTTTTTCATCATAGGGAGATTTATGCAAAAACACATTTTCATCAAAGCCTGAAGCTTTACAATTAAGAACACATCAGTAAAACCCCATATTTTCTGGACAATGTTGATTTAAGTTCATAATATTATTAATCTAGATGTATACAAGTGTTATATACATACTGGCTGGGAAACTCTGTTTACCTGTTTCAGGTCACGTGATAAAATTTGTCGATACGGTGTATACCCTCTATAAACAAGCAAACAGGTCCTAAAAAATAACAGTTGATTTTCTGATGGCTTGCGTAAAGAATATATGTTATTATTAACAGTGGTATCGATAAACAAATTTCATTTTAAGGACAATTATTACAGAAATCATTTACTTTTATTCCTAGAATAAGCCTAAATAGTTCCACAAATTATCAGTGGAGTTCATTTTTCTTAAATTCTGAAATCATTAGAAATGTATGCTGAAACTTAAAACTAATTCGGCCCTAAAACATTACTGTTTGAGGCATTAGAAGACGTCAAATATTTTTAATACGGCGGTCCCTGAATGTGAAGGTATAGTTAACTAATGTCTTAAAATTCGTACACAAAAGGTAACAAAAAATCTACTGATAAATGAAAAAAAAATTATCTGGCTGACATGACAGTAGATGAAATCGGTCGACTAACAGAATACACTGATTATGACGTCACAAAGAAATGTAGAACAAAGAACAGGATCTGTTAAAGCAAAACACTGAAATGTGCAGGGGAGGTAACTAAAATTTCCAAAACAATGGTTTTCATTCTCATCAGTTTTATGTACGTTTATGACATTTCAATCATGAATGTTATTAATTATTAATATTAATATTATTAATATACCTTTACAGAAAGTACATATATTAATACAAAATTACATTTCTGGAGCCATTTTAGTTGATATTTTCTTTATGAAAACAGTATGTTTAAGCTATAGGTACATTTTGTTTATAATCAATTGTAATCTGCTTTCTGTGTTGATTAAACTTGTTATTTATAGCATTCACAAACTTAATAAGGTTTAACGCAAAGATTGAAGTAGAAGTGGCATGAGTGGATAGAAATAATATAACAAGTGAATGAAACAAGTTTTAACAAAAATACTCAGTACCACTAATTCGGAGCAACACGTATTTAAAGCGACTGACTCACAGAATTTAGCTGAAAAATGAGTGTTTTTTTTTCTTTAGAATTTAAGAGAAGTTAATATGATATGGAAAAAAAAACCATAACATGAGTCTTCTAAACACTTTTAAAACTGAAAACAAAAAGTCTTAGGAATTGTCAAAATTAATGATATGATTAAAGTGTGTACCCCGTGACTAACACTTTTTACCGATAAAAATTGTATTATATTACTTAAAAAATTACAAAACCGAAGCACACTAAAATTAAAGAATGATTTCAGAAAAAGAAAATAGTATCGAGCTTTAAAATTTATCTTTGTAATATCTTCCTATAACGAGTTGAATGTATTCATATTATCCAAGATTGTCTGATATAATGCCACTCGTAAATAGGCAATTTGCAAAATAATTATGTTTTTATTATGATCGTAAATAAGAGAGTCTCGGGTCATAAAAATGTTTCATCCTATGAAAACTAAGCTTTTTCTAAAATTTATTTAAAAGTAATCAGAACAATACCAGCTACGCCAACAAGACCTATAAAGCAGACGACAGTTCATAGTACAAAAGAAAGAAGTTATATGAAACATGATTTAAGTGTTTCAGTATCAAATGCTACAAACAAATTAAAAACAGTGAAAAAATACCTTCTATCTACATTAACCTTACAGAAATTTCTAAAATATCCGAAGATCACAGTGTTGCAATTTGAACTATATATTGTATTTTGTATTACGAAATGCTTATCACTTTGACACAAAGCAATGAGTTCTAAGGAATACTAAATTGGGATATGTTCAGTGTTTATGTGAAGCTGTCTTAAAATGCACTTAACTAAAATATGATCATTATCAATGCGAGCTGATATTTGATATTTTGACAAACAAGCCTTGATAGTTCGAATTCGCAATAATAATTTGTTTTGGGTTGTTGTTTTTAAAGGAAATAGGGTCTCAAAAAGTTCCACTGTGTGTCGATTCAATATTGCAGTGATTGAAAAAAACATCAGTTTTGTACTAAAAATATTGCAAACGAGGAAATTATTCATGGTTAAGAGAACCAAATAATAAAACGCATTTCTGAAGTCTTTCATTTATGTATAACAACAAAGTTTAAATGCACAGCTACAGTACCACATCATGAACAACAACACTAATAAATTGTTCATTACCGTTACACTTTCACTGTGTAAAAACTTTTCACCATGGTATGGACTAAGTTATGAGCAAATTCAGATGAGTTTATTAGATATTGCAATGACAGAAATCATAACAATAATTTTACGAAGCTTTGAATTTTGTCAAAATCTACATAAATGTTTCATAGAATTCGTTCCGTAGCACATAGCTGGTCTATGACATAGCCTTTCCAGAAAATAATAATAATAATGAATAAAAAGACAGACGTAATGTGTATGCCTTTTAACATTTATTTAAATTGTAATCGAATCTGCAGTCCACGTTTCATAGAAATCCCCTATATATCATGATCTGGACCTCAAATCATGCTTGCTATATATGCGTTTCCTGATATTGAGCATTCCCATTAATTTTGACGGAATTAGAGCAACTTGTTGCTGAGAAATATCGTAGGTACGAATAGTAGACAAATATGTTATATGCAGCAAAATCAGACGTCCCATGACTCTGTTAGAAAGAAACAAATCCTCATCATGCTGGTAATAAGGGCCCATAACTTGGTGAAATAGTTTGGATCATGATTGCAACATGCACATCTGCTCCGCATACTGTAGCTTCCAATAAAGTTGTTTTATGTGATCCAAGCCAGAGGTTTCTTAGACGATACTGTATTGGAGATTATTGAATTTAAACACTTGTATAGCACTTTTCCCAAACAAGTTTATCATTAGAGTCATTTGCATGTAAAATAAATTATTAGTAATGGCTTAAATAATTAAATTAAAAATATTGCGTTGTTTCACTGAGCATCTGTATCAATAAACAAACACGTTATAAATGTTTTGTTGTCATATTAGAACATGTAGTATTCTGAACTTATGCTATTTAATTCCGAGAAAACCTGTTGGTTCTTGCATTGCTTTTTAACGTTAGAAGGACCGCGCTTAGAACTATCAATGCAGTTTCTACGAAGTTAAAAATAATTTGCATTTATTGAAAGTGAAAATGGTCACGAGTCTTGGTGATAATGTTGGCCGGGGAGTCCTTGAAGTGGTTACGAGTCCTGTTGATGTTAGAGTGCCACTGATGTGGCTACAAGTTGTGTTTATGTTGAGGTGTCACTTATGTTGTTACGAGTCCTGTTGATGCTGGAATGTCACAGACTTGGCAACGAGTCGTGTTGATGTTGAGTTGTCGTTGAAGTGATTACGATTCCTGTTGATGTTGGGATGTCGTTGATGTTTGTCCGAAGGTACTCGCAGTGGAAAAGACCTCAACCTTATGGTAAACAGCATGGATCTGCAAGATAACAGATATATCACCGACAGTTTCTCATCACTTGTGGGTTTTAGAATTCTTCAAGACGACACTTACAAAACAAAGTAGATGTACACTTAAGCGTATTGCAAGAACACTTTAATGATCTAAACATCACGTGAAAAAAGTAAATTGATAGAAACAAAGTCTAAAGCTTAGAACAAATATGTTCCACTAGTATGAACAAATAGAACAATTCATAACTGAGGCCACTTAATTTGTCGTATTAGCGGGACCTTCTCCTATCTTTATCATGCAAAAGTTAGTGTGCTTATTACCTAGCTACAGTTAAATTTACATCGTCTGCGTATTATAAAGTCATATTTTTTTTATTTTATTAGTTAATAGATTTTTGGCGGGGTATACGGCCTCGTATAGCCTGGTCGAATTGATATAACCCAAGTCGCCAGTCGAGGGATTATATCGGTTTGAACATGCTATACGATGCCGAATTCCCAGCCAAGAGTCTATGTAACGAATTTATAATACCGTAGATTATTTTAAAAACAAAATCTGGTCTATTTTCTATATATGATATGACAATTTTCTTTTATTTGTGTACTCCCTAACGCGCCTCCTGACCTCTTTCTTTTGTTATCCTCTATGACATTTCCGGAATAAACCGAACGTGTCTTTGTTCACAAACAATTTGTTTTTGATTTTGTTATACATATCTCAGAATCTGATTTATATAACACAGAATCAAGTTATATTTTTATTTCTCTTCATTGTCTTGGTTACTTGACAGACTTATGCCTAAGAGCCTGTTAATACGAAGTTATTGCTGTTTAATGTTTGTATCGAGACAAAAGATGGCTGCCATTTTGTTTTTGTGTAAACAAAACGATGAGAATGAGCATCCACTCAGAAATACAAGGAGTGTCGAGGCTCTTTTGGGAAAACTACAATGTATATACGGGTTTATGCTCATGGTATATACGGCTTCGTATAAGGATGATCTTAACCAATCAGATTCCATCAAAATTATCTGCGGTATTGGAATGATTATTGTAACCAATATTGGTAATTTCAAACATATTTTCATGATTGATTTTCAGATTTTTAAAACTTTTATTAAAGCAACAAGTTTTTGCATTCGTTATAGCAAGTTTCTTGATCTTTGTTTTGCATAAAAAGTTTACTTTCATAAATCATGTCAGTTTGTATTTTAGATTATTTCACTTCAACTAACACTTCTTTATGTAAAAATCTTTCTTTACCGATTCCGTAACTTTTTGTATATACATAATGTAAAAGACTATTTAAAAGTCTTTATTTTCACAATTTACCTTGCGTGTATTTGAAACTTTACTTCAACAAGCCTACCTTTGGTATAAAGATTACAGCTTGTGTCAAGGTTGTTCCTATGATCAGACAGCCTGATGTGATACCATACATCATCACGTCCTGATCAACGAGCAGCAACGACAGGGTCAGTCCCACAGCACTCAGAATGACCACATTGTACAGACACAACCCGGTCTGGTGGGAGACGTTCAAAGCTTGAATCTTGACCTAAAAAGTTCGGTTATTAACGCATAGACTTTCTAAAATGTTAGAAAATAACATTTTGTTTCATAATAAAAAAATCTAGAAAAAGTCTTTAACTCTGAATTTTTTGATACAGTTTGATATAAGAAATCTAGACCCTTCTTAATACTCCTGGACTGCTTTTCAAACATAGAACCAGGTAAAAGTGGGCAATTTTCCTAAATTTGTTGTTTAGTTCATGAATATTTGAAATTGAATCTTCTATTACACGTCAACCAGTAAATCAGTCGCAATATTTACCAGCAATACCAAAATTCTTTAATACAATAGCGATTTGTCATACACCTAAATGTCTTAATAAAACTGCTGTTCGGAAGGAAACTACAGTGAAGACAAACAGACTGGTCTCTTACGGCGTTCAGTCCATCTCAGTCCATCTCCTTGTCTGAGAAACCACAAATGGGGTATTTATGTAGTTATATACATCCCCGCAAACCGCCCCGCATGGTATTGATAACTACACGTATACACAAAGGTATTAACTGACGCTTAATGAAACTTAGCAAGACTTGTAAGTTCCAAGCAGCCATTTTCGAAGCTTCAGTTACACAGATGTTAATCAAGCTTATATCATTTATTCACTTAGCGTGCAACAGCTTCTTTTGGAGGCAGGGGGGAGGGGGGTGTAACGACTGTTGTTTATATGAAGATGATTAAAAAAAACTTTAGCATATTTATATATGACAGCGTTAAGGAAACTCTACACTCCGTAATTGACTTCAACTTCAACTTATTACTGCCAAAAGTCAATACTGACTATACTAGGCAAGCGCAAGTCAGGAACGTTAAAATTATGAAAGATAAAGACAAAGAAAACAAGATTAAACTGAAGATCGTACTTTAACATTTATTTTAAACACTAAAAATCTATAAAACATGTTTAGTCCATTGATAAAAGCTGGCACAGTTGGGGAAGCCTTAATCTCGGTCGGTTATTCGTTCCAGAGTCGTATAGCCCTTTGAAGAATGAGTTCATGTGATCTTGTGTCTTTGATTGTGGGATGAGGTATTTGCTGTTTCTTGTGTTTGTAAGGTGATTGTAATAGACATTGACCTGTTTGTTTTTTAACTTGTGTAGCATGACCAGGCTGGCATGGGTTCGCCTTTGTTCTAAAGTTGACCATTTTAGTTCCTTAATCATGTTTGTTACACTGCTTGTATAGTAGTAATCATTATGAACGTACCTTGCAGCTGACCTCTGGACTATTTCTATTCTGTGAGTGAGATATTTTTGCCATGGATGCCATATGGTTGAGCAGTATTCAACCTGTGGACTTACGTATGTTCTTTGAGTTGTTTGTTTTGTGTTTTGACATTTTGTCTGATGAACCTTAAGCTGTTTTTTGCTTTGTTTGTGATATTGTTTATATGGGATGACCAGTTTAGGTTATCTGTGATAGCCGTGCTGTGTGAAATCTGTAGCGTTCACATGAATTAAGCTCTAATATTACGTCAGGACTCAGGAATATTTCCTAGTTATCGTTTAAAAACTCCAATTAATGAGTATTTAATGCTTAAGCAAGTTTGAGACAACAATATTTTGTGACATCAAATGAATCTACATATTTACTGACTAAACTATATATGAATAAACTATGTATATTAGTTTACATTTCAGGATTGAATTGAAACACGACTTTCTATTGGTTTTCCTCTCATTGTTGACAATATTAACGCTTAGAAACGGTGCAGTTATCAAAAGCACTAAAGAATACCTCCATAAATATAAATGTACAATATTATACTTTTGTATTTTTTTATGCCCCCACAAAGTGGGGTGCATATAGCGTTGCACTTGTCCGTCCGTCCGTCCGTCCGTCTGTCCGTACGTCCCGAAATCTTGTGAACGCAACTCCTCTTAAACCGGATGGCAGATTTTGCTTAAACTTCCAGGGATGAACAACCTTAATGTGTAGATGGAAGTAAAGGAAGGAATTTTCGCTGCGACCAAATTTAACAGAATCATGGCCCTTTGTTGATTTTTTCACTATATACCATATAGAAATTTTGTGAACGCAACTCCTCTTAAACCGGATGGCAGATTTTGCTTAAACTTCTAGGAATGAACAACCTTAATGTGTAGATGGAAGTAAAGGAAGGAATTTTTGCTGCGACCAAATGTAACAGAATTATGGCCCTTTGTTGATTTTTTCACTATATACCATATTGAAATTTTGTGAACGCAACTCCTCTTAAACCGGATGGCAGATTTCGCTAAAACTTCCAGGGATGAACAGCTTTAATGTGTAGATGGTAGTAAAGGAAGGAATTTTTGCTGTGACCATATTTAACAGAATTATGGCCCTTTGTTGATTTTTTCACTATATACCATATAAATAATTGAACATATAAATTTTACATTTGTAATTTAATTTAACATGTACATAAGGTTACCTGTAGATCATTTTAGGTATATGTACAGAAAAAATCTTACATACAGGATATACATGCTCTTGTTTATGAGCACTTATGCATAGTGGGGGCATCCGTGTCCTATGGACACAGTTCTAGTTTCGAGATATATTTGTTGCTTAATTTACTTTTTCTGATGTATGCGTATGCCAAAAAATGTTCCTATCTAAAACGTAAAACTTATGCTTGTTTTGTTCATGAGTGTTCACATGTTTATCTGACAGTTGTATGTTTTACATTTTTGTGTTTGTACCAGCGTGTAATGACATTTTTTTCCCTTTTATTTATACTACATTATATTTAACAGAGAAAAAACAACCACATCAAAACAACATACATTTGTGATTTTAATTTATGATAGCGAACCTTAATACACGTAGTTCTGCAACTGTTTGAAGCTACCCGACCTTTGTTACACCGCACTGATCGAAGTTTAGATTCCTTAAGGGACATAAGGATATTTGCGACATAATATTTATTACGAACAAAATTCAACCTGTTGATTGCCTCGCTACCATTGTCAATTTACCACATAATTTTTGCACCCGTGTAAAGATGTTTGGATTACATTTAAAATGGTTAAAGCTTTTCTTAAGCGAAGAAGTATCTCAAAGATAGAAAAATTAAGTGATACTTTTTCTGAATTTTACCGAAAACTCAAGTAATTATGAATTTGGTAACCGATACTTGGACGTTTGATCGAGTACTCGGTTAGCCGGTTACTGGTTGCCATCCCTGATAAATATATATTTTGTCTTTATAATTGTAAAAAAATCGAATTTAAAAAATAAATTTGTTTTAGAGAACAGACTATGCCAATAGTAAACAGAAGATAAATGAAAAGAAAGAAGTTGTCCTAAAGTGTTTGAGCGCCAACACTATTTCAACCTTTTACTAAAACGAATGAAATTTTAGTGCCAATTCTATAACATTATGGACTTCTTTTTAATTTCGCTCCATATTCAATATATCTTTTACGACCAGGTAAGGCCTTTCAAATTTTTCATCAGTAAACTTAAGTGTCTTTTCAAGTAAATGAAATGTTTCATGTTTAACAGTCATTCAACGTATACCAAGAAAAATAAAGACTATGTTTGAATGTTTGAGATTTATTTTTGTAATTTCATACTTTTACGAATAGAGCTCTCTGAGTTTTCGAAATAGAGCGGCTCCATCTGAAATAGAGGAAAAGTCTGTAGTTTATATTATACGCAGCATGTACAGTTGGAAGCACTTGATAGTGAGAAAAAATGAACTGTTAAGATCTAGTACTTAAAATTTTATATAATATCAATTCAAATTAGTTTACGACTGTTATGATGGCTGATATCTTAGAATATTTAAGAACATTTTCAGTAAAAAAATCTTACTTTATCTTCGTTAAAAGGAAGCTAAATTTAGGAATGACAAGTCGTCGTTTCGAGTAAGGGTATATAAAAGAATATAATCATAAACTAGCGAAACATTATGATCGATGAATTAACAGATTAACATGTTACCTATGGACAACCACAAGTGCTACAAATGTCACAGTAGGAAGAGTCTTTCAGTAGCTGGGACTCGAAGAAAGCCAAGGCACGATTGTCTGAAAGGAACGGGAAGATAATCCGATGATTATAACAAACTACTGTGTAAATATCATTTGCTCAAGATTGTTACTTTAAACAAAAGTGTATTCATAAAGTATAACTACAGTCGATAAGAGCAATTGCAAAAACAGAAATTTCTGAGAAATAAAACTGATAGCGCTTTATGATTTATATAGTTCAAAACATTTAATATGACGTTCTAAGGAAAAAAGGTTTTATTTGCAAAATGACCAATTTCGTCGGTATATCCATTTGTACCTGGTTCATAGTAATCATACACCCGGATGGCAGCTGGTTTC
Source organism: Cyclina sinensis (assembly GCA_012932295.1). Lineage (NCBI taxonomy): Eukaryota > Metazoa > Mollusca > Bivalvia > Venerida > Veneridae > Cyclina > Cyclina sinensis. The sequence continues at coordinate 30,300,642 of JAAONU010000004.1, forward strand.
GTTTTGGCAACAAGATCAGTCCTGATCATCTCAATTGTGGCACACGTTTGAGGGTATATGTTTGGCAATATCTAAAGAAATGACATACTACAATAACTTTTTCATATAAAAATAAATAATGGGATTCTGATGATTTAAAAAATGCGAAATAACTCAAAAGCTAATGCAAAACACAAACATTAGATTTTTAAAAAATCTTAATAAATATAATACAAATTCTGAGTTTAAAGCATAATCATGATAATAATCTGTTTTCAAGTCGTTTCATGTCTGAAACTTTCCTGTTACATTGAGGTTGAAAAGTTGTATGACCACAAGTTTAGATCACTGTTTGTAAACCATTCGGAAAGATTTTGTTATTTCCGATTTACAAGAAATTCAACATAATATTATATGATACTGTATAGACTAATGCATTAATTATCTATACGAAACAATCTTAAACGGTAAGAATAGTTTTGGCTAAATGTACTCCATATTATGCTGAATACTAAGGTAGATTACAGTAGGTTTGTATTTGTATAATCTGTCTGGTCGAAAAATATATGTCAGTTTGTGAGCAGACCCTTTTTACCTCGTCATAGTAGAGTACAACCGTCTTTTCGTCCCTAATTTCTGAATTTCTAGCATTTTCAAGTTTTGTTTCTGGGCTCTCAAGGTCTGCTGAGAAACCGGAGGGTAAATCAATTTCTATCACTGCCATACCAGGGTTAACAAATCGTTGTGGTAGGTACCTGTCAAATGAAAGGTCAAAGTGAGAAAAATATCATAAATTTTAACTATTACAATTCAACCATATAAAAACGAATACATTTTCTTTAAAAGTCGCAAAAGCATTACTCGGAACTGTTTTAATTAATTAGTATTATTTAGAGAAAGATGAGAACACTGTTCGAAAATATCTAGTAAATCTTGCTAAATTGAGCAAAGAAGGCCAACGCAAAAGTAATGCTATGTGATTGTTTAGTTGGCTGGTTCAATCCGTTCTTCTTCAATTGTCTGAAAAACTCATCTTAATATTAATCCTGGAGGTAAAATCTGGAAGACATTTTTTAAGACATAGATTTCAATCATACTCTTTTATGTTACACTCATTGTACAATCAGCAACACATCGTTCATGATAGTAGTAAGGCGGACTTGAAAGTGTTACAGACTTTATGCAGCAGACGATAGAAGAATCGTAAGAAAAGCAGCGCATCATTAGCAGTAATAGCTCTGATATCAAAACCGTATGACATATTCTAAGCCATCATGAAACCAGAAATAAAATGTTCTTAAAAAACTTTATAATTAAATAATATTTTTTTTGCTGCACATGTTATTTGTTGTCTGTCAGCCGTATGTCTCGGTATGTGGGCCCAGGCTAATACAGCTGACCTTGGCAAAATGAACAGGCCAAAATGAAATCAGATGATATTATATCATTACTCACCTTTTACCAAACCGCACACAATCTAAAGTTACATGAGTTTTCTTTAACTGACAAACATTTCTTTATTCAAGAAACAGTATTCAAAATCATTCGTCATATGAATTTAGAAGCGATGCTTAGAACTTTACCTTGTGCATGTTTTAAGCACAATCGAACGAAGCGTTTCTTTCACAATAGTTGTCGTAATATTAAAAGCAGGAAGGGATACTTCGGTTTCTACATTGAACGATACGGACACCTAGAAACAGAGAACATTTAACACGGTGACTTAAGAAAAAGAGATCATTTAACACTGAGACCTACGAAAAAAGAGAACATTATGCACGGAGACCTACGAAAAAGAGAACATTTTACAAAGTGTGATCTGATGTTAATTCTTAGAGCGTTAAGATTGTATAGACATTAGTCAATGCATTATATACTGTAACTTTAGCTAGTATGACTTTAAATTTAGTATTGAAAAAATGTAGTTCTACTTGAAAATGTCAACATAACTAAAACATATTGTACCTATGAAACTGCCCACATTTTGTTTTTATTTTCAAAGGATGAATAAAGTATGGCTCCATTAAACTTACCTGAACTAAAGCCGAACCAGTACCACTTCCTTGAAGAGAAACTGCAGGAAGATGGTTAAAACTGTTGTTTCCACGTGAAAGTGCTGTGTGGGGAATCTGAAAATTAATACAATTTTATTGTACTATTATTCTAACAGAAATTTAGAATAGGTAACTAAAATATTCTCGGACAGGATTTTCAATGTTAATGTCACTGTGACCTTGACCTTGGAGCCATCAAAATTCTTCAAAGGGTTGAAGAGTTACAGAGCGGACAGGATTTTAAATGTTAATGTCACTGTGACCTTGACCTTGGAGCCAGCCATGCGGAACATGCGTTCTGCACGTCATCTTGATGTGGTAAACATTTGTCTGAAGTTTCATCAAAATTCTTCAAAGGGTTGAAGAGTTACAGAGCGGACAGGATTTTCAATGTTAATGTCACTGTGACCTTGACCTTGGAGCCAGCCATGCGGAACATGCGTTCTGCACGTCATCTTGATGTGGTAAACATTTGTCTGAAGTTTCATCAAAATTCTTCAAAGGGTTGAAGAGTTACAGAGCGGACAGGATTTTCAATGTTAATGTCACTGTGACCTTGACCTTGGAGCCAGCCATGCGGAACATGCGTTCTGCACGTCATCTTGATGTGGTAAACATTTGTCTGAAGTTTCATCAAAATTCTTCAAAAACGGATATATGTTTTAGATTATCTTATATTCTGTTCGAATTCGGATCCCATCCTCCGTAAATGTAAATGTACTTTTTATGAGTTTTTTGTGATGATACACAAAGCCATCTTTGTAAGTGTAAATCAAAGGGAAGTGCGATTCAGAAATAAAGAACATACATCCAGCAGTTTTAGCACCGTTGCCTCATTTTGACCGATATGTATCTGTTTATGGAATGTGCCAGATTCAACATCGATGGTGAGATCAATATTGTCTCCAAATATTGCTCCATATTCTGACATTGCTTGAAGGCCAAGTACGGTATCCTAAAAAAAAGAAGGAGAAAAAAAGAATACTTTCATAAAAGAATTCATTACAGACATAGTATTGTCATACGAAAATTATCTTTAATTCCTTAAACATATTTGACCATATATTTATATGTTCGCATTGATTTTATCTAAATCTCTTTTAATTTTCTCAAATAGTAATCCAATAGTAGATTCCAGCTGAAATTAATATTTGTCATCGTTTAATGAAAAAAGTATATTACAAACTACAGAGTGTTCAAACTGCAAATCGTTGAAGAAGAGAAGGCAAATCGAACAAAACCAACCTGTGTAGACCTGAAACCGCCACGTGAGTTACGTTGAGAGACTAGCCACTGCAAAATAGGGAATCCAGTCTGAAGTTGTCTGCTATCAATAAGGTACAGCAGGGCATAAGAAGCGACCTCAATCTCGAGCGGCGGACTCTGGTAGTAACTGTACTGCCAACTGCTGAACTGATGTTTCCTGGTAGAATTCCAGTACATTTTTCCATCTGATAGAAACGGTGATCACAAAATTACTAGGCAGCTTCATAACAACAAGAAATCATATTGTAAGGTATATTCGTTTGTTTCGGGAGATGAAATAATTAATGATATTTCGCCGAAACAAATATTTTCTTTAAATGTTTTAAGTGTTTTTTTTCTCTGAAATATCATAAAAAAATATCTTTTCGCCATGGTCTGCACGTTTTTTTCTCACCAGTTAGAGAGTGCACTGCTCTTGTTATAACATTTGAATGACTCGATAGACGATCTCGGCATAAGGCATTTTAGTACGGTTGAAAAAAATTTTACTGGTTCAAGAATTTTTTTTTTAAAACCAAACGTACTATTAAGGAGCTCTTCGATCTCTTTTTAATATTCCTGTTAATATAGTCTCTTCTGAAAGCTTAACGTGCAGGATTAAGTAGATGTTCTTTCCGCGTTTGTACAATTATGTAGTTAACAGACACCAACAGAAAAGGCACAACTTTATAATACCGTACTTTAAATGCTGTCAATGAACATTTGAACGCAGGTAAATTTTAGATTTGACTTTACGAAATGCATATGCAGTATGCATATAAAGTATACTCGATATTCGCAGAAGGAACAAGGATATTCAGAGGTGAAGAGGAGGAAAGAAAAGAAGTGATAAAAAGATTTGATGTTTTGATAAATATAACACTGTAAAACATGAAACTTATCCTATGTATCTTAAGATCAATTAATTTGTATTTAATTTATTCTTTTGGTATAATTCTAGTATATAAACTCACTAAGTAGTAGCTATTTCAACTTAAATCCAATAATCTAACAACTACATCATCTATGCAAAAAACGATTTCGGCATACAAAAGTCTAAAATTCAGTCTGACGACAAATTCTAGATTCGTGTATTACGATTACGAAATAATTTTAAACCAGCTGAAAATGTTATTAATCTTAACGGCATGTTCACATGATCTGAAATAGCTTTGTTACATCTTAACGTGCTTTACCTCCGGTTTTTACGGCGAGTTTCTCCAGTTTGGTGTATGCCTGATACGCATAAATGCTGCCGGATTTACTGAGAGCATAGCTGCCTATAGCCAAATCGTATGGATCTGTGATTGTGTCCCCACGTAGAGCATTCTCAAGGTACTGTCTTGCTTTTACAATCCCAGATACATAATTATACCTACTAGACTGAAAGATAATGAGTTTTAGTTATTTTCTGAATCCTTTTCCACACAAAACGCAATCGTTTTTCGAAGAGTCGAAGAATCGATTATAAAATCGAAATTCATATACATATTGCCATATAATGTATTGGTTTATTGTATAGACACAATATTTTTAAGAAGGCATACCTTTGAGTAATAGTCGATCAAATATTATCTTATAAAGTGTGACACATGCAAGAAATGCTGTTGAACGTTGCAGCGTCGAATTCTATAATAAGAACTATCTAACATGCCAAACGTAGCGATGTCAACTACGTATCAAAGTAGCCTTTACATTACAAAATTAAAGAATATGAGTGACAGATCAACAGGTATGAGATTCTTGAATATGTTTAAAAAGGAAATTAACAAAATCGAATACAGAAAGAGATGCTAGTGCAAAGTGAGTTATGGAAAGTTTAATGAATAATTTTTATATACATTACATGAGAAATAGTTGTCTCTGCCTCAGCTAATGCAATCAGTACAAATGCAGTTAGACTATATCCTGAACTGGATCCTCCCTGAAAATTCGAAATTGTTTCTTTAATTCGTTACACGTTATTATATATCAAGGGGTAATTTCAACTTTGCTTTTAAGGTATACCTCAATTGAGACTTTTCTTAACCTTGCCTTAGTTACTTCAGTATAAACTTTACACTTTAAACAAAGAAATGACTTGTCCCGTTGTTAACTGAGCAGTGGCATGTCAAAACAACTTACACTAAGAGACATGCTATGCACACTCCCTTTCGATGGGAATGAACCATCATAGTTTTGATACTGTAAAATCCAATTAGCAGCTTGGACAAGAACGCGATCCGCCACATAGATATGGTTTCTGGCCTGATGGAATGACTTCAAGACAAATGCTGTCAACCTGAATTGAATAGAACAATATCAATATGATTTAGATAAGGTTCTTTTGCACCTACCTGACAACATAATTAATATATGTGTTTTCCATAATATTCATAAATATTTAACAACAAGTCGTATTAAGTATTGTTCGGTGTCACTTATTTCATTTATCTATGAAGGAACTTCCAAATGATACAAGTAAATATACATTCTAAAGAGGTAACATCAGACTTTTCATGTATTCTAAGATACAGTTTCATTTTATACCACATGCTTCCCTGGCTGTCTCTTGGACCCCAAATGCTAAATGATCCGTCATATCTTTGGAACGTCAATTCTCTTTGGTATCCTGAAGGAAAGTATTTGGACATTACAGTCGTCATAATCAAAAGTTCAAGTTGACTTCTGTGAGAATATAACAGTGTTTTCTGTTTTACAATCTTGGCTTTCCTTCCTCTAATTTTAAACAAATTCTTCGCAAAGTGTCAAGCAAAGTTCCATTAGATTTAACTGATCAAAGGTATTTACCAAAAATTATTAATTTATAAATTTAAAGTTTTCTTAAGATATAATTGCAAATTAAATTGCTATTTAACATTGAATAAAAGATCATGGAGCGGGGTCTGTAAATTTTTATTAAGTTAATCGACATCAGAATTATGTTTTGTAAGAAAATTCACCAAATAAAATGTCCAAGATTATAAAGATAAAAACAAACAGAAGTATCAGACATTTACCTTTATACATATAATCCAATGCCATAGATGCAATATCTTGTTTGAGTCGGTGTGTTTTCCTAAGGTAATTGTAAACAAAGACATCTGGTGCCAGACTTGTCATTGTCTGTTCCCCGCAGCCAGTGGGGATGCGCAACAAACTCTTCAGATTGTTAAGTGTTGGGCCCATTGTATCGCCTGTATGAATGAAATACTACAGTGTTTTGACATTTGCTGTCAAAAGAAGGAATTTAAGTTATGGTAAAAGATCAATACATCCTCCAAAAAAAGTTACTTCATAACTTGATACTAAGAACATAGATTTATTCATAAAAAATATGATCTGATAACATTTTTTCTGATAAAATTTTAACAAGATTCTACAGATTTGACTTACTTATAGCTGAGACTTGGATCTTCTGTGAGTCCGCAACAAATGATGGTGGAAAGTTGAGTGGTACATCAATGGAGGTGTGCTCATTCAGAATAAGTGGCACGTTAAAATGCATTGTGGTTCCCTCTGCTTCTACTATGAGCTCTCTCTTTACCCGGTCTGCTGAGTAGGGTGTTTGAGCTTTCACAGTTATCTCCGCTACACCAACAATACTAGCTACAACGGGTATGAACACAGATTCTGCTTTTCCTGCTTCGATCTGAACAAATTGAATGAGATTTTTGATAGACTGATATGTCACCCAAGTATACATGTGTGTGTGTTTTATTAAAAACAAAATGACAAGTTCACACGTATTCTGATAGTTTCGTGAATTACGTTCATTCTTCTACTTGTACATTTTAAAAGGAGTACGTACACGAGTATCTTACGTTATAACACCATGTTTCAACATCAAAGAAAAAGGCTCAAAGATTGCCCAAACGTTGAATAAACATGTATAATTTTAAAAAAAATTACAATATAAATTATATTTACCCAACTGCGTGCGTGCGCGCGCGAGCGTGTGGGTGTTAAAATATCAAAGATACCATATAATTAGATAATTTCATTAATACTCACATGAACATTTCTGACAACTTCCGTTGATTTAAACGTTACATGTCCCAATGAATCGTTGAAAATCACCTTGAAATCATTTGACTTTTCGAAAGTAACAACAACCTAAAGAAAGTAATGAGAGGAAAATATATCTGGCTTACGCTCAATAATGTTCAAACACAGAAGGAAGGCTCATTTCCTTTTTTATTCAGTGGCTACAAAAAGTAAAAACATCGGAATGATATAGAGTTTACTGAAAGTTAATGTAGACATCAATAAACGTTTCTTACATCGAGGTCTTGTCCCATGTAATTGAAGATGTTGGCCTGAAGAACGACCTGCTCACCTCTCACGACAGAATAGGGAAGGTTGAGGTTTATAAAGAATGGTCGGAAAGTGGTAAACTGAAAAAAAGATATAAATATCTATTATGTTAGATTATTGGCTAAATGTCTTCATGGATGAAATGGTTGTACTCGATACGGAACCTTTTATGTGTTTTATGTATAAATGCACGTCCATTTAATTATATTTGTTCAAACTTGAATTTATCTGTTATACAAAATAAAAAAAATGTGAACAAATTTTAAAATCAGAATTTTAACATACGAGCATATAAATGTTTGTTTTAGCAGTGGTTTCACAAGTGATTTTTTTATTTTAGATAAATGGAAAGTTGAAGCGGGAGAAACTGCCAGCCGTACATTTGATGTAAATATGATGTTGCACTTTCTCAGATTTCAAAGGAATTATTTTAATGGAAAGCCAACAGTGACAGAAGACATTTTGCAAATTCTATAAAGTTTCATGCACTATATTAGAAGTAGAAGAATTAAATTATCTCATTACGTAAAGAAGTTTGAAATATCTTGCTTTTGTTTGCTCAAACTGACAGAACAGATGTAGTTTCAATAAGAATATATATTTTAATCTCAATTAAGTATTTTTAACCTTAATTGCGCCATCTGTGACACCCAAACCACTTTGTTTGTTCACAGAGAATGCCGTTGTATACCATGAAGTTATTGTGTCAGGAACAGTAGTTGTTAAGATAGTATTCCCCGTGACACTGAAAAATGTGTTTGTAATAAAAGGTGAAAATGCATACAATTAGACAGTCTATTTGAAAATAAAGTTAAAGAATTTTTATTTATATACCTGTTATAGAAAAACTGTTCTGTCTAGAGATTATATTTTAAATTCATTAAAATACGGAGCAAGCACTGTTAAAAACAATCAGCAGCATTAATTGTATGAAGTGAAATAACTTTCCGCTTTGAGTTTGTGCCTTTCAAGTAGACATGTTAGAAAGGCATGGCAATATGTTACAGCTATAGGCGTTACCGATAATTCGGTTTTGTCATTTTGTTCGCCGTACTACTACCGTGAATAAAGTATGACTTTCTATTTCAGTAATATAATTACATTTTTTTTCTTACCCAACATTAACATTTGTCCAAAGCCAAGTTTCTGGGAAGAAGTCTCTTGTGTGGGAAACTTGTTGCAGAGGTTTACTTACTATGAAATAAAATAAAGATTAGTGCCACTAAGACTCAGCTGTATCAATGCACTGATAATATTATTTATAGTTTACGTTATTGAAGAGGTCATCAAACCTCTCCACAGTACTGGGGATAGTTGCAGGCGGCATTCATTTTTGCGTATCGAACTGAAGCTAATCCTCAAGATTTGAAAGCGGATATCTTTAGAACTATTCTCCAATTATCTTTGCATGCTTTGCTTGAAAATTCAAATTCAGGGGAAGGAAATATAATCATAACATATTGTCAAAATTTTCGTCTAAATGACCATTCACCTGGTAAAGCTTTACAATCTGCATATTCAAGTAGCTGCAATTGGATAAAACCATTCCAAATATACGAGAGGTATGACATGACTTCTTGAATAATTGCAATGTTTTCATTCGTGAGACGACTAATTGTCGATTTAAGAATTGCTGATATTCTGAATAAGACAGACATAATTTTTCAGAGCACGCTGATGAAACTCTCTAATGCTTTTCGTTAAGAAAACTTACTTGTTTTATGATACGGTTTGATATTTACTATAATAACGGGAAAAGTTTTAAAAAGACAACGCAAATCATATCTATGCAACATTGAACGAATATAAATTATTTAGACACGCGCATTTGCATAAATGAATTGACAAAAAGCATAAATACCCGATGGGGCTGGTGTTGATACCATTCCAGGAACATATGTTGGATACATACCGGGAGCGTAGGTGGCACCTGACATTCATAGAAAAAATTGAAATGAAAACTGTAATGAAAACTTTTATGATAAAATACAATTATCAATTAAATTAAGTTTATCGTCACTTACTTTGGTAACATTTCTATCGACCAGTTATGCTATAACATAAATTATGTTATTGTATCATTATTTCTTTGTACATTTCGATGAACGATTTGTACCTTTTCTTGCATAAAATAGTTGACCTTTATATTTTTGTCAAATGTACATGATGAACAAGAAACTCATACTCTGTCAAGAAAGGATTGAGCAGAAACCTTGTTTCATATTGTACAAATTTTTTGTATTCATTCAGTCTAGTGCCTGTCGCAAGTTGGAATCATGTCGATGGCAGTGCTGTTACATAGATATGGGCAAAAAACATGAAGCCAGTTACAAGGTGTCTTCTTCAAGCAGTCAAGTTTAATCTACTTCCATTGATAAGGAGAAAAGTTACATCATGATAGCTGTAGTATGGTGAACATTTGACCCAAGTTTCATAAAAATCCTTCAAGGGCTTTTGAAGATACAGTGCGGACACGACTTTGTGGCATTTGACATTTAACCTCCAAGTGTGACCTTGACCTTGAGACCCCACACCCGCAAAGTGGGTTCTGCACGTCGCCTTGATGAGGTGAACATTTGACCCAACTTTCATAAAAATCCTTCAAGGGCTTTGGAAGATATAGAGCGGACACAATTTTGTGGCATTTGACATTTAACCTCCAATTGTGACCTAAACCTTGAGGACACCACACCCGCAAAGTGGGTTCTGCACGTCGCCTTGATGAGGTGAACATCTGACCTAAGTTTCATAAAAATCCTTCAAGGGCTTTGGAAGATACAGAGCGGACACGATTGTGTGACGGACAGACGGACGGACGGACAGACGGACAGACAACCGGGGAAAACAATATGTCTTCCCCATTTTTGGGGGGAGACATAATTACCAAGATGCTATGCAAGAACATTCTTGTGCGAGCAATTTCTATGCTATTTTCATATCTATCTACTTTTATGTCGATGGCACCTTTTAACGTTCATGCTGTCAGAAGCAGCCAGACGCATCGTCCAAAGTTTTATGATTTCATCAACACTGGTTTCTTGGTAAGACTATTAGTAAGTTCATATTCCAAATAATAACAAAACTTCATCACTATTTGTCCATAACTAGACATTTGTTCGAGATATGATTTCAAAAAAGACGGCAGCTTTCATACCAACACAAGGTGTCGTTTTCGATCAAAATCTGATACATTTAAGATTTTTATCTAAATATTCAGACTTTCTTTGATAAGTATTTACACAGTGGAGTAGAGTCTTTATTTTTAAACTTTAAATAAATATGATTACACCAAAACTTAAATGTCTACAAACAAATTGTTTCAAACTACGTTAAAAACATGATTACATTATTTATTCAATTAGCATTACCTGGTGCTGGTGTAGGTACTACCCCGGGATAATACCCTGAAAGATTGTAATGTAGAGTTTGAAAACACCAAAAACTACAAAATGGGTTTTTGATTTAACAAAAACATGTCTCCCCCCAGCCAGTTGCTGCAGGCAGTATTGAGTCAGACGATTGTAAAATAAGGGGGATATCTTTGTCAAATGTACATGATGAACAAGAAACTCATACTCTGTCAAGAAAGGATTGAGCAGAAACCTTGTTTCATATTGTACAAAATAGTTGTATTCATTCAGTCTAGTACCTGTAGCATGTTGGAATCATGTCGATGGCAGTGCTGTTACATAGATATGGGCAAAAAACACAAAGCCAGTTACAAGGTGTCTTCTTCAAGCACTCAAGTTTAATATATTTCCATTGATAAGGAGAAAAGTTGCATCACGATAGCTGTAGTATGTTGGAACTACTCCTACTATGTTGGAATTTGACATTTAACCTCCAAGTGTGACCTTGACCTTGAGACACCACACCCGCAAAGTAGGTTCTGCACGTCGCCTTGATGAGGTGAACATCTGACCTAAGTTTCATAAAAATCCTTCAAGGGCTTTGGAAGATACAGAGCGGACACGATTTTGTGACATACTGACAGACGGACGGACGGACAGACGGACAACCGGGGGAAAAACAATATGTCTCCCCTGATGAGGTGAACATCTGACCATAGTTTCATAAAAATCCTTCAAGGGCTTTGGAAGATACAGAGCAGACACTATTTTGTGGCATTTGACATTTAACCTCCAAGTGTGACCTTGACCTTGAGACACCACAACCGCAAAGTGGGTTCTGCATGTCGCCTTTATGAGGTGAACATCTGACCCAAGTTTCATAAAAATCATTCAAGGGCTTTTGAAGATACAGAGCGGACTCGGTTTTTATGGCATTTGACATTTAACCTCCGAGAGTGACCTTGACCTTGAGACACCACACCCGCAAAGTTGGTTCTGCAAATTACCTTGATGAGGTGAACATCTGACTCAAGTTTCATAAAAATCCTTCAAGGGCTTTGGAAGATACAGAGCGGACACGATTTTGTGGCATTTGACATTTAATCTCCAAGTGTGACCTTGACCTTGAGATACCATACCCGCAAAGTGGGTTCTGCACGTCGGCTTGATGAGGTGAACATCTGACCCAAGTTTCATAAAAATCTATCAAGGGCTTTGGAAGATACAGAGCGGACACGATTTTGTGACGGACAGACGGACGGACGGACAGACAGACGGACAGACGGACGGACAACCGGGGGAAAAACAATATGTCTCCCCCATTTTTGGGGGGAGACATAATATGACCTAAATAAAGACGCATTTGAAGGCCTAAACAAATAAAAAGTTAAATATTTTAGTATTTGTTTTATCATCATTAATTTTGTCATTGTTTCAGTTTTTTATCTACAAATACCTTCGTTTGAGAGCAGAAACCCAAGAAGACAAATACATACCTGGACGATAAAACTGTTACCATGAAGCTTGATATGTATTGCTTGCATCCACTGTTTTTGGAATTAAAATTTTTAATATTTACCTGTGCTTGTATAAAACCCCGGAAAAGTTGTTGTAGTAGTCATCATCATACTTGGATACGTACCTCCTGGCGGACAGTCAACCTGTCTTTTGTAGTGTGGATGAGCCCAGCTAAACTTGTCAACATCGGTTAATACCTGCAATCCCGTTGTCTGAAAGGGAAACATATTATATCAGTAAAACTAGTGAAAATGAAAATAAAATGACAGAAAGCATCAAGACGAAAAAGATCCTCGATCTGATGAAAGTTCAACAGAACTTAAAAACATGTCAAAATACATAAAAAAGAAATATATTCATTGTCACAAACTACTCCTCATGTTTCGACGTTGTGCACTTCTTCCTTTAAGCTTATATAGGGGGACTTCATTTATGGCACTATAAGTTATGTGAATTTAATGAGCATAGTGACCTTATAGCATGTGCAGTTTAGTAGGGGTGTAAACTTCATCCTCGCTAATGTTAAGCTAGAGTTCTCAGTACTCTCACACTAATATTCCGCTCTTCGATGATGTTAATTAGATGAGTGTGGACAGCTTTTCTAAAATCTTGAACATCACCTCCACACGACTTATGTTTTCATTATCAATTTTGTTTTCAAAATGATTGCAGTTATACGACGACAAACATTATATTACCTTCATTACTCTTTGGGGGTCATGCAATTCACTGGAATCTGAAGATGAGTGGGAGTCCAGTTTCAGTGACGAAATGATCTGCAATCAAATAAAGAATTTTAGCCGGGGCTATTGTAGCTTTATCAGTTATTGTATGTGCGTCATACTGACCAACATGAAACTGCACTATAGTGTTTCATTATTCAAGTTTGTTTTTTAAATCTAGCACGTAAATGTTAATCTGATATTGCTTCAGTACTGCTATTTCAGTTTTTTAATAGTCATCATATGTTCATTAGAGATCCGCAATTAATTTTTTCTTGGCAATGGTTTCAACGTAATATTTTTCCTAGTATGTTGCGTAAACATCATTGACATCATTGAAAAAAAAACTATACAAGATGCACAGCAACGGTCATCTGCGTGAACTGTAGTCTGTCTAGGGATGAACTCTGATATTATTCAAATCTTGCCAGTTTCATCTTTCATAAGCCTTTGTGAAATCTTTCTCCATCTCACCATCAATCACGTCGAGTAGTTAAAGTAATTAAATCTCATATGTTTCTTTATTCAATTTATCATATTTTTGCTTTCATTCCTTTATGTGTTTTCTTAGACTTTTAGACTTTTAACTTCATGCAGGCTTATCAACTGCCTAAGTCTATAAGGATATCATTTTATTATAAAAATAAATACCCCAGCTTGCGTTATGTCATTGCCTGAAGCCAAGAGAAGCACGCTCTGGTCGACTGCCAAAAGGTTTACAAGAGACTGTGGGTCGCTGGTTATAGAAAGGCTGACATTTTCTCCCGGTTCAGCTGTACTTCTGTCGAACGATAAAGCAACCTGAAACAGTAATTTAAAATTTGTATAAATTCAATAAAGATTGATTGTTCGTAAATCAAAGTAATTTCACAAAATTCCAGCTTTAAACCATGGACAATTCAAATACCTGTTAGTATATTATTCTATCTCGTTGATTTCTATCGTATTAAAGGTATTTTTTAAGTAATTATGATTTGAGATTTTTGAAATTTTAGCTGTTTTTTCCATTTACTTCGTCATAAACAAAACATGATGCCCAGAGTTATGTTTACCTTATTTCTAAACTTCCGAGAATCCTCTCTTACATCGAAGTAAATAGCATCTGCATTCCACACGTCAGTGTTGAAATAGTAGACAATGATTTTACCATAGGGCTTCATTTTATTTGTTACCGGAAATGATATTTGTAACGTACTAGACGCGTTGTTGTACAGATATCCAGACTGCACCATACGATCATTGGCGATCACCTGGGAAAAAATAATTCAATGTAATGATTTTTGTTTTGTATCTAGTATGTATTTTTTTTCTTTTAAGATACTTACAAACATTGCATGATGAGATATTCAGATTATTCAGAATATTACATTTACTGCCGATGAAATCCTTTGTCAAGTTAAACAAAAATATAGCAATAATAAGAATAAAGAGATACTTTAAAGACACTTTAACTAAATATGAAATAACAACATTTTGTTTATCAAAATTTGAATGGATAGGTCGATCTCTTCAAAAACGCCCAATAATTCATCTTCAACAATCTAAACGAATTTTAACTTTTACTAAAATAAAGAGTTTTGTTTATTTATTTATTTGGAAAAAAGATTCAGACTTACAGAATAGAACATTGGAATATGATTGATTCCATCAGCCCTTTTGACATCAAAGACGGCATCTTTTCCAACCTGTACATGTATAATGAGACAGTTAATGATTGTCAAATAAAATATGTCTGAAGACCAACTAGACAAAACACGTCAAATATAACGTTTTAACGGTTATTTGTTTGAAACATAAATAAGAAAAAAAAACAGATTTTATTATGTTGCTATTTGTCGAGCTAACCTGAAGTGTAATGCAATATGACAAAGAAGAAGAAATCGTTACCACAATGGACGACGTGTTTTGTGATACTTGTATATTGCCGCTATCCAACAACCAGTATGGTTTGTTCACATTCAGTGTATCTGTAAGACCTTGATAAAAAATCTACAAAAGAAAAACAGATATGATTACTGTATTTGGTATATTTTTTTGTCATGTTCAAAAAAAATAATGATTACATAATTCAGTAACTAGTTCACAAGTAAATATAACCTATAAGTGATATCGATGCGATTTATCAACCTCGTACAGGAGCATACATACAAGCAAGTTTACGCACGATTAATTACGCAGCGGTCAACACGTATTTTTTGCTCCATATTCGAGCCACTATGATACTTCATCATTTACCACATGACCTTATTCAAGCAAACGAAAAAAGGCAGACAAAACCCAGAACATTCCACTAGAGCTACCATAGAAAATAATAAATACCCCCAACATCCGCCTTATCAAATGATTGAGAGCAATGCGTAAAGTAACTAAAATACAGTGTTTGGTTGCACTTTGGCATTTCAAAGTGAAGTTATTAATCAGAAATTATTGTACTATTATAGTAACAGTGGTATTTGCGTTTAAAATTCACCAAACAACGCAATCTAAAGCGACAACTGGAAACAAGCTACCTACACACCATGTTTCATTGCATTACGACATTCCATCTTAAAACTGATGGATAACTTGTTTTTCTATTTTCCTATGACAGTGACCTTGGCATTGAATACAAAGACCCCAAATGCAATCCTCAGAGACAGATGTATACAAGCAAATTACATGCGAAGATCATGTATTACATCAAGTCGAATTGACTTACTGATCAGAAACCGTTTTCCTGTTTAAGTGACCTTTGCCTTGACTGTAAATATTTCAAACACAGTTACAATCGAACACTGCATATATGCACTTAACCAGACCTAGTTGCCAGTAGCTTACATCTACAGAAATCTAAAAAATCAGTTTCTTTTATCCGGAAAATGTAGAGCACAACAGACACATCGGCCGACCTATGTACTAAACTTCTTCTGTCACACACAAAAACACAACATAGATTGTAGGGTATAATAATAACATGAACTGATCTTTCGTACCTCTAGATGAAGGGAGGTTGCATTTACTGGTGGGTCTACCACAACTTCCAGAATGCCGGTTGGTGGAGGAGCGTATGTTTGTTCGGCTAAATACTGAGCCCTGTATCTATGAGAGGATGAATCGTAAAATTTCACATAACTGACCAACCGAACGTCTTCTGTGCTAGATATTACAGGGTTTCCGTTGGCTTGTGTCAGAGTAACCTGAAATATTAACAACACTTGCGTTTATATTAGATGATTCATGTAATGACGTCAATTGAAACAGTATAGAAATTATAGGTAAGTTAATAACTTTAGCTAAATGAAATTCATCAGTCTTCACTATAAGTTTTTTTGACTTACATGTCCAACATAGGGCAGTCCTGGTTTAAAGAAGGACATACTTGAAGAATGGTCGAAGTTTATTTTGTATGGCTCCTTGTAGAATAACACCTGTAAAATTGATTAAAAATGTTAAACACTTTAAAAAGTTATTTAAGTCAATACTAAAACATGTCAATGATGCTGCTGATTTGACTAGTATCAAACAATACATAGTTTCTTATAATACTAGTATGCAAGAGATTCTGTTGAAATACATTTATCTTAAGCAAGGAATGTTGCGACTGTGGATAATGCTGACTGGTTTCATTGTAATATAACATGATGAATACACACCTGGGCGGATGCTTTCCTAGTTATATTGTTGATACTCTCTGTAACCTCAGCTGTGATTTGAAGATGATATCCTGCCAATTTTTCCACAAGTGGTTGAAACGAGTTTGGATCAACTTCGTTAGTTATCCGGCTGAATGGAACGGTAAATTTTGCTTCTCCGTTTATCTGGAATTTCATTACAGCATCATTTCTTTCCAACTCTTCTACCATACCAAATGCAAGTTCAATAGAGGTTTGTCTTTTTTTTACTCACCAA
This sequence comes from Cyclina sinensis, assembly GCA_012932295.1. Taxonomy (NCBI): domain Eukaryota; kingdom Metazoa; phylum Mollusca; class Bivalvia; order Venerida; family Veneridae; genus Cyclina; species Cyclina sinensis. The sequence goes on from JAAONU010000004.1 coordinate 30,317,694, forward strand.
AATCATGTGTCAAAATATGGCTTGAATAGCTCTAATGTCAGAACTAACAGCGTATTATTGTTTACAAAAAAACGCACAAAATTTAGTATACGGGAGAGTAAAGCATGCAATCATGTGTTTATAAATACCTTTATCATATGGCATTCATCATATTTTTACACAAATGATGGTAACTTACATCAAAGGCAGCTTCTACCATAACTTCATCACCATGATATTTCCATGGACTATTACGATAATCGATATCAGCGAACAATTTCACAGTTCCGATAACAGGCTTTCCGTACGTGTACCTGTAAATATGATAATGATATCACAAAATATACTTGTAAGATATGTAATATTCATTGTACGATATTAACCTGTATTTGTTTTCATGTATAGACGACGAACTGTATGCAGCTTCAAATGTACGTATACATAGACATGTTTGATTAAGTTCGTCTTCTTCAAAACAAAAAGAAAGAAGAAAAGAAAAAAAGAAAAACGCATGTTTGTTCAACTCTAAATACTTTTAAATACATGAAACAATGCTTTCAAAATATGCTACTTATTCAAATGATTCATGTTTAGCCAATGTGGACATGGATGAGTATTCAATGTCGAAATCGATATTTAGTTAGTCATTCTTACTTTGCCCTGACAGTACCATGCATCTCTTTATCTGAAGTAACGACGAAAGGAGGCAGCTCTACACTCACTTGAAATTTCGGTAATACTGGAAAATAAAAGCAGACAATAAACTGTTCTCTTACATACAAATCACATATCATTGATCTAAATACAACAACATCGTCTTCCAGTACCGTCCTAACTACAGCCACAAAGATAATTATGGAAACATTTAAAGCTTTATTCCACAGCTCTTAACATGCTTAAATTAATGTCGAATATTATTCTTAGCTCTTAAATTTTCGCCTTGTTATCAAGATTTTCCTTGTATTGAAAACAAAACTGTTTTGTTGATATCATGTAAGTAAAACGTCCAGTTGTTTTCGAATCGTTTGTCTCATGTAATCAAGAACTCCAGCCATTCAGCACACACACAATAAAACAGTTCCCTATATTGCATTTATTGTTCTGGATAAAAAACGGATGTAATAATTGATATTAGAACTACTTTCTCTCAACAAGTTTCTCTCAGTCAATACACACTGGATTTTTGTCATAAACTGGTCCAGTTACGTCAGAATTATTTTTTATCTAGTTTATGACTTCTGGTATCAGTATATCATTCCTAATACAGATATAACACGATATTTACTAAGGTTAAACTGTATGGCATAATTTTTACTTTCATAACATCTAGGTTGAAGTTTCTTTCAAACGCACGTGGGAAACAAAACTCACTGGCAAAAACAAAAAAAGATATTTACCATATTTGTCCACAGTAAAAAACTTCTCTTCATATGCCTGAAAAAATAACACGCCGAATATTAAGTGTTGGCCTAAAAGAAGATTGGTTAGGATGCTTGCTTTAGGTTTAATATATCTCCCAGGTTCAAAAGGGGTAGATATTTGTTGCAGCTATTTGTTTTTTAATCTTCAAAAATATGGTTTGCGCTGTCAGAAGCGATTTGTTCATTTTATTTTTATTTATGGTCACTGTATCAAGTGCGATGTCTAAGTTTGGAAAAAGTACAACTTGTATCAGTTCAAGATAAATCAATTTAAATCTACTGATTCATGAAATATATCGCTATATTAAAATAACGGATAAGTTTGCAGTAAAAACATACAACCTGTTTGCTTTATTTTCCTTTTTTTAAAATTCAACATAAACGAACCGATATTTGAAGCGAATTATTTATCTAAAAATGGTCTTTTATGTTTTCAATGCAAGCTTAAAAAAGCAATCTCTTCTCAAAATTATCGAGTAAGCTGAATTTATTTACTTTTACAATAAAGCAGCATGTTTGAAAATATGAAGACTGTCAAATTGTGAGTAATTTACATCTACCAGCATCTACCAACCGTTTCTTTATCTGTTCTGACAGTAATCTTCCACTTTCCAAGAACAGGTTCTGTGTCCATTATGAGAAAATCTTCAACAACACCAAACTGAGACTCAGATACATTGATCATTTTTTTCATCTGGTTGCCTTTCGGATCCTGAAGTTGAAATGATGTTATAATGTGTGGGAATTACTTCTGTTATATTTGTTTTGGGGCAAATACGTCGTCTGTTTAAGGCAAAGGAATGAAAATACGGAAACCCCGTTTGGACCCAAAGCATAAAAATATAAATGCAGTAAGCCATTTTAACTGCGAACGAAAAGTTTTGCTATATAAGAGGAATCTACCAAGTAGATGCAGACATTTCATTTTTATCAATCAAATTATTGAACTATTGTTTGGATACTTTACTTTTCAATAAGAAGGCCAAGCTTTATTGGCCACTGCGAAATGAACGGTCTTTGCAAAAGGTATTTAGCAAGGTAACATGTTGCTAGCGAAAACATTATGTTACGTTTTTCACAAATATTTTAGTAAGGTCACAAATTTTTCATTGTACTTTTATACATTGCTAGTAAGAATAAATTTTTCTGGTATTGCTATTTACAATAGTTGTTTGTTACCATCAGTTTAATTAGGTACTAAGAGTTGTTTGGTTTTATTCTTTAAGTAAAAACACCGCTTCAACCTAATCATTTCAGACATTCCAAACATATAATATGGGATATTTGTGTCATTAATCATTAATGGCTCAATTACTACTTCACTGAAACTTCGATATCTACTTAGTAGTTGTTTTTTTAACTTAACATGCACAGTCTTGAATCTCAAAAATATGCATATGCATCATATATAAATAAAGGACGTTTTATGAAATACAACAACAACAACAAAAATAATACTACATCCCGTGTACTTTTAAAGATGTTATGTTTATCTAAATGCTGACCAGTAAGAAAATAAGGAATGTATATTAAAAATCTGCATGAAGTTGTGTCAAAACTGACACTTCAAAATATGACTGACATTAACTTACATAGATGGAAATATTGAAGTCTCCTGTATAAACCATCATGTCGGAAGAAATTCCGAACGCTCGGAAACGAACTGTAAATATAAACATATAAACAAACATCAGTTCTATGAAATCGCTACAAAAAATTCTATAATTTTAACTATTATCGTTATAAACTTAAATTAAATTTAAAAAGTAGATCATATTTATTTCATGTGATCACCGACGAAAACGTTTATTTCTTAGTAAAAGATTTTATTATTTGTTTTCACGAGTCTAAAAAAAAGAAAAAAAAACAACAGCGAGAGAATTTTACCCGTTTGTCCTGGTTTATATATGCCCTTGTCCGTCTGAATATGGATTGCAAACTTTTCTGGCATCGCTCCCGAATCATGGTGTATAATACCATGTTCTTGGAAGAACACTCCACTCAACCCGTTGATAAGTAAAGTGTATGAATATGGATTGTCCACAAGATCGGGAACCTGGCGTAAACATTAACTGAATTACGTTGAATAAAAATTACCGAATAGAAGTAAATGTTCTGAAAGTCATTTTTAAAGCACCGATATTATTTGTTTGACGAGTAAAAACACTTAAATCACTGAGGGTAAAAATGTTGATTTTAGTGAATTTTTATTTTATGACCAAAGCTATATAAGAAAAAGTTTCTTCATGTATTATATATATATATATTATCTCCGGTTTTATCTTGGCCAAGAGATACAGTTTTATTTTTCTTTTGTCATTTAGATACTGCTTCTAATATTCTATAATGTTTAGAACAAATATGAAAAACAAAATAGAAAAAAAATACAGAAAAAATAAAAAATTATTTAAGAAAGTATGTAATACATAATTGTTACACGATACATCCCCTAAGTGAATCATACCTGCAGCTGCAAAATTTCCGATTTGCCTGAAATAAAAAAAGGAATTGCTAATGTTCAACATGATGTTTTGCTAAAACGCAAATCCAGTCTATAATTTTATTTGCCTTTTCTGTTTTTGAGGTTTTTAACGTGTACAAAAAAATCGCAATGGTAAGCAGAAACGGTATTTCTTACATTTCTAAGGTTTTGGATGCTTATAAATAGTGACCTTTCTTGAATGCGTAAATAATTGAGAAAGAAATAACATGAAGTCTGTTACCTTCCTTGAATGTATGTGTGAGAGTTGCCTCACGATGGTGGTCGTCGCGTATCAGATCGACTTGGACTTCTACATCATCACCCGAAGTATTGTAGAAGTTAAATGTCAAAGGTAGAGGCGCCCCAGGAGTGTACTTGTCCGGTATAACAATCCAGTGGGTTCTATGAATATGAACGAAATGGAAACAAAATAAGAATAGAGTAAGTAAGTAAAGTATGTTTTCTGTTGTATGTGTGTGTGTGTGTGTGTGCGTGTTTCGAGGGGTGATGTTCGGAGGGGGGGACTTGAACTAAAATTGCCTCTTATTATATCAGTCTAACACTCTAAAATTACATTAGTCGAAAAATTGATATCGGCTTTGCAAACAGTTGACGAATATAACTCATCCCATTCTGTGATATTACAGTACTTCTGACTTCTTTTGTGTCGTCTTGACACTGTATATTCATGTTTACTATTGCTATACATTCAACGTACAAACCCTGTGGAGGAGGGCGGGGACACTTAACTAAAAGTGCTACTACCCATTCCTCTCTAACATTTTATTATTGGAAAACTGTTATTAGCTATGCAAAGTATTGATTCATGGTAATACATCACACTCTATGATATCAGCAGGTTTTCTGTAGGTTCGAGTGTTTTCTTGCCTTACACTGTATAATTCTTTATTTTGGTTATTGTCATACATTTAACATACAAACCCTGTGGAAGCTGTAACTGATACACAGACAGCCGTGATAAGGCCAATAAGAGCCAAACTCTGCATAGCTCTGAGTTTTCTTCACTTTTCAAAACGTGTTTCTCCTTTCTGCAAAAGAATGATGATTTTTTATGAAGAATAAATCGCATGTGACATGTCATTTTCTTTGTTTAATGATGGTATACCTACTTCCGCCGATTCTCATTTTAGGAATAGTTCGGTGTTTCTTTTGACGTAAACTTTAACACGTTTGCCACGAAATATCAGTTCAATGGCACTTTTTATTGACATATCTTATAACTGAAATTAATAAGGTTTAATCAAAACTTTCTTCGTAGAATCAGACGTAAAGTACACTTAGGTCTTAAGCCTGTGTAACATGAGATAGATTTATTAAAAGCCATAAATATTATTAGATTTGCTCACATTGTTGACAGTCATAAACATGATGTCCATACACTGATAAACATGGCAAATTCAGTGTTTAAAACTAGAAACACGCTCCGTCGGCCTTAACAGTACCCCACTTCGAAAGCAAGTCAATGTTAAAATTTATTGGCTGCTAACTTAGGATTTGTTTTGTTCTTTTAATCTTTTAACCTCTGTTTAAGTGCTGTATTTTCTTAAGAAGATCCGATTGAAATTAAATATATTTTCTTAACTCATTTGTTCCTTGCCTTGAAATCTAACAAAATACGACACTCACCAGAAGATTGATTCCTAGAACTTACTTTTGCACAAATATGCACAAACGACCAACTTTTGATTAAATGCACTGTTTACTTCGGAAATCCGTTAAGTTCAGAGAGATAATTTTTCAGATTTGCAGAGTACACCTTCATTTTATCGTATTGTAAAAGTGCTGGGTCGTATTATTTCAAAATGTTTGTTTCCATAAACGTCTTATCTTTAGGAATATGCCAATCACTTTATTCTCAACGACCTTCAAAATTTGAAAGAAAACACACAAGGTAATTTTTATGAAACTAAAAATCACATTTAATTTCCATTATCCGATCACTATAGTTTTCCTTGTATTGACGCAAAAAAATCACTTGCTTTAACATTCCAAATAACAGAACTTTGCGTGTGTCAGTTAGGTTTTAATCAAACGGTTTTTAGTCTTTGCTTATTAAACATTGTATATAATGTGTATCTCATACAGGTTAAAGCAAGTTCTAACACACACATTTAATTAAAAGACTAGATTATTATATTTTAAAACAACACTAGCTTTTAATACTACGAACTCAAGTTAAATTCAGTCTAAAACTTTACATCAGAAATAAAAGAAAAAGCAGTTTAAGACATATAGAAAAGGATTTCAACAACTGTACTTGATTAAAAAGTTAGTCGTGTACTTGTTAAAGAAAATGCAAGGTTCATTTTCCATAATAGTTTAGAAAAAGATGAGTTTTCATATGTTTTTTCTTTAAACTGTTAAAAGACTGAGCGCTTTGGATTGAGCTAGGGAGATTATTCCATAAGCTCAGAACAGCATGCCTAAAGCTTCGGTTACCTAATGTAACAGTTCAGCACCACTAATGCCAGTGTATTACTGGAACGAAGACCTCAACAACTCATTAATGTACACAGGACACTTACCATAGAGTGCTTAGGATGTATAGACAAGAATGTTGTAACTAATTCGTTGACAAGGCAAGATTAACTTAAAAAAAGAATAAAACATATCGGCTGATAGGTTGTTCTAAAATTCTACAACAATAGTAATAAAAGTGAAATTTAAACAAAATATTACATTGAATCAAACTGATGTTTTAGTAAAATTGTGTTAGTACTAGAACTAGAACTGCGTTTCTATATTACAGTGTGTATATCTTTTAAAGAGATACATTACGCAAATGAAAATCAATGAAATAACCAAAAATACAGTCCTGCTATTAATGGTTTCATTAAAAAAATCTCTCAGATAAAAAGTTGTTACTTACATTAAACTTGGTACTGTCAAATCTTCAAATTACTAACAATGTAACAGTGAAGCGTCTACTTATATACAGAAATGAACCTACTTACTACTTGTTAAACGGCAGACTGACCTATCTCTTGATAGATCTATAGGGACATACCTTTGTCTTTATAGCTCCGTCTTATCTCTTCATATTGGTTTGTGTTGGCGTTATCCTGGTTCGTACAGGGATTGTTTAAGGACATACCTTATCACTTATCAAAGCCTAGATAAAATGCACACCTGAATCTTTTGTTTCTACTGTCAAATGATAAACAATATTTCAATAAGGAAACGCACTGAAAAAAGACAATTCAACAGTAAACTAATCGGTCTATTAACTCTCGTCATTAATGTTTTAGTTCAAGATATCTGTCATCTTGTCAAGGAAAATCTAGATACAAAAGAACTAATATACTCAACGTCAACGAAAAGTTACCACTCTAGATACCCTAGTTTCATACATACTTCGTTCTTCTTAAACTGAACATAGGTGTGTTTTTTGTTGTTTTAGCAGTCTTACTGTTTTCTTGCAAAGTAGATAAATTTATACAAGCTGAACATAATAGAATGAATGCAACTAAGAGTGAAATAGAGAAATTCCCGAGCGCACGTGCACACTGAACAAAATGGCGATATGACATATATTTTATTGTATAAACAAATACTTTCGCCTCAAAATTCAAGAGATTGGCTCACAAGAGGACATACCTAAGTTTATACCTGAATCTTTACTGTAAAAAAAGTAACTGACAACAGCGAGCGTGGGTGTGTTTAAATGGAATTGTTATTGTAAAAAGGATAACATTCAATGAAAAGGGCTCTTCAGTATTAACTGTATTTGGTAAATCTGTAAATTTAAGCTCCGTTGGAGTGGAAAATAAATATGATATTGACAAAGAATATCAAGAATGCGTGGCCTATTTAAAAAATTAAATATTTGTCAAGACATTGGGCTCAAAAAGTCTGTCATTATGAGGCGTTTTCACATAAAAGAAAACTGGCGTAGCAGCTGCTCTGAAAACTCTTCGACTTGTCAGTTGCACCTTTTTCCAGCACAGAATAACACCTGTAAAACATGCATGATCACACCGTTTACTTCCACTGATAAGGAAAATATTAACAGCATTGAAAAGAAAAATGATAATGTTAAAAGAATAAAGCATCTTAAACATGCAAAACCTGAACTAGCCATATGTTCATGCAGTAGTAGCCTCAGACGGAGACTTGTACAACAAACACATGTTTAAAAACACGAAATCAATTCTGGCAGAACATGAGATTCAGACAAAGGCCAAAAAAGTGAAATACAGGGATCCTCTATTGGTATTGTTAAAGTTGGATCCACAGAATCGATGTTATGTTTGAGCAATCCCTCTACAATTTCAGAATATGTACAAAATGCCTAAAGTCCACCAAGGACTTTAGTTTATGCACTGAAATATATCAGTAGAGTATGTTGCACAGTTGAATAATAAATTTCTATTTTCTGCTTAACAGACCGGAAGTGTGCCGTAAAGTTTTGTAAACAAGCGGTGAATTTATTTGAGAGAAATCAGAGGTACAGTGGATAAAACGTTATCACTTTGAATGGAGTTATTGATTGCTATATTCAGAATAAATATTCAGCTATGAGAGACAATAAGACTTACATTGCATCTGTCAGCTGAAGAGAAAGAGTAAAAGAAAATCTATTTGAAGTAAACTGACCCATAGATTCATTCTTGTGAACTTTCGTACCTTTTGTTGGTTAAATAGTGATTCTGAACATTAATCCATGATAGGAATGCCTGTGAACTGAAAAAAAATTATCCCTACTTAGTCACAAATAATTGTCTAATTACAGTTAGGTAACCCCTCAGAGGTGAACTTTCTGAAAAAAAATGAATGTTTTGAAAATAAACTCATTTGTAGCGCCTTTTATCTTATTAATGCATTCAATTTACCTCTTTACTGAAAACCCAAATATTTTTAACGATGGTGTTTATTATGAAAGAGTTTTACTGTACAACAATTTAATGATATATCAATAATATCAAGTTATAAAAAATAAACAGGGTAATCTACCCACCCCACCAGTAGATCCGACCTTAGAACAAGTCATCTTTACATTCAAAATAAATGTCTATTTTTGTCAAATAAAACATCACATTTCCAGGTATTTGTACAAATGATGATGGCCATGAGTCAGAATGTACGAACTATTTATTATACCTGCGATTATAACAACATGTGAAATCACGAAATCTCTTACAGAGTCAGGTGGATGAATGATGTATCTGGTAGATGGTGTCCATTGGGCGCTGAAAATTCAACACCAAGCTGGACGGCTCTGAAAATATCTCTGTATTCAACTTCAACAAAATGCTTTATTTATGATCATTTCTAATACATCCTTTGATAAAAAACACGTGGAAGGAACAAAGAATTTCTGGTACATAAGACATCATCAATATTCACCAATTTGGTGCATCTTTAGGATGCTGAATAAAATTCGATTCACTTACAAGTGGAGTAAGGGAAGGAAAAAAAGCAGTAAAATTTTAGTATGATGAAAAGAAAGTGTAGCCAACAGATCGAGCTTTGCAACACAAAAAATAGGCTAAAGGTCCGGTAGCACCACAGGTCCGGCTACGGAACAGGTCCGGCTAGCTCAGTTGATACACCCATAGATTTCAGTCGAGGACTTCTTAGTTCAAACCCCGACAGGGCCAGTTGATTTTTCTTGATGAGTTCAAATAGTGCGCCTAAAGGTAGTTTCTCCGTCAATTCTGATCTAAGTGAGGAAGCAGTCAGTCGCTTGTGGAGAGACCGGTCAGTAAAATGGTTCAATATCCACGAACACTTACTAGGTGGTATGACTGTCGTGATATGACTTCTGATGTTGAGACTTGCGTATACCCCCTATAAACAAGCAAACAGGTCTAAAAAAATAACAGTTGATTTTCTGATGGCTTGCGTAAAGAATATATGTAATTATTAACAGTGGTATCGATGAACAAATTTCATTTTAAGGACAATTATTACAGAAATCATTTACTTTTATTCCTAGAATAAGCCTAAATAGTTCCACAATTTATCAGTGGAGTTCATTTTACTAAAATTCTTAAATCATTAGAAATGCATGCTGAAACTTAAAACTAATTCGGCCCTAAAACATTACTGTTTAAGGCATTAGAAGACGTCAAATATTTTTAATACGGCGGTCCCTGATGTGAAGGTATAGTTAACTAATGTCTTGAAATTCGTACACAAAAGGTAACAAAACAATCTACTGATAAATCAAAAAAAAATATCTGGCTGACATGACAGTAGATGAAATCGGTCGACTAACAGAATACACTGATTATGACGTCACAAAGAAATGTAGAACAAAGAACAGGATCTGTTAAAGCAAAACACTGAAATGTGCAGGGGAGGTAACTAAAATTTCCAAAAACAATGATTTTCATTCTCATCAGTGTTATGTACGTTTATGACATTTCAATCATGAATGTTATTAATTATTAATATTAATATTATTAATATACGTTTACAGAAATTACATATATTAATACAAAATTACATTTCTGGAGCCATTTTTGTTGATATTTTCTTTATGAAAACAGTATGTTTAAGCTATAGGTACATTTTGTTTATAATCAATTGTAATCTGCTTTCTGTGTTGATTAAACTTGTTATTTATAGCATTCACAAACTTAATAAGGTTTAACGCAAAGATTGAAGTAGAAGTGGCATGAGTGGATAGAAATAATATAACAAGTGAATGAAACAAGTTTTAACAAAAAATACTCAGTACCACTAATTCGGAGCAGCATGTATCTAAAGCGACTGACTCACAGAATTTAGCTGAAAAATGAATGAATTTTTTCTTTAGAATTTAAGAGAAGTTAATATGCTATGAAAAAAAACATAACATGAGGCTTCTATACACTTTTAAAACTGCAAACAAAAAGTTTCAGGAATTGTCAAAATTAATGATATAATTAAAGTATGTACCAAAAAATTGTATTATATTACTTAAAAAATTACAAAACCGAAGCACACTAAAATTAAAGAATGATTTCAGAAAAAGAAAATAGTATCAAGCTTTTATCTTTGTAATATCTTCCTATAACGAGCTGAATGTATTCATATTATCCAAGATTGTCTGATATAATGCCACTCTTAAATAGACAATTTGCAAAATAATTATGTTTTTATTATGATCGTAAATAAGAGAGTCTCAGGTCATAAAAATGTTTCCCTATGAAAACTAAGCATTTTCTACAATTTATTGAAAAGTAATCAGAACAATACCAGCTACGCCAACAAGACCTATAAAGCAGACGACAGTTCATAGTACAAAAGAAAGAAGTTATATGAAACATGATTTAAGTGTTTCAGTATCAAATGCTACAAACAAATTCAAACAGTGGCACAATACCTTCTATCTACATTAACCTTACAGAAATTTGTCAAATATCCGAAGATCACAGTGTTGCAATTTGAACTATATATTATATTTTGTATTACGAAATGCTTATCACTTTGACACAGAGCAATGATTTCTAAGGAATACTAAATTGGGATTTATGTGAAGCTGTCTTAAAATGCACTTAACTAAAATATGATCATTATCAATGACAGCTGATATTTGATATTTTGTCAAACAAGCCTTGATAGTTCGAATTCGCAATGATGGTTTGTTTTTGGTTGTTGTTTTTAAAGGACATAGGGTCTCATAAAGTTCCACTGTATGTCGATTCAATATTGCAGTGATAGGAAAAATCATCAGTTTTGTACTAAAAATATTGCAAACGAGGAAATTATTCATGGTTAAGAGAACCAAATAATAAAACGCATTTCTGAAGTCTTTCATTTATGTATAACAACAAAGTTTAAATGCACAGCTACAGTACCACATCATGAACAACAACACTAATAAATTGTTCATTACCGTAACACTTTCACTGTGTAAAAACTTTTCACCATGGTAGGGACTAAGTTGTGAGCAAATTCAGATGAGTTTATTAGATATTGCAATGACAGAAATCATAACAATAATATTTAACGAAGCTCTGAATTTTGTCAAAATCTACATAAATGTTTCATAGAATTCGTTCCGAAGCACATATCTGGTCTATGACATAGCCTTTCCAGAAAATAATAATTAATAATAATGAATCAAAGACAGACGTAATGTGTATGCCTTTTAACATTTATTTAAATTGTAATCGAATCTGCAGTCCAAGTTTCATAGAAATCCCCTATATATCATGATCTGGACCTCAAATCATGCTTGCTATATACGCCTTTTCTGATATTAAGCATTTCCATTAATTTTGACGGAATTAGAGCTACTTTTGCTGAGAAATATCGTAGGTACGAATAGTACACAAATATGTTATATGCAGCAAAATCAGACGGCCCATGACTCTGTTAGAAAGAAAAAAATCCTCATCATGCTGGTAATAAGGGCCCATAACTTGGTGAAATAGTTAGGATCATGATTGCAACATGCACATCTGCTCCGCATACTGTAGCTTCCAATAAAGTTGTTTTATGTGATCCAAGCCAGAGGTTTCTTAGACGATACTGTATATTAGATAATTGAATTTAAACACTTGTACAGCACTTTTCCCAAACAAGTTTATCATTACAGTCACTTGCATGTAAAATAAATTATTAGTAATGGCTTAAATAATTAAATTAAAAATATTGCGTTGTTTCACTGAGCATCTGTATCAATAAACAAACACGTTATAAATGTTTTGTTGTCATATTAGAACATGTAGTATTCTGAACTTATGCTAAATAATTCCGAGAAAACCTTGGTTCTTGCATTGCTGTTTTAACGTTAGAAGGTCCGCGCTTAGAACTATCAATGCAGTTTCTACGAATTTAAAAATAATTTGCATTTATTGAAAGTGAAAATGGTCACGAGTCTTGGTGATAATGTTGGCCGGGGAGTCCTTGAAGTGGTTATGAGTCCTGTTGATGTTAGAGTGCCACTGATTTAGCTACAAGTCGTGTTTATGTTGAGGTGTCACTGATGTGGTTACGAGTCGTGTTGATGTTAGAGTGCCACTGATGTGGCTACGAGTCGTGTTTATGTTGAGGTGTCACTTATGTTGTTACGAGTCCTGTTGATGCTGGAATGTCACAGACTTGGCAACGAGTCGTGTTGATGCTGAGTTGTCGTTGAAGTGATTACGATTCCTGTTGATGTTGGGGTGTCGTTGATGTTTGTCCGAAGGTACTCGCAGTGGAAAAGACCTCAACCTTATGGTAAACAGCATGGATCTGCAAGATAACAAATATATCACCAAAAGTTTCTCATCACTTGTGGGGTGTAGAACTCTTCAAGACGACACTTAATAACAAAGAGATGTACACTTAAGCGTACTGCAAGTATGTCTTGCTATTAAGACCACTTTAATGATCTAAACATCATGTAAAAAGAAGTAATTTGATAGAAACAAAGTCTAAAGCTTAGAACAAATATGATCCGCTAGTATGAACAATTCATAACTGAGGCCACTTAATTTGTCGTATAAGCGAGACTTTCTTCTATCTTTATCATGCTTAAGTTAGTGTGCTTATTACCTAGCTACAATTAAATTTACATCATCTCCGTATTATAAAGTCATAATTTTTATTTTATTAGTTAATAGATTCTTGGCGGGGTATAGGCCTCGTATAGCCTAGTCGAATTGATATAACCCGAGTCGCCAGTCGAGGGTTTATATCGGTTTGAACAGGCTATACGATGCCAAATTCCCAGCCAAGAGTCTATGTAACGATTTTCTAATACCGTAGATTATTTCAGAAACAAAATCTAGTCTATTTTCTATATAAGATATGACTATTTTCTTTTATTTGTGTACTTCCCTAACGCGCCCCCTGACCACTTTCTTTTGTCATCTTCCGTGGCATTTACGGAATAAACCAAACGTGTCTTTGTTCGCAAACAATTTGTTTTTGATTTTGCTATACATATCTGAGAATCTTATCTATATAACACAGAATCAAGTTATATTTTTTTATTTCTCTTCATTGTCTTGGTTACTTGACAGACTTATGTCTAAGAGATTGTTAATGCGAAGTTATTGCTGTTTAATTTTTGAATCGAGACAAAAGATGGCTGCCATTTTGTTTTTGTGTAAACAAAACAATGAGAATGAGCATCCACGAGGCTCTTTTGGGATAACTATAGACGGGTGTATGCTCACGGTATATACGGCTTCGTATAAGGATGATCTTAACCAATCAGATTCCATCAAAATTTTCTGCGGCATTATAATAATTATTATAACCAATATTAGTAATTTCAAACGTATTTTCATGTTTTGATTTTCAGATTTTTAAAACTTTTATTAATCTAAAAGCAACAACTATTTGCATTCTTTATAGCAAGTTCCTTGATATTTGTTTTGCATTCATAAATCATGTCAGTTAGTATTTTAGATTATTTCACTTCAACTAACACTTCTTTATGTAAAGATCTTTCTTCACCGATTCCGTAACTTGTTGTATATACAAAATGTATTTAAAAGTCTTTATTTATACAATTCACCTTGGTGTATTAAACCCTTACGTTCAACAAGCCTACCTTTGGTATAAAGATTACAGCTTGTGTCAAGGTCGTTCCTATGATCAGACAGCCTGATGTGATACCATACATCATCACGTCCTGATCAACAAGCAGCAACGACAGGGTCAGGCCCACAGCACTCAGAATGACCACATTGTACAGACACAACCCGATCTGGTGGGAGTCGTTTAAAGCTTGAATCTTGACCTAAAAAAATCGGTAATTAACGCATATTATTCTAAAATGCTAGACAATAACATTTTGTTTCATAAAAGAAAAACCTAGAAAAAGTCTTTAACTCTGAATAATTTGATACCGTTTGATATACGAAATGTAGACCCTTCTTAATACTCCTGGACTGTTTTTCTAAGTGTGTGATTTCAGGCAAACTTTCCATATTAAACAAGGTCAATCTATAAGTATCGAATAAGTATTTTTATATAATGCAAAAGCTAAAGTACGGAAGCCTAATAGACTAGTGCCTTTTTAACTTACAACTTCGATATTAGAACTTGGAACTTAGGAATTAGAAATTAGGACTTCGATATTAGAACTGAGGAATTGGAACAAATGACTTGTATACCTGCATTTTGGCGGGACAAGTGTCATGGAGGACGACAGCGAGAAGGACGGAGAGAAGGCAAATGTCTCGCCAAAATGCAGGTATACAAGTCGTAGCTCCTAAGTTATTTGTAAGTTCCAAGCAGCCATTTTCGAAGCTACAGTTACACAGACGTTTGTCAAGCTTATATCATTTATTCACTGAGCGTGCAAGAGCTTCTTTTGGAGGCGGGAGTGTGTGTAACGACTGTCGTTTATATAAAGATGTTTAAAAAACTTAAGCGTATATATATATATAATATTTTGAACAAACCTTTGCTGCAATGTCAATATTTTATTTTATCTTTAGTAAAAGAGTGAGCGGACAAGATTGTGTTACGGACCACCTGTCCTGTTTTAGAATTAGACTGCATAAAGAACGTAGTTTGATATTTGAAGCGAAATCATACTTAACATAGAAAAATAATTTGAATATAATTGTTAGCGTTTTTTCCCTCCCCACTACCCGACACGTTAGGTACAATTACCATGATTACGGAAGTGTAAAGTTTCTTTAACGCTGTCATTATCTTCGTGATTACAGATTTGAGCAACATGATTATACTTGTTATTTCATCAAATATCTGATTCTCTGTCACAAAATATTGATGACGTTTGCAGACACTGTATGATAGATAATGTCATTATCTTAAAAACCGACGAGATAAAACAGTTATAAAAAGAATAAAAATATGAGTCGGGTAGAGGGAATAGAATACATGGAAAAAACATATACTCTCTGCATGTACGCTATACGGGTAATTCACATCTTATCACGAAGCATTGACAACGAACGTTGAGATGTATAATTCATTCGTTTTATTTAGTACCTAAGCACACATTTACTTAAATGGTATTTTTCTCCTCAATGCAAGGTCAACACCACCATCTCAGGTTTGAATAGTGACTCGATTTAATTAAATACGTTCTTTACTTACGTGTCTGGTTTCCCAAGCAAGAAAAGCACCAAAAGATAACAATGTCCCTTGGATTATATACATTGTCCACGAGAAGTACATAGAATATTCTGATCGACAAACTCGAACGAAAGGACGAACTTCAGCATCGTTTCCAATCATATACACCTATACATTAATTAAAAATGAATAAAAGTGTCTGAAAAAAATACTACATTAAAACTTACATTCTAACTTCTAAATCCTGCCTGATTATGACAAAACAGAGTTGAAACTGGCGTTACATCCCAATAAAAACAAACAAATCGTTTAAATAGATAAATTCTACTTCATGGTTACAAGGGTCGGTCTCAGAATCGAATCAAGTCGGGATATTTAATAATTTGGCAAAAATTTCTTTAATATCGATTTTTGTTGTCTTGGAAGACGTGAAGTCATCTTTCGTTTCCCTGAAGAGTGCACTAATATGAGCAAAACCCACCTCACCAAATAAGGAAAAATATAAGAATTAAGGTCCGAATTTTCTGTCGTTCTTTATATAAATTTATTTAATATTTAATTTTCTATTTGTTTATTAATTCTCACAAAATTATATGGAGAGAATATTATGAAAGTAAAATGTACTTGCCTCTTTTTCCAGTTCTTTAACTTTTACCTCATGTGGACTCAGAATCGCCCAAAGGACAAGTACGAGAAGTACCACTCCTACCAAACCACCAATTACCGCCATCAGCTGATAGTCCTTAATTGACTGAAGAAAAACAAATAGAGTACATATTCTCCTTGTATGTTTCTAAGATTCTGTAATCAAGCAATATATGAATAATAGACATCTTAGGAAATTGGAAGAAAAGTACTAAAAGAGTATTATTTTTATCAAATTGAAGAACTGATTACGCTTTGTGAATTAATGGTATAATTACAGCCTAAGGCGGGAACATTTTAATGCTTCTGCTTTCCAAAGTAAAGGTAAGAAAATGGACGCTAAAATGGAAAATAAGCTGACTTTCCACCTATCAGGAAGCAACATATAAATGTTCTCTGAGATTTGATAAAATATTGTAGGTGATTTCGGATATTCATGCTTTGGGTGTGCGGAGTGACGAGGTGAAGTATTCGAAATTCAAACATGCACGACTATTTGTGTTGGTTTTTGTGTTGGCGACTTAGATAAAAGACTAACGCCTAATGGCTCAAACGTAACGTCTCGCTTTCTATATGCGCCTTTCCAACTCGACAACATGAAAACTTAAAATGATGCTAACTGGTGTTAATGTTAAGCACATTTTACGCGTTTTAGGCTTGTCAACCTCTTAACCTTCTAACCTGGCATTGTATTAATCAACCACAATATATTAATCAACAAGCATTGAAAGAAAACAATTAAGAACACCATTAAAATAGGCTGGTTATACCCGACAACAAGCCTTCCTTTTTACGCTTAAATATTTATCTCAAAATAGCAATGTTTCATCTGTCAAATTACTCAGGAAATTTATTTTTGACAACAGACATTTACAAATTATCTAACATTTTTATAATATGACTAATTATTTACACGTTTCAACAGTTTCTTGTTGGTAAAGATGCGATACACTCTCCATGTCTTTGAGAATAATCCACCAAAAATGACAGTAAATCCAAGACTGAACAAGAATTTCTTTATCTGCAATATAATCAAAGAAAGAAAAAAGATTTTTCGTATCCAAGTTGGAACCAGATTTGAGAATATTTTGGCAATTTCTAAATTGCCGACTTTGCCTACAGATACATTACATTAACCATCATTAATAAACACTAAAACCGGTTCCATTTAAATTGCATTAATGCAGAGAACAATACAGTATCTAATAGTTCAAAGACATCCAAACAGAATTTTCCAAAACATAATTGTGGTCAGAATTGTTCTTTGAAGTAATTGAAACACAAGATTACGTAAATAAAGATTTTATGCGCAAGGTAAGCAATATACCTTGCTGTCCGATAGTATCTAGTACATACAAAAACAACGCATTATATACAGTTTAGCCTCAATATACGTAAAAGCCGATAAAATAGAATTGAGTGTTGAAACAACCTTTCGACAAAGAGAAATAATATAATTGAGATTTTTTTAGGTGTTTCTAATTTACCCGTACACATTTAATATACCCGTACACCTTTAATTTACCCATACACCTTTAATATACCCGTATACCTTTAATATAGCGGCACACCTTTAATATAGCCGTACATCTTTAATATACCCGTACACTTTTGATATGGCCGTACATCTGTAATATACCCGTAAATACCTTTAATATACCCGTACACCTTTAATATACCCGTACATCTGTAATATACCCGTACACACCTTTAATATACCCGTACACCTTTAATATAGCCGTACACCTGTAATATACCTGTACACTTACCATACAGATCGTCGTGCTTGTTACTTCTGTGGTTTTAAAGAAAACAGAACAGTAGCAAAGTACACAGCCGAGAAGTATAACGTTGTTGATATTAGGTGAGGACAGCTTCACATTCCTGTACAGAGCAGAGGTAGACACAAGTCTTCATTTCTCTCGACTTAACATTCATAGTTGAAAACTGAACATGATATGTTTCTTGTAATGAAAAACTAACCTAAAGTTTGTTAACAAATGCAACCAAAAGTAAAAGTAAATAAATGTAAGATAAAGCAATTATGCATGTCATGAAACAAAGCTACACACATAAAAAGACTCTTAGATGGGTGCACATTAAAACTTATTATATGATAAATTGTGCAATAAGATAGATTATAAACACAGGAAATCCCTAATAAAGTTCAAGTACCTTCACCAACTTACTGAATAATAGTCAGTTTACGCATTATATTTATTAACTTTTAAAATAAGACATACCCTGTACCT
Organism: Cyclina sinensis; assembly: GCA_012932295.1. NCBI lineage: Eukaryota > Metazoa > Mollusca > Bivalvia > Venerida > Veneridae > Cyclina > Cyclina sinensis. The sequence goes on from JAAONU010000004.1 coordinate 30,336,473, forward strand.
CCTGCACTGCTTTAACGTATATATGTTTAATAGAAAATGGGAACAACAAATACAAATATCACAAACCTGTTCTGTCTGTACAGAATGTTGAATGCAAGAAAAACAACAGCTACAAAAATTCCAACTGCAGACAATGTTGTCATGGCGACGTACAATGATGCTGGTATCTTAATTTCCAGTTTTGTGACGTAAGTCGAGTCACGTGGAATATTTCCATCTAGTTAAAATCATATATGACATATTTCACTAAAATACTACAATATCATTTCAAAAGACAGTGTACAAGAATTAAATATTCAACTATAAGCTGTTATTCAAACCTAAGCTAGCCAGTTGTTGCTTGTTAATAAAACATAAATTAATTTAAACAAATGATATTACCCTGTTGACAAAAAGCATAATGTTGAAACATGTATTTCTAAGACATAATAAAATACATCAAAATCTTATATACAAAAAATCCTGTAATGAATTTTCAAACATCGGAAAAAAGAAACAAATTAGAAGAAAATGTAGAGGTTAGTATTCCGTAGTTGTAAATAGTTCAAACGAACTAATGTTGCATTGTATGGGTATTTTACTAGCGAATGATCTAACGTAAATACAAAAGAGCCGTTCTGTCTAAGGGCAAAAATTCCTTATATATTTAATAAACACTTGCAGGTTAATGTTAACATTTTATTCATTTATTAAAAATAGACAAAGTCTGTAAACGCTATGTTTTATGTCTTTAACAATGTTGTTCCCAGTTTGCTACCCTACCTTTCCACTTGATGGCTCCCTCAATCCATTCAAAATATCCGTTTGGATCTTTGTCCTGCCTGTAATGTCCAATAAGCTCCCTTCTTCCATCTGGCACAAAAAGATAAACTTACTTGCTTCGTATTAGATAGCTAGTCAAACTGTAGTATTTGAACAATATTAATTCATGACAATATTGTTTTGTTTGTAAAGATCTCTCAGAAAATGCTTTTATCAACTTACAGACTATAGTGCATGCCTAAACACAATATTTGAGCATCAATATCATTCTAAGACAATATGAAATGCTTTTCAATTGTTATATATCTCAGAACATGTTTTTTTATCAACTTACAGACTATAGTGCATGCCTAAACACAATATTTGAGCATCAATATCATTCTAAGACAATATGAAATGCTTTTCAATTGTTATATATCTCAGAACATGTTTTTTTATCAACTTACAGACTATAGTGCATGCCTAAACACAATATTTGAGCATCAATATCATTCTAAGACAATATGAAATGCTTTTCAATTGTTATATATCTCAGAACATGTTTTTTTATCAACTTACAGACTATAGTGCATGCCTAAACACAATATTTGAGCATCAATATCATTCTAAGACAATATGAAATGCTTTTCAATTGTTATATATCTCAGAACATGTTTTTTATCAACTTACAGACTATAGTGCATGCCTAAACACAATATTTGAGCATCAATATCATTCTAAGACAATATGAAATGCTTTTCAATTGTTATATATCTCAGAACATGTTTTTTATCAACTTACAGACTAAGTACGAGTTCTTAATGTTTGTAATGGTGCAGAAGTAACTTTATGTATTTTTTCTCGTAGTTGTTCAGACCCCCCATGACGACGTGAGTATGACATGCCCTAAAATATCTTAAATGTTTAAATAATGTCCAAAGTTACGTCCCTTTACCGTATGTTTGTGTTGTTTTTTTTTCGTTTTTTTTTTTTGGTTTTTTGTCTATTGATCGTAATAATTTACTAAATTTTGAAATCGTTTTATAAAAACGTATAACGAATACATTCAAAATCTTTTATGTTACTTAAATTACAAAATGAAGATTTTATCGCATTATTTTACCAATAAAAATGAAAACATTACCTGTTTACATCATTTTATAAAAATAGTCAACAGAGAAAGTTAGAATTATTCTTACCTTGTATTCGTTCCATTTTGACAATTCTATTAGGATCTGCTCCTGACGTAAAAACAATCCTTCCAGTTACACCGATTATTGAGGTGTTACTCATACATTCGAAAATGATGTCAGTAATATCAGAGTCCTTGTATGTAAACATGTCAAGCGTTTTAGGATGACCTGAAATTAAAGGTAAAAATCATAACTTTTTAAAAGGCAATTTGGTAGAACATAACAAAACTACTGCAAAAAGTATCACAATCAAAGCATAAGAAAATGTGAATGCGAAGTAACCAAAAACCGTCTAGTCATACCAATATCATCCAGTCTTTTATCTGTGCAGTTGAGAGCTAAGGCAGCTACCCATATATTGTCATAACATTGATGCGACACAAAATCAAACTGTTTCATCGACGAGTTGTACAGTCGATAGCTGTGATAAAGGTCATCGAATTCTTTTGCTGTAACGAAACAAAATCACGGTGTTAACATATTTATTTTTCGGGAACTTGCAACAAAAATGTCTTATTGCTAGATACAAGCAAATAAATACAAAAAAAAAATCAAGAGAAATTTAGTCAAGTTTAACCACAACTTAGTCAAGATAATGAAGATAACAATGAATATCGCATTTTATGGACACTGTTATTAAAAAAACATAGAATAAAGTAATAGTTTTGTAATTACTTTTCAAACTTTTACTCTGACAGCCCCCACCCCCCCCCCCCCCGCCTCGTGAAATAAGTAGACATCTGTTTAACAAAAATCATAAAACAGGTACAAATAAGTTTAAAACGAACCTTCATAAAGCTTTCTTCTGACAATCTAGATTTTTTTTTTTACAAGAAGAGCAATGTTTGTTCTACTTTTCTGAAATGTTTTATGTTCTATCGCAAAAAAAGCAACAATAAAAACACGTTTTTTTCTATAGATAGATAATCTTTTATTATAGCGACATGTGTACAGTATTGGTTTATACATAAGAAAATATATATCCAAATATAAAACACACCTGGTCCAACGGGCCTAAGTCACCTTGTATAAAGATTTCACGGATAAACACACAGAAATTTTCAGAAAAAAAGAGATGTAACAAATAACAATGATATTTACAATTAAAGGTTGTGGAAGATGTTAAGGTAGCGCACCTGTAATGAGCACCTTTCCAGATGTTACCTAACATTTTATTTTCATAATCTGCATCATTTCACTGATCTACCTGCAAAATTTTAGGTTGGCCTTCCATACTTTTTAGAGAAATAAACGACTTTTATCGAAACAACCCCACAGCTCGTCTTTTGTTCAGTTTATTTGACACCCTTGGGTATAACAAAGTCCCATATTTCACCCAAATTTCCAAATACCAATACAATACTGGTTTCTACAGATGCAGTAAAGGTGTCAAAACTTGAAAACAGAGAAAGTAAATCTTTCTTTGTTGACAACAACCTTCCATAACCTGTTAATCTGTGGAAGAGTGCAAAAAATCCAAATGATCTGAGCAGTGTAAAAATTGGTTTGAGAGAAAACAAAGAGTCAGAAAATTAAAAATATGATTATTACCTTAATATTTAGCACATATTTTTAACAGATAAACTATATCCAGCTTAAATACAGAAGATAAAAATATTTTACCATGTAGTTTTTGGAAAATTTACATAAATGTAACATGTATGACTCATATTTTCAACAGTTTTTCCCCTTATTTTAGCCATTATTTTGTTACAAGTTTAAAACTGAAGGATTCACTTACCAATTTTAAAATATTTAATGTTTAAATGACTGGTATGAATGTAAGAAGTATTATTTAGCTATAAAGAGTAATACAGTTTGAAACTACTATTAACTAATATTACTGAATGCAACTAGAGGCTAAAATTGACAGATGTTGTGTTGAAATTTAGTGCACACTTTCATTTTCAAAGTTCCAAGTCAAAGAAAAATCTATGATAAACATTGCAATAGGTTACAGACAGTATTGAGAGGTCTCCTTACATAATAAAGAAACAATATTATGGGGTTATTATACATTGTTGAGTACAATACAGAGTTCTATTGGACGAAGCACAGCTGTAAAACCTATATTGGACGAGATGCTAGCCGAGTCCAACAGGTTTTGTAGCCATGTATGAGTCCAAGTGAATCAGTATTATGCTCGACAATGTATCATGAACTCTTTCACACCAGCATTTTTCAAGCAGAAAACACATTAAAGAAAACACTCTCACAGTCAAGGTAATAAGGCAACTTTGGGATACAGAACTTTAAAAAGCGTCTCGAATTTGCAAGAGAGGTAACTGATACAGTAGCAACAGGCAGAGTTTCTTTGAGTACAATATGGATTTGATATGGATATTTTGGATTCGGAAAATGAAAAATAGGCTTGAATTAGTACAATTCAGATTGATATGGATTTTTTGGACTCGGAAAATGAAAACGAGACTAACTGATAAGATTAGATCCAATAATGATTACACTAGATGATCACATGGTACAAGCTGGAAGACCATTTCATTTGTTACATTTTATAAGGTGTGAAATAATACTATTTAATATCAATAACTTTCTTTCTGTAAATTTGGAAATGGGTAAAGGACTCGTACTTATAAATATCAAGGTTAATCAAGTATCTAAAGAATCAATGACTGTCTTTCATTTTCTATGTTCCTTGTCACTTTTAGCATTCTCAGTATAATTATGATCATGAGAAATGTGTTTCCTCTTATGGTCATTCCGTATCCGTCTGGAAAAACGACCTTTTTTGTCGCGATTCATTTTCCTGTTTAGTCGCGAAAACCAGTAATTCGTGCCTACTTTCGATTTTGAAGGCAAGACACCTTTACATCCGGTTGCATTTATTTTCATATTTTATTGATATTTTATGATAAAACTAAGAATTTACCGTGGAAATGTTATGATATGAAGGAATTTGGTAAGATATATAAAAAAATATTTTCAGAGTTAAAAACTGAAATTATCTAAAACATTCTTCCGAACACAGCCGACATTTATCGATCTTTACCGATCTTCGAAGAAATGGCGGGAGTTTTTTACAGTCGCTCTACCTTAAGTCATTTATAAAACAAATTCAAGTTTTTATACCCTGATGTCTTAGGAGTTCTAACAATGTATCTGTCGAAAAGTGTTAAATATCTGTAAAATTGCATTCAAACTATTATTCAAATTCCATTGTAAAAAGCTAGACATAAACTTTTTGTCCCTTATTTTTTTAAAAGAAACATGTTTAAACAGTGAGATATGTATATAAGTTGAAGGGTACATATATTCATAACAAAAATTGCATGATCATACTGTCTGATGTATTACTTAATAGAAACATATACATTAGTATTCATGTACCGGGCATTTATTGTAACAAAAGAGTTAAACTTGGAAATTAATCGTTAATAATATGTACATGTTCTATAAAGTGTTCTCTATATTATTCATTTAACTTACTCTTTTCTGAATAGCAATTACTTTTAATAACACATTGTCTACAATTCAGGTTCAGGTTGTACAAAAAAAGTTTACATAATGCAAAGTATATTAAGAATGCATCAAATGTTTTCAACTACTACAAATGAGTGCAATTTTACAGCATTAGACTATAAATATTTTCCTTTTATGTGTCTTACAGCATTAGACTATAAATATTTTACTTTATGTGTCTTACATTCAGTCTTAACAGTGCCCCTCAAACTGTCAGAAATTTCCTGCGCACCTGTTAACTTACAGTTACTGGATAATAATTTTATTATAGTCTCATCAGCATATAAAACATGATACAATATTTTATAAATAACATACAAAAGAGTAAAAAAAACGTTTGCTGCCACTCAAATATGAGTTACAAGAGACTTAACACACACACACACACACACACACACACACACATATAAGACATTATAAGCACAACTATACAGTATGCATTTTGTATTACACTAAGTCTAACATGTCTTAATCACAACAGATACACATATATAGTTTCATTAATAAGATGTTAAATTTATTAACACAATTCCAAGTAACTAACTAAATAAATAAATACATGTTCATTAGGTAAATATTTCTATAAATTAAATATATATATATATATATATATATATATATATATATATATATATATATATATATATATATATATATATATATATATATATATTGTTTTAATTTCAGAATATTACACATTCTAATTAACCTTTTATTCTTCCTAGTTTCTAAGTATTGCATATATTAATATATTACTCTTTCCAATTTTTATGTATTGGTCATGGAATTATTGTGGTGAGTCATTACAAGAGAGGGAGACAAAACTATCCTAAAAATATTTTTCATAAATTTAGACAGTTTTAAGCAGTGTAATACAATTTACACTGAAGAAAAGTTATGTGATATCAAATTACTTATCACATAATCCATATATTAAGTACAATTAATCATATATACATGATAAAAGATAGACTACCATTGCTAATCTCTATCTTAAAAAACTGCCATAAGATATATCTTACTAAGAAACTGAGAATTGTATATTTGTGGCACTACTGCGCGTTATAAGAAATGGTTTTACTTGTCAAACTGAATGACAAGTTTTAGTTGTCAGTTTACGGTTTATTTAACTTCAAAACAATTTGTAATTTGCTTTGCAAAGTTCGATTCAAACTCGTGTACCTTTTTGCGTCAGGCGTTTGCGTTAATGAAGTTGTGGGACAGGTTATCAATTCAACATCACTATTAATTTTCGAAAGTGTTGAAATTTCGTTTGTTTAGTCAGATCTAAAGTTAAACTTCTAACTCACGCTAATAAATCTGCGACAAAACGGTTTAATACAGATATTAATATCGAAATTGATTTATGCATATTAAGAAAAACGTTTTTTGGGAAAAATAGTAGGGATGGCAACGAATACCAAAATCAATACTCGAGTACTAGGTCATTTTTCCGATCGAGTACTCGGTTACTCGGATGATTTCCAATGATCATCAAAGTTTTATCACACAATATCAACACCGTCTGCAGGCGGCATTTTGACTATATGGAAATTTAACATCTTATTCTAAGCAAAAACTTTATCAAGATATAAAAAAAGTTAATGATATTTCTGGATTTATATGCGTAAAGAAGAAAAGGGAGTTACTCTCCTTTATTGAGTTAAGAAAAACAAACGTTTAATCGGGTCTAATTACTACCTTTAATCTAACATTCATAATAGCAATCCGGCCCTTTGCTGTTTCCAAAACCGTTACCTTAAAACAATTTTCGGCGACAAACTGTTACACAATTAAAGATAATTCAATATCATACGAGGCCGAAAGATGTAAGCGACACAGGTGTTCAATCCCATGCGCGTGTCAAACTGTTGATCGCCTGGTTAAATTTACGATATCATTTTCGCACCTCTGCAAGAATGTTTTGATTGCATTTAACAGGTGTTAATGAAGATACATGTACTTCTCCGAATTTCTGAACTAATTGGATACACCAATCTTTCTAAATCGCAAAAGATAAAATTATAATTATATTGTTTTCCGAGTAATCGAATATCAATTTTGTTAACCGATTTTCGGACGTTCAATCGAGTACTCGGTTAACCGGTTACTCGTTGCCATCCCTAAAAAATAGTCATTAGGAACAATAATTGCTTTGGGATTCACGTCATTCAAGTCACTTGATACGTTGAAGAGCGACGAGTCGAGTTTCTATTTCACTGTTCGGATAAAAACATTTATTTTGGCTTTCTTTTTGCCGCCCAGTTAACTCTTGGCAGATAGTAGCCTAATATTCTTAAATCTGTACTATTAAAAGAAACCCATAAACTGCCTTGTTACTACTCTATGCATTAACAAGAAAGAATTCAGGAGACGCTGCGTCAATGTCTTCTTTTAAGTCTTTTATCACATTCGTCGTGGCAAAAATTGTTTATTATGTAGCTGGCTAAATAAGTTATACTATGAAATAACCGAAACAAAAATATCAGAAAAGGCAACTACATCACTGAACATTTCGCAACAAATTTTCATTACCTTTACCAAATTATCACCGAAAAAACCGGTTACGTAACGAAAACAAAACAAAAACAAAAACTAATTTTGGCTCGGATTTCTGCATTTCTGATAATTTCTTGGGCACATTGTTATTAATTATCCTGTAAACATTAGAACATAATTGAATCGTTGTAGGAAAATTCATAATTATAACTCCACATTCAAGCCATTTTTACTCTTAAACATTCAAGAAAATGCCTGTTTTTCTTCCTAGAAGATATTATTATCTTTGCCTTACGAGAGTAATGAATATCACTATGAGGAATTAAACGCCTCGTCTTTCTGCTTAGATTACAAATCTGAAGAAATTAATGTAAACAGCATTTTTGTCCTATAACTCTGCATAATTTCATGCTTGCTTATTTAAAAATTTTCCTATCTTTTCCTTGTGTCAGTGGGGCTTGGTGACCCGTATGTCTTACATGAAAGGTTATGGTAATGAACGTTATCTGCTGAAGTTGTTAAATCGATTAGGCTGTCAGGTAATTTTCAGCAGACCTCCATTGTTTTTTGGGGGAAGTTTTATAAAACACTTTAAAACTTAAAAGCTAACAGTAGAAACATTTATCAGGCTGCACAAACATGAGGGATGATCGGGGTAATTACTGGCCATAAAGTTAGCAGAATATTAAATCGTTAATTCTGTCATGTTTTCGGCTTTTTGCTTAGCTGCTGTTGATAAGTCAGTTTAACTGATAAAGCAAATGGCAGGCGTTGTCTCTAGGAAAAGACTGACACAAAAGTAAGCAAAAGTGGATGTTAAGTAGCAATTAGATCAAACAAACTCCTCCAATGCATACCTGTCAGGTTTGCAATTCCTCGTTCCTCCACGGGATTCTGATAAACCGGCCCTGTAATGAATGCGCCATCAGCTGCAAGCTCCATTTCTTTTTCTGAACAATCCAAGTCTTCTAGTTTAATTTTCCAGAAGTATGATGAAAACCAACCAACAAACACCCACACTATCTTTGGTCCGTACAAACCTACTTTGTAAGCCTGAAATAATCAGATGATAATGATTGCCTTTCTAATAAAATAGTGAACCCATCTGCATTCTTCGTGTTGAGTGTTTAGATATAAACTGTTAAAATCACTTTTTTCTCTCTGTGTGTTCTATTTATGAATATTTATTACAACGTGAACTTTTACCAAAAGGGAGAGAACGCGTATCAACTTCGGAATAACTTGTAATATGACAGTATTTTGAATAAAAACTTTACCTACTGTGAAATCATTATTATTTGTGAGACACTACTTTTCGTGGATTTCAGGTGTCAGCTAAACCACGAAATCAAATGCCAACGAACAATTTGTATCCAAACAAAAATGCAATTGAAGAAGCCAGATCGTGCATTTTGATCGTCGCGGCTCCGGCGAGTCTCTGTCCTTTTCATTCACATAGACGTTCATGTATTGACATTTAAATCACCGATTTGTACAGACTCATGCCCTCATAAAATTTAATTCCTGCAATTTGTGCTTGTTTTTAAAATACCAAAGAAAATCCACTTAAGAATAACGGACTAAGGATAAACGAGCTTACAGAGTCTCCGTGATCGGGTGAAACTTGTGTTCTGTGCAAGATTGCGAAGGGCGTATATTTTGCAAGATCATAAGTACAGTATTTATTTTATCCGCATGTCATTTACATGAAGAACTATCCCACGTTTTCGGATGGGGTACCGAGTATGAATGTGTCGACCCTCCAAGAAACATAACTGTTTTGAAGAAAATGATTATTTGAAATCAGGAAAACTTTTCTCTTTTGCAAACTGAGCAGTGATTTGATGAAATGTTCACTTGAGAGCGTTTAAACTTCTTCTTGACAATACAATGGTAAAGTACAATGTACAAACCATATCGAGGAGAACCGAGATCCCAAAATGAATAAAATAAGGTTATTTCCTTAGTACATTGTTTTTGAGAGAGAGAGAGAGAGAGAGAGGTGGGGGTCGACGTATTAAACTATTTAATAAAAATATGTTCAACTCAGAAGTAAATCCGTGGTAAGCGATTTGACTTAAATATTTGATAAAGTTATTCTCTGTCGTTGCATTGATCATTTCCTGTACCTTTTATACAATAAACATAACCGATCACACACCATGTCAAACAAATACCAATACAAATATTAAAAGCATGCATGTCTGGTGTACCAATATCGAGAAATTTTACTACGTTAAGTCCGTGCTCCACGGGCTCCCATCTATTAACATTTAAGTTTTAATCAGGCCTTGGTGATTTTCAAGTATTCATTTATCAACTTTCGTTTAAAAATTCAATTTTCTTTTCTACACCTTCATCTTTTTCGTGAAAGAGACCACAAAATTCTTTTTGTGAAGACCTCTTACTTGTAAGACGAACATATTTTTTAAATAACTGACTCGAAATTATTAATTTGTTTTTGTTTAATATTACATGTGTAAATCTTTTTAAAATCCTTATATTGAGTAGTTGGTTTTAATAAACGTCTCTTACTTAGGCAAATAACTGTTATAAAAAATGTGCATACTATTTTTACTTACGGCACATAGAACTGCCCTTGCTCTGTCCTCATACATCGCCGTCATAATGATTCTGGCATCGTGTTTCTAGTTTTATGTTAATAAAGTGATCAATAGAATAAAACGATTAATGCAACATAGAAAGTGAAAATTATATTCAATATGTTCCAGTTGCCATTTACATTCTTCTGGCCTTTTTAATTTGTACATTTTTGCATCATTTATCGCTTATATTTTGTATCTTACTATAGTACTACAAATATCAAACACATTGCACATTTATTTCGATAAATCGCAGTCTATTTAAACCTTCGTCGGTGTTGAAATGAAATGAAATACTGCAAATTATACACTGAAATGCACCGTGTGCAACATGCATATGCATGGTATTTCACATGTTACCCATTTGTTTCTTCTTCTTCTTCTTTTTTTGGGGGGTAAATTAAAATTTCTTGTCAGAATGACAAAATATGTCGTCAATTTATTATTTCAATGACTTTTGCAGACAGGGCAGCACTTGAACAGATTGTACAAGGCAGGAAGGGTCAGGTTTTAACGAGACATGCTATATTGTAAGTCTGATGAAAAACAAATACTTTATTATAAATAAATATTCAGATACCTTGAGGTTTTGAACTCTTGTAAGTGGATCGTTAACGAAAATCTCTTGTGAAATAATGGAAATCTGTGTTCCTTGAACCCTCTTGACAAAGTCATCAATCACCTGTAGAACGAATTAATGACTGTCTCATTTTGCTTTGTAAAAATTGTTGCTTGAATATATGAGATAATATGATTATGTTATCTCATAAGATATAATGCTTAGCGCGCTGCTTGAATATCACAAATAATTGGAGGATCATTTTTTTGTAGCGAAGAGTAACATCTTATAAAATGAAATGAGGTCACTCTCAACATTGTTTCTTTCTCTTTGTGTATAAAGCTCTCATTTCATAAACCTTTAAACATAACACAAAATATACTAGTATTTTTAACTGTAATTTATTACTCTAAAGGTAGACGGCATTCATTAATTGCTTTCTCATTATCAACTTTAAAATTAACAAAAGTTAAAAATTAACTGAGTTTAATTTGATAGATTAAGATCTTTTTCTGCAAGTTAGACTTGTTCTGTTTTTTTTCAGTTGTCAGACATAAAAAGTGACCGCTAAAAAAGAGATTTGACTGGCAAGCTACATATACTAAACGGCAAAGAACGAACTGGGTGGTAAGGATAAACTATGCCTTTTTATGTTATTTATGCTGATAAAAGAAAACCTACATAAATGTACAGAAAGAAAAACCTGTATATAATAATCTTGCATAAAGTAACTTACAACAGAAAAGAATTCCATCGCCTGATTGATGGTAGCCACTCGTTTCCAGTTAAACGTCTTCATAAGGTCTATCCGAGCAGGATTTAACTTCTGGTCAGGTAAAGCAAGTCGAAAGAAACGTGGAAACCTTTTTCGATCTGAGAGAATCGGGGAAGATGACCCATAAGAAAACTGAAAAAAATGCATATATATATATATATCCAGAGCGGGATTTGAACTCTTATCTTAGCGCATCGAAGACCAACACTCTACCCAATGAGCCAAAGAATCGACTTGCCGACGCAATTGTCAGAGGTTGTATTTATACAATAATAGGAAGGTATGCACTACACCGCAATACATACCCTCTTGAGAAAGTCATCGTTTATGATGACGAATGGTGTTGTGTATTTTTTATATCAGAAGCTCAGACAGAAATCTTGAACGATTCTTTTCTTTTGTTATTTTTTTATAACTAAGTCCAGGAGAGGTCATCCCGGACGAGCACCCATCTAACGAACAAGTCCGTAACAGAAAGATGCTTGTATCTTAGAATACACAACCCAGAGTTGGGTTTGAACCCCGATATTAGCGCCTCGAAGGTTAAACGATACCCAGTGGAAGGCAAAAAATATCAGCAAACAAAATATTACTTACTTATTATTTTTGAAACATTGTTTTTTGAACTTTAAAACTTCCTAAATAAAACTTCCTTTCGAAACTCTGACTGTCCAAATTTCGGGGAGGGAGGGTTATAAATGGTTTAACCTTTAATAACGTTTAACGATTTTAAAACCAGCTAAGATAGGACATGTATAAACAAACCAATATATAATTCTACAGTGTAAACCAGCTTACGGGAATGGTAAAGTCAGTATGATGAGAAAGTGTAGCAATTTTTTTGTTTGAAGTAACAAGAATAATTAAGATATTTATTTTTTCTATGTAATACGACTTGCTGAGTACATCTCATGACACTTCAGATTTACCAAAACAGTAATGTGTATCACTGCTGATATGTTATTTGCTGTCATATTTTGTTTCCTTCTTTCTGACATAGGATCACATAATTATTCCCTATATGGAGCCTTTGTTCTGTTTCGACGTATTACGTATATAATTAGGATCGGTGTCTTATGGTCATGATAAACGTAATCAGCTTTATAAAAACTAGTTCCAACATATCTGCAAAAATGAATGTAATGAATGGCATAATACGACCTGACCGTGCTTAACTGATTGTGAGGACAAAATCTGAGTTTAAATTGTTTTTTACTGGAAGCGTCACGCAAGCACGCTAAACAACAAATACTATATTTTTTGATAGTTGTATGTGACGTCGGACATGCAAACTGTTAAAAAATACATAATAATATCATTAAAAAACAACAAGATAATGTATTCCAGTTACTAAGAGTTCTTGAACTAAGATAAGATCATGTTGTTATACAGTGGATGGACCTTTGCAAAAAAACAAACAAGCAAACAAAACAAACACACACACACACTTACACACACACAACTGTCATGTCAAATGTTTGTTTTAATTTACGAACAATGTTACATAAATGTTACATAAGCAATGTGGAACTTTTAACATCGACTAACATAATCACATAAAATAATTCATACAAAAATTTAAAAAAAAAAAAAAACATAAAAAAATAACAATAATATTTTATTCTGTTCATAGATTACATAATGTTTACAGCAGGCAAGCACTCGACGCGTGTGATTATTGCCGTATAATTGCGATTAGACTTGCACATTATCAAACTATACGACATCGTCGGATACCCACGGTACCTTATTCCGTTATCAGTACATTGTATGGGGAGTAACGTAATGGGTTGGACGTGGGTATCCGACAATGACTATACCATCACTAAGTTAGCTTGAAAGACTGCTGTTCATTTCAACATTTGAATAATCAATTACAACTAAATGTTTGTAACTGGCGTATTGTATACTATATGTGTACTGAACGACTCAACATTTTACACGCGTAATAAAAGACGACCATGAGCAGAAAAAAATCCTGATTTTACGAGCTTTATCAGGTTAGAGCTAGATATCTTAAGCTCTTGAAAGGTAAGCTTCTTATAGATTTTGGATAATGATTTCCTTTTTCTATCATTCACAGTGTCATTATATTCTCATTATTAGTTCAACTGTTGACTGGCCTACAAAAATGTATAAATAATTCAACCTTTTTCCATGACAACCTATCAAGTTAACAATGATACAAAAGAAAAACATAATTACAAATTTACATGTCATTTCCTGAAGAGTATTAAAAAGTTATTAAATAGGATTATCTACATTAGGAATTGTGTTGCCGAAGCCTCGCTCGTGTTTGTGCTTTGGGCTAATCAGGAGCTTACAGAAAGACAACAAAGACCAATGATAAAAATATTTCCTTCCCTAAAAAATAATAGTTACACGTATACCCTTGACGGGTGTGGCGACAGAAAGTGTTCATAATTATTTTCAAAATTTGTTTGAAATTATTTTCTTTGTTACTTCTACAATAATTACAATTAAGAAAAAAAACATTTAAAGACGTTAATTAAATGTAGTTAGTTAAAAAACATATATTCTTAACATTTACCTTGCAACTTTATTTGAAAATAGTAGAGATAAAAAATAAAGCTTTTCGGTTACTGTAGATTATTGTTTTTGATTCACCTTTGTTTAAACTACTGCCTGTATATTTGTATATTTTTGTCATCGAACCTGATAAGTCTTTACGATTTTTTTTCTTTTTTTTTTACAACAGCATTGAACGGTAAGCAATTATGAGGTATGTCTGAAACACTTGAATGACATATCTTTAGTACCTGTGTTATGTTCCACAGATGTGACACTTGTGCCGTGGCCTCTGACGCAATGGAGCAGCCTCCGCCGAGCAACATATGGTACGGAGAGTCGTTATGCAAAGTTTCAAACATGCGGTAAACTGATGTTCCAGGATCACACTGAAAGTAACAATGATCGAAATAGAAGAAGTATTCTAAGATTAAAATATCGAGTCATATCCTTAATGCCTTTTGTTTAAATATTGTGTTCTTGAAGGCATCCGTCACACACAGTTACTAAAGACTCATATAAAACAATTAGCATGACTATAGTATAAAAAGGCATGTGTTGCAAATACACGACAATGCTCTTTGACAATGATTTGATACATCTGGAAGTTCCAGTGACCGCATTGCAACGTACAAAGCCTGCTTTAGATCCAAGAGTGTAGCCATACCACATGGTATACGATGGCATTTAGGCTGTCGCAAGCAGCATGTTTGGCCTTGATTCGGAGTGTTTTATTTCTTCATCAATTCAAAGGGGATATCGTGCATGTGAAGTGGAAAATTGTGCCTTGCATATAGGTCCAAATGTTTGTTTTTTTTAGATGAACAGGTTTTCTAAACATTCGGGAAATAAAGAGTTCATGTTTGCTATCCCGAAAACGCATCAGTTTTCCTGAATGTTATAAAGTTCTGTAGATCTGACAAAAAAATCGTCAGGGCCAAAGTGTAGAGCATAATATTTCGATTTGCATGAGGTATATATCATTAACTGATGAAGAAATAAAATACATACAGCAGATATCTCCTCCCTATCGAGGCAAAATATGCTGCTTGCGACAGCCTAAATGATATCACTTACCACGTGGTATGGCCACACTGATGCTACAACGTTAATAAAAAATTGAAACAAGAGCTGTCATTGGAAATTGACATATCCCCCCGAAATGTAGCTTTGAAATGAAACTGGTGTAAATATATATTTGAATATGCCTGTGGAAAAGAAAACTGAAGGTAAATGGTAAAGTAATGTTTCTCTGCTTCAGATTCTTATATGAAGGTTGAAGACATAATTATTCAATGAAATAGAAAGCTGTGAGTTTGGCCTTGAATACCAACAATTCTGTTTTATTCCCAACCCCTACTAATGTTTTATATATAATAAAATTCCCCAAGCTGTTAAAGAGATGTAGCTTGGACAAGATATTAATATAGAAGTTAGAGTAAAAATGACTAAGGGCCCATTACACTGTCAAAAATAATCCGACCAGACACTCCTGACGATATGCACAGCTAGGTGACAAACATTCCTGTGTAGTTTCAATTAAATCCTCCAGTGGTTTTGGAGATAGAGCATGGACAAGTTTTTTTAATATAGACGTTATAGTAAGAAATGACTAGGTGCCCATAACTCTGCCAAAAATAATCTGAGCAGAAACTCTTGACGATATGCACAACAAGGCTTGGTGACAAACATTCCTGTGAAGTTTCAATAAAATACTCAAAGCGGGTTTGGAGATGAAGTGTGGAGAAGATTTTGATATAGAAGTTATAGTTTAAAATGACTTAGTGCCCATAACTCTGCCAAAAATAAGTCGAGAGGAAACTCCTCACGATATGCACAACTAGGCTTGGTGACAAACACTCCTGTTAAGTTTCAATGAAATCCCTCAAGCGGTTTTGGTGAAGAAGCGAGGACAAGATTTTACCGGACAGACGGACGGACAGACAGTGCGATTACTATATGCCTCTCTTCGGGGGCATAAAAAATGAAATTCCGTGTACGGAACATATATCTATGTATGTCACTCTCAAATAAGTTCAATCGATTTTGAAATAGTTCATTGATAACCTGATTATCTATTGGTCATGAATGGTATATTTACTTTAAATTACATATTAAAAAAATATTTTTTTATTTATTGATTGATTTATTCATTTATCTATGTTACACGGATCTCGAAGTTGTATTGCATTACGACGATATTCAATCTGAACTTAATATAAACATGATAAAAAGACAGTGTTTAACTGGCAACTGTTTATGATGTCAAATCAGAGTTAAACATCGCACTGGATATCAAATATTATTTCTGACAGTTTTATGTGTTTGAAATTAGAGTTTAAACAATGAAAAATTTGAATTAAAAGTTGATACTGATACCGCGTATTGACATGGCATCTTTATATGTCAAATACTGGAAAAGTATACGGTAGGAAAAATGCAATAAGCGGGTGTTTCTAAATATTATGTATTTATTAAATTCTTGTTCGCTGCAGCGGTGAGCTTTTGCGAGATTGCAGGGTGATTTAAAAAGTGCATTGCTGTATTATTTGGCGACTCCTGTTAAACAGGGCCGGATCCAGAAATTTGTGACTGGGGGGGGGGGGGCTTGGGGGAAGGTACGTGAGGGGGTGTCCATCTTCCGTATGGGGGGGCGTTTGGGGGCCTCCCCCCAAAAAAATTCTAAAAACGTGGTGTAAATGGCTCATTTTGGTGCGTTTTAGGAAAACAAATATAATGAAATTTGTGTGAGAATTAAAAAGAAATATAATGGTATTCTTTGAAATGTTCAGCTAAAGCAAAAAACAAAATACGGTATGACAAGTTTTAACTTATTTTATATTTATAGAGTCCTCTGAAACGAATAATTTATCCATAAATTAATTGGCATAACAAATAAAAATGTCATCACAATATCATCATAATCATAGCAAAATCATACTTATTCATTGAAATCATTAAAGAACCATCACAAATTCAAACATCATTATCATCACCATGGTTGTGAGGATTTGATATGGCCCACAAAACAGATAGTCTTCGCATACTTTTTGACAAATAGGCAAATTTAAATCAATATCAAAGTGAGTCATCAATGCCAAAAACTCAAAATTGTTGAACAATGATCATTATAAAAATTCAAATGCCTTTTTTATGGAATCTAAGGTACTAAAGGAAACAGTGAAAAGGCTGCCTCATCACCAGTCATGGTCAGCAGGCGCTCATTTAACAACTTTATCAAATACGTCAAGGCTAAAAGACACTTGAAAACTGTACATCATGATCAGTCTGGAGAACTCTCGGATAATCCGTGCCACCGAATATACGGTACATTTGTATAATATACACGGCTATAAAGTTGCGAACTCGTTATCAGTTGTTACGTATTCTAACATGATCTGAAATATTTACTACATAAACATATAGGAAAACCAGTTGTTTTTTATTCTACGATAAAATATGGCTGTTACATTGTGCGCCCACCTATTCCACACTACACATAGTTTGATCGTATTTTCTCTTTTTGCCGTAAACTTAGTATAATTTCATTTCTTAAATGTGACAGTACAAAAAATAAATCCCTTTTCAGGTAAACAAATATTAGGCACTCGTACTTAATAAGTACAAACTTATTTTTTCACCATGGGAAAATGTTGCGATGCAAACGCTATGGAAATAGTTCCAATTTCGGGTTTATGAATGAAATCATATCACGTGACATAAACAAAACGAAACGATCGTAGTAAATGGTGTAGTAGTAGACAAACTTCCGGTTCGTCTGCAAACCTACTAACACCGCAGAAACTGACAATAAAGTTTACTGTTATTGTTATTCATGGAAAATTTTTGTGTTGTTTTAAAAAGATTATCTACGTTTGTCTTTTGTTTAAATTAATTGCATATTTTATGAATAAATATCAGTATCGATAAATTCCGGTATGTACTCCTCTCTACACTAGGGTGTAAAATGTAACAGCTTACCCCGCCTTCTGACGAATTGCACACTTTACATAAATGCTTGCAAAAATAGTTCTAGATATTTTCGTGGTTAGAATCGAAATAATAAATTTGTTCCTATTTTTTATGAGTGAATAAAATATAGGCAGTCGTTCGGATGCAGCGGAATTAAATCACTCGTGCTAAGCACTCGTGATTTAATTCCTACGCATCCAAACTCCTGCCTATATTTTATTCACTCATAAAAAATAAGAACATATTTATTGTTTCTTAAATACTGCATGACCGTTGCAAATTAAAAGGTTGATTGTGTTTCTGTTACGAGGTGAAAAGAGCTGAAAAAATATTTTAGGGTCTTTAAAAATGAGCCCTTTTATTTTTTTACAAACGGGCCAGCTGGAGGGGGGGGGGGTGCCTGTGTTTGAACTTTTAAATAAATGAATACATTCTTATAATAAAATAAATAAAATAAAACTGTAACAAAAGTTATCACGGCTCTTAGTTTTACTTAAAACAACTACATTCTTTAAAAGCTTTTCATGACTTTTTTATTATTATTATCGCATGTACAAAGGAACACGCTTATTGCAAAGTTTTGGGACCTGAAGATTATTTCACTAAACCAATATTCGCCATATCGATATAACGAAAATTCGTTTTATGATTCTAGATTTAACGAACTTCATTAAATGCTTTATGTTGACTCGGAAGTCTATGTGTATACATGTATGTTCACAACTTCAAGGTATTTAAGGCAACAAAGCTCATGTAGTGTTGCTGTTTATTAAGCAAAATCAATCGGTTTTAAATTGACCATTTCTAATGTAGACTCAAGTACGAATTACGAAAGTACGAAAAAGTCACAAATTCTCATTAGCTTAGAAGGACAGGTAATGTTCTGCTCCACAATATTTAGTGATAAGAATACTTTCTCCAGAATATCTTCACAGCCCTGTCGGAATCCTTTATCTTGGATACTGAGTCGTGTCATCCCCTTTGTAACACGGGTGCAGTAGTTTATCACTCAGAAAGATCGTTTTATATAATGATACATACAATGTATACATGTACATGTATCTCATTAAAAATGTTACAACAGAAACCATGCTGCTATCAAACAACTTTATAAGAACAAATGATATCAATGCGTGATTAGCGTTTATTTTCTTTTCAATTCACCGTAATCGCCGAAAACTGATAAAGGTTTGGTCAGCGAATTGTTCTGTTGAATTAATAGCACGTGGTCTGACCGTAACAAAATAAAGCAAATTGTTCTTAAGTACCATTTGTTATATCTGAGATTTCGCTATATACAATACGCTGTATGTGTGCATCAATAGAACCAATTTATTTTATTCACTATAAGTGATTTAAATTTTAAGCCGTTTTTGCTATCGACTCGTTATATGGTTTATTCTCTTGTGGATATATCATCATATTGCATGCCAGAAGTCAGCGACTGTATATTCAAAAATCATATAAAAAGGTGAAAATCAACAAAGATAATTTTCATATCAAAAGATTTTAATTTCATGACTCTCATATTCATTGCATGAAATAATTTTCGGTTGATATGGCAACCTTTACGTCAAAGCAGTTCATTATTAAAACAAAACAATTAAAGGTAATTTAATTTCTGTTAAACGATATCTTGCTTCATTGCTTAACAAATGTGTTCGCCCTTAATTGATTTTTTTCTGTACGGAAAATTGCCAGTATTATATTCCTATTATGTACAATTGGAGCGGGGTTAGTGTTATACAATATTATGTAATTCTATGTATTGATTGGCTGTTAGAAGATCCGATTATTGCCGAAGCATTACGTATTTTTACGATGTGCTACCTGTTGAATCAATTTGCGAAGTTGTGTTATTCCGGAAATCCTCGGAGAGAATCACGTGACTGTCTGGTAATATTGTGTAGGAACATTAGATGTTATTGTTTTGAAATCTAGTAACAAGTAACTGATAAGAGATACAGGTAACCTTTTGAAGGTTGGCAAAATTATTGAGGTTGATAACAATGCAAAACATAGTAATTTTGTAATTACCGTTTGAAAGTCATTTTTTCATCAAACAGTAAAGTATTTTATATCGTCAAACAGTAAAGTATTTTATATCATTTTAAAGGTCTGTAAACTCATATTCTAAATATTTGAAACATAATTGTCAAAACTGTTTTCTTTTTTGTTTGTAACTGGTTAAATTTAGGGCATCTAAGCTGCTAGAAAAATGCTGAAACGACAGGTATAAATTAGTTTAGTTTTCTTTTCTAAAAGCAAAAATTCCAAATCTGCTTATAATATTATTTTCAAAATATGAATTTAAAGAGCCTTCAAATGATGTAAAATGATAAATGTTTATGTTTAATGTTTTCAATTAATAGAATTCGGCTCACGAAGAAAATAGTTATCTAAAATTTAAAATTCTGTCTGGTTCCCGATCGTACTTTGCTACGACAGTGACTGTGTCTCACCTGGTCTTTATGTTGAATTATATCAAAGTAACAAGTATTAGCATTTCCAAAAATGCTTGAAATCGCCGTTCAGCCATGCATTTCGTCTTATCCATAGATGAATGTATTTCATGTTCTTCATTCATTAATTTGATAATCTTACAACATGCTTTGCACTGAAAAGCGAAGTTATATTTGATAATTTTCACACAGAAATTATAAAGTAGATTAAATATACATTGTAATTTTTATTGTAGCTTGACTGTTTTTGAAAGCAGACGATTTGGCTTCTTAATGAAAAACATATCGCCCTAACCCTAATGAAGCATGTATAAAACACGGAAAAATCCTGATCAAACTCCTCGCACCGGTTAAGTCACGCTTTGCTAGTTTTACTGTACTAATCAGGGGAAGTAACCCCTGCGGGGAGTTTGTATCCTGATTAGAACCGCCCGGAAGCAAGCCATTTTTTTCTTTAAGTGCAAGTCTTGGAAAAAACAAACAAACCATACTCTTATTTAGACTACATTCTCTAGTTAAAAATGACATGTAGCAAAAAATATTGCGATTATCCTGTGTTTATCCTACATCAGCCTGAAGACTGGTCCTGAGATCGTACATTCATGATGGTATTTTTCAGTTGTAAGAATAAGTAACCCGACAAACATGGCGGTTGGGCGAGTCCATTTACGCATCCCTTGCAGAAGAATTTTGACGTCCATTTTGTTATCATGTGATATGAAATGCTTTGCTTTGATTGGCTAAAGGCAGGCGGTGTACAGGCAAAACTGTTCAAATCTTGTTAATTGTATATATCGCCGTCCAGGGACGGCGATAATCAAAGCATGGTCATAGTTAATTATCAACACTGATATCACAAGTATATTTGTTATTCTGTTCAAGCATGCCTGTTATTCTGTTCAAGCATGTTATTCCATGAAATTCATGTTATTTTGTTACTTAATAAAACAAACAAAGATTCAGTATCATAATTATCACCATTAATATCAAGAGATATATGGAAATAAAAGGTTGAACAAATATCTTGTTGTTGTCTTTCAAAAAAAATGTGCATTACCTTAGTTATAATATGTCTGAACAGACAGGATTTCAATTTAAAGATATACATTAAATTTCGTTTTAGGCATCTGCAAACAAAATAGAGTGCTGTAATTTAAGGTTCCTTAAAAATACAGTAAAAAACCGTACACTCAAATGGACTCAAGTCCATTTGAATTTTTCTTGTTAATATTAAAAGAGGTAAAGTTACAGTTGTATTCAACCGTTTAGATATTTTTAAGCAAAAATCGTATCCTTAATTTTATACAGAAATTGTCTTATTATTTGGCATTTCTTGTTTGTTAAAGTTCTTGCTGTTTTTTAGACATAATCACCAAGGGTTTGTTGTAAAGACGCCTTGTACTTTTTGTAGAGGTGGTATAAAATGACTCATTCGGAAGTATAAATGTTAAAACTAAATGTGAACTTAAACATATGTTTGTATTTTTCAGGGTTTTTTTCGGGGGAGTGGGGTTCGGTTTGTAACGTTTTGAGGTTTAACACCACTCTTTATCGATACTGTAATATGTTATTTTTTTAACTCATATAAAAGAGCAAAATAAGTCATCAGCACTTTGCGATTTAAGTGTTTTTCTTTCTCTTTCCTTCGTGTAGCTTAAAGCTGCTCACTTGATTTTTTGTTTACTTATTCTTAAAAAAAGCTAAACTTCTGTTAAACATGATTTTTTTTTCAGGATGCGACAAAGTTTTCCTAGATTATTGGCCTTAACTAAGTTACATTGATATTGCATCTAACCTTGACATTACCTAATCAGCCATATATTCACGTCTACTGTAAGTATGACAAAATAAAGTCTAACAATAACTATTCACGATGTGTAGCACACTTTTGTATGACACCTGGTTGCTCTACATTATGTCTGACTAAAATTGAAGACAAGTTATACTATATATTTAAATCGGAACATATCATTGCGTTTTAATCTCATTTTTTACATGTATCGTATCTTAAAACTTAATGGGTACCGAAAGTCCAAAAAAAGATCAAATAATTTTAGCTATCTCGTGAAGTTATTTCATATTCCAAAATGCACAAAAGGCACATCTTCAGCCTGCGTATGCATAGAATGTTTTGTTGTTTTGTTTTTTTTCAAATCAAAATTTGGCTTTACATCCGATTAATGGGCGGCGCCATTGTTGCAGAAATACACAACGACTTTAACCGAGACTTTCATTTCGTGACGTCATAGTTTCATTCCTTGATAATGGCGATAGTATAATTTCAATCTTGCTTAAAGTGCAAAATTTGCCTTCCTATTATTTGAATAAGATTTAAGTGTAAAATGACGATGAAAGACTGCAAATATAAATTTCGAATTGATAAACCCTTAACCTGCTCAATTACGAAAATGGAGTTGTCACTTACACTTACACAGTGAACAGTTCAGACCATGGTCAGACTGCACAGATGTGCAAGCTGACCTTGTTCTGCACTGGTTGGTCACAAAGGCAACAAAATTGCCGCTAGCAAGGTAAGGGTTACTGTCTGCTCTCGTGCCGGGTATGTAAATAGAGGTATTTTATTAATAAATATCTCTGGCTGCTGGTTGTCAATGGTTTTGTTTTACAAAATATAACGCGACTTTGACTTAAAAGTCTGGTTATTTTTTAAAACATAAAACTTCTTTTTCAGTACCGTAATTTTATTTGCATAATTCTTTCAGGTTAAAAGTTGAATTACAAACATTAAAATAAAAACTTCAAAGTCGTGATAAAATTACCTTGTGTTCCGGCGAATAAAAATCAGCATCATAATACGAGTGTAAGTGACTGTTATTACATTCTCTGCATTTTCACTCCAGGAAAAAAACAGACCTTAGATTTTTTCAGTTTTAGGTAGGAACATTTAATTGAAATAAAACTAAAAATACAATGCAATGACATTTAATTCCTAATAAAAGTTTTGTTTTTTTTGGGGTTTAACGCCGATTTCAACATCTAGGTTATATCTCGGCGGTCAGTCCACCTAACCGGCTTTCCTGGATAACTCGCCAGTAATTACCAATTTCTCCGCAAGTGACTGATTACTGTTCCCACATGATCTGCTCTTTATCAACGGTGAGAGACAAATGAACATTAGACACAATGGCTGAGATCAATTGTCACGGAGAAATTTTGCCCTGCCCAGGGGTCGAACCATCGACCCATGGATTACTAATCCAGTGCTCTACCTATTGAGCTAAGCGGGTGGGTAATAAAAGTTCCAAGTGTTAAAGTACTATATCCTTATCAGAGCTATAAACATGATAAATGCTAACAGGACGGCAATTATAAGTATGCAATTATCATAATGTGATTCCATAATAACCTGTGACATATCCGTGTTTGGATCACAGACACTTTGGGTAAAGAAATAGTACTTGTTTCACAAATGCGAAGACATAAGGCACTCATATACCAAGTTTGGTGCCTGTCTGAGAACGTTTCAAAAATTGCAAAAATTCACGAATTTGCATTATAAATATAAAGATATAAATGTTTGTCTTTCGAAAATTCTCAACACGCGTCGATTTACACCGCGTATTTTACTCGTTCAGCATTATTCACACTCACCGCTGGTGTTCTTCGACGCAGAAATGATTTATCTTCAGGGTTATGTACACGAAAAGACCCGCTGTGAGAATTAGCCAAGAGAAAACATCTAATGTCTTTCGAATTTCAACGTTTTTTCATCAATTTACACAATCTTTCGACAGGTACTCTGCTGGTTCCTAACTTCCCTAGTTCTTTAATACACGGCGCGGTACACGTAGGAACTAGAAGAACCCATGCGTTAATCACTATGTAAATCGATTTTTTTTCTTCCTTGCACTGACATTTCAAAATTAAAACAAAAAATGTTCACCAATAAACACTGATTTTGATTTTTAAAAAAACAATACTCTATTTTTATTTTATGACAGTTTTTATGATGTTTAAAGTGATTTTCAAGTCTGCACACTTGACAGTTTCCTCACAGAATATGTTCTCTTTGATTATAATTCTCTTCAAACAGACTAATTCTCGAAAGATTGTGTAAACGAAGGAAATTTTATGAAATTTTGGTGTTTCGCTACGAATTGTGTTGGAAAACAAGGATAACAGGTATTTTTAGTTACATGAACGTGAAGATAAATCATTTTTGCGTCGCATGACATCAGTACTGCATGTGATATACTTTGAACGAGAAAAATACGCGATGTAAATCAACGCGTGTTGAATGTTTACATGTGACAAACATTTATATCTTTATATTTATAATGCAAATTCTAGAATTTTAGCAATTTTTATACGTTCTCAGACAGGCCCCAAACTTGGTATATGAGTGCCTTATGTCTTCGCATTTGTGAAACAAGTACTATTTCTTTACCCCAAGTGTCTGTGGTTTGGATAAGCCACTGTTAATAGTCGTTTGATCTTCGAAGACCCGTTATATTTGGCTGGTTTCAAGTTGACCTAATTTGCCTGTCATGAAAAAAATGCCGCAGGCTTTAAAATAACCTGTCAGATAATAATGATACTAATTTACTACTTTATAACAGTCACCCAAGTTAACACCTGTTATAATTGCACTGAATTTAGTAATGCGCATAGTTTATCTGTGAAGTGAAAACAATTTCGGCGGAGCCAATGCATAAGAATTATTTATTTAAAAAAAATATAAAGTAAGTCGTCAATTTATTTGGTATATTTTCATGCAATAAATAGGCATTCTTCCGATAATCTTACCTATTGTAGTCGTTATTAATTTAGATGACATAACTATGTCACAGCCTAAATAGTCACGTGACTAGATGGCGCGTTCCATCGGTCGGCCGATTACGGAAAAATCGCTACTTTGATTAAGCGATTCTAAGTAAATATTCGTTCAATATTCGTAAATTTTCCAAAACTTAACAATAATTGCACAAACTTTATATAAAAGTGTCGGTTGAATTTGTGACTTTCTTTTCCTTTTAAACCCAGTGTCTAAAAACAAGTGATTCACAATTGATAATAACGACGTAACAATGTTTAAAAAAAGAAATTAGAAATAAACGAGTTATTTTCTTGATATCAATTCCTATTAAGCTTTCCAAATATTCCTGTCATCTATGAAAGTCGACAGCCCTACGATTAGCCTGAACAAATATTAACATGCCAGTTTCCTTAATTAGTAACAGTAAATCTGTAACAATCAAAGCAGCAAAAAGCTGTAGAAACGTAGTTTAATTCAATATTTCTTCTTGTATCACTACAAAAAACGTAAGAACAGGATAATAAACTTCTAATTGCTAACTGCTTGATATTTCTTGTCTTCTTGATGCAGTCGTGTACGGATATTGGGCGTGTTAATATTGCTTCTCTATTTTTAGGTGATAGATTAGCATTTTGCAAAAACATGAGTGTGTTTTTTGTGATTGTGACGTATACTTTCAAGATATAAAAAGTACTAGAAGAAG